>JAJHZJ010000187.1:6711201-7384951 GCA_023548195.1 Bettongia penicillata ogilbyi
ATTATAATTAGCTCATTTTAAACCTTAGGACTAACATAATGACTCCTAAGATCCACTTGGTTCCTTCCTCTTGAGTTTTAAGGAATTTATTTAATGAAAATTTATTTAATGAAAAGTTAAGAGTTCTGTGATAATTGTTCTGAAGCTCCCACATAGAAAATGCCTAATGTTTAGACAGGGATTGGTTTGTCTGGCTTACATCTTGTTAACTCTTTGTTGTTGAGGGGAGTAAATCATTTTTTTGGAAATGGTTAATGATACACTTGATCATATTTAATGTCTGAGGTTAGACTGATACCAGGAGGGAATGTTGGGGAAAGAGTCTGAGACTTTTTTGACATGGGTCTACTTGTCCAGGTATCTATGAAACTGGTGAGCCTTCATGAAAACTCCCTTTTCTTCTACAAATCACTGCTGACTTAGTTCCCCAGAGGTGTGCTGGGAAGTCACATGCTTCAAAATCTGGAATCCTTCTGCTTTCTTACCTTATTTGATAATTTCCAAAGAGTATCTAGAAACCATGGGCAAAATTCCATTTCTTTTATAACAGATTTCCTATTCCTGCTCCTGGCTTATTTCAATTCCACCAATGACTATTACAGATTTTTCACACATCGTCAATAATTGATTGATTGAGACATTCATTTCCTTTTTTAAAAACATTTTCTTTTTGACTCAGTTACATTAAATTATAAAGTTTTTTTGTACGAATGGGATTTATTTTCAACTCTATTTTCATAATGCAATAGAAAAAGGAGAGAAAAGAGAAAGTAACATCATTCACTGTTATTACTCTTTATTTGACCATTAATAGAGGGAATAGCTTAGTTGATTGCTATTAGGTACTAAACTCTTCTTTTGCTTCTATTTTCTAATGATCTGAACTGTCTAAAAGTTAATAGGAGAGTAAAAGCTATCTGAGAGAAGGTAGTGTCTCTTTTTGAATTTGCATTCATTTTGACCACAATTAGTATGGAGTCTGGGATTTGCAACTGCTCATGTATTAGGTAGAGTGAGGGGTCTTGGACCAAATTTCCAGTTGTAGTAGGAAGTCCTGGTACAGAAATTGTCTTGCAGCTGATATCAGCAACTATTCTGAAACTTATAACTTGCAAGTAAGACTATTGTCTTAGAGTATTTTCTGGGGTAGAAAGAGCTTAAATGGCTTATCCATAGTCACACAGCCAGTATGTATCAGAGACAGAAGTTGAACCTACATCCCCTGTGACCAGGGTTTAGCCCTCTACCCACACTACTCCACCCTGTGCCAATCAATAAATCCTCACCCATTTATGAAGAATCTACTATGCAGCAATCACTGGGTTATATGGAAGAGATAGAAAGACAAAAATGAGATAACCACTTTCCTCGAGGAACTTGAATTGAACTGAGTTGAAGTGAAATCAATTGAAAAGTGTTAGAGACAGCCTTATGTTCTAATGGGATCTTCCTCACAAGTCTTCAGGATAAAGTCATATGACCATTTGACAGAGGTGTTGGGATTCATGTTCACACTTAGATTGCTTTAGATGACCTTTGATGTCTCTTCTAACTCTGAAAATCTGAGATCAGCCGTTATTTGGTGATCATCCATAGTGTTCTTCCATTTCACCTTGATGTGTTGGGAGTAAAATTGCCTCTAGGTCAGAGGTTTTTAACATCAATTATCCAGTATCTATATCTGTATTCATAGATATTGATACATATAAGTATGCATAGATATAGACCTCAATATATAGACATGTGTGTATAGATAGGTATAGATCTATCTAGATATAGGTATTTATCTATCTAGATATAGGTATATATAGATCTGTATAAGTACATGTTTACATAGATATATGGATATCTCTTTATAGGTTTATATAGAAATAGATATATAGATACATGTAAATCTGTATATGTATCTCTATATAACAACATATAGGAATCTATATCTCTATCGCTACCTCTGTCCCTATCCATCTATCTCCACTTCTGTCTCTATCTATATGTTATAGGGTTCACATTCCTCTTTGCCTTCTAATATCCCTTGCAGTACATATGAGATGTTTAAATATAAAGTTGGGGTTCATTTTTTTTTTTTGGACTCAGCATCTAGCAAGTTGGTTAATACATAATAGATATTTAATAAGTATTTATTAAATTAATTTCAGTTACCCCTATTCTCATCAGAGTGTAGCAATAAGCATGGGAGGGGAAGGGAGAGGAAAGGGGGTCATTATCTTTTTCGGAGTATATAACCAGTGGAGATAATCTATAGATGTAAATCCAGTTTGACGATTTCCTGAAAACCTTTTCTGCAGTTCATATAGCCTCAAAAACCATTAAAAATCTCATCACTACCACCTACTTACTGTGTGCCAATATATAGTCTATATTATCCTTTCTGTATATGTAAATATGTCCTATATGTAAATGTGCCCTTTCTTTCCCAGCAGACTTTGGGCAAGTCTCTTAACTTCTCTGGGACTCAGTTTCCTCACTTGTTATAAGAGAAGTTGGAACTAAATGAGCTGATCAATCTCTTCTAGCTCTAAAGCTGGAATTCTCTGAACAGCTTATATTTATAGCAGCAGGTTCATGTTTATAAAGTCCTTTTTAATATTATTTATATCTTTTGATTCCTGACAAAACAGCCCTGTGTGCTAGGTAAAGTCATTCTACATAGGATATTTTAAGTCATCCAGAATACTAAATGAGACTTTTAATGGACTTACAAATCGGTAGATAAAAGAAATGACCAAAGAAGGTTCAGCGAATAACAGCTGGAAGAGACCAGGTAGTTTAATCAACAGCCTCAGCAGCTTCTTAGCTACTAGAGTTAGTGTCCGCCCCCTTGTGTTCAAAATGGGAAACATCACAAATGGTTCTATGAATAATGCAAAATATATAGCAAATAAGCAGTTAAAGAAAAACAAAAGAGAAAGAGAAAAAAAAAACAACTTTCAAACCAGGATGAAGAGCAGTCTATTATAAAATTGCACTTGTTTCCTGTGCTCAATTTAAATTAACAGATACTGTGAGAAGGGTAAAAACAAACACAAAAGCCACAATATTTTCTAGTGGCAATCTATGTGATTGCTTTCTTCGAGAGGGTATTTGGGGCCTCTTTGAACTCCCCACTGTGATTTTGCTCTAGCTACATCTTCCTCTAGCAATTTATGGCTTACCACTTGCCTAACGTGAAAGCCAGAGGCCCAGAAAAGTACATTCTGGACCACACTCCGGAGGAGACCCAAGTAGTGTCTCAATTATCGTCTTGGGCTGAAGGGGAGGGCATCTCTGGGCTGAGAGGGAGCCTGCGCTCTTTCTTCTGAGAAAGAATTATTTTACAGAAGCAAAAAAGGAAATGATAGCATTGCCTGATCAATACACAGAGTTCCTGTCAGCACACTTTATTATTGGTTTTTTAATATGAACAAATATTCTCAAGTAGAAGTGGAGGTGACTTGAAACTCAGTAACTGATAAAACTCTCACATTAATGGGACATCATTGAGGAAAACATTTAAAACTTCCATAGATTACTCTTTTTTTTAATAGCATTTTATTCTTTTCCTAATTGCATGTTGAGACAATTTTTAGCATTTATTTTTATAAGATTTAAGTTAGGAACCTTTCTTCCTTGTTTCCCCACCTCCCCTCTTCCGAAAATGATAGGCAATGTGACATAGGTTATACATATACTATTGTGTGAAATATATTTCCATATTAGTCATAGTTGAGAAAGAAGACATAGATCAAAATAAAAAAATATGAAAGAGAATAAAGTAAATGAAAAAAACAACATATGCCTTGATCTGCATTCAGAGTCCATCAGTTCTTTTTTTGCATATGATAAAATTTTCCTTCATGAGAAATTTAGCTCTGAGAACCACCATTGTTTCAATATTGTCCTGGGCAAACAGTCAACCTCCAATGCCCAGATCTCCCCATGATTCTTAACAGTTAAGAGCTGAGGCATTCATAGTTGATCATCACACAATATTGTTGATCCTGTGTATGATGTTTCAACTTTGTATTGGTTTATACAAGTTTTTTCTGAAATCTGCCTGTTCATCATTTATTGTTGCAAAATTGTACTCCATTACATTCTTGTACCATGGCTTGTTCATCCATTCCCTAACTGATGGGCATCCCCTCAATTTCCAATATTTTCCACCACAAAAAGAAATGACTGCTATAAAAGGTCCATTTCCCTTTTTGTATTATCTCTTTGGGATATAGACCTAGTAGTGGTATTGATGGATATGCAGTTTATTTGCCCTTTTGACATAGTTCTAAATTGCTATCCAGAATGGTTGGATCAGTTCACAACTCCACCAACAGTGCATTAGTTTCCCAATTTTCTCACATCCTCTCCAACATTTATAATTTTCCTGTTTTTATATTAGCCACTTTCATAAGTATGAGTTGGTACTTCAGTTATTTTAATTTGCATTTATCTAATCAAAAGTGATTTAGAACTCTAGATGGTTTTGGTTTCTTCATCTAAAAACTTCTTGTTCATATGTTTTGGCCATTTTTCAATTTAGGAATGACTTGTATTCTTATAGATTTGACTCCATTCTCTATATATTTGAGAAATGATGCCTTTATCAGAGACACTATGAAGATTGTTCCCCATCTTTCTGTTTTCCTTCTAATCTTGATTGCATTGGTTTTCTTTGTACAAAATATCAGTATATTAATAAAATCAAATTGATTTATTTTACATTTCACAATGATCTCTGTGTCTTATTTGGTAATGAATTCTTCTCTTTCCCATAGTTATTATAGGTAGACTATTCCATGCTCTTCAGTTTTCTCATAGTGTCTCCCTTTATGTCTAAATCATGTACCCATTTTGATCTTGTCTTGGTGTATGGTATGAGATGTTGGCTTACACCTAGTTTGCATTCTATTGTTTTCCAGTTTTCCCAGCAGTTTTGGTCAAATAATGAATTCTTATTCCTAAGGCTAGGGTCTTTGGGTTTATCAAATACTAAATTATTATGGATATTCACTACTCTTTCTTATGTACCTAGTCTATTTCATTGATCCTATTTCTTAGCCAGTACTAGATATTTTTGATCACTACTGTTTTATAACATAGTTGCAGATCTGGCATTGCTAGGTCACCTTCCTATGGATTTTTTCCCACTAATTTTTTTTTTTCCAGATTTTTAATTTTCAATTTTTAAAAAATTATTTATTAAACTTTTTACATTCATTTTCACATAATTTTGGTTTCCAAATTTTCTCCCCATTTGTCCCCTCCCCCCACCCCAATACACCAAGCATTCTAATTTCCCCTATCACCAATCTGCCCTCTCTTCTATCATCCCTCCCTTCCCTTGATCCCATCTTCTCTTTTCTCCTGTAGGGCCAGACAACTTTCTACTCCCCATTACCTGTATTTCTTATTTCCTAGTAGCAAGAACAATACTCAACAGTTGTTCCTAAAACTTTGAGTTACAATTTCTCCCCTTTCTCCCTTCCCACCCATTCCCTTTGGGAAGACCGGCAATTCAATATAGGCCATATCTGTGTAGTTATGCAAATGACTTCCATAATAGTCATGTCGTGTAAGACTGATAATATTTCCCTCCATCCTGTCCTGCCCCCCATTGTTTCTATTCTCTCTTTTGATCCTGTCCCTCCCCAAGAGTGTTGACTTCAAATTGCTCCCTCCTCCCATTGCCCTCCCTTCCATCATCCCCCCGACCCTGCTTATCTCCATCTCCCCCACTTTCCTGTATTGTAAGATAGGTTTTCATACCAAAATGAGTATGCATTTTATTCCTTCCTTTGGTCAAATGTGATGAGAGTAAACTTTATGTTTTTCTCTCAGCTCTCCTCTTTATCCCTCCACTATAAAGGCTCCTGCTTGCCTCTTCTATGAGAGATAATTTGCCCCATTCGATTTCACCCTCTCTCCTCCCAATATATTTCTCTCTCACCGTTTACCTTAATTTTTTTAAGATATGATCCCATCCTATTCAATTTACTCTGTGCTCTCTGTCTCTGTGTGCATGCATGTGTGTATGTGTGTGTGCGTGTGTGTGTATGTGTATGTGTGTGTGTGGTCCCACCAACTACCTAGATACTGAGAAGATTCAAGAGTTACAAATATTGTCTTTCGATGTAGGAATGTAAAGAGTTCACCTTTGGGAAGTCCCTTATGACTTCTCTTTGCTGTTTACTTTATCATGCTTCTTCTCATTCTTGTGTTTGAAAGTCAAATTTTCTTTTCAGCTCTGGTCTTTTCATCAAGAATGATTGAAAGTCCTCTATTTCATTGAAAGACAATTTTTGTCCCCCCTGAAGTATTATACTCAGTTTTGCTGGGTAAGTGATTCTTGGTTTTAGTCCTAGTTTCTTTGACTTCTGGAATATCCTATTCCACGCCCTTCGATCCCATAATGTAGAAGCTGCTAGATCTTGTGTTATCCTGATTATATTTCCACAATACTTGAATTGTTTTTTTCTAGCTGCTTGCAGTATTTTCTCCTTGACCTGGGAATTCTGGAATTTGGCCACAATGTTCCTAGGAGTTTCTCTTTTTGGATCTCTTTCAGGTGATGATCGATGGATTCCTTCAATACTTATTTTGCCCTCTGGTTCTAGAATATCAGGGCAGTTTTCCTTGATAATTTCATGAAAGATGATGTCTAGACTCTTTTTTTGATCATGGATTTCAGGTAGTCCCATAATTTTTAAATATTCTCTCCTGGATCTATTTTCCAGGTCAGTTGTTTTTCCAATGAGGTATTTCACATTCTCTTCCATTTTTTCATTCTTTTGGTTTTTTTTTTGTGATTTCTTGGTTTCTCATAAAGTCATTAGCCTCCATCTGTCCCATTCTGATTTTGAGAGAGCTATTTTCTTCAGTGAGCTTTTGAACCTCTTTTTCCATTTGGCTAATTCTGCTTTTGAAAGCATTCTTCTCCTCATTGGCTTTTTGAACTTCTTTTGCCAATTGAGTTAGCCTATTTTTCAAGGTATTATTTTCTTCAGCATTTTTTGTGTGTCCTTTAGCAAGGTGTTGACCTGCTTTTCATGCTTTTCTTGCATCTCTCTCATTTCTCTTCCAAGTTTTTCCTCTACCTTTCTAACTTGATTTTCAAAATCCTTTTTGAGCTCTTCCATGGCCTGAGCTCAGTGGACATCCACCTCAGATGTCTGGGATAGAGAGGTCTCGACCTCCATGTCTTTCCCTGATGGCAAGCATTGTTCCTCTCCATCAGAAATGAAAGGAGGAAACATCTGTTCACCAAGAAAGTAACCTTCTATGGTCTTATTTTTTTCCCCTTTTCTGGGCATTTTCCCAGCCAGTTATTTGACTTCTGAGATTCCTCTCCACCCCCGCCTCACAAGTGCTTGGGGTCTGAGATTCAAATGCTGCTCCCCAGCCTCAGGGCTTTCAGCAGGGGGAGGGGCTGCTATTCAGTGGATTAAGTTCAGGTTCTCAGCTGGGGGCAGGGCGACCTCCCAGGCTCAGTTCCCTCAGGGGGTTTATGTGGAGACCTTCAGTAATGGATTTGAGGTCCTGCCTGCTTTGGGAGCCCCTGTCCGCCACCTCCCCTGCCACTTCCTTCTGAGGGGGCCTGAGTTATGGAGACACCCTGCTCCCCTCTCAGCTGGCCAGATAGGGTCTCTCACTGACCTGCAGCACCTGTGTGTTGAAGGACCTTCATGGCTGCCAGAGATTCCATCCCTGAAGCCTGCTCAGATCTGCTCCTCTCGGGGCCACATGGCCAGGGTAGGACTGGGCTCTGCTCCAGTCAATGGACCTTTGGTAGTGGTTTTTCAGGACTCTCTGAAACAGAAATCTCCTCCACTCCATTGCTGTGCAGCTTCCACTGCTCCAGAATTTGTTGGGAAGTCCTCTTTACAGGTAATTTATGGGCTGTGGGGTTGGAGCTAGCATATGTGAATCTTTCTACTCTGCCATCTTGGCTCCTCCCCTCACTAATTTCTTTAATATTCTTGGCTTTTTTTCTTCCAGATGAATTTTGTTGTTATTTTTTCTAGCCTTATCATTTTTTTTGTGGTGGTATGATTGGTATAGCACTGAATAAATAGATAAATTTAGATAAAATTGTCATTTTTATTATAGTGGTTTGGACTATCCAGGAACAATTGATATATTTCCATTTGTTTAGATCTGACTTCACTTGTGTTAAGTGTTTTATAATTGTGTTCATATAGTTCCTGGATCTGTTTTGGCAGTTAGACTCCCAAGTATTTTATAATGTTTACAGTTATTTTAAATGGAATTTCTCCATCTCTTGCTGTTGGGCTTTGTTGGTAATAGATAGAAATACTGATGATTTATGTGGAATTGTTTTATATCCTGCATTTTGCTAAAGTTGTTAATTATGTCACATAGTTTTTTAGTTGATTCTCCATATCATTCATCATATCATCTGCAAAGAGTGATAGTTGTTTCCTCATTACCTGTTCTAGTTACTTCAATTTCTTTTTCTTCTCTTATTACCATAGTTAACCCTTCTAGTACTACACTGAATAAAAAGGACATTCTTGCTTATTCCCATTATAGACAGTGCTTTCTAATGACTTTAGAGAGATAGTCTATCATTTTAAGGAACACTCCCTTCATTCCTATGTTCCCTATTGTTTTAATAGGAATTAATGTTGCATTTTGTCAATAGCTAGAGGGGGTACTGTCTCATGATTTTTGTGCTAGGGACTGCAGGCCCTGGCTTTTTGCCTGGTGCTGCCCTGAGGTCCATGGGGGATCCTCGTGTCTGGTTGCTGCACTGAGTGAGTGGGATGGAGGGTGCCTAGCACTGCCGGAGACCACAGGGGTCTAGCTGTTTACCTGGTGTTGAGCCAGATACTAGTGCTGGTATCTGGCATGTGCTAAGGCTGGTAGTGTGTTTCTGCATTTCTCTGGGAATACACTGAAGCAGGTAATTGTCTGGCCATTGGTAGTTGCCTGTTTTATCAGGGCTATGTTATATTGGGAGCCCTGCCCTGGAGGAGGTTTGTTTGCTTAGGCACCCATAGGGTTGACTTCTATGTGTTTGCCTGGTACTACATGGAAGCATAGGGCAATCTGGGCACTGGAGGTTGACAGTTTTCCCAGGACAATGCTGAAAGAAGTGCTGGTTCTCAGAGCTAAAGTCTGCCCATTCTCCTAGCTATGCTGAGGCATGTGAGGGATCTTGGTTACTTGCTCTACCAAACTGGGTCTTAGGCTTTCCCACCAGTTTACTGAGGTAGAGCTTGAGGCTGGCTTTCTAGAACTCTGCCTTTCCTGGACTTCCCCCTTTCCCCGAGTGAGATAGACTTTTCCTGTCAGTGTTCCCAAGTTTCTTGGGCTCAAAGATTTTTTTACCCCATCTTTTTGCCTTTTCTATTGTTCTAGGATTTTGGAGGGGCACTGTTTTATGGTTGTTTTGAGGTGACTATGGGAAAGTTACAGCAATTTACTGTTTACTCTGCCGTGCCTGGCTCCATGAAATCCCAATAATCCCTTATTTAAGACATTAGCATTTCCTTATGAATCTTCAATTTAGACTGTGTGAGTCTGCTACCCTTCCCAGGATTCTTCAGTGATGGTTTAAATGTACTTACTAAGCAAAATGCAGCAGAGTCTTTCCCCTGCTCTTCTCTGCCCCATTCCTTCCTTCTTTTCTGCTCTCCCCTCCTCTCCTCCTCCTTTTCTTCCTCTCCTCCCCTCTCTTCTGCACTCTCTCAAAGCAAAAATCAATCCTTCCTTAATTCCAATTAAGCTGTACCGTGGATAGAGCACTGGACTTGGAGCCAGAAAGATCTAAGTTCAAATCCAATCTCAGTCATGTACTTGTAAGATTCTATGCAAGGAAGTAACTCTCTTAGCTTCAATTTCCTCATCTGAAAGCAAAATGGGGATAATAATCATGTCTTCTTCCCAGGGTTGTTGTGAGGACAAAATGAGATTGTGGAACTTAATGCACTATATAAATGTTTAGCTATTTTTATAAAATGCTGAAGGTGGAAGGGGACCAGAAAGATAAAGGATGAAAAGGAAAATGCCAGCCTCAAGAACTGATTTGAGAACTTTCATTTTATAAGTAATGTACAAAGACTAGTAATTATATATTTAATATTGTTACAGAGCATTTATGTCTAAGGACATCAATGTAAAGACTGAATTTCTGAATCATCCTGTGACCTTAACCAAGGACTATCCTTGTTTATTTATCAGAGATAACAATGTCTAGATTTCTTTGGCTCTGTGGTGCCCATGACTGTGACCTTTAGTCACTGCTCTGAAAGTGATGAGGAAGATGATAATGCATCTTTTAATTTTCATAAATCACATCTTTATTATATCGTTCAGAAAGGTAGAATGAAAAAGTCAACATCCCAACATTTGATGCTCCCTCCCCCATTATCCCAGGGAGGGGCAATAAAGCCCTGTTTTCCAAATTATGGCTTTTACCTCCACTCAGTCCCATCTCTGATATCTCTTGGGATGTGGAGTTGAGCTCTGACACTTGGATGGCTATGCCAGTGAAGTATCAGTTTCTGGCCAGTAGCTTCAGCCCTCAATCTTGAGGAGCCTGAAGCTTGTTCCTGGCAATGAGACTTTCTCCCAGGGATCTACTGAGATGAGTCTGGAGATCTGTGGACCAATATGGTTCACTGACAGATAATTAAACATTTTTGACCTCACCAAATCCTGAAACCATACACTGGGGCATGGAGTATCATCAACATCACTGAGAAAAGTGTAGATACTGATTAAATGGCAGATATTCTTAAGCATAGAAGAAATTTAGCATTGAGGACTAGACTGGCCAAGAAGCACCTTATGATAGGACAAATACTATCAGATTTGGGTGAGGAGTCTGGGCATTCTTAAAAGAGCCTAAGTATAAATGATGGTCATGAAATGAGCAGCAAGAAATGGTAGCTAGAGAGCTGACCTCAGATACAGCAAGAAATGGATTCAGATCCCATCTCTCATACTCATTATCTAAGTAGACATATATGTGCCACTTAATCTCTTTGATCCTCAGTTTATTTATTTGTAAGATGGTATAATAATATTTCCTTTAATAGACTTGAGGGGAAACGTTCTATGATGAATGCCTTTTGTAGTTTGTTGAGGTCTGTGGACCTGCTCTCAGAGTAGTATTTTTTATGTGCCTAAAGAAAAATACACAGGATTCCATAGGAAGTGGATAATATGGGAAGTTATCAGAATGTTGAAAAAAAGTTCACATATTCCATGTTAAAATTCTGTGATTTTGAGAAAACTTACAAAAGAGAGGTGACCTGGGAGTCAGGTAGGCCTGAATTTTGAGACCTGACTCTAACATACACTTGCTGTGTGTTTGTGGACAGGTGACAGTCTCCAAGTGCTACAGGCAATTTCCTAACATACTGAATTACTGAAGATTTCTTGGCCTTGGTCACAACACCCTACCCAAAGCAAACCCCGCTTATGGCATCCATTCAAAACCTACCACAGGCACTTACTAGCTGGGCAATCTAACATGAGTTACTTAACCTCTGTATGCCTCAGATTTCTGATCTGTAAAAAAAAGGGGTTGGACTTCGTGGCCTCTAAAGTCCCTTTCCAACTCAAGACCTCTGATCCTCTGATTTTTTTCTCTTTCTCTTTGTTTTCCATCCCCCTTACACCTCATTTCTAACCCCCTTTTTCTAGGACATTTCACAACAGGGCTCAAAAGAGATGCTATATATACAGTACGTCTTTGCAAACTTATATAAAGTATCAGATATCGTCTTTATCCTCATCCCCACCATTAGCATATTCAGACAGCAGGAGTGGTGGAATAGATGGTAGACCTGAAGTCAGCACACTTGAATTGGAACCCTTGCTCCAGTATTCCTTAACTGGGCAAGCCTGGGAATGTCAATAGCTTTCTGAGCCTTGACTATGGACAATGCTGCTTATATTCAATAGCTGTCACACTTGTATTTTAACCACACAGCCCTGGTGTAAGGGAAATGTTTTCTAAACCTTAAAGAATTAACCAAATAAGATTTATGAGATAGTATTGGATTAAAAAGAGGAGGAGACTGTGTTATGTTGGGGGAGGGGCAGGTCTGAGATACTAAGAAGACTAAGTGATTTGCCCAAGGACACACTATTGACACTTCAGTGTTTTCTGGTGAACTCATGGGAGAGTAGACTTGAGATCTGCATAGAATGGAAAGGAATGGATGCTAATAATTTGCTACAGTAGAATGAGAATGTATCTTACTGAGGTCTTGAATCTCTTCAAGCATATTTTTAGTGCACAGACCCCAGTTTATTCTCTTTAGGAGGAGATGAGGCATCATTTTCAAGTGCAGTAATTGCCAAATGATGTACCACTTTTTCTTCTTGTAACACCAAACCCTGTTCTTGATATGTACATCTCCAGTGCCTTCATCCCTCATTTTGTCCTCAGTTATTTCCCCTGTATTAGCTATTTTCTTCTTCCTTGCTCATTTTGACCAACTGATGAACCTGTTTAATGATATATTGCTTCTCCTTGGTCTCTTGTGCCCTTATTTTGTTATAAATTGGGCCCTGCTAAGTCAGCCTTGGATTACTTCCACCATTGCCTGTTTTTGCTCCTTCTTGTGCTTGAAGAAATCATGAAACCATGTTGACTGAAAGCACTATGAATTTATGTTATGTAATCTCAAATTGGCCCTCTTCCCTAATGGACTCACTATCTCATTCACTTCAGTGGATTTTTAAAACCTTTTCATGCAGCCTCAGACCTTTCATGATTTCCCTTTTCCACACTTTCCCATATGAGAACCTTGCCTCATATTTTACTGAAAACAAATTCAGTCCTTTTGATGGTATGTCCCTCTTCTCCCCTTTTCTTCCTCTCATCTGCCACAATCTCTTCTCCAATCTCACATAAAAGGCTGACCCTTTTCACCAATGCAAACTGTTCTATGTGAACAAGGTATTTCATTTCATCTTGTCTGCTCCAATAGATTACAGTCTCTAATACCCTATCTCACTAATCTTATTTTTTTTCTCATCTACTGGCTGGTTCCTCACTACCTAAAAACCTGTCAATGCATCCCAAATTCTCAAAAATTCTCCTTTGATGTTTCCTTCCCCACTAGCTATCATCTCAAAGTTTTTCTCTCTTGGGATCCATCTGCTTGGGGAGATCCTTTAGAATGTGTGCCTGTGTGATAGACACTTCCCATCAACCTTCCAGGCTGTCTTGGGCTGAAGATTTGCTTCACTCCATCCTTCTTTTATTTCTGCAGCTCCAGAATTGGTTTAGAGTAATTTTTTTATAGATATTTGGCTGGGTTTTGGGGATAGAGCTCTAAAAGGTCTCTGCTTTTACTCCACCATCTTGGCTTTGCCCCTCTCCTCAATGCCTTTTTAAATGTCAAATCTAAAGGCTTTTTCTCAATCCTCATTCTTCTAGACTTCTCTGTAGCTCTTGATACCATGGATCACTCTTTTGTCCTTTATACTCTCTCCTTTAGTTTTCTGTGATGTTATCCTTGTTCTCTTTCTCGACTAGTTACTCTCTTTCAGTGTCTTTTGCTCCCTTGACTTTAGTTTGCATCTTGAAGAAGATGGCTCTAGATTTATTTTCCAGCCCTAACTTCTTTCCTAACCTTCAGATTCACATTTCCAGCTACCTATTTATAATTTAGAACTGGATGTCTTAAACACACCTTAAAAATGACATGTCCAAAGGTAAACTCATCTTTTTCCCCAAACCCTCCCCACTTCCAAATTTCCATGTTACTGGTGAAGACACCACCACTTTCCTAGTCACCCAGTCTCATAATCCAGGTCTCGTTCACCTCCCCACTCCCCAAAAAATGTTGCCAAGTTTGGGCATTTACTTTTGTAAACTCTCCTATCTGCTTTCTCTCCTCTGATACTGACTCTACCCTGGTTCAGGAAAGTACACTTCATACCTGGCTTATTGCATGTTTTTGCATGTGTTTCTCTGCCTAAAGTATCTCCCCACTCTAGACCACCCTCCACTTAGCTGTAAAATTGAATGTGCTGCCCTCCTATGGGACGTTCTAACTCTTGCCCCTTGGCATTTGTACAGACTTTCCACTATACCCATAATTCTCTCCCTCTTCATCTCTTTCTCCTGACTTTAGTGACTACCTTTTTTTCAAGAGGTCCCTAGTGATCCTCTTAATGCTAACGCCTACCTTTTCTTGGTTGTATTCAGTTTATCCTATTTTACATATCTTGTTTGCATATGACTATTTTCTTGTTGTCTTCCCCATTATACCATGAGGTCCATGAGAGAAAAAGTAAAGTAAAACAAAATGAACAAAAAACAAGAACAACTGTCTTTTGTTTTTCTTTCTATCTCTTAGCCCTTAGTACTATGCCTAGCTCATAATGGACTCTGAAGGCATATTGTTGAATGAATAACCAACAAGTGTGTGATACCCTACTTAGAGTTCCATACAACATTGAAATAAAAAAAGTTACACTTTGAAAAGATAGATATCTAGATAGATGGATGGATAGCTGTTTGCATTATGGATGCACACAGGAGAATATATTCATATGTATTTATCTTTTGCAGCTTAAAACTTGCCTAAGATTTTCCCTCATAACTAGTATCTACTAGTAACATTTAGAATGTTTGCCATTCATTATTTTGAATTGAATTCGGTTTCAAATCTCAGTTTTGGAGCTCACTACTTCTGTGACCTTGGGTCTCAGTTTCCTTCTCAGTAGAATAAAGATGTTGTACTATATGATCTGTAAGGATTTTCCTGGACATAGATCAGTAATTCTGTATTTTATTATCCCCTTATTTTCACATCTGGAAAAGATACAGTCTCCTTTTCTTTAAGTTCCTACAAACGTTCTCCATTAGTTTTCCCTGATTTTTCTCTATATATTTTCCCCCTTCCCAATGGAAGTTTGAACCTTTTTGCCAAACAGTCATCTTTAATATGTTTTATATGGTCAGAGGAGTTAGAAAGTTTCTATTGATTCAATGTAACTTTCTTGAAGTCAGAAACTGTTTCATTTATTGTCATCCTTGTATACCTAGAGCCTGGTAAAGCACATGAAACAGAAGGCAATTCATAAATGTCTGCTCTTGGACTGGTTGATGATCTAAGTTCAAACTCTTCACTTTGTAAGTGAAGACTCCATGGCTCAGAGACATTTGAAGAAGCATTTTATTTTTGCATTTTAGGAAAAGAAAAGAAATCGCTATTGCTGAGTTCCTATAATTCATATGGAAGTCAACACATTGCTACAAAACTATAATTCCAAATAAAGGGTGAGACTTTATTTCATCAAAGGCTGGAGGCTTCATTTACACTCCTTTTTTCTTGGAATATAAGTTTAAGGAATGGTATTGGTGTGGCTATTGGATCTCTTCACTCCTCTCTTGATAACTGGTTTACTATGGACAGATTTTGAACTGTACAGCACTCACTGGTCTCTATTCTGTTTAAAACATTAGAACGTTAGTCAAACATACTTATGGACCACTGTGAAATGCTCCTCTCAATACTGCAACAAACCCTACTGTTTTCCATGACATTCTGTTGTTATATGCTCCAAATTACCTGAAAAACTGAAGTCTCGAGCAAATATACAGTTTCAAATAGATCTATTCTAGGCCAGTGAATGAATCAGACTCCTAATGGGGGTTTTATAACCATAAAAATGCTTGCCTTGTGATCAAAGTGTATTGGGAAAATTGGATGTTTGACTTGATTGTTGTGGGATAAGCTCCGTGAGGGCAGACACAATGTCTTGTTGTACACTTTGTATGTCCTAATACAGGGATCAACTTCCAATACATTTGTTTATTGCCAATGTGATTGTCTCTTTCAGATATCTAGTTTCAACCCGTTGTCACCTTATGATTGTTTGATTTTAGTTCTCCTATAAATTCTCCACAATAGGTCTGCTGAACGTTTTTGAAATTCTCCCTTAAATTGCTTGTTGCTATATGGACGCCAGTGGAGTACCTAATAGTTTTTCTTGATTTTGTCTCTCCAACTCCTTTTGGTTTCACGAGACATCTTTGTCTGTCCTTGATCCTTTCAGTGCCTTCTTCATAGGACCTTTTTATTGTCATGCTGTATCTGCCTCATCATTAAGTATTCAGATAGTGTGGTACTGTGTGAACTGTAGTTACACAGCCAAAGGAAAAGTTAATATTAAAAAAAGATAGACCTTGGTTTCAAGAAGAAACCTGGGATAATTGATAGCCCTGAAATAAAGCCTGGTTTCCTCTTCTGCTTATTACCTAACTACAGTGTCTGTCCAAAGTATTTATATAATGGAACAGTCTGTTTTGGAGACTTTACTCAAAGTCTCTCCTCATAGAGGAACTTACTAGACATAGTTTCCATTGGGAAAACCATTTATATTCTAGGATCATCTCTATGAGGTTTCACAATAAGATTTTGTGTGCATATAGTAGAACTTATTGATTTAAAAAATACCTGAGCATAGTAAAACAGTATCTTGCATAGTAATTACATTGCATCACATAGTAAAACATTACATTCCAAAGTCTTTTTACAAAGCAGAATATATAGTGGTGTGCTGGCATATGTTTAACAACCAGCTCTTAGGGCAGGCTGAGAATGCACTCTACACTTTTAAGTTTAATCTTCCTTATTAAAACTTTCTCTGTCATTTTCTTAAGTCAGTACATCAATAAAACAATAAATCAAGTCTTGATTTTTTTTTGCATTTGCCAATTTCTGAGATATTGTTATTCACAATGAGTATAATACAGACATTAAATTGACATAAATGCATAGAATTACATTTTTTACAAAAAATAAATTAAAGATGTTTGAAGAAAGAACTTTGAATGTCCCCAGGAAAACTTTTTTTACTCATCTAGGAAAGTTTCCCAGAAGAAAATAGATTCAAATTAGGTCATTAAAAGTATGAATGATTTCCAAAGGTGACAAAGAGAACAGAGGTGGTACATTTGAAAGAAATCATATAAGCAAAGGTACTGTTAGAAGCAACTAAAATTCATTTTAAGATCAAATCAGGATAAGAGGTATCAAGATAAAACTGAACTATTTATTGTGTGTTCTGAGTGTTCAAGGTATACCTGTAGCCAGGAGCTCCTAACCTGTAGCAATGATATAAAAAAAAATAACAAAGTCAAAAAGATTGATTTCTTTTGTATTCCTCTTTTTCATTTATGCATCAAAAAAAAACCAAAAAAAAACAAAAACATTATCCTGAGCAGGGGTCCACAGGTTTCTTCACATGGATAGAGAAATTCACATAAGACTTGGACCAAAATGTAAGATCCCTGACCCTGCAGTCCCTCACTTTGATGCTTCTATATCTCCTATCCCACCTGGCTCATATACATACTTTGTAAACTCCTTGTCACAATCACTAGTGATTTCCTAGGTCTATTTAACCAACCTTTATCGTAAAGTGCTGGCCTTGGAGTCAGGAAGACTCACCTTCTTGAATTCAAATCTACTTTCAGACATTTCATAGCTGTCTGATCCTCAGAAAGTCACTTCACCCTGTTTCCCTCAGTTTCCTCATCTGTAAAATGTGCTGGAGAAGAACACGGTAAGCCACTCCAGTATCTTTGTCAGGAAAACTCCAAATGAGTTCATGAAAAGATAGACCCAACTGAAAAATGACTGATCAACAGCCAAAACATCATAGAATCAAAGTTCCTTGTGGGCTGGGACTATTTCATATTTACCTTTGCAGTTCCACTGCCCAATACAGTTCCTAGAACATGGTTTGTATTTAATGCTTGCTAAATGTCTAATAGGTGTATACCCGAACCACTGAACACAATCTAGAATGAATGAACGTTTTCTCCTACTCTTTTATCCCATTATGCAGTAGTAAAGAAAAGCAGGGCTAGGGATTCTAATACTATCTTAACCTGCTCTTTATCTAAGGAAGTGATTAATACCAAGGTGGGTTAGGACCTGTACAATGCATGAAGTCTGAAGACACCTTGAGGGAGAGTGAAAACCGAGTTTAACCGAAACATTTAACACAGAGCCTATGAAGTGTTACATGACACAAGATAGTAAATATTAAAAGAATTTAAGACTTACCAAAAAGAAATCTTTCAAAAGAACCCATTCCTTTTAAATACTGACAACCATGTTTATTTGATGAGGTTCCTTTGTTCCTGGATTATTGACTGTTAATGTACTGAAGTGTTTTAAGTAAAGAATGATTATGATTCCCAAAGAGTCTCTTGAGCCTTTTACATACTCCCTGGAGGGTTTGCTGTGTAGACAGAAGGAACTTGCTTTCTGAAAGCACATCAACCTAAACCCCTAAAGTTAGAAGAGTAAATACTCAGCACTAAATGCAGGTCACATAGATACCAAATACATAGCTTCAGTTTGAGTTTTCATACTTAAACAAACTATCTGGGAGTCAAGATAGCAGATTGGAGGCAGCCACCCAGCTGAACTCTCCTAACATGTCCCTCTAAACAACTTTAAAATAATGCCTCAAGTCAAATTTTGGAGCAGCAGAAACAACACACTGTCAGAGTGAGATATTTTTTCCAGACAAAGTTAATTTAGGAAGTTAGTAAGAAAAGCCTATGATTCTGGGGTGTGGGCTGTTGACCTGGAGTATGGCAGCAGTTCCAGCTGTGATGCTTGGAGATATCCACAACAACATCAGCAGCTGCTTTGGGAGTTCTCAGGCAAGAAATAGTAAGGGAGTTAGAAAACTGGTCAGAAAGAGGTTACAGCTGACCCTTTTCTGGCACGTGTAGCTGGTGTTAATTGGTAACTCTATTGCCCAAACTTAGGTCTGAGTTACAGTTCCCAGGTGAAAAGAAACACTTGTGGTTAGTCATTAGGGAAAAGGCTTGTCCTTACATAAGAACTAGAGTGGCAACTAGGAGAGCAGTGACTACACCTCTCCCCAGATCATACCACTTTGCAGGCACTGAATATTTGCATACCTCCAGAAATAGATCTGCAAATCTAAGAGCCTGAAGTCTGGGATAGTGTCTCTCCACCACTAGGTAAACAGAGCCCAGCTGTACCATAAAGTTCAGGGGTAATAAACAGACTGGAGAAATGAACAAATAACAGCAATCAAAATAACTTGACCATTAAATCTACGCTGGCAAAAGGGAAGACCAAGAATCAAACTCAGATGTGGATAACAATGTGAAAGCAGCTATAACTAAAGCCTCAAAGAAGAGAGCTAATTTAATCTCAGCCAGTAAGTATCCCTAAGTGTTAAAGGGGAAAAAGAATAAGATTGTAGAGGAAAAATTGGAATAGAGAGTGATGCAAGAATATGAATTATAAAGGAATGCTGCCTTGATATCTTAGATCCAGAGAATAAAATAGAAATGGAAAGAATCCACTGATTACTTCTTGAGACAGTAAAATGAAAAGCCACAAGAATATGAAAGTCAAACTTCAGAGAATTCAGGTCAAGGAGAAAATGTTGTAAGTAGGGAAAAAGAAACAGTGCAAGTATCATAAAGCCACAAGTCAGGATCACACAAGACTTAGCAGTTTCCATATTAAAGGAGCAGAGGGCTTAGAATATGATGTTCCAGAAAGCAAAAGAATAACTTATGCAGCAAAACTGAGTAAAATCCTTTGAAGGAAAAAAATGATATTTAATTAAATGGAAGACTTTCAAGCATTTTTGAAGAAAAGACCAGAGGTGAATAGAAAATTTGACATTCAAGTACAAGACTCAAGAGAAGCATAAAAGGTAAATAATAACAAGTAATCATAAGGGACTCAATAAAGTTAAACAGTTAATGCTTCTGTGTGGGAAGATATATGTAACTACTAAGAACTTTGTCATTAGTGCAGTTAGAAGGAGTCTACTTAAACAGAAAATATGGATATGAGTCAATTATGTTGAGATGATCTCTAAAAATAATGTAGTAGTGAGAAAGAGATTTGCTAGGAGAAGGGGGAAGAGAATAGTAGATTTGGGAAATTATCTCACATAACAGAGGTACACAAGGAAGAGCTTTTACAGAAGAAGGGAAAATGGGTAGTGGTAGCAGAAAATACTTAAACCTCATTCTCATCAAAATTGATTCAGAAAGGTAAGATTTCATATACATACTCTGTTGGGTTATCGAGATCTATCTTACTCACTGGGGAAATAGAAGGAGATAAAAAAAATGATTTGTATGTATGTGAAAGAGAGAGACAGAGAGAGACAAAGAGAGATAAAAGGGAGAGTGAACTATAGGAGGCAATTGTCAGAAGCAAAGCGGATTTTTGAAGAGGGCAGGATAAAAAGAAAGAGATAAAGATAATATAAGAAAATAGGATGAAGTGAAGTGCACAGTTAGCAGACATAAGTCTGAGTGAGGAGATGAACTTGCCCATAAAAGAGAATGGAGTAAAAAGTAGAATCTAATAACGTGTTCTGTATAGGAAACACACTTTCCTGAAAGAAAGAAAAAGAAAACACATGCATAGTTAACATAAAGGACTGGGGCAGAATTTTTTGTGCTTCAGCTGAAGTTAAAAAGGCAGGGGAAGAAATCATGAATCCAGACAAATCAAAAGCAAGCTGGAGACCTAATTAAAAGAAATAATCAGGAAAGCTGCATTTTACTAAAAAGTATGATAATTGCACCATGTTTATCTGATGAAGACCTCATTTCTCAAATATATAGGGAACTGAGACATATTTGTAAAAATAAGAGTCATTTCCCAAATGATACATTGTCAAAGGATATGAGCAGGCAGTTTCAGAAGAAGTAATCAAAGCTATCTATAATCATATGAAAAAATACTATAACTTACTCTTAGAGAAATGTATATAAAACAACTCTGTGGTACCATCTCACACCTATCAGAAATTACAAATGTTGACAAGGATGAAGGGAAAATAGGTGAGTCCAACTTTGCTAGAGAACAATTTGGAAAACTATGTCTAAAGGGATATAAAACTATACAGTTTGACCCAGAAAAACGATTACATGGTCTAAGAGAAAAGGAAAAGGACCCATATTTACCAAATATTTGTAGCAATTTTTTTGTGGTGACAAAGAATGGGAAATTGAAAGCATGGGCATCAATTGGGGAAAAATGTTATGGCATATGATTATGATAGAGTATTATTATAATGGAGGAAATGACAAGGGGGCTGATTTCAGAAAGAAAAAAACAAACATGGCAAGAACTCTATGAACTGATACAAAGTGAAATAAGAAGAAGAAGCACCAGAAGATCTGTAACAGTAATATTGTAATGATGATTAATGCTTAAAGACTTGGCTACTTTGATCAATATGATGAACTAATAAAATTCCAAAGGCCTCATGATAAAAAAATGCTATCCACCTCCAGAGAGAGAACTGATGCATTCTGAGTGCAAACTGAAGTATAACTTTCTTGCTTTTGTGTTTTTGTTTTTGTAATATAGCTAATATGGAAATATGTTTTGCATGTTTTCACATGTATGATTGATATTATTTTGCTTGCCTTCCCAGTGGATGAGAGAGAGAATTGGGAGAGGAGAGAAAACAGAACTCAAAATTTAAAAAAGAAGAGAATATTAAACATAAATAAACAATTTAAAAAGCTAGTCAGTTTTTAGAATTCTTCATGGTGTTTGATTTCTTATATATATATATATATATATATATATATATATATATATATATATATATATATATTTTACTGTGAGGGAAGAGAAAAACAAAACTTTTTTTTCTTTTTTCTACTCTTTCAAAATTACTTTATGCCTGAATAGATCTTATGGGACTTTAAAAATTTTTTTTCCTTCCTCATTTTTATGAGTTTCTTCCTCTATATTTCTGTGATTGTGACTTTTCTTGTATAATTTTTTTCTTTCTACTTTTCCCCTGTCACACCAGATGGTGTTATATATGGTGTCAGAAGCTCCCGACTCGAATTCCATCAATGTCATTGCTTATGTGACAATGTTGGAATTCCTAAAGCCCAAGTCTGACCACATCAGTCATTTTGTAGCTCAATTAGCTCCAGTGGCCCCCTGTCACCTTGAGGGTCAAATATAATATTCTCTGGCATTTGAAGACCTTTCCAACCTGGCCACCACTTAGCTCTATAGGGTTATTCCACATTATTCCTTTGTATAAACTCCATAGTATAGCCAAATCTGAATTCTTACTGTTCCTTTCATATCATTCTAACCACAGTCTTGATTTCTCTGCATGGGCTCTCTTTCTTGCATTCCCTTTCCACCTCTGCCTCTTAGAATTCTTACCTTCCATCTCAAGTTACACTTCCTTTTATGAGACCTTTCCTGGTTTTCCTAGCGTCTTGTCACTTCCCAATCCTGCTAAATCACTGTCTAAGTGTGTATGTATGTATGTTTCTATTTACTTTCTATCTATCTATCTATCTATCTATCTATCTATCTATCTATCTATCTATCTGTCTATCTGTCTGTCTTCACATCCTTGAAGACAATTCATGTAGGATAAGAGAAGAAAGGAACGGTTTTCCAATAAGATTTTTGGAATATACTGTATTCATGTATGGGCCCAAAGATGTATCTCATTCTTTCAGCCAAATATTTGTTCCCTATATAATATCATCTGCCTTCACCCAATAGCCCAAATCCTATAGTCCTTTCAATTTGATAGAGGACTTTTTCATGCACTGTGATAAGTTTGCAGGAAAATTCCTTAATACTTAGTTCAAATTATTAAATGACTGTTTCAGTTGAATCTTCTGGACCTTCTTTGACCACATGAATGGAACTTAATATAGATCCTCCATTCTTACACATTTATTTTGTAAATAATTATCTTATAATTTTATCTTAAAATAAAAGGAAAGCTCCTTGAGGGCAGGAACAGTTTTATTTTTGTCTGTGTATCCACAGCACTTAGCATAGTACCTAGTACTTAGTAATAGATACATGCAAGTGAATTTCCACTGTAGGTTTCAGCTTCCTCATCTGGAAAAAGATGGGGGTTTCATAGAGTCACACAATTTGGGGTTTGCAAGGAATCTTTGTGGCTATGTATTTCAAAAATGAAAAATGTCCCTCTCCTTTCTACACCTGTAGCATATCAGAAAGTTAGTCATCTAGGATCTATTTGAAAACTCCCAGTGAGTGGGAACTCCTTGACTCCTTAAGCAAGCCATTTCAGTTTTGGACATGTCTGGTTCTTAGCAAGTTTTATTTTGTTTTTTACTCTGATATCTGGCCTAAATTTACCACTTGGAAAATTAAGCTCATTGATCCTGGTCTTCCTTTTGGGGCCAACCCATTTGGAAAAAATGAATTCCAAGTTTCTGTAAGCTCTAAATGTGTGATCTTATCAATGCATTTAATCAGTATACGGTTTGAGGGAGAAAAGAGCATGTTTCAAAATGTGGATTTTTATTGTGTACAGGGTCAAGGAGCATTATTAGGACTTCTCTCTTTGCCCAGGGTTCACTGAATATTCCTATTAGCATCTCACGCAGAGGTAGACACAAGTGACTGAACTCCTTCTATCCTTTCTGTCCTGAACAGCACCTTCTATCTCCCTCCTCAGCCTGTGGTGCTTTCAATGGATGCACCAAGAACACGCACAGCAGAGCCAATTAAGAGACCTCAAAGCATTTAACAAAAGAGAATATTAGAGTTACACTGACAGACTAGTCTTGCCAAAAGTCCCCATTTCACTCTGCCAGCTTGGGCAATTTGCACTAAAATCATTGAATAATAGAAGATACTGAATGGCACGGTCTGACACCACCAGGACATTCTCTATCTGCTGTAGGAGAAATAGGGCATCACAGGGAGCTGAAGAATACCCATAATTGTCCGCTCATGGCCTAATCATTCAGTTGTTAAAGGCTCAGAGCTGTCACTAAAACTTAGTGGGAATACTATGGCTACAGTGGATTTATATGGGCATAAGGATTAAACTGGAAAGCTTCCTTTACAGAATGGAAATTAGAGAACTGAACTTTTGAATTCGCAGATTGTGGTAGGAAGCAAAAGGAAGAGGAAAAATGTTTCCCTATGTGATGGGATGGGCCTGTAGGGTATAGGTTCAGACTGCAATTGTTAAATTTCCATTAGACTCTGTTTTCACTGATCTAGAGTTGGAAGGAACCTCTCATGTTATCTGCCACAACTTCTTCCTTGTATAGATGAAGACACTGACCCAGAGGGAGAATAAGGGACTTGCCCAAGGTCATATAACAATAGCATTAGAGGCAAAATGAACTAATCCTCCCCTTTTTTCTTACTTTAGTGCCTTTATGAAAGGTTTTATGCTAGGTTTGGGTATAGGAGGACAAAAACAAAACAGTTCATGCTCATGATCAGGTAGATTATATTCTACTGAGGAATGACAGTATTCACATAGATGGGGCAATATGAAGTTCTTTGAACAAGCAGAAATTTGTAAGACAACAGGAATAAGGAGAAACTTCCCATGGGATATGCCATCTGAACAGAACTTGGAAGAAAGCTACGGATTCTAGGAAACGCTGCTCACCCAGGCATTTCATCAAATTTTTGACAGTTCAAAACTCATAGGATCATACATTAAGAGCTAGAAGGGACCTTAGAGGCCATCTTGTCCAAATTCTTCATTTAATATACCAGGCCACTGAGGTCAAGAGAAGCTTCTTGACATGTGAAACGTCATATAGACAATAAGCAGACTGGATTTGAGATTCCAAAGCCATGATCTAGGTTCTTTCACTATTATATCGCATTGCCTCCTATTTTCAGTTGTTCCGTTTATTCAGTTGTGTCTGATCCTTTATCACCCCTTTAGGGGTTTTCTTGGCAAAAATACTGAAGTGATTTGCCATTTTCTTCTCTAGCTCATTTTATAGATAAGGAAACTGAGGGAAATATGGTGAAGTGAGCTACCCAGGCTCATACAGCTGGTAAGTTTTTTTGAGTCCAGATTTGAACTTAAGTCTTCCTGATTGCAGCCCCAGAATATTCTACCCAGTGCCAGGGTCCTATTGCCAGACTTAATTCACCTTTATTTCATAAAGTATAATAAGAAAAAAAATTCTGCCTTGTGGAAAGAAAATATGAGGCTTTGAGAAGAGCTCTGATAAACAGGACAAATATGATTCCCCACATGATCTCATCTCTGTTCAGTTTTGGGGTCAGGCAGGTGCACTATATTAGAGCTCCCTTCAAAACTTAGTTCATGCTGCCTTCTAGAAGGCTTTGACTGCCCTTCCCACCAGAAATGTTAGTTCCCACTCTGCCCCTAATTACTTTGTATTAATTTCAATAAATGCATTAAAAAGTCTAGGGATAAAAAGGACCTGACATCAAGTCCTTCTTCTGACACGTACTGGTTGTGTGATATGGATCAAAATACTTAACTTCACTAGGGCACCCAGGGATTCTAAGATGCTAAGTTGTGAACTAGCTGCATTTCTGTACCAGTAGAGGGAGTTTACTCACTGAGAGTTACATATACCTATAAAAACCACAAATCTTGAAGAAATACGTGTGTGTGTGTGTGTGTGTGTGTGTGTGTGTATGTGTGTGTGTGTGTAGAGGGAGAGAAGGGAGAGGAGAGGGAAAGAGGGGCAAGGGTGGAGAGAGAGAATTATTTGGTTATATATGATTATTTTTTTCATATGTAAGTATGAATATTTATACACACATATTATACAAGGTATGTATACACTTATGTTCAAATATACACATGTATATGAATATATATATATACATATGTGGATATATACATATATGCATATGCACATATTTATATGTGAGAAGAGAAAGACACACACATAGAGTGAACAGTGACATCTATTTTTATATTGTTTCCATCAGTAGACTGTAAGTAGAGACTGTTCATTTGTTTTGTTTATCTTTGTTTCTCCAGCCTGATATAATAGCTAGAAAGCTGACCTTGGAGTCAGGAAATCCTAGGTTTAGATTATGCCTCTAATATAGCATTACATAACCTAGGATCCATAAAACACTTCAAAAATATTCAAAGGATGTATTATAATATAACCAGTTTCATTTATAATCCCATGTATTTTCTGTTGTATGTTTAAGAGCATTTTTCTGGAAAGTTCTCCATTGACTTCACTGAACTACAACACCCTTCCCCCTCTCTCTTTCCCCCTCCCTCCCTCCCTCCCTCCCTCTCTCTCTCTCTGTGTCTGTCTGACTGTTTCTCACACACAAACACACATACATACACACACACACACACACCAGTTATGAACCCCTCCAATATATCCTGGTTGATTGACCCTGGCCAAATCCATTAAACTCTCCCCGTATTAAAGGCAGCTCTACAAGACTAATTCTCACATCAAATAGGAACTGCACTAATGAAATCACAGTTTCAGGCCCTATCTTCAAATTTATCTTTTCCTTGCTACTTAGCACAGTGCCTTTAATTAAGCACCAAAAATTTCTTAAGCACTTACTTTGGGATAGATGCTGTTACAAGTTACTTTGCCATACAAATACCATATCCAAAGCCATATGTGAAGTAGCCCAAGCCTTCAAGGAATGTACCTTCTGTGGGCACACTGTGGGTCCTTAGCAGATGCTTGTTGGAACAGAACAGAATTTAGCTGAAGGAGTTGTTGGTTTCAGTTTCTCTGGCACTGGTATAATTACTTTTACTTATGAAAAGAGTCCTCCTCTCTTCTGCTATCCAGAAAGGAGGGGTAGCAGAGACTCTTACTGCTTAAAATACCCTAGACATGATCCAATTTGACGAGGGTTTCAAAGAAATGAGAGTATCCTGGGCAGAATCAAGCCAGATTTTGATGCCTTACAATTTGCTTAGCTGTTTCTTTCCTTTTCAGTTGTGTCTGATTCTTTATGACCCCTTTTGGGGTTTTCTTGGCAAAAATGGTGGCCTGGTTCTCCATTTCCTTCTGCAGCTCATTTTGCAGATGAGGAAGCTGAAACACAGTTAAGTGATTTGCCCAGAGTCGCTGGGCTACACATAGTTATACAACTAGTAAATGTTTAAGGCCAGATTTGAACACAGGGAAATGAGCCTTCCTGACTCCAAGTCTGACTGTTTTTCCCCTGGGTCACTTACCTGCCCTTTTCTTATTATCATCTTTCACTTTGAGGGAAGTGACCTTCCTTTTACAAAAAGGGCTACCTGGGGTAGAATCATTATAAAGCCTCTTTTGTTAATGTAGACCACTTTAATCCCTTTATGCTACAGTGTTTTAAGTAGACCAGATTTGTCATAATGTTTTAACTCTTAATAATTTTAGATTTTTGTTATTATACTAACTAGAAATACCCAGATTCTCAGTAAACTTAAAACTTCTCTTATTCTTAGCGCCCTCTGACATTGGTTTCCCCTACTACTCTGCTACCAATACTATGAAAGTGGATGGAACCTGCTTTGGAGAAAGGGTCATTTTTTTTTTTTTTTTTTTGGTTTCATACTGTGGTGTGGTGGAAGAGTTCATCACTGAGTATCCAGGCTAGCAGTGATGAGTGTTACTCTCAGTAGGGCAGCTAGGCCTTCAGAAATGAACACAATCTATTGAAAAATTGTGCTGATGGCCTTTCTAGCTTGGGAAACCTGTAAGACATCGTATTTTGAGAATATTGCATTTGAGAAAATGTCCTACATCTCCTTCATCCATGAGGAGCCACTACAGGATGACTTTGTAGAGATGGAATGAATTATGCTCCACATTGTTTGGAGATGCATTGTACACACACACACACACACACACACACACACACACACACACACACACGCACACGCACACACACACATGCACATATTATTATTACTATTTTTAGACAAAATGATTTAGGGACTAGGGTTTATAGAGTAGAGGATCTTTTGAATGTATATGAAGGGACAATAACTTTACACATGAGGAAATCAAAGGTTAGAGAAATTTGGTGATTTGTCTAAAGTCTGTCTCCTCTGACTCCAAATTCCTTTTTCTTTAAAACCCCACAAAATATTGCCTCTCAAATTCTGAAATTACTCAAAGTCTGTGATTCTATAAAGACCTATAATAAGATTTAAGGTTATTTCTCAATATTGAGAGGAGAAGGCTGCAAAATACAGAATAGATATTAAAGAACCTCTTGGTCTACCATTACAAATTGGGGGGAAGAAGTTGATTATTAGTATTTTTTAAAGTTAAAAATGTTTCATTTCCTTTATCCTTATAACTTTTAAGGAAGTTGACCAAATAGTGCTGACCAAAGTGAAATCTGACATTGACTTTTTGAAAATCAGACCAAATTCTGTCATCCTCTTTAGAAATATTTCCTTCTGGGAATTTCTATTTCTGAAATTTTTCTCGCCAAAGAATTTGAACTTCATAATAGCCTTTAAAACATTCACAATGAAAGAGTATGAAAGTAACATGGAATAGAAAATCCAGTTGCTTGCTTTCTCAAATCAAATGCATCAAAATCAATAGAAGAATGAGCTTAATTTATCTCTACAAAATTTGGTTAATTTTTTCAAAGGAATCTGTATTTTGGCATGCCTTTCTCCCTTTTATTTTTCTTAAATGAGTCTACAGATTTTCCAGGGGCCATTCACAAATTTCACAGCTGTGGTCCAAATTGCTCCTAAACAGCCTCGTCACTTTATTGTGTCTCTTGGCATTCAATTTTGTTCTCATCCCATATTGTTTTCTAGTGGCAATATTATCTCAACAGAAGCTGAGAATTCTAGCAAACAAACCAACAAACAAACTCAATTTTTCATAGACAATAGCTATCATTAAAAAAGAGAAATTTAGAGTAACAAAAATTTATTCAGCTCTTGAAACTATTCTTTAGATGTCCCATATCTTAACTCTTTTGAAAAGTCATTTTAGTGCTCAATTTATTTTCCCCAATTTTATGACTTTTCGATACTAAATTTATGACACTATTGTTGACCAAAATCAGTTTGGAAAGCCAGAGTCACACTTTATTCCCCACTTCTATTTGTTCTGAGAAAAGATAAAAAAGTTAAAAAATGTAAATTTCATTATTGATCTCTTTCCTGCTGGGAGGAATTATGGCTTACTTGCTTACAACAGGTAGTGCGAGAAGGTATGGGAGCAGCTGTGGGTATCACATGATGCCAGAAAGTCAGAATTATAAACTGAAAATGGAGACATTCAGTCAATGGTAGCTTAGCATCCTAGACAAATTGACTCACTTTCTTCAAATGAAATAATGAATTTCTGTCCCTGCCCCATTTCTAACTGATGAGCTGTTTTGCTATGATTTTAAGAAGACATCAGTAGAGTATTTAACTCTCTTTAATGGTAGTTAAATGCCAGCTTCAGGATTTTATATTTTATCTTAGGATGAATAAGGAATCACTGTAATCATTACCATCAGTATTAATATTATTGTTTTAAGTAGAAAGGAAGTCAAATCTCTTTGAAGAATTGCAAGGCAGTAGCTTTATGGGAAATGAATTCTAGTGAGGAGGGACTGGAATAAAGGAGATGAATTACATCTTTTCAATTGTTTTGGTGAAAGATGATGAAGCCTGGACTAAGATACAGACAATGTAAATAGAGGGAAACCAACAGATGCAAGAGAAATCATGAAGATTAAAAACCTGGAAAACCATGGAAGGGTCAAGAAGTGGGATTTGTACTTCACGAAATGAATGGAATTTGGTGGTTTGATCATTGTGGGTAAACTTCACAAAACTCTGGGGAATAGAATTGTAGCCAAAAATTGTAAATGGGCTAATGTCTCAATTTCTGAAAAGGAGAAAAAAGTAGATAGGGGAAGCCACAGATTTGTAAGCTTGACATAGTTCCCTGGCAGCATTTGAGAAGAGATTATTAAACAGATGGGTTGTGTTCACTGAGAAAGAGGAATAATAATTACTAGCAGCCAGCATGGGCTCCCTCTTAGTCACATTCTGCTAATCTCATTTCCTTCTTGAATAGGTTATTAGACTAGGACATATGAGAGGTGCTGGAGGCATGGACTATCTGGATTACAGCAAAGCTTTTGGGAACATGTTTCATGAGCTCACTGACAGGATAGAAACTTGTAGATTCCATGAGTATGCACTGAAGCACATTTGTAGATCATTGTCTAAACACATTCAAAGAGTGCCATTCATTGGAATGGTGACAATTAGGAAGGATGTTTCTGGAGCCATGCTCTCCTTGGGTCCTGTCATGGGGTTTCTGATGTTCAATGACTCTTTAATTGTTTCATGAAAATATGAAGATGATATTGACAAATGCTGCTACTGCTGCTGCAGGTGAAGATTTAGGAGACAAAGAACTGGTCTTCAGTTTAGGAAGACCAATGTTCATAGGCATGCAGACATAATGTGCCAGATACACCCAGGAACATTATGATGTCTCCCCAAATTAGTATTTTTTTCATCTAATTTTTCATTTTAATTTTACATATGCTTATTTTTTCATTTTGATTAGCTTATAATTAGTTGTCTCTTTTAAAAATATTTATTTTAACATTGTTTTAAAAATTTCAATTCCAAATTCTCTTTTTTCCTCCTACCTTCTCCTACTTACTAAAAAAGCAAGAAAATGATGCCAATTGTACGTCTAAAATAATGCAAAACATTTTCATATTAGCCATATCATCAGAAAAAGCAAAAAAATAGAAAATTAGATTTAATTTTGCTCTCAGAATGCATCAATTATCTTTCTGGAATCACATTTCATCTTTTCATCATGAATCCTTTGGAGATGTCTTGGATTATTGTTTTTATCAGAGTAGTCAAGTCTTCCACAGTTAATCATCATTACAACATTGCTATGAAGTATAGTTAATTTTTAAATGAAGGTTGTGTTCTTTATTGAATGCAAAAATGTTATTTAGGACAGAATGGTTAATAAAATATTCACCTTAAAAGATTTGTTTTAATTTTCTGGGTGCAATGAAATGTATTAGCAGCATGCATAAACAACTGGCAACTATATGCCCCATGGTAATTCAGTGGGGAGGTTTTATGTGAGGTGATTGGAAACATGGGCAGATAATACACATAAACCTCCTTACCCTTCCCATATATCCTTGACTTTATTCTAAGAATCAGATTTTAAAAAGGACTTCAAGGAACTAGACTGTCTCTAGAAGAAGGCAATCAGGATGGTATAGGAAGTTGAAACAAAGGCACATGAGGAATGAATTAATTATATAATAGCTTCAATCAGAAAAGACTTGAGGAGGACATGACAGTTGCTTCCAGTATATGAAAGGATGTCTTGGAAGAATTAGATATTTCCTATTTGATCCTGGTTGACAAAACCAAGAGCAATGAGTGGAGGGAAGACACAAAGAAGGAATTTTCGGAGCATTGTGCTGTTTGAGTTGTGGGGGAACATTTTTAGAATTAGACCTCTTCAATGGTTAAATGGACTGTCTCAGAAATTCTTCAATTTCTCCTTGCTAGAGGTGTTTCAGCAAAGCCAAAAGACAGGCATATTGTAGATACAATTCTTTTTCAATTCTAGGCTGACTTGGACTAAATCAGGAATTCTTAACCAATTATCTGTGAACTTTTTTTTAAACTTAGACTAACTGTATTTCTTTTATAATCTTATATATGCCATTTTTGCATTTTAAAGCAGTTTTCTGAGAAGGGGGTCTATAGGCCTCACTAGAGTCTAAAAGAGGCCCATAACATGAACAAGGTTAAGAGCTCTCTGGCATAGAGAAATGGCCATTAAAGTCCCTTTCAACTCTTTCAACTTATGTCCATTCTTTATTCACTCAATCAACATTTATTAAGTGACTACTATATCCCAGGAACTGTGCTAAGTTCTAGGGATACCAAAAGAGGTAAAAGTCAGTCCCTGCCCTGAAGAAGCTCCAGTCAATTGGAGGAGACAACCATGAAAACAAAGAAATGCAAAACAAGCTATAAAAAGGATAAAGAGGAAATAATTAAAAGAAAAAAAATACTAGAATAAGGAGAGGTCATGAAGTGTTCCTATAGAAGCTATGATTTTTATTAGGACAAAAAAAAGCCAGAGAGAGTTTACAAATACGATGGAATAGAGTTGTATTAACTCCCTTGGACTTATAATTTAGGCTTGGTTGCTACAACCAAATAGACATTTGGAGTAATGGTCTTGGAATCAACGTCACCTGGCTTCAATTGTTCACTCACTTACTAAATGTATGATTCTAGATAAGTCGGTTGACGTCTCTTAGAATTAATGTCCCTATCTCATAATGGGAATGATAATAGCATCTAACTGCAAGAATCATCTTCATGACCTTTTTTCATTCTTTTCTCTTCCTCCATCTTTTCCTCCCCCTCCTCATTCTTCTCCTCCTCTTCACCATTTTTATTTTCTCCATTTCACATCCATGATTTTATTGGTTTAGGGAATTCCCATTGAGAAAGTTACCTCTAACAACACAGATATTTTCTTTCTACTACTTAACATTTTAAAATTAGGGGGTTTTAGTCTTGTTTGTTTGTTTCTTAGACCCATTCGAACATCCTATAGAAATGCCTTTTGGAATAATACCTTTTTTAGTAATTGAAGTAAATCCTAAATTCCATTTAGAGATTGGTGAATACACACACACACACACACACACACACACAGACTCCCTGGAATCTATCCATGAAACTCAACTTAATATCTTTTGTCTTAAGACCCCTGGGAGGTTAAGTGATTTGTCCAGCAATAGCATCAGAATCAAGACTTGAACACAGGTCTTCTTGGTTCTAAAAATCAGAGTTCTGAGCTTTGTGACATGCTTCCTCTCAGTGGGTTGTTAAGAGAATCAGATGAGATTATGTAAAGAACTTTACAAAATTTAAATTACCATATAAATGTCAGCTCTCATCACTTTATAATTCTGTCATAGACCTTGGCTTCTGTGAGATGCAGTAACAAATGACTTTCAACAAATGAGTCATATTTAGGGATACAGATTTTAGAGTTTGAAGAGTTCTTAAATATCATCTAGTCCAATCCCTTCAATATAGCATTGAAGAAACTGATGCCCTGGATAGTGAAATGACTTTCCTGAGATCACAAAGCTACTAGGTGGTATTGACATAATTTGAGCCTGGGTCTTTTGACTCCCATTCCAATACCCTCTCAGCTACACTTAATGTCCAATATTTTTTTCCTTTTCTATGTCTCAGAACTTCCTGCCCTGTGGGTGAGTTGGTGAGTATAAGTTCACTAACCTATCGTAGCTAACTAGACCCAGACCATTGTTTAGATCTCTTCTAGTTAAAGGAAGTGAAGATCTCTACCAAATAATTTTTCATCTGCCATGCTTCATTCTTTGCATTCCATGGACCCTCCACTTGCCCTGATAATAGTAATCAAATTAATCCTAGCAATAATATGAGAAAGGACATGCCAATCAACTGTACTATACCTTGATTCACCATCCTTAAAATTCCTCGGACCAAAACTTTCTTCCCTGCTGATGGCCATCTTGCACAGGATTCCCCCTCTATTAGAAGGTATGCTGGATCACATTATTTTTGTATTGTTGTCATTAGCACTTGGACACAGTGCCTAGCATCTAGAAGGTGCTAAATAAATGTATATTCATTTATTGACTATTTCATTCATTCATTGTAACTAGACACCGTGATGAGACAAAAGAACTATATTGCCTTTACTACTCCCTGTGCATTTTATATCATTTAAATCAGACACCCTGTACCCTCCGAATGACTTGGGCTGTAATATTTCTGTACCCTTGCCACATTCTTAACACAGCTGAGACAGGGTTGTAGCCTCCACCTATTTCTGAGAAAGGCAATCTGTGAGTAAGACTTTAAATCCCTCTAGGAGAAATTATTCTAGTGAAGACTAATGTCAGAAACTGTATTTTAAGATGATGTCTTACAGAACAGTTTTTTCCCCCACAGAGGTTTGATGATAAGAAACAAGCTAGGAAGAGCTAAACAAAAATTGTGAGGCATGGGTACCTTTAGATATGCTTTTAAAAAGAGAAAAATATATTACAATGTTAGCCAAAAAAGACCAATAGACTATTTTAAGCTAGGTTATATAAATTTTGGAATAAACTGTAAGAAAGACCAACACATTCTATAGAAGGGATGAGTGAAACTCAATTGGAAAGGGGAAATTCAATATGGATTTACCTAGATTTTCAAAATTATGACAGAAGAAAATTTGGGTACAGTTGAAGGTAGAGAAGATCCAGCATGTTTAGAAGATGACTATATTAGGGGGAAAGGAGGATGAGAAAAAACAAGATGCTAGTATGCAAAAAAAAAAAAGAGCTGTAACAATGATGTGCTTGCTAAGGATGAAGATATATTTGAGGTTAATTTCATTTTTAATTTTATTCTCCAAAACTCCCTAAAGAATGCAACCTTTTAAGGTACTCCTTTTAATCCTTTTTCTTTGCAGTTTAGTTATGTAAACAGTTCAATCTTCAGTGACTTTCAGAGATAGTAAGTACATTTTTAGAGAGGAATCATAGCAATTTTGCACTTAACTGTAGTTCATATTTATATAGCAATTGATAGTTACAAAGTGCTATCCTTACAGAGATCCTGAGAAATAAGTAAAAATGGTAACATTTTTCCTATTTTATAGATGAGTTAACTGAGTTTCAGAAAAGTAAAATATCTTGCTCATGATCACAAAACTAGTTAGTAGCAGAGCTAAGAAATAAATTCATATCTTATTACCAGCACATGGTACAATGGATAGAGCACTATGCCTGAAGTCAGCAAGATCTCAGTTCAAATATGAATCCAGCTATTGACTAGCTATGTGATACTGAGCAAGTCACTTAACCTCTTCCTGCTGCAGTTTCTTCATCTGTAAAATGGGGATAATAATACCTAATGCCCAAGGTTATTCTGAGAAACAAAATGTGATAATTTAAAAGTGTTTAGCATGGTGTTTGTCACCTAATAGGTACTATGTAAATACTAGCTATTTATTATTATTATTCTTTCTATTATCATTATCGCAAATCTGATGGTTTTTTTTTAACTACAGCAGAATTCTTTCATTGATCATGGTTTTTCATGCTTCATAAAAGTTGTGATCTGTATGTTTCTAATTTCCTAGAGTAAATGGTTAGCTTTCTGAGAGTAGAAAGCCATGCCTTTCATCAGGATATTAAGGTCTTCTTACATTCTGGGAGACCTGTGATTCTTAGATTGCTTCTATATATACTATTTTCAAGATTGGTGTGGTTTGTTTGCATAATGAGTATATTTTCTTTTAATCTTACTATTTTTTGCTTCTTTTCTTCCACATGATCTTTCACTTTGTTTATTTGCATCCCCACTCTATTGTTCTTTTGTTTCTTCAGTGTGACCTGTCATAGTAGATTCAAGTTTTTCTGTTCTCATTATTTTAATTGTGCAGACCATAAATTAAACTTCCAAAATTCTCATTTTTCTTTTGAACTATTATGGGACAATATGGAATTTTCTCCTCAAATTCCATAGAGTCCTCTGCCTCATCAAGATTTGGATCATTTTCCCTTATTTACTGTTTATTCACAGTTGTGTTTATTCATAGATGCCCGAATACATTTGCTAGATGTGGAAGTAATATTTCCTTCTGTTGTTATGGTTTTCCCATTGATTTATTTGCTTATGATCAAGGTCTTTGAGTTTTCTTCTTCCTGAGACCTTTTGTAATTTCTTTTTTAAAAATTTGTTTATTTATTTTTAGTTTTCAACATTCATTTCCACAAGATTTTGAGTTCCAAATTTTCTCCTCATCTCTCCCCTCCCTCAACCTCAAGACACCATGCATTTTGATTACCCCTTTCCCCTATCTACCCTTCCTTCTCTCACACCCCTCCCTTCTCTTATCCCCATCTCCTCTATTTTCTTGTAGGGCAAGATAGATTTCTATACCCTATTACTTGTATTTCTTATTCCCCAGTTGCATGTAAAAACATTTTAACATTTGTTTTTAAAACTTCGAATTGCAATTTCTCTCCTTTCCTCCTCCATCCATCCCCACTGAAAAGACAAGCAATTCAATATAGATTATATACATATGTAGTTATGCAAAAGACTTCCATAAAAGTCAGGTTGTGAAAGACTAACTATATTTTCCTCCATCCTATTCTGTCCCCCATTTCTTCTACTCTCTCTTTTGATCTTGTCCTTCCCCAAAAGTGTTTACTTCTATTTACCTTCTTCTCCCATTTGCCCTCCCTTTTATCATTCTCCCATCACCCTACTTACACCCTTCTCCCCTACGTAGTGTAAGATAGATTTTCAAAACAAATTGAATGTGCATGTTATTCTCTCCTTAAGCCAAATATGATGAAAGTAAGGATCACTCTTTTTATCTCTCCTTCTTCTCACCCTTTCACCTCCATTGAAAAAACTTTTTCTTGGCTCTTTTATTAGAGATAATTTGTCCCATTACATTTCTCCCTTTCTCTCCCAATATATTCCTCTCTCAACCCTTAATTTTATTTTTTTAATCATCCCTTCCTATTCAACTTGCCCTGTGCCTTCTGTCTATATGTATATGATCCCTCCAATTACCCAAATACTGAGAAAAGTCTCAAGAGTTACAAATATTTTCTTTCCATGTGGGAATGTAAACAATTCAATTTTAGTAAGTCCCTTACGATTTCTCCTTCCTGTTTACTTTTCCATGCTTCTCTTGATTTTTATGTTTGAAAGTCCAATTCTATTCAGCTCTGGTCTTTTCATCAAGAATGATTGAAAGTCCTGTATTTCATTAAATGACCATTTTCCCCCCTGAAATATTATACTCAGTTTTGCCGAGTAGGTAATTCTTGGTTTTAATCCTAGTTCCTTTAACTTCTGGAATATCATATTCCAAACCCTTCAGTCCTTTAATGTAGAAACTACTATATCTTATGTTATCCTGATTGTATTTCCACAATACTTGAATTATTTCTTTCTGACTGCTTGCAGTACTTTCTCCTCCTTGACCTGGGAACTCTGAAATTTGGCTACAATATTCCCAGGAGTTTTTCTTTTCAGTTCTCTTTCAGAAGGTGATTGGTGGATTCTTTCAGTATCTATGTTACCTTCTGGTTCTAGAATATGAGGGCAGTTTTCTTTAATAATTTTATGAAAGATAATGTCTAGGCTCTTTTTTATTTTGGTCATGGCTTTCAGGTAGTCCCATAATTTTTAAATTGTCTCTCCTAGATCTATTTTCCAGGTCAGTTGTTTTTCCAATGAGATATTTCACATTGTCTGCAATTATTTCATTCCTTTAGTTTTTTTTTTTTTATAATTTATTGATTTTTCATAAAGTCATTAGCTTCCATCCACTCCATTCTAATCTTTAAGGAATTATTTTCTTCATTGAGCTTTTGGATCTCCTTTGCCATCTAGCCAATTCATTCCTCTTTGACTTTTTGGATCTCTTTTTCCATTTGGGGTAGTCTATTTTTTAAAATGTTATTTTCTTCAGCATTTTTTTTTTTTTTTGGATCTCAAGCAGTTGACACATTTTTCATGATTTTCTTAAATTACTCTCATTTCTCTTCTCAATTTTTGCTTTACTCCTCTAACTTGATTTTCGAAATCCTTTTTGAGATCTTTCATGGCCTGAGTCCAATTCACATTTTTCTTGGAGGCTTTGGATGGAGGAGCTTTGACTTTGTTTTCTTGTGTTTGCATGCTTTGGTCTTCCTTGCAACCAAAGTAAGTTTCTACAGTCTGATTCTTTTTCTGTTTTTTACTCATTTCTTCAGCCATTTACTTGACTTTACTTGACTTTTGAGTTCTTTGTCAAAGCAGATCTCTACTTCTTGTGGGGGTTGGGTAGTGTACTGTCAGCCCCTTGATTACCCCACAATCTGCAGACCCAGAGGTCCAGAAACAGTCACTATTTCTGCCCCTGCTGCTACTGTGGGTGCTGCAGGTTCCTCTGCCCCCTCCCCCTTCTGTGGCTCTGGCACTGGGGCTATATGTACCACTCCAGTCTCCCACACTTCTCCCACAGGTTTTTTTCCACTGACCCTCCAATTTGCCTCAGTGTTTTGGGATCCTGAAGTCTGGAAACTGCCACAGGTGCAAGAAATTCAGTCTCCCCAAGGCCTACTCAGGTCCTGTCTGTGCTAGTGAGAAGCTGGATTGTGCCCTGCACCTGCCCCCTTTGTGGTGAGATAGGCACTTCCTGGTGACCTTCCAGGATGTCTTGGGCTGAAGATTTGCTTCACTCCATCCTTTTGTGGCTTCTGCAGCTCCAGAATTTGTTTAGACATTTTTACAGGTATTTTGTTGGGTTTGTGGGTAGCACTTTAGAAAGTGTGTGCTGTTACTCTGCCATCTTAGCCCTTCCCTCTGACTTTTGATAATTTCAATATTTCCTCCTCATCCCACCCCCATTTACACTCACTTATGGACTAGTTCTCCCCTGACAGTAGTTTCCTCAGAGGCCACATCACAGTCTTAGCCTCTTCTTGCAATGGACAATTCAGCAGCCTAGATTTCTACCCCAAATAAATGACTTTTGAATGGGCCCTGGTGGCCCATTCTGGCCACTACTGGATGCTGTATACTTTCCTTCAGTCTTGGAATGCCTCACAGCCTCCTCCTCCTCATATGATAACCTATTTTGCTCCCTCTGTTCCCACATTATCTGGACCAGCTATAGCAATTCAGACCTTAGCAGTACTATGAAACTGTCTGAGAAAGCATGGACTGTTTGTTGCAGCTTCAGCAAGTAGTAGATCAACCTTCCATAGCCTGGACTTAAGGTCTCCCCTATACTGGGAAAAGAGAGGAGAGAGAATAATATAGGGTTGGGTTTTGTTTAAACTCCATGTGTCTTTGCTTCTGCTGTTGTAGGCTTGCTGGGGCAACATGGAAAATACATGCTGAATGAGTTCGGGGACATTGAGTTTTATTTTATTTCATTTTATAAAATTATTATTTCAGTGGGATTTATTTTACATTCTTTAGGACTCTAGGTGTCCTAGATCATGAAAACAGGTGAAATTGCTTTATCTTTGAAATTTAATTTTTGTTTTATGAAGTTTGAGAGGTCATGGGGATAAAAGAAAATTTCTAGTCCTCCACCTTCTCACTCATAAGACCCAGAAATCCCAAAGACATGTCTTCTCATTTACATCTTTTCTATATTTTAGCATAGAACCTTGTAAGTAGTGGTTTTTTTTTTGGAAATGTTTGAATGAATGTGGTTCTAGGGCCTAGAACCTATAATATAAGCTGCAAGATACTATTGTTGAAAATGACATAAATATCCTGATTTGGTTATCTCGTCTAAGAATCTTTCTCATTCTTAATATCAATATTTTTTTTTTTATAAATTTGTGTCTTATCAATTCAAGTGCCCAATCTGACATCCAGTTCTAGTGTACTCAGCAAATGATTTTGTTTCCAAATTTACTGATAAGACTAAGGCCTAGTGCAATGTCCTCAGAGTCACCTCTTTGTATTTAACAGTATTTCTGGTTCTTTACAACTCTCCATTCTTCCTTTATAGATTCTTTCCCAGCATGACTACTAGACTTGTTCTCTAGATAGAATTTCATTGCATCTTCAAGGATTTCTTTTTCTATCATTGTCCTGATCTTATCGCCATTCTTTCTTCTACTTCTCCTTTATAGTTCAGCTGCAAATCTATAAAAATTTTCCTTTATCCTAAAAATAAACACAAAAAGAACAACTATCTATCATCCTCCAGCAGTTATCAAATGATCTTGCTGTCATATCCCATTGATAAAGGTCTCCAAGAAATCCGATGTTCCTTCCTTACAATTTGCTTACTCCTTAACGTTGTGTAATAGATTCCTGCTAATATCATGCTAAACATGTATTTCATTGTCCTCCTAATTGTAAACCATTCTGATCTTTTCTCTGTGCCATACTCCTCCATAAGCTTTCTTCAACATTCTAAATTATTCAAACCCTTATTGAAATTGTTCGTATCTTGATGGATCATTCTGCCTTTTCTCCTATTTCTCTATTTTTTCTCTGCCTCATTTGTTGACTGTTCATTTTCTTCATACCCCTAAAATGTAGGAATTGATGGTGACTCTGTTCTTGCTGGTCTACTCTCTGTATATTTCCCTTTCAGTCTTCATATCAAATTTGACAACTTCAACTGGTATCTGTCTCTACCAACGTCTCCACAATTGACGCTCCCAGTTCCAGACTCTTTTCTTACTCCCATTTCTATATTTCCAGACAGCTATTGGGTATCTTAGTTTAGACAGCATCAAATACTTAGATGTTTCTTTGATATCATTGATGTAGCTGATCTTGGCAATGATGTATATTGCATCCTCTACACATTATCTTGTCTGCAGTTCAGTGGAAAGAATGCTAGTTCTGGTATAAGAGGACCTGAGTACAAATTCTTCCTCTAGTACTTACTACCTTTGTGACTTTGGGCAAGTTATTTGACAGTCTTGGTTCTCAGTTCCTCCATTCCCTTGAGATGGAGGTAAATTATATGGCTTTTGAAATCCCTTTTAGCTTTTGATTTTTTATCTCTTGCCTTTATCTTCTTATATATTCACCATAGAGATTCCGAAAATTGCATTTGGGATTAGAGGTGTAGCTAATTTCATTTTAATACCCAATACCCCTGTCCTGTGGAAAAAGTCATGGCCATCTACCCATGATTCCTTCGTTTAGTCACATAACCAGGTAATCTTACTCAAACATACATTCTTTAGATGAGGTACTTTAATCTGATTCTTATTTCTAATTACATATTTTTTATGTATTGTATGTATATAACGCCTGCCATGTTTTGTTCCATTATTCTCTGAGTAATATGTAACTTTAATTCTTCAGATAATTAGGATTTCAGTGACTCAGAGACGTACAACAATAGTGGTATTGTCATTAAAAAAGGTTGGGTTTTCATTTCATGGGAAAAAATGGCTCATTAAAGGGGCTCATCAGATTCTCATAGGAAATCCAGTCAAGTATTGCCATCCTTACATTAAATCTGAGTTCATTCATTGACCTAAGCATAATCTATCCAAGGAAAACATATTAATGCTATATTTATATATGTATAGATTATTCATTTAATTTCATTGTGTATGTGTATATATATATAGCTTATATTGAATTGCTTACCTTCTCAGTGGGGATGGGTGGGGAGGGAGTAGGGAGGGAATTTAGAACTCAAAGTTTTAGGAATGAATGTTGAGAATTAACATACATACATTTTTGTTTTTGCATACAACTGGGAAATAAGAAACACAGGTAATGGGGTATAGAAATCTATCTCGCCCTACAAGAAAAGAGAGAAGATGGGAATAAGGGAAGGGAGGGGTGTGATAGAAGGGAGGGCATATTGAGGGAAGGAGTAATCAGAATGCAAGGTGTTATAGGGTGGGGAGAAAATTTGGAACTCGAAATTTTGTTGAAAGGAATGCTGAAGACTAAAAATAAATAAATATTAAAAAAATCACCTCTCATAACAGTATCTAAAGTCATGGTTCAGAAATCCAAATCTTGTTCTCTGATATTCTCTATTTTTTTCTGTTTTAAAATCTTCATTCTAAAATTGACAAAGTCTAACAAGCATGAACATTTCTATGTACAAAATAAAACAATACATCTCTTATCATGTGCAGATTTGTTAAAAGTATACAATAAATATATTGGTTTCCAAATGAAATAATTTCATTGTATATGTAGGCAAAAGATTTCCTCATCCAATTAGCTGGTGCTGTATTTTTTTTCCTTTCATGTAATGGTATATTTCATCACCTATATCCAGGTTTACACCATCAGCCTATATTGTGGTACTAGACTTGAAATTAGCACTCTGCAATTTGTAAACAGGAGCATCTGGAGCTTCTACTGTCTATATTAAACTCTTCTTCATCTTGATCTCAGAGATGAATCTTCTTCATGACAGTGGTGAATGCTACTGGTGAGCACTCATACCCCTGCTTTATGTTTTACTTGAGATTAATGATCAAAAGATTGCTGAGTAAAGTTATCACTGCTGTTACATATTTCAAAGATGCTTGTTTAGTTTGGTGTATGAATGTGAGACTCCTTGTTGGAAGAGAGTGTTAGCAGATTAAAAAAAATACTTTTTTTTACTAATCCAAAGCCAGTAGCACAATATAATCTTTTATTCTCTGTATCTTTCTTTAAATTGGATGGTGGTGAAAGCATGGTTTACTGTCATAGTCATTCCCTGCCAAAACTTTCATTGGATGCCTTTGATGAATGTGTATATCAATCTCAGAAAATTTTATATTGAAGAGAAGTAGGCTTATCAGTTAGTACTTGTATTTATTTTCTTTTTTAATTTCCTCTCAGTTGTATTTTGAGGTATCAACAAGGGCAAAGTTTATGTTTTCCTGTCCAAGTTTTTTTATGATCTTCTCTTTCATATAGCCATCAAGTGATAAATCAATGCCCTCACAATTGTGTGACTGCCAGTACAGTTCTACTTGGTGTATGTACAAAGTGCTTTCAAATTTTCCAATTTCATATTTTTCAATATTCTTCTCCTTATTCCATCCTGTTTGAATTTTGTATTGGAAACATAGGGTGTTGGAGTCTATGCAGTTTTGATTTGGAGGGTCTTTGTAGAATTTCTGTCTATTTACTCCAATGCAGCTGCTTTTTCTCATCATTATTTACCTTTACAACATTTCTAAGTCTTCTTTGAACACATGTGGGACTTCCAGTGTTAGATTACTAGAATGAGAGTGAAACAAGTTTGTTATTAAAAAAAAAAACTCATGGAACTATTGCATCTTTCCTCATTATTATCCTTTATCTCCTCATTTTATCAATGTATTCTTTCTGAATGACTTTGCATGGCTGGACTCCTCACAAAGTTTTAAAATTCTTTTTATTCATTTTCTTCTTTTGGTTTTATGATAAGACACTATTCATTATTTCTCATCATCCTTCTCTACAAGATTTTATAAGTGAATTTTATTAAAAATGATTTTGTACTTGGTCAGCGTATCACTATGATTGACATGTGAATTGTGTCTATTTCTATGGAACAAATAATTTATGTTTGTTAGACTTCTATAGAAATTATCATAATTAGTGTTTAGATAAATTCCAATCTATATCCAAGTTTTCATCATCACTAACTTGCTTCAGTGGGCAGCTGAGTGGCACAGTGGTTAGCATGCCAGTTCTGATGCCAGGAATATTCATCTTCCTGGCTTTAAATCTAACCTCAGACACTTACTAACTGTGAGATCCTGGTCAAATCACTCAAGCCTATTTGCCTCAGTTCCTCATCTTCAAAATAAGCTGGAAAAGGAAATGCCAAACCACTCTAATATCTTTACCAAGAGAACAGAAATGGGGTCACAAAAATTTGGATATGACTAAAATGACTAAACAACAAGACTTGCTTCAATTGGCCATGTCAGAAATATTTTAATTCTACCCTACATCTTTTCCCCATTTTTCTTCCAATTTAGGTAAATAGTTACCTTTGAATTAACAAGTTATATGGTCTGATTATTCACAGATTTCTGTTCAAGAATGACTCTCATATCATGAACAAATTATGTTCTATGCATTGTAATAGAATCAACATCTTTTTTTATGATTCTTTACATAAAGAAAACAAATCTTCATACACATACACACATATGTATATATATATATGTATAGATAAATAGATATAGAGATCTATATCTAGACCTCCATATCTATCTATATCTATTTATCTATCTATATGTCAGCATTTTTCTTAATTTGCAAGTCAGCTCTCTTTCATACCATATTCCTAATTCATATTTTCCAACACTTTAAAAGCTTTCTTGCATATTCACATCTTGATATAAATACTTAGAGTGTGATAGTCTTTGCTACTATAATTCAGAGTATGGAAATTCTCTACTTTTTAATCCTCTGAAAGAATATGAAGGTCATAGATTTAGAACTGGGGACACTGCTCCCTGCCCCCCAAATTTACAGCTGAAGAAACTGAGGCATAGAGAGGTTAAGTGAACTGATCAGGATCACATATCTAGTATTTGAAGTGAACTTGGAGCTCAGGTGTCTCTGACTCCCAGTCTAATTGTCATATGCCATGCTGCCTTTGACAAATTATTTGGAGGTCATTCCTGGCCTGGAGCCCAAGGAGGCAATGAGGAGTATTGTTTTCTTCTTGAGAGTTTCTCTTGAATGGCAGGATGGCATAGGTACGTTTTGTCTACTTTCATTCTAAAAAGGTAAAACATCACAATGGATTTTAATTCATACTTTAATGGGAGAAGTATGTGTGGATGAAGAGATAAATAGATGAGCTAATCAAAGAAGAGAAGAAATAGAAGCAGCCATGAAGGATATTTTGTGAGCTTAAGAATTTGTGAAAAGCTTGGAATTTGGGAGGGCTTGAGAAGAAAGTAAATGAAGGTGGCTTGGCCTAAAGCAGTTCAGGGGCTAAAGAAAAGCCTCCATCTGATGAAGGAAAATAATTTAAGAGAAACCCTGGAGGAGAGGAGGAGTCAAAGGTAGCCCGAAAGGAGAAGGATTCCTGGAGGAGCTTGAGCAGACACAGAGAGGGGGAGTAAGAGAATATTTAGTTGCCGTTGATGAATTCAAGTCACCAGAGAAAACACTAAGGAATTATAACACCATCAGCAACAATGTATATGCCAGCTCCTGTCAGTGATATTTAAAGAATCATAGAGACTGGGAATATTGTTATAGTATTGGAAAAATAATAATAGCCAACATTTTTATAGTGCTCTAAGGTGTGCAAAGTACTTTACATATTTTATTTGATTCTTACAATGATCCTGTCAGATAGATGGTATTATTACCCACACTTTACATATGAGAAAACAGCTGGAACAAATTCAAGTGACTTGTCCCAAGTCAAAACTAAGTATCTGAGCAGAATTTGAATTCAGGTCTTTCTGACATCAAGTTCAACATTTCATACACTGTGCCACCCAGCTGGCTCTGAGACTGATGTCTTCACTTAAAAAAGAAAAAGGTGAGTCAATAAAATGGAATGCAATTATTGATCAGGGAGCCTGACTTTTATTCCTCTCAAAATTGTAGAATGTATCACTGATGTTATGGTTCATAACCTTATGGAAAAGGCAGCCTGATCATAGCAGTCTAGACTTCATCAAAAGCAGACCAATTCTGTCATTTCTGCCAAACTTGGTTTTTTTAATAGAGTTTCTACTATCATAGATCAGGGAAATTATACAACTAGTCTACGGTAAATCCCTTGACAAAGGCTTTTGTGTTATTCTTTTGGGAAAGGATCAATGGATGTACCTTAGATCATGGTACAGTGTGGTAGATTTGAGAATAGTTCAATTACTTTGCCTAAAGAAAGAATACATTTATGGCAAACTTGGAAGAAGGCACCTAGGGAAATAGAACAGGGACCTCTCTGGTCTCATGCTGCATAACATTTTTATCAATGACTTGGATAAAAATAAATATAGGGTGCCTATCAAATTTTCATTTTTCCCAAACTGCAAAATTAAAAACACCAATGTAGAGTAGAATGTTGAACTGTATTTATGATAAAATGAATAGCCTTAAACTTAGTTCCAAAACCTTTAACTAGCTTTCTAAAGTACTGGATGGGGAAAGGCTTGGAGAGACACTTTGTCTGTGGGAAATCAGGATGGGGGGATTAGTGTTCTGGAAGTTAAATGAGTCAACAGTGTGATGTAGCAGATATACACCAACATAATATGTAGAGATATATACATATATTTATAAGTACACATGTATAGATAGACACACATATACATACACACAGTGACTTTCATCTACATTGGGTGGCATATTATTTAACTACAAAAAGGAATAACCTCTATCCTAGTCAGATTACAGCTGGTCGCTTGTATTTAACTTAATATTCCACATTGTCGTGAAGACTAGGCAGGTTGGCAAAGTGGATAGACAAACACACTGATGGATAGATAGATAGACAGATAGGCAGAGACAGAAAGATAAATAGTATAAACATTATGTAGCAAAAGATCATGCTAAGTACGTGGGATACAAAGACATCTCCCCCAACCTCAATTTTCTTCCATTTTAATGGAAGAAGCAATAGTACAAAAAGTAGCTGAAGAAGGCATGGGCTATTAATAGTGACTATGCAGTAAAGTGGAGGTCTGGTTCCAGACAACATATGATAAGAGTTCACCTATAGAATCCAAGGTGGTTCTGGGGCCAAAGTTCAAGATTCTATCCATGAAATAAGGGGATTGAACCTTAGCTGTTGTGTAGACGATGTGGTCTGAAAAATGGTGAAATGGAGCTGGTGCACAGGGCCCTAGATTGACAGTCAGAAAGATTAAATCTCAATAGTGACACTACTAGTTCCATTGCCCTAGATAAATCACTTGACCTCACTGACCTCATTGTCTTCATTTATAATCTATCTGTTGATACCTATCTATCTTCTAATACCTTTAGTACCTGTTTGGAGAATCAAATAAGATAATGCATGCAAAGGTTTTTTTTTTGTTTTGTTTTTTGTTTTTTTGGGTTTTTTTTGGTAAATGTTTAAGTACTGTATGAAGTCAGTTATATCATTACTGTTGATTTTATTATGGATATCCTAAATTTTGCATATTGGGAAAGTTGTTACTTGCTCAGGTTAGCAATCAGGATGGTACAGAGCCTAAAATGCTTTTGCATATGAAGTTAGCTTACAGGAATTCATGCTATCTAGCCTGAAGAAAAAGACTTAAGGGAAACATCATGCAGGTCTTCAGGTTTTTGAAGGACTATTATGTGGAAAAAAGATTTAATTGGTTCTGCTTGACTCCTGAGTGCAGAACTCAGAGCCATGGTTGGAAGTATCTGAGGCTAGAAAGAAATAATCTATCCAATGGTCATAATAGCTTCCTAATAATTAGTGGTATTCAAAAGTGAAATGGAATCTCTCAGAAATCAGGAGTTCCCCCTCACTTAGTGTTTAGATAAAAGTTTGATGATTTCACTTCAGTAATATTGCAGAAAGATGTCACGATTCATGTAGTTGGACTCGGAGATTGGTACTAATTCTAACATCCTGTGATACTAGTTCACTTACCATTTTTCATTCTTTCATACATCCCTTTTTTCTTGAAGCATTTTACTTAAGAACTAGGAATAAATGAAAGCATGGATTACTTCTATATCAATATTTCTTCATCTGTATATGTGTGTGCATGTATGTATACATGTCACCAGACCCCTTTGGCAATCTGATAAAGCCTGTGGATTCTTTCTCAGAATAATATTTTCCATAATATCAAATACATTGAATTAAAGGAAAATTAATTATGTTGAAACTTTTTAAAATAAAATTTTAAAATAAATGATAGATCAATAAACACAGTTCTGTGTACCCCAATTTAAGAATACCTGCTTTAGATCCAAACCTTAAATTATTTATGAGTAAATGCTAAAGCATACTCACATACAATTAAAAGAGATTTTTCTTTTCCAATTAAACACATATTAAGTTTTTACCATGGACATAGCACTGGCCTAAGTTTTGAGTGAAATTTAATTATACATAATGCAGATTTATTCATCTAGTCATTTAAAATATATTATAGCTCTTCTATGTGACCATTAACAGTGGAGTGCAAAGTCAGAAATATGATATAATCCCTGTCCTCAAGGAATATATATTGTAAGAGGGAGAAATATGCAAATAAGTTGATACATAGAAGAAACTTCTAGAAAATGTAAGGCAAGATTAGAAAAGTACACTTTGCAAAATAAAGCAAAATAAAATCTTGAGGGAGTTGAAGAACACTCTGATAAGTGACTCCATGTAAGAGGTAGCACCTGAACTAAGCCTTGAAATACTTCCAAGTGTCAGAGGTGAGGGCTTCAAGACACTTTGGCTACTGTCAATTTCCTTAGAGATTAGTCTTCTCTGAAGGTAGATTGGATGAATGCCTTCTCTGTAATTGAGTTAATCCACTTTTGAAAGGCAACATCCAGAGCTGTTCTCTACTTGTTTCAATTGGTGGTCTCAAACAATGGAGACATTTTTAACTGTGTAATTGAACTTTTCAGTCATTCCTTTCTGGGCAATGCTTTTCATGCACCATTGAGTGCGATTGGCAGGTGGTAGGATTTCTCTGCTTCAATGAAATAACTACTTTTCATTCAGTGCTTTTGAAAATAATGTACTAAGTGGTTAGAGCCTGGCCCTTTTGTTCCCACCTCATCAACCGTACAATTGTACATCATCTCAATCAGGACATCACTGAAGATAACCAAGCTAGACAGAGGCAGGTGATCTTGTATTTGAAAATCGAATTTGTTCCTGTTCTGTCTACCAAGCAGCCTTTGCTGAAATTTAATACATTTAATGTAATAGAATGTAAACTTTTTGAAGACAGGAACTGCCTAATTTTTATCTCCATACCCCACCCCAACCTGTAGAGGTGTGGAGTAAAGCAGACACTTCATAAATTGTCACTTGATTCATCCATTGTTGTAACAAGCCCTCCTTAAACATGTACTTGAGGTGAATACTATGCTTGATGCTAGGTAGAAATAGTAAAATGAAAGTGTCTCTATTCTAAAACAGAATACACTTTTAAAAAAGAAATTAGAATACATATGTAAACACTAAAAACTATCACTATTATTTTGTTAAAAGATGCTTTAGGGCAATGAAAAATTTCTAGTGCTAACTTTTTTCTTTCAAAATTGATTCTTTGAGAAAATCTCTCTTCGCAAAAGTGCTTAAACGTAGAAAATATTCATTTTGAATTTAAAAATACTGCCTTCTAATTTGCTTGATGTGCAATAATGCAAATGGTAAAGAAACTCTAGAATTACTTTTAAATTAAATTTTATAAATTGGCATTACTTGAATCATAATCTAAAAGCTTATAACCTTATTTTTTACATTTTTATTGCTGTTCCCAGAACCTTCCCGAACACAGATTGCTGCCTGTTCACTCCTATTTCAGTAGTGTTAAGAATTTCAGTGTTCTGTTTTCTAGGTTGTTGTTTTCTCTTGTTTATACCTTTAAATGTCAGTAAGTCACTCAGAAATATACCTATGTTGTATAGAGATCTATTTTGATTACTTGCTTATTTGTTGTAATGGACATGGTCTCAACAGAATGGAATTACATCCATTGCCAGACAGATCTATTTATTTTATGTTTTTATTTCATTTTTTTAAGAATTTCCCAACATATATATTTTTAAATTTAGATTTATTATTATTTTTCTTTCTCCTAGCACAATGAACCAAGGTGCAGTGGGAACTTTTATTTTTAAAATGTGTAAAAGTACAAGCAGGAAGTGAGGTTATTTGAAGTCATTCATGATCCAAATCCTCCTTTTTTATTCTAAGACAGTATAAAGTAGAAGAGTCAGACTGCTGGAGTGTCCCAGAGGCCCTTAAATTGACCTATTTAGTTTGTTCAAACAGTGTTTTTTTTTCCAGGCAATTTGCCCAGGGACACTGGTGGTTCTTGGCTATTTAGTATTGCTTGTTTGTTTTTGTCATTTCTCTTTCCTCATTTGCTTCTCCTTTCCTTTTTCTATATAATGTAAAAGATCAATCTAAATAGAGGATCATGGGGAAAAGTCCATGGGTTCAACCATCCCATTTTACAGATGATCAACTGAGGCCCACAGAGGTTAAGTGACTTGCCCAAGATCACACAGAAAATATCCATCAGAAGTAGCATCAAAATTTGGATCCCTAGACTACAAATACAATACATTCTCCTTTGTACCAGAGGCTCAGATGATTTTCTAACAGTGTTTTAAAGGTCAATGATAATCATCTTTAAAATATCCTTCCAAAAGACAAATCATTGAACAGAGTTATTATTGAGATATACCAGAGAAATATTAAACTAGCTCTGGCAATGTGTGTGTGTGTGTGTGTGTGTGTGTTTGTCAACTTTTTCATCCATGAGTACATCCCTGGAAAGAGTGCTGTCAAGGTAAATGAACTAAGTCACAACTTTCAGAATTTCTTCATTTGCTGTAACCAACGTTTCCATGTGTGGATGATCGCAGTGTTGCCTATTGTGTACCTTGTTTTCTTGGAGTTGATTGTCAGACTCAAGTTCAGAACTTATCAAATCCATAGACTCCTTTCAAGCTAGCAGTTGTTGAAATTCTAGCATAAGAAACCAGAACCAGTAAAGTTGAGGCAAGTTTTGCAAAGACTGAGAGAGCAGGAAGCATTCACATGGTTATTAAGTATCCATGGGAGAAATCAGAACCAAATAGGCAAGTAAAGTCAGATACGATATGCAAATCAGAAACCAGACAGAGCCGAGATTCAGGTAGACACCCAGAAATGCAAAGTAAATCAATGTGGTCTAAGAAAGAAACAGTTCGTTTTAGATCATTTTAATATTCTAATGCCATAGGGAGGAGAGAAAAATACAAAACTGAAATAACAGAACTCCTTATTTCTTCTTAGCAAAGCACTTGACCAAGTTTCCCTTGTTATACTTAGAGGTAAGGTAGAAAAAATGGGATAGAAGACTGTGTGTTGTCACATTTCCTGTGTATGTATCATGAATTTACATATTATCTTCATCATTAAAATATGATTTTCTTGAGGGTAGAGGACAAGTTTTTGCCTTTTTTTCACATCCCTTATGCTTTGGCACAGAAACTACCACTTGTTAATGCTTTTTACTTGATGGCATTGATTGAACAAGCGAATGAGCTGAAAGATTTAACATTGATAACCAAATGTTAAATTGTAAAGCAATCTCCATGAATCTGGTGTCCCTCCTTTTTGGGCTTTGATCTTTTCCTATTCAACTAAGACACAAAATTAAATGACTTAACCATAGTTACATGTAGAACAGTGTTAGAGGCAAGGTTTACGTCCAAAGCTTCCTGCCTCCAAAATCCAACTGTCTATTCACAATACCACATAGCTGCTATGGGGCATAATAAAGTTTTAAACATATTTATTAATTAATTTGAATGATATTTGTCAGATAAAGGTGACACTGATATGTACAAAGCAGACCAAGCTTTTTAAATTTATAAAGTTTTTTAGATTAAGAGCCTGCCTTATAAATTAAATTATTTTTTAACATTTTTTAAAGTTATGAGTTTCAACTTCTCTCCCTCCTTCCTGCCCCACCTTCACCCATTGAGAAGGCAAGTGGTGTTAGTAATTATACATGTGAAGTCACAAAATGTTCCAGTGTTATAAATTAGAGAGGCCAGTGGATTACACTCCGGTCCTTTAATGAGAAACACCTCAATGAACTGGTAGAAGTAAATACTACCAATTCCCTACGTGTACTAATCAGAACTATAGTTTGAAAAATCAACGATATCTAGGAAAATTCAGTCATTTAAAAATCATTTCAGCATCTCCTGCCATGTTAGATATGAGATTTTGGGAATATTTAAAATAAATAGGAAACCATTCCTGTCATCAAGTAGCTTAAATTCTCTCTAGGATGGGATGATTGACAACTCTAAATCAGTTAAGTCAAAGTATATATGATACATTAGAAGTAATTTCAGAGACATTGAAAACTGAATAGTTCTTTAGAAGTGGGACTTACGCTTGGAAGCTCTACGCATTTCTTTTTTATTTAACCAAAAATAATTATGATATATTTAACAGAACATTTCCAAGCTAGGAATTAGTTTTATGAATTTTGTTCTAGTGTCAAACCAATATCCCAGGATATTTGTAAAATTGAGTGTAAGTAATTTTGGAGATCATTATATGTATTGAGCAGTGTGAATTGGATTCTCTCTTTGCAGCTAATGTTTTCATTTTATGAAATTCAGCTAATTCCTTACTGCATTTTAAGGGGTCCACCAATCAAGCTTTTCTTTCATCCTATTGACCTGCAGGTTATGCTTGATTCAGTATACTTTTCATTCATCATTTCATCAGGGAACATGTCATAAAAGTGGTGTTCAATTTATTTAACAAGAAAAATGTTATGGAATCTTTCCTGTCCATTAAATAATTGAAATTTCAATAACAGAACTGAGGTTATTCCAGGGCTTTTTGATAAGGCAAAGGCAACAAAACTTGAGGGTATGGCCTTATGCTTCTTATAAAAGAATCTCTTAAAGGTATAATTTATTTGCTTCTATATTATAGATTTTATCATATTTGAAAGAGCTTAGCTTTTCAGTATTTAGGAGAGGAAACCTTTCAGTAGAGGGTGCCACACAATTTTAAAGTTTTATGAAACAATTTCTTTCCATAAAAGGGGAAAAGGTGTTTTTTTCCCCATGATGATGCTGTAGAACTTTAATACTCTTTCTTTCTCAATCAAAAAAAACCAAGCATTTATTAAGAGCCCTCTTTGTACCAGGTATAAATTACCAGATTATCAGATTACCAGTGGGGATAGAGAAACAAGATGAAAGCAAGCAAATGAAATAATCACTATATTCAAAAAGCTTATGCTTTCATTTGAGGGAGGGAGTTTTGAGAAGCATGATAATATGAAACAGATAAGACTGTCCATGATCAAAACATGATAGATTAATGTTTAGAAAGGGCCTTTGGGGTTTTCTAACCTAAACCACTCATCTTCTGGTTAAGGTGTTCATTTGAGGATGATGGAGTGGACCCTAAGAAATGAAGGAATCAAGAAGGACTTCCTTTAGGAAGTGACTCATGGATTTAGCACTGAAGGAAACTCTAATGGAAAACTCCAGACAGGTTATCCAGAATAATGCATACATACATACACTCACATACACATACATATATTATATATGTATATATACACACATATGTGAATATATAGTTTTATTTCAATCATTTCAGTCATGTTCAACTCTTCATGACCACATTTGGAGTTTTCTTGTCAAAGTTACCAATTTGCCATTTCCTTCTCCACTTTATTTTACAGATAAGGAAACTGAGGAAAATAAAATTAGTTAAGTAACTTGCCCAGGATAACACAGGTAGCAAGTTTACAAAGCAGATTTGAACTGAGGAAGATGAGTCTTCCTCATTTCAATCTCAGCAACATATCCACTATGGCACCCAGCTGCCCACTACACACTTACGCACACACACTCACACACACAGAGTTAAAAGAAGACATGTTTATATTCTTTATTCAGATTATCTTGGTTTGGTACAAATACTTGTCTTCAAGGACCAAAGCAATGAAAATTTAAGTGATTTCATCTTTTATCTGCACATCTGTCATTTCTCTATCAATAACTTTAAATGCCAGAGGAAACACACACACACAAGTATGTGTGTGTAGTTGCTCCCCCATTAGCCTGTGAGTTTGAGACTAGGAACTTTTCTTTGCCACTTTTTGCATCTGCAATACTTAGTACAGTGCCTAACACATAGTAAAGAACCTAATAAATGTGTTTGTGTATACACGTACACACTCATATATACATATATACACATGTATTTAAATATATTCAATTTATGTGACTATGCTGAAGCAAATTGGTGATTCAGTTAATAAACACTTATTAAGTGCCTGCTATATACCAGACAGTCACTATAAGCATTGGGCCTGAGTAGGAATACCATGTAATGGGAGAAATAATAAGACAGCCACATTGGGTTGGGAAAGGGAATGTAGAGTGCATGATGAGCAGTGATGTAGAATCACACATAAGAATCCCTGTGGGCCATATATTAAGTTAGATTTAAAATGTAATATTATCTGTATTTCATTATATTTTAATTTATTTAGATAAATATTCCCCACTTACATTTTAATCAGTTTTTGTAGCATGTAGGAGTGTTACTGGCTGCATGTAGCCAGTGGCCCATGTTCCATCCATGTTTAATATATATTTGTTGTATAGATAGGGGCATGGATCCTGCATGCCTCCTTATTGCTTCCATAGATGATTGAAGTTGTGCATGAGTTGAAAACATAGCTAGTGGTTTGGTACTACTGTAGGGTGGGGGTCAAGGTAGGGGCTTCATTTCTTAGAGCTAACTTTCCCATCCATTGCAGTTGGTTTACATTTCATTTTTAGGCGGGTCTGGCATTTAAGTGGGCCCATTCAGCCTCACAGTTGCTCCCTTCTGGATGCCTGTAATGGCCTGGGTGGTTCTCCAAATCCTTGATATTCCTACAATAATGAAGTACCTGGGGAATGGAATTCAGATTCCTAGGAGAATTCTCTATTATTGGAAAGGCAAGGACAAGATTGGATGAAGAATAAAAGGTATGAATGGGTAATGGTCTTCCTTGGAAGTGGGATCACAGCTTCTAAAGAGGCCATAGTCCAATCAGAAACTTGGACAGTAATTGCTGTTTACATTGTCTTTCAGGTTAGCAAATCACTTCCTACATAGTATCTCATTAGGAGCTTAGGATAGTAGAAAGATTCCTGAATCTGTAGTCAGAGGACCTGGGTTAAAATCCCATCATTGTTCTAATGTTGGCTACCCATTGAACACTGGGCAAACCACCCTCATTTTCCTCAGCTGAGGATATGCTGCATAGTCCTTATAAGAGAGTGATTATAAGTCATATTTCCCCCATTTTACAAATGAAAAACTGAAGCTCAAATAATTCATAAAGAACTCTTTCACTAACTTACACTATGTGTAAAGGGTATTGATGCTAAAACATGACTGTAGGGACTTCCTATCTCAGGAATGTGCATGAGTATTGTAGTAAATATCTTCTGAAGTCTAGTCACTTGGAGGACTGAGTTCAGTGATGAAAGCTGGTCTCAAAACATGAATGGGGTGATATCTATCAGTCCAAGGATGCTTACATCTTTTGATGTCTCAATATTTCTTTAAAATTGACAGATAGCATCCATATTAAAGAAAATATTGGCAATTTAAATTGGGGAAAGAGAGAAACTAGAAGCAGAAAAGGCTTTCAGATTAAATTGTGTGTCTTGCTTTTTAAAGTATAGCAAAAATTAAAAAGAAGTAAAAAATCCTGACTGTCTTCTTGTGCTGCTCCCATGACATGGAACTTAGAAATTATCTTACAGAATTCAGGTAGATGAATGAAACAGCATAATTTTTCCATGGCAAAAAGGCACTATAAGCATAATCAGTGACAAGTTTGTCTAAAACATAAAAATCCTATTGTCACCTGCAGTAGAAATAATTATATGATCTGAAATTTCATTTTGACCACTGGAAACTGCTAGTGTGTGTATGTGTGTGCAGACACATACATACATCCAGAGTCTTCTTTTGGCAGAAATAGTCTCTAAGTATGGCTACATGCCTAAATATCAAAACTCCAATGTTCCCTAAATGTCAGAATTTCAGGGAGCTAAAAGATGATGGAAAGATAATAACTTGTTAAAAGAAAGATAGTAGCATACCACAAAATATGAACAGCAATGGCTTGAGTACCATTAATGGTTGTGTAGAGGTAGTGTAACATACTGGAAAATCTGATGGACTTGAAGTCAGAAAAACCTTATCTCTGATTCTGCCTCTGTTACTAGCGACGTGACTGCTCTAATCGTCTCACTTTTCTTAGCTTATATGTGGGGAAGCTGCAGACTCAAGGTCACATGTGGTCCTCTAATGTTGCCCTTTAACTGAATTTCACAGGAAAAATCCCTTTAATATCTATTATTATTCCTATTTGGGAGACTAAAGTAGAGGTAGGTTGGAGATAGTGGAACCTGGAGAGTAAGAGTAAACAATACATCCAAAATGGTGTATCGTAATAACTTTTATTAAAGATATTTGTTCTGTGAAGCTTGGATCCAATCAAAGAGCCACATTTGAGGACCTAAATGTCCACACATGGCCTCAAGGCCACAGGTTCCCCACCCCGTTTTAGTCTGTTTTTTCATCTGTAAAACAGGAATAATAATCTCTGTACCACCAACCTCGAAATTGGTGTGAAACTCAAATTTATGTATAAATCACTTTACACATGTTAAAGTCCTCTGTTATTATTATAATTAATATTATCAAAGATATCAGTGGTATTTATGATTGTAAAAGAAGGGGAGTTAATCATGAATCAAGGATTAGATATAAAATAAATGCAGACTGAAATTTGATCTGGTATCCGTAAAAAAATGGAAAGATGCCAATGAATGTGTCTAGAATACTAGGTGGATTATTGGATCATGTGATCAATCAAATACTTAGCTATTCAATAAGCATTTGTTAAGGGCCCACTGTGTGGTAAGCACCATGCTAGGCAATAGAGATAGAGACAAAAATAAAACAGTCCCTTCCCCCTGTGATCTATAGAAGACAACATGTGTATTGGAACATATATGTAAACAGATATATATATAGAGGGGGCAGTGAGGTGGCAGAACAGTTTTTATTTGGTCCTAGAGGTCATAGGGATTATCGGAACTTTATTGATTAGAAGAGTAAAATGGTCAGAACACTACCAAAATAATCGTGTTGATGACTTTAGGATTATAGACCTATAGCTAAAACTACCTTAGAGATCACCTAGTCCTCTAACCTCCTTTTACAAATGTGGAAAGAGACCCATAAAGATTGAGTTCCCCAAGGTCACAGAGGTTTCAAGTAACCGAGTCAATAGTGGATCTGAGGTCTTCTGACTCCAAGTGCAGCTGTCTTTCTTCTCTACCCAGGATTTATGAAAGACATGAATGAGAATCACACAGGAAAAAAGTGCATAATTTGGTCATAATTTGTATTGACTGAAAGAATAGGTTTGCAAGAGAGGTCACAATTCATAGAAGTATGATTAAAAATGGTAGGCACCAGGAATACCACTAAGATATGGACTTCATCCTAGATTTTCAGATGGCAACCAAGTTCTACATAGTTAAATAACATGGAACAGATATACAGACACTATTTCCTGGAACTAAGCACTACCTCTCTGGCTCCTCACTGCATTTGGCAGGTAAGTTCAGCCTTGGTTAGTAAACTTTATTTAGGACTCTGATGGAAACTCAGATGTTACTCATTTGGGTATTGGCAAATGCTATGAGTCAGCCAATGCCACAACATGAGTTTGCTGAAAACAAATTCCAAAAGGAAGTCAGGTCTCCAGGCCTGTCAATTGCAACACCTGAGTTCTTGATGATTTTAGTAAGCACATTAGTTTGCAGGTGTGGATTCCCAGTTTCCGTATTTTCCTCTATCTAAATTAAATTTAAATACGTCTTTTGGTAATTTCCAGAAAATGGAAAAAAATATAAAGAAGGGACCACAGAGATGGAAGGGTAAGCAAAGTAGGATCTTTTGCTGTTTTTGTTTTAGTGTAAAGTTTGTTTTAGTATAAAGTGCCTCTGACTGAATAATGTGATTAAGCCTGGGAAGATTTGTAGGAAGGCCCACATCTTTTGTTAATGAGGCACTGGTTCTCAAGGGTGGTGATGCCATCTGTCTCTAAAAAAAATGTATAAATACTTTGAAGGTGAGGTTTTACTTTGGGGCTTAGTTTTGGAAGAAGTTTTGTGTGCCAGATGAGACTCTGGGAAGCTGCTAAGCAGCCCCCAGCTTTGAAAACCTAGATTTTGGTGCTTCCCTCTCTGGTAACTATGGTCAGACAGTTGGACATGTCTGTTGATCTATGATGTATGCATTGTTTACGTCAGACATTTGGAAGAATATCTGTTGATTTTGATTTCTCTGACATTTAGTGTACTAACATTTTCCCCCTGAATTAAGTGAATGATACGTGTGGTTGATTATAGAGATTATTGACCCCTCAATAGTTGCCTTTCCTTTTAGGAAAGCAGATCTAAGAACCTATGATAGCAGACTCCTCTGTGTTTGTTGGAATGCTTACTGATACAAGATATTAGATAATACCTAACAGTCAATAGTCAATACATATTTATTTAATACCTATTCTGTTTCAGGCACTGTGCTAAATCCTGGGAAATGCGAAAATAAAAAAGGAAAGAGTCCCTGACCTCAAGGAATTTACAGTCTAATGAGGAAAGCCAACATACATGAAAGGAAGTTAAAAAGACAAGGCTGTGTGTGGGGGAGGGGTGAGGGCATGCAGGAGAATGGTGGAGTAAGTGGAGTCCCAAAGAAGAGTGACCAGATGAAAAAAAGAGATATCCGTCCTGAATCTCCTTCTTAAGTTGAACTTTTAGAGTTCAGGGAACTGACTTTCAGTCAGAGGGATGGTGATGAGGCATGGGTACAAAGACTAGTTGGATCTTATAGATTGAGGAAGTTTTTCTAATGTTCAGCTTACTGAGAGATGGTGGAGAAGTCCCAAAGTGGTGCAACCAAGTGGAAAATCATAATGAAGTTATTCCACAGTAGATATGTTGAAGTGGAAACCACCCTTGAGATCATTGAGTCTCTATCATTGAAGAGGAAGCTTGGAAGAGCAGAAGTACTGAATATTGGAGCTAGGACTACCTGGGTCTAAGACCCGTCTATGATGTGTGCTCTAGGACTATCAGCAAGTGTTGTATTCTTTCTGAATTGGTCTACTCATCTATAAATTAGAGGGTTAGATCAGCTGGTTTAAGACTCCTTCCAGCTCTAAAGTTCAGGTTCTATGAACACTTTCATTTTACACAGGAGGAAATCAAGGTTATGAGAGAAAAAGTGACTTGTAAGAAGTTACACAACTAGTAAATAATGGTCTGAGTTGCACACCACTTTGTTCCCTACACCATAGGGAAATACAGCTTCTTTGAAATCTTATTTTGAAAGTTTTTTTCAATTAAATGTTATGGAGGCTACTTAAGAATGTTGTTTTATGTTTTGACAGTGCTGTATGATAACTCTTTATCTCTCTCAGTTCAGTGTTTTGCATGCAGTAGGCACTTAAGAAATACGTGTAATGATTGTTTGAGGCCAATGTGGGAATGTTTCGCTTCCCTGTGAAGATTTCTTAAATTGTTTTTCTTTTTTCTTTAATGGAGCAGACATATGAGGGAGAAAAATAAATGCTTGTTAATTGAAAAAAGCCAGAGTAGAACAGCAAAAACAAAAGAAAAAGCTTTGCTCTTCAGTTGATGCCTGAACTTTGGTAATTAAGCTTGAGGATACTTTAATTAGAAACATATACGTCCCAGAGGGAAGTAAAGCCTTTTTCAAAACGTAGAATGAGGTGATAACATATTTTTGAAAGTTTTTTTTTTTTGCAAAAAATAATCACAATTTAGGAATACATTGGAAGATGTAAGTTAACTCAGGGTGAATTTAATAGAATTAGAAGATTATGTGTGTGCATTTGTTGTTGAGTTGTTTAAGTTTCAGTCATGTCCAATCTCTGTGAACCCATTTGGGGATTTGTTGGCAAAGACACTGGAGTGATGTGCCATTTCCTTCTCCAGCTCATTTTATAGATAATGAAACCGAGGCAAGCAAAGTTAAGTGACTTGGCCAGTCACATAGCTAATAAGTGTCTCAGGCCAGACTTGAACTCAGAAAGATGAGACTTTTTAGTTCCAAGTTCAAAGATCTATCCACTGTGCCACCTAACTGTACATATAAACACACACACACACATACACTATTACCATGACAAAAATGTAAATAAAATATTAAACAATAGAAGCTTGGATTTGATTATTTGATTTATTTCCCAGACTTGCTTTTGGAGAAGTAATGATGAAACCCAGTACACATACACTCACTCATACACAAACACATACACACACCCACACACACATACACTCTTACCATGACAAAAATGTAAATAAAATATTAAACAATAGAAGCTTGGATTTGATTATTTGATTTATTTCCCAGACTTGCTTTTGGAGAAGTAATGATGAAACCCAGTACACATACACTCACTCATACACAAACACATACACACACACACACATACATACACTGACTTTGATACCAACACTCTCTATACCTTGGCTGAGAGACAGAGAACTATGGCTGTGGAGTACCACATGCATTGCTCTTCCTGTGTATTTTCCTTAAATTTCTTTCTTTGTTACAGATAAACTCTTGCATGTAAAGAGTAGGAGGTAGGGTTTTTAGCAAATGGAATGTATTAAAAGGAAAAATAAGTGAATATAGCTTATAAATTATATTTAAGCTATCAACAAATGTCTAGCATTGCTGACCTTGTATTTTTAATTACATTTTAAAAGACTTCATTTGATATGTAGTTAAATGTTTACATTTAAAAAAAATCTTTTATCTATGTAAAATTTCCCTAATATATTCTTTACCTATAAGAACATATCCAGTAATCATCACATGTAGGGAAAAAGTCTATCCAATGATTTAGAAAAAAAAGTAATTTGCAGCCAGGTTAATTAATGGTTCAACCAGCAAACACTTAAGTTTTTTTTTTGTTTTTTTTTTATTATGGGAGCTGTGTTAATCACTAAGGATATAATGTAAACAATGTATTTAGTGTTTTTTTTTCTAGATCATTGTGTAATAGCATAATGTTTTGGTTGTTCTTTATTTATTTTATTTTGTGTTAGGAGAGAGTACTTTAAGAGTAATCTTCCCCAAAGTTCTCTGTTTAAAAATGAGGAAACCAAGGTAAAAAGTGAAATCTCTTGTCCAAGATCAGGCCGATAATTACTAGAACTGGAATCCAAGACTTCTGATTCAATTCCACCCTTGCCTTCTGGACTTATTTATAAAGAGCATTCTCACTGCATTTTAGATTTTTCTACTAAGATTGCTTTCAATGACTGCAACATGATGCCTAGAGCATTCTCTGTTTACTTTTTTCTGTTTCATAGAAGAATCATAATTTGGGCTACAGAGGTGGGGTGGGCTCTGTTCAGTACTACTTCTGGGGATGGAGCGCATATCAACCTATACCACTGCTTCCCTGCATGTGATGCTTCTTCCTCCCTAGGTTTGGATTTTGTTAATCAGTCAATAAAAATCTATAAGTGGCTACTATTTGTCAGTCACTGTGCTAAGTACTGGGGAAACAAGAAAGATAAAAGACAGTCCTTATTCTCAAGGAGGACACTGTCTAATAGGGGAGTTTATATACAAACAACTATATACAAATAAATCATTTACAGGATGAATTCAAAATAACAGAATGGAGGAAGTAGAATTAAAAGAGTCACTTATTGTAAAAGAGATGGACTCAGGCTCTCTGAAGAACTATCAATTCAATTATATCGACTAGGGAGAACTGTCCCTTCTCTTTGGGGCTTATATTTAATGGATTACAGAATTCCTAAATAGTGCTGTATTTAAAAATATGCATTTATCCTCAATAAACTCACTGAAAGATACACATCAAATATCATATTGCAAGAATATTTTTTAAACATCATAAAATGATATTCTAAATGAAGGAATTAGTCATTTTCAAGAAGCAAAGTTTGAAGTGTGGATATTTTGCAGCTATGATTCTTTCTGGTGGAGAGGTTTTATTGGGGTACTATTCATTTGTGACAATCATGGAGTTGTACCTTGTACATTTAAGTCAAGATGTATTTATTGGCATAATGTTTACCAAGAACTTTACTAAATACTAGGAAATCCACAATAACAAAAGACAGTCTTTTAAATATTGTTTTACTATAAAATGAAGGCAGATTGGGGCAGTGTAGCTCAGTGGAAAATATATGTTCATTTCCATAGGCTGTCAACGTTTCACTCTGGCTCTGTCATGGAATTAGTAAATGTCTCAGGACTTCAGAGAGAGTTCATGATTAGAAAATGTCCTGTGCCCAACCTGCCAAACTCTCTTTACTGGGAGTCACCAAAGAGAATTGAAATGAAAGCTGGTGGCAACTAAAAGGAGGAAAATCTAGAGTGATAAATTGGAAGGTAACTAGGAGAGCATCTATCTTGTCCAATCTCTTCATTTCACAGATGAGAAAAAGGAGGCCAATAAATGCTAAATGACTTGGCCAAGGATTTTTTCCCCTTAACCAACCCTCTCGTTTGAGGCAAGTCACAGATAGGAACTAGGAGTATTCCCATCCAGAACAATGTTCTTTCAATGTTATCCAACAGTCATTCCATTAGTACCTACTATATACAAGGCACTTTACTAAGCAGTAGGGGTATAGAGGCAAAAGCAATACATCCGTGGCTCCAAAGCAACTAAAGTCTGTTAGGAGCTGTAGGTAAATAAAGATACCAATGAATGAGTTAAAGAAATGAAAGGATTTGGAGGAGGGATTGAAACTCAAAATGTAAAATGCTTATAAAGTTTTCAATAGATGTCTTTTTTTTGAGACTCACCACTGTGAGATATATTGAGAAGCACAGGAGTGCTGAACTCTGTGTTTTAGGAACAAATAAGTCAGCAACCTTTTTTATTCATTTAATATTAATCTTCTATCCAAGCATTTTTAGTTAAGGGAGAGAAATGTCTAAATGGATATAGTCCCCATATTTTCTTAGATATGTCTCTGTTCAGTTGTTTTGGTCATGTCCAGCTCCTCATTACCACATTTGAAGTTTTCTTAGCAAAGATACTGGAGTGGTTTGCCTTCCCTTTTCTGCTGAACATAGGAGATACCTATTAATATAATACCATAATTCATACCTATCTTTCTATGTTGTTTCACATATTCTCACATGCACTGTTTGAATCAAAGTGGCATTCATTCAAAGATTTCTTGTAGGCTGTCCCCATACCTAGAATGTACCTCTTTTTAAGCTCTACCTGTGAGAAACCATAGGTTTCTCCAGAGATTACAGTTAATATCACCTTCAAAATGAGGCCATCCTCTTGCCCCAAGTTAGTATTCCCCTTTGAAAATACTTTATATTAGATGTCTAATCAAAGCTTTTGGTTAATCAGTTAATGGTTCGAATTGACTTCTTAGTGGTGGTAGGTCTACTATTTTTTTTTCTCTTTGTAGTCAGTGAGTAAGTGATGTTCCATGGTGAATATAAGTAATCAAAAATATGTTATAAATAAAGAATTGCCTGGGATTAGAGTAAAATATGTCTTCAAAGAACTATACGATTTTTTAAAAGGTAGAATAAATAATTAACAAGAAACTGACATAACTTGTAGAAAACACCTATGTTTCATTGGTGTCTATCTAACATCAAGAACTCTAGAAAAAGACCTGTAGAATATAGGATAGAACTTAAGTGGCACAGTGGATGGAATGTAGGGCTTGGGACAAGAAGATAGGAATTTGAATCCTGTCTGCAACATTTAGCATCAGTGTGACCTTGGGCAAGTCACTTAACCTCTTGTTGCCTCAGTTTCATCATAATCTGTAAATGTGAATAGTACAATAGCTGCATCTACCTCACAGGGTTATTGTGAGGATCAAATGAGTTAAATAAAATGTTTTATAAACACTTAAAGTTCTATTTAAATATTATGTTTATTTTAATTTTGATTAAACTTTTTAGGAGCAGAAAGAGTAAGATTCCTATTGGATAATTTGGTATGAATGGATGGATTACAATCTATGTTACTGGATGAATTTGCCCACATTGATAGCATCACAGATATGTTGAGGTATTAATATATTTTTATTATGTTTTCAGGAATATAGTTTGTGTTCTTTTTTCTGTTTTTCTTCCACTGTCATGGTAGATTCTCAAAAATAGGTTCTTTCATCTGGGCATTTTTATGCTTAAAAGGGACTAGAAAGAATAATTCATTTTTTTCCCCTTGTCCCAGAGTCACTGCAATTGTGTTAGCTGAATCTAATTATGTAAATCCTTACTGGCTTAATCAAGCACATTGTTCTTAAAAAAAGAAAGAAAAACACACTTCATCATATGGGGATTTTATGTTACAGCTAAAACTCAATACTTTGGGAGTCTGCTCAGAGCAAATCAAACCTTAAATGTTTCTCTCCATGAAGATGACTCAAAAACCAGGAAAGAGTCATTCATATTTCTGTCAGGGACTGTCATTGAAGCATGACCAATGCACCTGATTCTCTCTGTAGTTTCAATTTAATGCATCCACTCTTTTTTACGGAGTTCATGGAGTAGTTTCACATTTCCGTTTGTATTTTCTATTTGTTTTTTTAATGTTTATTTATTTTTAGTTTTCAACAATCATTTCCACAAAATTTTGAATTCCAAATTTTCTCCCCATCATTCCCATCCCCCCACCTCACAACACCTTGCATTCTGGTTACCCCTTCCCTCAATCTGTCCTCTCTTCTATCACACCCTTCCCTTCCCTTATCCCCATCTTCTCTCCTTTCTTGTAGGGTAAGATAGATTTCTGTACCCCATTACCGGTATTTCTTATTTCCCAGTTATATGCAAAAACAATTCTCAACATTGGTTCCTAAAACTTTGAATTCTAATGTCTCTCCCTTCCTCCCTCCCCATGCATCCCCACTGAGAAGGCAAGCAATTCAATATAGGCTATATATGTGTAGTTTTGCAAAAGACTTCCATGACAGACATGTTGTGTAAGACTAACTATATTTCCCTCCATCTTATCTAGCCCCCCATTTATTTTATTCTCTCTTTTTTTACCTTGTCCCTCCCCAAAAGTGTTTACTTCTAATTACTCCCTCCTCCCATTTGAGCTCTCTTCTATCATCACCCCCACCCCACCTGTCCCCATCTCCCCTACTTTCTTGTAGAACAAGACAGATTTTCATACCAAATTGAGTGAGCATGTTATTCCCTCCTCAAGTCAAATGTGAAGAAAATAAACTTCACTTTTCTCCTCTCACCTCCTACCTTTTTCTCCTCTGTTGAAAAAGGTTTTTCTTATCTCTTTTATGAGAGGTAACCTGTCCCATTCCATTTCTCCCTTTCTTCTCCCAACATATTCCTTTCTCACCCCTTACTTTTATTTTTTTGATATCATCCCTTCTTATTCAACTCATCCTGTTCTCTTTCTCTCTCTCTCTCTGTGTAATATATATATATATGATATATAATATATATAATACACACACACACATGTACATATGTGTGTGTGTGTGTTGGTGTGTGTGTGTGTGTGTAGAATTCCTCCAACTACTCAAATATAAAAAAAGTCTCAAGAGCTACAAATATTAACCTCCCATGTAAGAATGTAAACAGTTCAACTTTGGAAACTCTCTTATGATTTCTTTTTTCTGTTTATCTTTTCATGCTTCTCTTGATTCATGTGTTTGAAGGTCAAATTTTCTATTCAGTTCTGGTCTTTTCAACAAGAATGCTTGAAAGTTCTCTACTTTACTGAGTGACCATTTTTTTTTCCACTGGAGTATTATACTCAGTTTTTCTGGTTAGTTCATTCTTGGTTTTAATCCTAGTTCCTTTGACTTCTGGAATATAATATCCCAAGCCCTTTGATCTCTTACTGTAGAAGCTGCTAGATCTTGTGTTTTCCTGACTGTATTTCCACAATACTTGGATTATTTCTTTCTAGTTGCCTGCAATGTTTTTTCCTTGACTTGGGAACTCTGGAATTTGGCTGCAATATTCCTAGGAGTTTTCTTTTTTTGGATCTCTTTCAGGAGGTGATTGGTGAATTCTTTCAATATTTATTTTGCCCTCTAGTTCTAGAGTATCAGAGCAGTTTTCCTTGACAATTTTCATGAAAGATGACATGTAGGCTCTTTTTTTATCTTGGTTTTCAGGTAGTCCTATAATTTTTTAAATTGTCTCTCCTGGATCCATTTTCCAGGTCAGTTGTTTTTTCCAATGAGATACTTCACATTATCTTCTATTTTTTTCATTCTTTTGTCTTTGTTTTGTAATTTCTTGGTTTATCATATAGTCATTAGCTTCATCTGCTCCATTCTAATTTTTAAAGAACTATTTTCTTCAGTGAGCTTTTGAACCTCCTTTTCCATTTGGCTAATTATGCTTTTTAAAGCATTCTTCTCCTCATTGGCTTTTTGGATCTCTTTTGGCAATTGAGTTAGCATATTTTTCAAGGTGTTATTTTCTTCAGCATTTTTTTAGGTCTCATTTAACAAACTGTTGACTCATTTTTCATAATTTTCTTGCATCATTCTCATTTCTCTTCCCAATTTTTCCTCCACCTCTCTCACTTGATTTTCAAAATTCTTTTTGAGCTCTTCCATGAACTGAGATGATTGCTAGTTATTTTGGAGGTTTTGGATGCAGAAACCTCTGGAGGTAAGCATTGTTCTTCCTTATCTGAAAGGATGGAAGAAAATACCTATTCACCAAGAACGTAACTTTCAATAGTCGTATTTTTTCCCCTTTTTGGGCATTTTTCCAGTCAGTTACTTTTGAGTCCTTTGTCAAAAGGAGAGTGTACTCTGAGAACCTGTAAGTTCTCAGTTCCTCTAAGGTGACATAATCAAGGGAGAAGAATTTACTCCTGTCCAGGCCTGCACACTAGTCTGGGTGCAACCAAAAACTTTTGTGCCCAGAATCTGTGAGTAGAATTCTCTTTCCACAACCACCTCCAGCTCCACCATGCCAGAGCTCCTCCTCATGCCAGGGTTGAGATCCAGATAAGAGGCTCAAATCCCCCAGGGTCTTTAGGCTGAGAGCTCCAAACATGGATGCAGCTGCTGCAGTGACTGCTGCAAGCGGTCCAGATCATGTTCCCTTCTCCTGGGTGAAGTAACTTTCTCACTGACCTTTGAAGCTGTCTGTGGTGTTTGTGGGTTGAGGAATCTGGGAAAAGCAACTGCAGCTGGTGGCTCCCTGAAGCCTGGGTCTTGTCCCTACTGTGCCACTTGACCCACGCTGGACTGTGCTCTACTCCACACCTAGTGCAATAGACTTTTCCTGACAGTCTTCCAGGCTGTCTTGGGCTGGAAATCTCTTTCATTCTGTTGTTTTGTGACTTCTGCTGTTCTAGAATTTGTTTAGAGTCATTTTTATAGGTAGTTTATGGTCTATGTGGGAAAGCTTCTACAAGTCTGTCTTTCTACTCACCATCTTGGACCTTCCCCCCTATATTTGTTCTTATTAATCAAATCCTCATCCCGCTCCTGTCTTATTATCTGCAACCTAGGTGAGTTTTTTGTTGTGGTGCATATATCACAGACTTTCCAAAGAAACCTCGCAGACTATGATTGCCATGTGGAGGTGATATGGAAATCCTTACTAATAATCTTTCCCTCACTCTTAAGTCTTGTGTGATAGTGTCTTTTTTGTGACACAGTTCAATTGTTTCATCATGGATTGCTGTGTTAGTCCTTTCTTTAATCAAGAATGAACATAAGCTGGTTCCTTTTCTAACTATATTAATTCATTATAAGTGGAAGCTAGATGGAACTCATATTAAACCTTTGATCAGAGTAGGATGATTCTTGGAAAGGACCTTGGAATTCATCTAAGTCATCCTTCTTCATTTGACAATGGAACAATATGAGATCTAGAGAACTGAAGTGACTTGTGCAAAGCCACGTAAGTAATAATTTTTTGACCCAGGATTGAAGCTTGTTGCCTCATCATTGTGTCATAGACCTAAATCTAGAACAGACATAGGAGGTTATCTCATTGATGAGTTCTTGACTCAAAGTCAAGAATCCTGGATTCAAATTTTCATCTACTTCCACTTGTCTTCTTTTTGTTCCCTGAACAGAATGCTTCATCTCCTGACTCCATGACATTGTACTATGTGTTCCTATTGTCTGAAATGTTCTACTTTACTATCTCTATCTTCAAACTTCTAGATTCAGATAAAATTCTGTTTTCTGCATCAGGTATTTCCTAAGGTCCCTTCCATGTTAACTTTCCCTATCCACCATCTTCCCTCTGATATTACTCTCCATCTTCTTCCTCTATGTCATACATACATTTGCCATATTAAACATGTGTAATAAATAATGTTTACATTTGTTGTCTCAGCAGAATATGAGCTCTTTGGAGTCAAGGGCATTTTCTTTTTCCTTTTAAAAAGTTGCTAACGAGACTGACTCAGGCACATAATAAGCACTTAATAAATGAATGTTGATTAATTGACTTAGTATATGTATGGTCCTGGACACCTAGCTAATAATGACACCTATTTCACAATGCTGTCACACTCATTTAAAAGATTACACATGTAAAGTGCTGGTAAACCTTAAAATTGTATGTAAATATTAATCATTAATATTAAATGACATGCAAATAGTATTACTATTGTTGCAGTTACTATTTCAAGTCCTTTCTTTTATATATGTGAAAACTGAGGAGCAGGAAAGTGAAGTGAATTGTGAAAGGTTATCAAGGTAGCACTGTTCACCCTTTTATGTCCTGCGTTTTCTTCCCTGACCCTTTACTGACTCACATCTTCCAAAGATTTTACAAACCAAGAGCTGTTACTTGTAAGAGGAAGGAGAATATCCAAGTTCTTTTAGGACTTTTCTAAGTCTTTTTTAATGTTTTAACATGATGATAAATCAGAGTATGATATTTTCTTATGGAAATAATCATTGTGAAAAACTGTTAAGGTACTGTAATTAAGATCACTGGCAACAACAGGAGAAATCAAATATTTCCATTTCTGGCCTACCACAGATTTTTTAAAAAATATGAATGCTCTTGTTTTTCCCCACAATTTTTACAATTTGTTCTCTCAGCTACTTCTCTCCAATAAAATGAATCTGCTTTACTATATGTAAATTCATTGTGATTAGATCTGGAATTTACCCTGTTTCAATTTCAGTTCTGGCTTGTGCTTATGAGAATTTTTTTTTTACTTTCAATGTAACCACAGAGCCTAAAATGAAGAAAAAATACAGATATTTTTGTCTTCGTATAGGTTAGAAGTCTTGAGTTTTAACAACACATGTTGGAAAGACATCATAACTGTTAAATGGAAACCTTAACCTCATCACCCAATTCCACAAAGTTTTATGAACATCTGTGAGCCTGTTCCTCAGGAAATAAATAAAAGACTGTATAAAATGTCCTATAAAAATATCCCATGTTCCTCTTGACCTTCTTTCCCCCCATGGCTGGAAGAAAATAGGACAATTACATCATCTTTTGTCTTCAGAGATGTTGTACTGACAGGTTATTTCCTGAGCAGTCACTGAAATGTCTGGCCTATAGTCCTGGCCAGGAGAGTGGCTATGTTTTAGTCTATTATCAGTCATCACTGTTTGAAGGACTTGACATGTGTAACCTGCTAGCTTTTTGGTGTGCGCCAGGTTATGACTCTGGCTAAGTCTGTCTTGCCCTGCTATGGCCTGACCGCTTCTTTCATGTAGCAGGAGTTGATGTTGGCACAACATTGTCTCAGGGGATTTTGAAGGCATGCCCCCATCTCCCTGTACAGCACAGAGCACAGCCAGTATCCTAACATCCTCATGACATTTCATAGATTCTCTATTGAAGTGCTCCATGACTCAGCTTTGAAGGCAGATACTTCATTTTGCTCTGAAATGGCAGAGAAAGTGATTGCCAACTTAATAATTGTTAATCCCTTGACCAATTCCTCTGAAGAACGAATGAGACAGTTTTCAGAGAATAAATTCATCTTCAGTGGTATATTTTCATTTATCATTAGGGATTAGAGAGACCAAGGAAGAAGCACTTTGAATAGAGAGACAAGAGATGGTGGGGGTGGAACATTCTACCCTGAGCAATTTCATTTCCTATTTCTCTATCTTTCACAGAATTGTTCAGATTCTCATGTCTCACTTTCCCTCATCTAAAGAATGTTCTTAATGAATCTAATTTTTCAAAGATCACAGAATTATCGAATTTTAATCTTGGAAAGAATTTCAGAAACACTTAGTCAACCTTATACATGTAAGGAATCCCTATAATATGCATCTCAGAAATGGTATACCTGGCATTTTGGTGGCACAATAGATAGAGAGCTGAATCATAAAGAACTAAGTTCAAATTCAATCTCAGACAATTATTAGCTGTGTGATGCTGGGCAACTTAGTTAATCTTTATTTATCTCACTTTTCTTTCTATAAAATGGGGATAATAATGGTAACTATTGTTGTGGTAGGATCAAATAAGATAATATTTTAAAATTCTTAGCTCAGTTCTTTGTACATAGTAGGTGCTGTGTAAATGCTAGCTACTATTATTATTAACCAGCTTCTACTTGAGACTTCAAAGAGAGGGAAGCTAACTATCCACCATGATGACCCATTTGGGGATAGTTATTGTTTTTTAAAAGTTTTTTTTCTTGACATGAAGGCTCAATTTGATTCATCTCCGTTGTTATGTAATAGTAACTCTCAAGTTGCATTTGTTTTCTTCTTTGTGGGTAGGCTCAGAGATGGATGGAAACTTAGTACATAGCAGTCAGCCGAGGAGATAATGCCCTGGGGGACATTTTCAATAGAATTTCTAAAATTTTATCTTTTCTGATACCATAGTGGAAATCTACTTCAATTTTAACTTCAAAAGTGTTTCTTAATAGCTGACCATATAAAAATTACAGAGCTGGTCTCCAAGATCCAAGTAATTCCAACCAACATTTGTTAAACTCTTCCCTTGTACTAGGCCTTGTAAGAGGTTCTTAGGACAGAAAGACAAATAAAATAATAAACTGAATGATTTCTACCCTCAGACTCCTTTCATTCCATTGTGATTTAGCAAAACAAAATAACCCCAGCCTTCAAGATCACAAAATCTAGTCTATGTATATTGGGGAGTGAGAGGGAAGATAGATAAATATCCTTTTCATTCAGTAATTCAGCAAGAAGTTTGTATTAAGTGCTTACTGTGTACCAAGTAAGGGGCTACATATCAGACTTGCAGAGACAAAGAAGCAAATAATCCCTAGTCTTTTACTTGACTTAATGAAGGAAAAAGCATTATTATGATATTACTATGGGTTTCCTCTCTAGTTCTGCTCCCAAGGACTAAACAAAATGAATTTAATTCCTATACTACATGACATCTTCCCTTTTCCACCTCTTGAAATGGTTGCAGAAATGAAAAACCAAAACACTAGGCTGCTAAAAGTCAATGGTAGTAAATTAGAGAAAGGTAGTATGGCTTAGTTACTCGGAGTCAGGAAGACTTGAGTTAGAGTTTTGTCTCTGACACTAGCGATCTGAACAACCCAGGAGAGGTCAATTAACCTCTCAGTGTCCTATGCTACTAAGATTATAAATTGGAGAAAAAGACATTGATCCACATTGGAAGACAGAGTTTCATTATGACAAGCTACTTCTATCTCTCTCTGTCTCTGTCTGTCTATCATCTATCTTTACCTATGTATCTACCTACCTATCTACCTCTACCTTTCTCTCTCTCTCTCTCTCTCTCTCTCTCTCTCTCTCTCTCTCTCTCTCTCTCTCTCTTTCTCTCTCTCTCTTGCAGCTAGGTGGTGCAGTGGACAGAACACCAGTGCAGGAGTCAGGAGGACCTGAGTTCAAATCTCACCTCAGACACTTGATACTCACTAGCTGTGTGACCTTGGGTAAATTACTTAACCCAGTTGCCTCATCCTGGGTCATCTCCAGTCATCCTGATTAATATCTGGTCCCTGGATTCAGATGGCTCTTGAGGAGAAGTGAAGCTGGTGACCTGCACAGCCCTCCCTCACTCAAAACAAAGTGAAGTATAAATCATGTCATTATTTCTCCGATGGCATGCTATTTTGTCAATGAAGGACAAACACGCATACATCTATCTGTCTAGCTATCTGTCTGTCTGTCTATCTATCTATTTATCTACTTATCTATCTATCTATCTATCATCTATCTATCTATCTATCTATCTATCTATCTATCTATCTATCTATCTATCTATCTATCATCTAATCTATGTATCTATGTATCTGTCTGTCTGTCTTCCTTCCTGCCTGTCTACCTACCTACCGATCTACCTATCTATCTATCTATCTATCTATCTATCTATCTATCTATCTATCTATCCATCTATAGTTGAAAGTTATGCTGACTCAGTTACTCATGGTTCCCTTTGCAGCTTATGAAGCAGTATTGGGGGAGATTCTGATTGGGAAGGAAATGCCAAGTCTGCAGCTTTTTGTGTCACTTGCTCTTTGTCAAGTACCCCTACCTGCAAATTGTCACACTCTTGCTACCTTGGAGAGGAACGGAAAAGCAGGGGCCAAACCTCATTTGCTGAGGTAGATAGGTCTGAATTATCTTAAAGTTACCTATCAAAGTTGTCTTCACCCTGAAGCCATTACTGATCTTCAGTGAGCAATGGGTTGCTACTCTGATGCGTTTATAGTAAAATCTTTTTAATCCTCTTTATCCTGAGTTTTACCTCATTAATCAGGATGAAAGCTCAAATGAAGATTTTCCTTTCAACACTATCATCTATTTGTTTGTTTCTCTCTTTGTATTCAAAATACATAGATATGCATATGTTTGCACATGTATGTACATGTAAATATATGTGACTACGTGTATTGTTACTGCTACTTTGGAAATTTAAAGAAAAGGCTATACATGCTCTGATGAAAAAAAAAGTGAATTCTCTTCACCATAACATTCCCTCTGTATGGAACCTAAGTCTTCCTGAGGAATTTTTTTAAAGATGAATTAGCATTTGTTTTATTCCATTTTCTGAGCAGATACACTGGAAAAAATTTGGAGTGCAATTCTTGAAATGACACATAAGAGACTTTTTTTGCCTTAAATGAGTTTCATAATATTTTTGCTGACCCAGGGAATTGGATGTTGAAAGCAGGATTTTAAAGGTTTTAACCTAATTAATCCTCTTAACTTTGAAGTTTTGTCCATGTCTAATATGGAATTGGAGTCTAGTCATCATTGGGTCAGAGCCAAACAGTGAGACTGGGGCTTGTTAATGGAACAAGAGCGAAACAGGCCATTCAGGAGCAAACTCACTTATGTGTGAAGGTTGGAATATAATCAGAACCCAAGGTTCATGCTATTTAAATGAGAGTTTCTTGGATTTTAGAAAAGAGTAATGTCCAGGAATGAATTTTAATGGGAAATCAATCAATCCTTTAACCATTTATTAAGTGTCTCCTATGTTCTAGCCACAATTTGGGGCCTTAGAGCAGGCCTTCTTGACTTTTTTGTGTCATGGACCCACTTGATAGTCTGGTGAAATCTATGGATTTCAGAATATTTTCAAGCAAATAAAAATAAAACACAAAGGATGGCAGAGACCTGATTATATTGAAATAGAATAATCAAACTTGTTTTTAAGTTCATGAACACCAAGTTACGAATCTTTGTACCATAGAGACAAAATCTAAAACAACCTATAACTCAAACAGATTTCATAAAATAAAATAATGTACACACACATGTATATATATATAATACATATATATGTGAATCAAATAAATACAATGTTTATTGGGGAGAACATAAAGAGATGAGAAAATCAAGGAAAACCACAAGGTGTACTGCTGTGAATGGTATAGTACTTATAGAAAGTGTTGGACTTAGATTTAAGAATATCCCCCTTGACACTGGTGGTATCCTAAGAATGCTATTCAAGTTCTCTGAACCTCAGTAGCCTGATTTGAATGGGGGATATAATGGTGACAGTACCTACTCCAGCATTGCTTGATACATAGTAGGTCTTTGATAAGTGTCTATTGATTGATTTCCTCAGAGAGCTGTTATGAGGCTCAAATCAGATAATTCATGGAAAGCATTTTGAGAATTTGTAAAAAAAAAAAGGCGGGGGGAACTGTGAAGAACAGAAGACAAACTGAATAATTAAGATGATCAATTATAACCTGAGAGAAAAGATCATGAAATATATTACCCTATTCTTGGCAGAGAAGTGAGCACCTCTGGGTACCAAATGTTTTATGCATTTTCAACTATAATTACCGGTACTGGATAATTTTATTTAGCTTTTTTTCCCATATTGTAATCACAATTTTAAATCTGGGGACAGAGGACTATATCCAGAAATAAAAACAGTAAACATTTATATAGTGTTTTAAGGTTTGTAAGGCACAATGTAAGTAATTCATTTTATCCTCAAAACAACTCTAGTAAGGGAGGTACTATTCTTGTCCTTATTTTATATATGAGGAAAATGAGGCAAGAAGGGTTAAGTGACTTGCCCAGGGCCACACAGTTAGTGATTGTCTGAGGTCAGATTTAAATTCACTAAGATGAGATTTCCTAACTGAGGCTGTATTTGAACTCAGGTGTTCCTACTCTAGCTTCAGTGTTCTAACAGTTATATCACTTAGCTTCCTAGTATAAGATAACACATTATAATATGAATGTCATATATTATACAAATAAAACATGTAATTATAATTTTAAAGGTATAGGCAAAAGTAAAATTTTAGATCTTGGCTCTGTATAATATAAAATAAAATGAGTTTGGGACTTGAAGATGGAAAATTTTAGCCTTTCTTCAGTCATGTCTGATTCTTTGTGATACCATTTGAGGTTTTCTTGATGAAGATATGGGAGTTGTTTGCCATTTTTCAATTGTATCTGACTCATCATGACCCCACTTAGAGTTGCCCTAACAAAGATACTGGAGGTATTCACCATTTCCTTTTCTAGCTAATTTTATAGATGAGGAAACTGAGGTAATGGGGTTAAATGACTTGCCCAGGGTCACACAGCTAGTAACTGTCTGAGGTCGGGTTTAAATTTGTGAAGATGAGTCTTCCTGACTCTAGGCCCCAAACTCTGTCCACTTCACCACCTAGTTACCCATGTTCTTAAATTTAATATTTAGGTAATCTTGTGAATATCACAACTTCTAGACCTCATCTTAAAATGAAGGGTTTGGATGGAATGACCCATAAATTACTTACCTTTTGATATCAGATATGGACCAAGAACCAGAACAACCAAAAGTTATTGACTCCATTTCTCATTGGAGGAAAAACTCAGTAGTGAAGTTAGATTTAGTATTAGATCTCCAACATTATAAAGCTGTACTTGGAATCCTAGACCTTGAATGTATTTAGAAACATGTAATATGTTTATCTTCAGATGCCTCTATTATCATTGATAGGTCACTCATCCTATAGGATATTCATATAGTTGATTAGATTTGTTAGAGAGGCCACGCTCACATCATAAACTGCCAGTACATCACTTTGAGCTCAGGGCCCTCAAGTGAAACAAAGCCCTTTGTCCTCAATGGGTCATCTCCTGCATTAGCTTATTTATTACAGTATTTACTGAGATGATTCCCTCCCTATTTTTTTCTCCTGAAACTTTCCCTGCAATTGAGGTCAAGAAGGGTGGAGGAAAGAATGTTTTTGTCTCATCCCTCAGCCACAACCTTTGTTAGGTTTTGAAATTTCTGTCCCTGTTATTAATGGATAGTGACCCATAATTGCATAGTACAGTAAAATTAATTATGATCTAGACCTCTTAACATTTCTCTCTTTCTTTAGCACTTATTTAAAAAGAAGAGAGCAAATTGTATCTACATAGATAAGTCAGTATAACATACTTACTGAGTAAATAAATAGCTTTTTTGAGAAGGGAGTGACTAACAGCTGGGGCAAACCAGAAAGGCTTAGTGTAGGAGAGGGTACTTGAGATGTCTCTAGGAATTTTAGCAGTTGTAAGCAAGAAGACATCTTCTGGGCAGAGAGGATGGCCTGGGCAAAGGTACAGAGGTAGAAGATAGACTATTGTGAAAGGGGAACAGTTTTATGGGTCTGGTGCATGAATAATGCAAATAAGGATCTGGTTTATACCAAAATTCTACAGCAACAAAATAAATAGAAACCAAATAAGTTCTCATTCATTGGGAAATGACTGGATAAAGTTTATGATATAAAGGCAATGGAATATTTTTGTATTTTAACTCATGATGAATATGAATATTTCAAAGAAATCTACGAAGTCCTCTATGAACTATTACAGAGCAAAAATAAAAAGAAAAAAAATGAAGATAACAATATTTAGAGTGCCTCAACAATATAAAATTAAATGTTACTAAAAGGCAATCGCATTTAGATTAATTGTAGTGATAAACTGTGGTCCAGGACAATAGATGAAGAACCATACCATTCGCTAGCTAGTAGACAGATGCGGGGATACAAGAACAAAATGGTGCAAGATATCTTGGCTGAGATTATATGTATATATCTATATATCTTTGTTTCAAGGGAGGGTTCTATGGAGTGGGGTTGAGTATATTGGAAAGAGATTGTGATCTTAAAAAAAACAAAAAGAAACTTGTAAAAGGGTAAAAATAAAGTTGATTTAAGAGGTATTTGGAAATTGATACAGAAGAGTGAGGAAGAATATTGTAAGTGAGATGAAGAAACTGAGCAAAGATTTATACCTATTTTGAATCAAATAGGAAGAAATTCAAATTCAAGGAAGTATATGTCTCTCTCTCCCTTTCTCATTCCCACTCCCTCTCCCTTTCCTTCCACTCTTTCTCCCCCTCTCTCTCCCTCTCTCTGTCCCTCTCTCCTCCTCTCTCCCTCTACCGCCATCTTCATCATCTCCCTCTTTTTCCTCCATTTCCCTTCCTGCCTTCCCTTCTTTTTCCCTCCCTCCTTGCCTCTCCATCCATCTGTCTCTCTCTCCATTGTGTTGTCTTTCCATCTTCCTTTGACTCTCTCCATCTTTCCTTTTCCTTCTCTGTCTCTCTTTTTTTCTCTCTCCTTACCTTTCTCTTCTCTCTCCTTCTGTCTGTGTTTCTTCACATCTCTGTCTCCTTATATAACTTTCTTCTCTGTTTCCCTCCAAATCTCTCTCTATAGTTTTTCCTTTCTGTCTTTGTCTCTGTCTTTCCTTTCTTGTTGTAATATGATATATAATATAATGATGTAATTTAAATATAGGTATTGGTAAATAATAGATAGGTTTACTATACCTTAATATTTTATTATCATTGCTACGATATTGTGGAGATGATAAAGGAGTAGTCATCCTTGGACCAGAAGGTTCACAATGAAAATGAGGCAGAGATCATGACCAGTTGGTAAAGTGGGGAAAATTTATGATCTCTCACAATAAGAATGAAGACTTGTTTTCTTGTTTGTTTTGTTTTTCTTTGTTTGTTTTAATTTATTCTTATAAAACAAGTTTCAGAGTTAGAAGAGGCTTCCTTCCAAGTCCATATGGTTGGAACCATTCATAAACAAGAATCCCATCTACCACACTAAGTTCTCCAATTCCCCCAGGTTCTTCCTGGAGAGTATATAATGAAGGACCGTGATACTAATTCCCAAGACAGCCAGATCTTTAGGAAAATTCTCATTGCTAAGACATTCCCTTTATACATCAAGCATAAACCTGACTTATCTTCATTTCTAATCATTTCACTCATGTAATCTACAGACAGCTATTTGCATTCTTCTTGAAGCTTGTATTCTCCCGGTCCACATCTGGCTACTTTCCTGTGCATGAACAGAATGGATGCCCTTCCTTTTGTTGCAAAATCCAGGCTTTAAGATTTATAACTCTTACCTAATCATTGTAGTGTCTTTGGATGCTGCTGTCACCTCATGGGAATGGGGATCCCCTGGTAGATTGAACAGTCTTACACATTCATCCCAGGGGAGACAGTGAGAGGTGGCAGATCAGAGGGAGAAAACACAGATCTTTCTTTTTCCTCTTGGTATCATTCAAGTTACAAGTTTCTTCTGTAACATACATAGATTGCTTTAAGAGATTTGCATAGCTATCACAAATACCTGAAGATTTTTCATCAAAAATTGAATGCTGCTATCATATGAAGCTCCCATTAGTTACATTTTGTCGTGAATAGTGGACAGTGAAACTCTGAATCTTGGGTCATTGAAATTTTGATTCATTTTTAGTATCTTTAAGCAAATTTCACCTATCATTTTTCCATGGCTTGAATATTACCCGCACTGAAATGAGTTATCCCAATATGATTTGAATGGGGAAGAAAATAAATTTATGAGGCTCAACCAATAGACAGTTGATTAAGTCAATAAATAAATTTGACATAACTGTTGATGATGACAACAGTTTTCCTACCTAAAAGTTTTTCCTTCATTTTAGAAATACTTTTGGTATTTACAAGGTGATATTTGGAATCAGAATTTCAAGTTCTATATTAATTCATTAGTATTTATTTATTTGCTAATTTCCTGAATTATAAGCACTTTGAAAGTAAAGATAATTTAATGATAATACTAGCAACAATAATGGCTACTGGTTATGGAGTATTTTAAGGTTAGCAAAATGCTTTGTACATATTATCTCTTTAGATTTAGTTTCTTATATATTATTCTCAGTGCCTGGCACATTGTAGGCACTTAAAATGTCTTTGCTGATTGATAATTTGATCATCCATTTTGAGAACGCATATATCTTTTTGATGGAGGGACTCATAGGCAGATTTCTTCTTGATGTGAGACACAACCTCCTGGCAAATTATAACAGTCCAAAAGAAGATTGGGAGGCAGTGAGTTCTACTTATGTCAAGCATTCTGGTGCATCTTAGATGGACACTCAGTAAGCATGTTAGAGGGGATCAGCAGTTCTGCTAAGGTTTCACTGGACTGACTGACCTTCAATGCCTTTCCTAAACTCGAGAGTCTATCTGGGAGTTTTGATTCCATGAAATTCAAAGTATAAATATACATGGATACAGACTGATAAACTTTAGCTGAGTAAGACTGGTACATGTGTTCCTTGAGCAAATTGCCTAACTTTCATCATGAGGAAGTGAGAGCAGGACTTTGACAGGAATTGACACTTTATGGAGAGGGTCTAGGAAAAGTTGTAAAGCCTGGAGTATGTGTGTTCATCCTTTGTTGCCAAAGAAGACCATGCCATCAGAGAAACAGTGACATGACTTGCACTTGACTTTGTTTTGAGTGAGGGAGGGGTGATCAGCCTGGGAAATACATGCTTGTGAGCAGTAATACAATTGATCAGAAATCAGAAGTGAAAATTCTAATTTTATTGAACTTCTTGTGAAGTTTTTGTAGCTTTTGAGTAGTACGATTTTGATTGTCCTTATCAACTCTAAATCCCCTGTGCAGGTAAATAAATCAAGGATATATGATTATATCAGAAGATAGATTGTCTCCAGCGACACAGATCATTTGTTTTCTGTAACTTTTATCTATCTTACAAATATATTGATTAATCAACACACATTTTTTTTTGTGCTTAATATATGCCATGCACTTTGCTAGGTGCTTGTGATACAAATATAATAAATGAAGCAATTCCAACCCTTAATAACAATACCTAACATTTATTAATACTTTAAGGTGTGTAAAACTATTTACATATGTTATCTCACTTAATCCCCTCAACAACCCTGTGAGGTAAGTATTATAGAGAAGGAAACTGAGACTGAAAGAGATTAAGGGATTTGTCTAGGGACAAACAGCTAGAGAGTGTCTGGGGGGAAATTTGGTTTCATATCTTCCTGATGCCTAAGTCCAATGCTCTCTCCCCTCTGCTACCTGGAAGATCTTGGCTCAAGTCATCCCTCCACTCCTTATTAGCTGTATAAATTTGGGCCAGCTATACTTCACTTTCTTCAGCTGTAAAATAAGGGGTTGTAATAAATGATAGCCATGGCCCATTTGCACTCAAAATCTATAATCTTGTGATACTCTGAAGTAGGGAAATCCTAAGGAGGTGGTTGAATCTCAGAGAGCTTAAGTAATTCCCCTATGAACGCATAGCTAATAATCTTCAGTCAGATTTAAACACTCATCTCCGTATTACCAAGCCCAGGATGCTATCTGTAATGCCATGGCATCCCAGATTAGGCCAGCTGAAAAAAAATGAAAGCAATTGTAACTTTACTGTATTCATTTGTAAGGATGACAAGCTATTAAAACATACATACATATATACATACATACATACATACATACATACACACATGAGGTATTGCGGTCAATTTTCTGAGAAAATATGAAGATAGGGTATATATATACATATATTCACATATAAATATTTATATGTATATATACACACATGTATGTATGTACGTATGTATGTGTGTATGTATGTATGCATGTATGTTTTCCTCTTTTCCTCAATAGAACTGTAAAGTCTTTGGAAACAGAGATAATTGCATTCTGTTTTTTTTAATCTTTGAATTCTCAGTACTTAAATTGTCTAACAAATACTCCAGGAATCTATAATTTCACTAGCCTCAGTAATTCCTAAACTGATGTACCTCTTATCATGTCACCCTTTTGATCAAAAATCTTCAATGGCTCTCTATTTCTTGTAAGAAAATGACATGAAATACAATTCTGGCATTTAAATCCTTTCCAAATTTAGCCCTAAGAACTTTGGGGTTAATTACACATGATTCTTGTTTAAGCACTCTTCATTCAAGTTAAACTGGCCTGTTTACTATTGTTGACTCATAATATTCCATCCAAAGTCTTCATGCCTTTGTTCACATTATTTCCAATTACTAGAATATTCTCAAATCTCATTTCTACCTCTTGGAACCCTTGCTTCTCTTTGAGGCTCAACTGAGGTACCTCCTACTTCAAGAGGCCTTTACTGAATCTGATATTTTTTAGTCCTCAACCACCACCCACAATCACCATTCATTTACTTACCCATGAATGCACGACATTTTTTACCTCCAGTTGAATGTCAGTTTTTATGGGAAAGGACTCCATTTCCTTGTCTTCCTTTTTCTCTTGTCTATAGTTAATAATAGTTTATACTTATATAATGCTTAATATGTACCAGACATGATGCTAAACACCTTACAAATATTATTCCAGCAACCTATGAGATAGGAGTTTTAATTATCCTTATTTTGCAGATGAGGAAACTGAGGTTCAGTGACTTCTCCAGTGTTACAAAGCTAGTAAAAACCTGAAGTGGAATTTAAACTCTACTCTGACTCCAGGACTAGCACTCTATCCACTGCGTCATTTGACTATCAAGCTGTCTGTCCTTACATCTCTACTTTTGTCTCCTATGTTTTTCCCTCTCTCTCTTGGTTTCTATCTTTCTGTTTCTTTCTCTGTCTCTGCCTGTCTCTGTCTCTGTCTATCTCTCTTTTTCTGTCTCTCTGTCTCTTATCTTTGTTTTTTTCTATCTCTTTCTCTCTGTGTCTCTGTCTTTCTCTCTGTCTGTGTCTGTGCTCTGTCTCTCTCTCTGAAGGCTCTAAAAAATTCTTATTCATTGTCCACCTAGATGTTTAGAAAACAATAGAGAATAAGACTAGGGACTGAATCTACAGAGAACTCTCAGGTGAGAAAATTCCCTCTACTTATACACGTTGGCATCTCCTCTACAACTTATGGTCCCAAAGCATTGCTTGGGAGCACTGAGAAGTTAAGTTACTTGCCCATGGTCACAGAGCCAGTATATATCAGATGTATGTTTTAAACTCAATTCTTCCTGACTTCAAACTCTTCTCTTTACTGCATTTCACCACTTCTCTGTATGATGATGACAATGATGTCAATGATCATGATGGTGATGATAGTATAGGTGGTGGCGATGGCGATGATGATGATGTTGATTGTAATGATAATGATGATAATAGAAAGAGTTAATATGTATCTCTCACATGCACAGAACATTTTACAGATAGCTCATAAATTTACATTATCATACTGTTTGATTCTCACAACAAACATAAGAGGTACATGACTTTACATTCACTTTACAAATATGGACACAAGGCTAGAAAGTTTCTGAGAAAAGATGAGACTGATAGATCTTGACGCCGAGTCTGGTGCTGTCTGCATGATTCAATGTGCCTCTCATTGTTAGATGGTGCTAAGAGTTCCTATGTCCCGATGATTTATCACTTTGCAGTCAAAGGATGAGACTCTTGGAACTTTGCCATGTTTGTCATGGGACAACCAGCAAGTCATCCATCCTGGCCTTCTGGGCTTGGGTAAAACTTACCGGTGTAACTGTTAATCAAAATCTCCTGGCAGAGCCTTGGAGAAGCCAGGGCCACCTCCTCACCAAGATTGGTTATTACAATAGTATTTTAAGAAAGGGTCTTCTACACAATAATCATATAGTACATGTCCATTCAGATTATCGAACATAAAAGATAAATCTCTACATATATAATATGACTCAAAGGCATATCAACCCTCATCAAACCATCTCCATGCACCCTGCATAATACTGAGAAATGCTGATTTAGCTGTGACTTAGCATAGCTTCTTAACATTGAGTTCCTCAGGCACAATAAGTATCTTTAGAAATAAAAGAATAACTGGCAATATTTTGACCCTTGCTTTATTTATTGTAGAACAGACTAAAGACATAGAATGAATGACAAATAACAGAATTCAGGGAAGACATCTTATTTCTGATCATTGATCTTAATGAGACTCTCCTTCTGGCTCACAACCCAATTATTATATCATCTAATCTTCTGTTGAATACATGAAATGAAGGTTTTAAGTATTAAGAAAAGCATCAGAGAGCTCTAAATTATACCCTTGGAACAGCTTAGGGCCTTTGAAAATTGGATCTCTAACAGCTAGTTAATCAACAAGCGTTTATTAAGCTCTTACCACGTGCCAAGCAGGTATTGTACTAAGCTGTGGGGGTTCAAAGGAAAAAAAAAACCCTGCTACTTTCTCTCCAGTAGTTCATGTTTTAATAGAAGAGACATGAAAATAACCAGAAACTATTATTTACTTAAAGAAAAGTAAAATGAATACCTAAAAGGCAACTCCAGTTTCTATAACACTTGAAGGATGGCCAAGGTTGACTATTCTTCCAACAGCCCCCATGTGATAGGTAGTACAAGTTTTGTTTTCATCTTCACTTTTTAAATGAAGAAAGTTTCACAGAGTTTAACCCAGTGGGAACTCTTGGTCTAGGGAGATAATCCTTAAAATGGATTTGACAATTTCAATATTTGAACAACAGTTGTATGGAACTGGGATTTGGAGTTTGTGGATGGAGTCAAGATGGATGAGGGAAAGCTAACAGCTTTGTCTTACCTCCTTCAAATCCTCTTCTGCAACAAAGATAAAAATGAACTGAATTCTAATTGGGAAAAGTCAAGAAAATATGGAGTAATTCATTTTTCTGCAAAGAGCACTTTAGGAAGACAGAAAGAGAGATCTATGTGCCCTGGAGCGGGTGCTAAGCAAGAGCTTAACATTGCAATAGCATTAGGTGAAATTTGTAGCAGACTTGGGTGGTAGTAGTAGCAACAAGGAATAACGTAGCATTCAAGGGTTATAGAATATTGAACACTTGAATAGAAAGAGGTATTAATGGACCCCTGTACTGGAACTGAGAGCAGGAATTGGTGCTATCTGACAGTTCTTTTTCCCATTAGCAAGTTCTGGGTCACTGTTCCATAGGGAAAGAAGTGGTCATATTCCTGAGGGCCTAGGGAACTTTACCCATGTAAGAAGCAAGGAACATGTCCAAAATGGTAGCTGTATATATCTGAATGCAAGAACATAATGGGCACTCAGTTCTAATCTCTAATCCTGCTTGGAAGCCTGAAGTGAAATAATCCAGAATGGGAAGCAAAAACAAAGGGGGAACCAGAAATTCAGTCACTCTAGATATGGAGAATCTTCTAGTAAATTAAAAGGTAACAAATCCAGAGGCAGTCTGCAAAAACTCAACCACATACAACCAATATATCCAAATTGGGGCAGAGATTTGAAACTAGGAGGGAAATAAACAGATATTGTTTCATTCTGTGATCCAATTCCATAGATCTTTCTCTGGATGTGGAAGGCATTTTGCCTTGAGTCCATTGGGAATTTTTTAAGTCTTTGCATTACAAGGAAGTACTCAGTCTACCAGAAAAATTCCTCACACACTGTGGTTGTTGCTCTGTACAAAATTCTCCTGGTTCTGCTCCTTTCACTCAGCAGCACTTCATATAATTCTTTCCAGGCCTCTCCTTTTTCTACTCTCCTTTTCCTCATTATTTCTTCCCTCCCTTTTAGTCTCCTCTCACTTTTCTTTCCCTCTTCCCTTCCTCCTTCCTATAGAGCTAGTTCTATTTCTATACTTAACTGTGCTTTTTATTCTCTCCTTGAACCAAATCCGATGAGATTAACTCTCAAACAATGCTCATCCCTCTCCCCCTTTCCTTCTACTGTCAAATAATTTTGTGCCTCTTCCTGTGATGTAATTTACCTTTTTTTCTGCTTCATACTTTTCACATCTTCCATTACAATCCCTTCCCAAACTTAAATCATATTTTTACCCTGATATTTACTTTATACCCACTCCCTCTATCTACGTATATCCCTTTTATATATCACAATAAATACACAGTTCTCAAGATTAACAAGGATCATCCTCCCTTATAAGGATGTAAACAGTTTGTCCATATGGAATATCTGTTCAGCTTTTTATGTCTCACTTGAGACCTGCTTTTGAAGATCGAATTTTCTATTGAGCTTATGCCTTTTCATCAGGAAGATCTGGAAATTCCTTATTTTATTGAATGCCTATCTCCTTCCCTAAAATATTATTTACTGGGTAATTGATCCTTGGTTGTAGTCCCAGATCCTTTGCCTTATGGAATATCATATTCTAATCTGTTACATTTTTTAAAGTAGAAGATTCAAGGTCCTGTGCGATCCTGACTAGCTCCTCGATATTTGCATTGCTTCTTTATGACTGGCCGCACTATTTTCTCCTTCACTTGATAGTTCTGGAATTTTGCAATGATATTTCTTGGGGGTTTTAGTTTGGGATCCCTTTCAGGAGGTGAACTGTGGATTCTTTCGATGACTACTTTGCCCTCTGGATCTAGGACTTCTGGACAGTTTTCCTTGAGGATTTCTTGGAAGATATTTTCCAGGCTATTTTTTCACATCTTGGCTTTCTAGCAGACCAATAACCCTTAGATTTTCTCTCTTGGATCTATTCTAAAGGTTAGTTGTTTTGCCAGTTAGATATTTTACATTTTCTTCTATATTTTCATTCTTTAGATTCTGTTTGATTGATTCTTGATGTCGCATAGAGTCATTAGCTTCTACTTGCCTAATTCTAATTTTTATCAAATTATTTTCTTCAGTTAACTTTTGCATCTCCTTCTACATCTGATCAATTGTTCCTTTAAAGAGTTGTTTTCTCCAGTAAAGTTTTGCCCTTCCTTTTCCATTTGTCCAATATTCCTTTTTTTAATATAAATTTATTTATTTAACTTCTTACATTCATTTTCACAAAATTTTGGGTTCCAAAATTTATCCCCATTTGTGCCCTCCCCTCACCCCAATACACCAAGCATTCTAATTTCCCCTATCACCAATCTGCCCTCTCTTCTATCATCCCTTCCTTCTCTTGTCCCCATCCTCTCTTTTGTCCTGTAGGGCCAGATGACTTTCTATTCCTCATTAGCTGTATGTCTTCTTTCCTAGTAGCAACAACAATACTAAACAGTTGTTCCTAAAACTTTGAATTCCAAATTCTCCCCATCCCTACCTCCCCAACCATTCCCTTTGGGAAGACAGGCAATTCAATATAGGCCATATCTGTGTATTTTTGCAAATGACTTCGATAATAATCATGTTGTGTAAGACTAACTATATTTCCCTCCATCCTATCCTGCCCCCCCATCGCTTCTGTTCTGTCTTTTGATCCTGTCCCTCCCCAAGTGTTGACTTCAAATTGCTCCCTCCTCCCATTGCCTTCCCTTCCATCATCCCCCCACCCTGCTTATCTCCTTCTCCCCCACTTTCCTGTATTGTAAGATAGGTTTTCATACCAAAATGAGTGTGCATTTTATTCCTTCCTTTGGTTGAATGTGGTGAGAGTAAACTTCATGGTTTTTTTTTTCTCAGCTCTCCTCTTTTTCCCTCCACTAAAAGTCTCCTGCTTTGCCTCTTGAATGAGAGATAATTTACCCCATTCCATTTCACCCTCTCTCCTCCCACTACATTTCTCTCTCACAGTTTACCTTGATTTCATTTAAGATATGATCCCATCCTATTCAATTCACTCTGTTCTCTCTGTCTCTGTGTGTGCGTGCATGTGTGTATGTGTGTGTATGCACATGCTTGTACGTGTGTGTTTGTGTATGTGTATGTGTGTGTGTGTAGTCCCACGAACTACCCAGATACTGAAAAATTTTAAGAGTTACAAATATTGTCTTTCCATGTAGGAATGTAAACACTTCACCTTTGGTAATTCCCTTATGACTTCTCCTTGCTGTTTGCTTTTTCATGCTTCTTCTCATTGTTGTGTTTGAAGGTCAAATTTTCTTTTCAGCTCTGGTCTTTTCATCAAGAATGCTTGAAAGTCCTCTATTTCATTGAAAAACCATATTTTTCCCTGATGTATTACATTAAGTTTTGCTGGGTAAGTGATTCTTGGTTTGAGTCCTAGTTCCTTTGACTTCTGGAATATCGTATTCCATGCCCTTCGATCCCTTAATGTAGAAACTGCTAGATCTCGAGTTATCCTGATTGTATTTCCACAATACTGGAATTGTTTCTTTCTAGCTGCTTGCAATATTTTCTCCTTGACCTGGGAATTCTGGAATTTGGCCACAATGTTCCTAGGAGTTTCTCTGTTTGGATTTCTTTCAGGTGGTGATTGATGGATTCCTTCAATACTTATTTTGCCCTCTGGTCCTACAATATCAGGGCAGTTTTCCTTGATAATTTCATGAAAGATGATGTCTAGGCTCTTTTTAGATCATGGCTTTCAAGTAGTCCCATAATTTTTAAATTGTCTCTCCTGGATCTATTTTCCAGGTCAGTTGTTCTTCCAATGAGATATTTCATATTCTCTTCCATTTTTCATTCTTTTGGTTTTGATTTGTGATTTCGTGGTTTCTCAGAAAGTCATTAGACTCCATCTGTTCCATTCTAATTTTGAGAGAACTATTCTCTTCAGTGAGCTTTTGAACCTCTTTTTCCATTTGGCTAATTCTGCTTTTGAAAGCATTCTTCTCCTCATTGGCTTTTTGAACCTCTTTTGCCAATTGAGTGAGCCTATTTTTCAAGGTGTTATTTTCTTCAGCATTTTTTGTGTGTCCTTTAGCAAGGTATTGACCCATTTTTCATGCTTTTCTTGCATCTCTCTCATTTCTCTTCCCAGTTTTTCCTCCACCTGTCTAACTTGATTTTCAAAATCCTTTTTGAGCTCTTCCATGGCCTGAACCCATTGGATATCTATTTTGGATGTTTGAGATACAGAGGCCTTGGCTTCTATGTCTTTCCTTGATGCTAAGCATTGTTCTTCCTCATCAGAAAGGAAAGGAGGAAATATCTGTTCACCAAGAAAGTAGCCTTCTATGGTCTTATTTTTTTGCCCTTTTCTGGGCATTTTCCCAGCAAGTTATTTGACTTCTGAGATTCTTGTCCACCTCTGCCTAGATCTTCTCAGCTAGTGCTTGGGGTCTGAGATTCAAATGGTGCTCCCCAGCCTCAGGACTTTCAGTGGCAGGTGGGGCTCCTATTCAGGGTAAGATTAAATTCAGGTTCTCAGGTCGGGGAGGGCTGCCTCCTAGGCTCAGTTCCCTCAGGGGGTTTATGGGGAGATCTTCACTAATGGACCCGAGCTCCTTCCTGCTTTGGGAGCCCAGGTCTGCTGCTGTCCCTGTCTCTGCCACTGCCTCCTGAGGGGACCTGAGTTATGGAGACACCCCGCTCCCTTCTTGGTCAGCCCAGAATTCTTTGTCAATGACCTGTAGCACCTGTGGGTGGAGGGACCTTTGCGGCCACTGGAGCTTCTGTCCCTGAAGCCTGCTTGGATCTACTCCTCTTGGGGCCATGCGGCCAGGGCTGGGCTCCACTCTCCGGTGTGTGATGGACCTTTGGTGCCAGTTTTTCAGGGCTCTCTGGAATGGAAATCTCCTCCACTGCGTTGCTGCATGGCTTCCACTGCTCCAGGATTTGTGTGGAGTTTTTTTTACAGGAAATTTATGGGTTGTTGATTCGGAGCTAGCATATGTGAGTCTTTCTACTCCAACATCTTGGCTCCTCCCCCCATCCAATATTCCTTTTAAATTTTTCTATGATTTCTTTTTTCATATTTTTAAAATCATTGGCCAGTTTTTTTTCTATTTCTCTAATTTGGGTTTTAAAGTCCTTCCAGACTTCTTCCAAGAATGTTCTTTGCTCTTGAGACTAGTTCACATTCCTTTCTGAAGTTTCAGATGGAAGTGCAGTCTCCATGCTCACCTCTTTGGTATTTGCGTTTTGGTCCTTGTCCCCATAGAAAGATTCTATTGGCTTTTCTTTTCTGTTTTGCTTTTTACTCATGATGATCACCCTCTTCCTGTCCTTTAAAGTAAATCTCTTCTTCAGTGCACAGTGTCTCTGTCCTACAGTTCTTATGCCTAGTACTTGAGTCTTTGTGTGTTGTGGTCTCTAGTTCTTTCAGCTAGAAACTAAAATGCTGCAATTTACCTGGTCCTGAGCTGGCTGGTGTTGGAAAGCAGAGACCAGGTGAAGTCTTTCTGGGTTTCCCAGGAGTTACCCTGAAAGTAGCTGTGTTAAGTGTGGGGGAGAGGTGACCTGGCTACAGGAGGTCTCCTCTGCTGAGCTAGAGTATAGGTATGCTCAGTGGTTGGTGATCCCATCTGTGCTAGTGTCTTCCTGATTCCCCTGGGGTGCTGGGGCATGCCTGGGGTTCTTGTGTAAGTGGTTGCTAGCTCCACACCCCGGGGTTCAGAATCTGTTCCAGGTTTGCTGAAGTGGGGTTATCTGGGACAGCTCACATCCTGCACTGGTCCCCTTTAGTCACAGCAAATGGGAGCCCCCTTTTGAGATTTTCCTAGCCTCCAGGCTAAGAGACTGTTTTCCTCTTTGGCTGATCCCACTGTTTCAGGATTTTTCCTGGGGAAATATTCTCTGGGATCTTCAAGGTCAACAAGGGGAGGGAGACAACAATAACTGATCACTCCAACATCTTGGCTCCTGGAAGTTCAGGTAGATTACTTATAGGTATTTAATCTCCTGACTTACTCAGGAATGGCTGCTGCAATTACCTGGGGTTCTATGCTTCTGCGCTTCTGTCTCCTTTGATTCCACTGGTCTCCTGTCCTGAGCTGATATGTTTGAGAATTTGCAATATGTCTACAGCTTCAGATGACCTGGGGCTTTGTGCTTGGCCCTGACTGCTTGGCCCTGCCATGACAGGAACTGTGCTGTTATAGCTTGAGAATCACCTGATTTTAGAAGCACTGAAAACTTATGATCCCCCAGATTGAGCTGTGAAAGAAGAAGGGTATAAAAGACAAAAGGTCAGATCAGATATCCCTTCCTCAGAGGTGAACATCTTGTATTTAACATGAAGCCCAAAGTCAGAAGCAGGTAGAAGTGTATTTTTGGCAATAGATAAGCTGTCAATAAACAAGGATAAAATGAAGATTAGTGAAACAGTAGGGATAATAGAGGGAACAACATGCCAAAGAAGGTTGGATGGAATACGATTTCTTGTGCATGTAGAAGGCTTTGTCATTACTAGGAGATTGTTCACCTTACAGGGTAAGATAAATGAAGGTAGAGTGGAATAGTAGCAAGTATATGAGTGATGCAAAATGAGTAATAATAAAGAAGACACCTCTCAATTTTTTTCAAATAAGATATTAAAGTCATGATTAGAGGATATATGGGAGATTTGAATGGGAATTTAACTAAATTGAAGAAATGAGCTAAAGATATGAACAAACAAAATTAACCTTATAGTTAAAAAGCAAGTATGGTGCCAGGAAATCTCTTGAAACAAACTCAGAACACAATGACTAAAGCATCTACAGGCAAAACCTGAAAGAAAATGTATAGATTGTACACAAGACCAATAAGAATTCCTGGAAGAGCTAAAGAAAGATAAAAAGAAGAGTGAAATAGGTTTCAAATATCAAAAGTGGTAGAGAATAAACCAGGAATAGAAATGAGAGCTATGTAGGAAAATTATGAAAAGAGAATTAACAGCTTTGCAAAAGGGTTAAAAAAAAGCTGAAGGAAATTACTCCTTAAAAATTAGAAGTGAACAGAAACTAATGACCAGATGATGCATGAGAAACAATAAAATGGCAAGAAAATAGAAGAAAATGTGAAATATCTCACAGGAAAATAACTAACCTGGATGATAAATTACCTCTCCTCAATCTAAGAATCCTCAGACTAACAAAAAGCAATGAATAGGAAAAAGAGCCTAGGGAGCATATTTCATGGAAAGGAAATCTGACCAGATATTTCAGAACCAAATGACAAAGCTGAAATTGAAATAATTTACTAATCACCTGCTGAGAAAAAAAAAATCTCAAAATGAAAACTCCCAGGAATTTTATAGCCAAAATTTTTATTTTCCAAGTGAAGAAGAATATACAAAAAATAACCAGAAAGAAATAATTCAAATATCATAGATTCATAGTCAGGATGATATAAAACATAGAGGATCAGGGAGTTTGGAATATGATATTCTGTAAGCCAGAGGATTATAACGTGTGCAGTAAAATTCAGCATAATTTTACAGAGAAAAAGGATATTGATGGGAGGACTTTTAAAGAATTCTGATGAAAAGACCAGAGCTGAAAGAAAAGTGGTATGCAAACATAAGACTCAAGAGAAGCTTAAAAATATGAACATGAGTGAGAAATCGTAAAGGGCTAGACAAGGTCAAACCATTTATATCAGCTAATAGAAAAATGCTGCATCTAACCCCTCAAATTATCTATGTTAATGAGAGTCTACTAAGTATGATTTTGTTACATTGGTATAATTTACAAGGAGAATGGAAGAGTGAGAAGAGGAATGCTCTGGGAGAGGGAGAAAGAGAGATGAAAAATTATGAAAAAATATCTCACATAAATGGGCTATGGAGATAAGAGTCTGAAGGGAATGATGAGAAGAGTGAGTAACACTTGAACTCCACTATCATATGAACTCATGCAAGGAGAAGATAATTTACATAAAAGGGCAATTGAGTAAAAAAATTCACCTCACTCCAAAAGGAAATAGGAAGGGAAGGGGTTATGAAAAAAAAAAAAGAGTTGGGTGATAAGAGAGCAGGCAGTTTAAGGAAGGCAGGGCAGAAATAAAAAAAGAAAAGGACTCCTGAGGAGGAGACAGGGTAAAAAAGAGCAGGATAAAAATAAGAAAATAGAATAGAGGGAAAAATTTAATCAGCCATCATACTTGTGAATGTCAATGGGATGAATTTACCTATAAAATGTGAGAAGACAGGAGAATTGATTAGAAAAAAAGAATCCAAAATAATATGCTGTTTACCAGAAACAACTTGAAACAAAAAGTTATACACAGAGTTGACATAAAGGATTGGAAAAGAATCTATTTTATTAAGTTAAAGAGGATGAAAGGGCAAAGGTAATAATAATAATCTCTAACAAAATGAAAACAAAAAAAATCTACCTAATGAAAAGAAATTATAGTGAAAGCTACATTTTGCTACAAGGTATCATAAAAATGAGTTAATAATAAACATATATCCCCCCAAATGACAAAGCATGTAAATTAATAAATGAAAAGTTAAATGGGTTACAGGAGGAAATACAGAGTAAAACTATAATAATAGGGGACCTCAGTTTACCTCCTCTCTTATTTAGATGAATCTAAACATAAAGAATTTAATGAAATAAATATAATTTTAGAAAAGTTAGGTATGATCAACTTCTTTGGAATAGAAAAAAGTACATCTATATTTATGTTGTAGCTTGCTTTGCTTTACAAAAATTGATTGTAGATTAGTATAAAACCTCACAAATAAATGCAGAAAGGCAGAAATATCAAATATATATTTTTCTGTCCATAAGGCATTGAAAAGTGCATTTCAACAAAGGCGTTTGAAGTACAGATTAAGATTTAGTTGAATTTGGAGATGAAAGAGCCTTTGGAGATCATCTTGTCTAATTTTTTCAGTTTAGTGGGAGGAAATAAGACCTAGGGAGAATAAGTGATTTGACCAAGATTAAACTATTAATTCTGAAATGTAATTCTCAGGAAGAGAGGTTAGAATCATTCTGGTTGTCATGAGAAGGTAGAATCAAGAACAATTTTAAAAATATTTTTAGATTTCATAAAAGTAAAAAAAAATTTTTTTTAAATCATTATCAATTAGTCAATTAATAAATAATCCTCAAGTGGAATGGGAGTGTGCTAAACGTTCCAGGAGGCAGTCAATTGAATTCTCCCTCACTTGAGGTTTTCAAGCAAACATTTGATGACTACTTGTTGGATATGGTGGATATGGGTGTTTCCTGTTGGATTAGCATTGGGTTAGATGCCAGCTGCCTAATATTGAGATTCTCTGATTCTGTTTTTTGTCCATAGATGTCATAACTGTTATATAACAAAGCTGCATTTATATCAGTTCTCCTAGTTTCAAGTACAATATCTCCACTATACCTACTGCCCTCCATCCGTAATTAAATGTTTTCCCACTCAATGACATTACAGATCAATCTGATCAACAAAAGCATCATTTAACAATTTCCATTTGCTAATTATTTTTAATGCATATATATTATTGTAACTTGTTTTTTAGGATTTTTGTCCATTCATCTAAACTCATTTTCCCTTCTGCATGGTCTTAGTTCATGTGTGTGCCACTGTTCTAGTTTTGCTATTGCTTTAAAAATGTCTACCTTTGTTATTTCCTAAATTTCTTTCCAGACATTTTCTTTTGTTATTCTTCACACCTTTTGGTCTCACTGTCATTATCATAATCCATTGGATCAATTCAATGTAATATATTAGTTTATCTAAACATTTCCTTTTTATTGGACAATTGATTGTTCTCATTTTCATTCTTGTTTCTTTTTTCCACAAATTTCCTGTTATAAGATTGGGGCTAGTGGTCTTGAGACCACCATGACAGCTCCCCTTAAGGGAAGCTGCAGTCTGTAGAATATATATATATATATATATATACTGCAGTCTGTAGAATATATATATATATGTGAAAACTCTTGTTATAAGATTAGACCTGATGGTCTTGAGGTAGTCATGACAGTCTCCCCTTAAAGGAGACTACTAGTTTTTATAGAACTTACTCATGGATAAACATTAACAATAACTTTTTTCCCCAAAGTTTAGTACAGTTTTGTCTTCCACCAGTTTCTTTTTCTTCCTGATCACAATCCCTGCCCCCCATCCTAATAACATTTTGTCCTGACCTCTGATTTGCAAATTGCCAGCTCCAGGGAGTCCACTCAGTATCAGAGAAGAAGGAGCCCATGCTCAGAAGGGCACTTAAGAGCACACTCTTTCCTATAGCCGGAACACATCTTCCTGTAGGAGTATCCCCCTCCTGCTGAATGGACCTGTGTCTGTCTTCCTCAGTGCAAAGCTGTCTTTATGTGAGTTCTGCTCTATGTTAATGTCTGTGTCTGAGCTGTATATTAGGACCTCTTTTTCTCTTCCTCCTTCCCCCTCTTCTCCATGACTTTCAATAGAGCTTTGCATTGAACTCACTCCCATTCACCTGAACTCATTAAGAAGTTGTTTTTCTGATATCTCTGGCTGGCCTACAGGCCTTTTCTTAGACATAAACTGTGTATCCAGACACAAATTTAACCTATTGACAGCCACACCCACACTGAGGGATTATGGCACTGTGAACTCAGTTGTGGAAAGCAAGGGTCAATAGGGAGACTATATATTCATCCAGTAGGGACTCCCTTATGCTAGAAGAATTTCACAAAAAAAATGCTTATAATTCTAGGCATATTGTTGCACAGTTCTCTGTCTCTTTCTCTCTCCCTGCTCTGTCTATATTCTTTTGTCTCTACATCTCTCTGTCTCTGTCTTTATTTCTCAATTTGTCTCTGTCTCTACTTTCTGCCTTTCTGTGTTTGTGTTTTTCTCCCTTTAATACTACCAGTGTTATGTCTTCCTTGTGCTCCATTCTTAAAACACAGGTGAATAGGGAGGAATTAGGATGGAAAATCCAGCAATGTTTTACTTATTTGTTCTAAACTCAGGAGCCTCATGAGAAAAAATAAGCATGTCACTCAAAAAGATGATTAAGTAGTTTAGTGTCCCTAACCATTATATTATTCTCTCTCTCTCTCTCTCCCTCTCTCTCCTTTTTTTCTATTCTTTCACTTTGAAGTGGGGTTAATATTTCAAATCTGACACTCACTCATAATATTACTGCAGGTAAATGTCAATGTCTCTAAGCCTCAGTGTTTTCACCTACAGAAATGGAGTTTCATAATGCAAATGTAGTATCATAGCTCCATACATAGAAGGCACAACACATAGGACTAAATAGAGCACTTTCCTCTTAGATGTGTGGAAGTTAAATCTAAGAAAGCTTAAGTGACTTGCCAAAGTCACTCACCTGATGATTGGCAGTGTTGGACCTTGAAGTCAGGACCTTTTATTAATATTTGTATGGTCTTTTCACTGTGCTCCACTGCTTGCAGACTATAAGATTTTAACATTGCAAACCTTTGAAAATCATTGGAAGCACTTGAAAACCTTCTATTGCTATACAAATGTTGTACATTAGACCTGTTACTGTTGATCCCAAAGCAGGCCCTTTCACGTCCCTGAAGCAATGCAGAGAGTTGGATGTGGAACCACAAAGACTTGAGTTTTTTCCTTGACTAAGGCATGGAATCACTGAATATAGGATTGACTGGTTGGAAGAGACTTCTGAAACAGGGGAACTCACCTGCTTTTGAATTCACACAGTTAGCATTTGGACAGTTGCACATATGAGGAAGCTTTCCTACCCCAAAACCCCCAATCAAACTTTAAGTCTCTTTTCAGCTTCCCCACTTTGCTCCTGGTTCTGTCCTTAGGACATAAAAAAGGACCAGCTTAATTCCTCCATCCCTCCTTCTCTTGTCAGACACTGAATGACTTGAAGGCAATTATCATGTTCCCTCTGAGTCTATTTTTTCCTGGGTAAAAATACCTTGCACCTTTGTCTTTTTCTCATATGTCATAGACTTTAGACCCTTCACCTGCTTGCTCTTCTCTGGACACTCTCAAGATTATCAATGTCTTCATTAAATTATGGCATCCAGAATCAGACACAGTCCTGCAGATGACTCTGTTGAGAGCACAGTAGAATGAAAGGAAGCTTCCTCTTCCCAAGTTCACATTACATTGTCTGGCTGTCACATCACCTCACTAATTCATTCATGTGGAGATTGAGGCCACAAAAGCATCCAAATCACTTTCAGAACAACTACTATCTTTCTATGCCTCTCACATCTAATCCTTGTGAGCTTGACCCAAGTGGATGATTTTACATTTCTTTTTATTGAATTCCATCTTATTCAAATCAGCCGAATGCCCTACCCTGTCAATATTCTTTTGGATTTGGACTCAACTTTGTGCCATCTGCAAATTTCATGAACATATCATCTTTTTAAGTTACAGGTTAAAAACAAGTTAAATACAACAAATTTCCATAGAACTCCACTGGAGACCTACTGTCAAACTGAAATTGCACCATTATCACTCTCTGACTCCATCCATGCATCTGAATATATTATCATCCAATCCAAATCTCTCTTTCTCCTCCCAAAGAACAGTTTACCAAAAGATCTGCTAAAATCTTGGTAAATTATGTGCCCAAAATTATTCTGTTCCATGACTTTGTTTATCCTGTTTGAAAAAAAATGAATTACATTACTGTATTCTCAGTAAAGGCATACTTACTATTTGCAGCTATCAGGCATATTTCTGTATATTTACCCATAAGTTATTTAATCATCTGTGCTAGAATTCTCCTGGGAATTTAAGCCAAAATTCATGCCCAAGAATTTGAGTACTCTAACTACTTTCCTACTTTTTTTTTAAATGAGGCGTTTGCCCTTCCACAAGGCTGTGCTATACTTTCAGTTTCCCATGATCTTTAAAATATCCTTGACAGTGGTCCAGCATTACATCTGCAGTGTCTTGCAAGAGGCTAGGATGAAGTCCATATGGGTCAAGTACCTTGACTTCATTAAGAACATTTAACTACCCTTCAATTATTTTCCCACTTATCTGTAATATGTACTTCCTTTTGCTTATTTTTGTTCTCTCATCTTCCATATAAAGATAATTTTGCTTTTGGAAAGAAAATAGAAACAAAGTTAATAAGTACTAGCTGTGTGACCTTGGCCAAGTATTTTAACCCCTGCAAGTCTTAGTTTCCTTATTTGGAAAATGGAAATAATAATGGTACCCACCTGAAGGAGTTGTTGAACATTGTATTAGTTTATATATATATATATATATGTCCTTAGCAAACTTTACTATGTTATTATTATTTGCTAATATATGCATCTTATCTTCCCCTACACCCAAGGGTTCTTAGTTGTTTTATGGTGGTCTGGTAAATCTTATGATCCCTTTCTCAGAGTATTGTTTTGCAACACTTGAAGCAAATGTGAAATTTCGTTTGGAGTTTAGTTATAATAAAGATTCAATTATTCCTCATCAAAGTTTATTATCTTCCTGCAGTCTACGCACCGACATTCTGTGGTTCATTAACCTCAGGTTAAGAACTCCTAATCTATAATACCCTATTGGTTGTAATGGATTTCTCTTCTCCCCCTTAGGATCATTCACATTAAATTGTCTTCTATCATCTATTGAACACCGTATTCTCTTGAGCTAAGTCACTTCTGATAATTAGTGATTTTTTCTTCCCAATGAACAATCACCAGCTAATAAATGACCCTCATTCATTCTTTCCATAAGAGTATAAAAGAGAAGGAAACCAAAATGCCCACAGCCCCTCTGATTCTGACAGCTCCACAAACCAGGGAAGGCTTACTCTCATTTGCTGCTGAGGTTAATGAAATGCCAAATGTGTTATGTTCCAGCTAAGAATAGCCCATTTAGGCTATTCTTATATGAAGGAAGTTGCCATTTCCATCTACACTCCAGAAATTAAGCTTTGGCTTCTAAAGGTCTCTATTTTAATTGGAGCTAATATTAGTTTATTATTGAAAGGAACCTTAGAGGAATAAAAATGAGGACAAGCAGCAGTCGTGGGGAGGCAGAGTTGTATCTGGTTTAAAATACTATAATTTATTGTTACATTCTTGTCCATGACACCATAACCAGCCCTTTCCATAATTAGGGCTTTCTCCCAAAGCTGCCAAAGGATACTGATAGCAGGCAGTTTGCTTACTGGCATAGACTTGGATGTCAAAATCATTTCTAAGGAAAGAAAATGTAGACAGGAAGAGATGGATACACCTGTTTGCTGAATTTTGCTGGCCTTTTTGGGATTGCTTTAATATGTGTTAACTCATCAGGTCATAGGATCCTAGATTTAGAGCTGGAAAGAATCCCAGAGGCCACCTAGACCACCTATTTGAAAAGGAATGTTAAGGAAGGAGAGAGAGAGAGAGAGAGAGAGAGAGAGAGAGAGAGAGAGAGAGAGAGGAGAGAGAGAGAGAGAGAGAGAGAGAGAGAGAGAGGGAAAGGAAGGGAGGGAGGGAGGGAGAGAGAGAGTAGGGTCTTTGTGGTATAATTAAAGAACATTTTTTAAGTGTGGGGGAGAGGAGATTAGAGGCAGAGGATCTGTAATCCCCACTTCTGCTACATTGAACTTCATCAAGATCCGGACATTTTGTGCATTAGCTTGGACAAATTAGTTCTCATCTCTGTGCCTCAGTTTTCCTTCTCATTACAAGTACTACTGCAGTCCTCACAGGTATGTTGAAAGTCATTAGGAGACATATAGGAGGGTATCTCTCAATCCCATTACTGTAGGCATATTTGACTATCAGAGAGGACAAAACAAACAAAAATTACTGAGCAAAGTGTTCAGGGTTCTGCGAGGTTTTGGGAGATGGTATATTAGATCTTGAATGAATCCAATAAACATTTATTAAGTACCGACTACATGCCAGGAAGGGTGCTAAGGACAGAGGCTACAATTAATAAAAAAGAGAGACTCAAGGAATTTACAATTTAAAGGGAGAAATTACATAAAAAAGGGGGCAGAAAAGCAGGGGGAGGAACACCAAGGGGTGCCAGGCACAGGAGTAGAGGGACATCTTGTTGTGTGGGAGATTGAAGCCAGGTAGGGTAGCTAGTCTTATGTCAGAAAGACCTGGGTTCATACTGTTGCCTCTGCATATACTGTGTGATCCTCGGTAAGACACTTGAACTATTAGTGCCAAAGGCATTTCTCTAAATCTCTTAGTTGTAGAGTGGTTGTTGATCTGTTGCCAGAGTAATTTCCCCCTGGAGAATTTAGCATGGTTCTTAGTACATGGTAGGAACTTTATCATTGTTTTTTGTTTGGGAAAAACTCCCTATATAATAAAGTCACAAATTTTGAACCTACTAAACACACATGCACACACACACCTGCTTAATCAACTTTGGACAAGTCATTTCTATTCTCTGGACATGAGCACTTTTCTACTTTTGATCAAGAGGTGGGACACTATGCATGCAGAATGCTGCTTGTGTTGTCAAGTTCAGTGGCTTGTCAGATATTGGTCTTGGCTGTTTTTCTTTGTAGTACTGTAAGTGGGAATATCATGAAATGGCTGACTTAAAAGGTATTGATGATTGATTTTTTAAGGGACTGAGGCTGGATGATTTCTAGCACATCATTCTTGGTCTATTATAGTTTGTTCTCATGTTCTACAATGGAAGGTCTGACTTGGAAGAGAATGGTAGTTATCAACTTTTAAGTTCTCCAATCCTTAATGTAACAAATTTTGTGAATAATTATTATTACAATAACATCAAGATGTCATTTATATAACGCTCTAAGGCTTACAAAGCACTTTATAAATGTAATTCCATTTGGAATTCACAAAAACCCTGTGAGGTATGTGCTTTTATTAACCTCATTTTACACATTGGTAAACTGAGGCTGAGATAATTTAAGAGACTTTCCCAGAAACACACAATGAGGGTCTGAGGAAGGATTTGAACTCAGAGCCTCCGGATCCAAATCTGGCATGCTATCTAGCCACTGAATTGCCTAGTTCCTATATATTTCATCTCCTGGAAAGGTATCAGAACTGAAGGGTTGATTTCATTCCTAAGAAGTCATCAATTTGCCAGGTCAGTCTTCTGTCCTTAAGGTAACAGTTAAAGCAATTCTTAACACCCAGGAAATGATTTTTCAGCTCACACTATGAAAAGAAATCACATTTCTATCTCAACTGAAACAATCAGGTACCATGCCACTTAGCCTATAATCAAATTGTGCTAAAGAAAAGATCATTATACATTTGCCGGCATGAGGTGACGTGCTGTGTTTCCAGGCAATCCAGCTTGTGTCACTGAAGGAGCTTTCCACAAGATAATTACCTGATCCATTGGAATCACAAGTCTCAATTATATTTCCCCAAAAAATTCAATTTAAACTTCAAATAAAAGGAATATCCATCTAGAAAATTTGTTCAATTGTGCGTATCATTTGAGTCTTTGAAATTTGTCAAGTTTCTCCTTCCCAAATTCTACATTCTGGCAATACTCTTGTGTGTGCTATTTATTCCCTGATTCTCATTCCTTTTGTTTCCATTCCTGAAGATCATCCTATGATGCTCATCTGCATTTGTTAATATCACTCGTTTCCTTTGCTATTTTACGTCTGCTGCCATCCCTGATTTCAACTCCACTGGATAAGCTGCCTCTCCCAGTATAAACTATTGATTTCTAACTTTATCAGCAGTTGGTTTTTTAGTCTTATACATCACTTTCTGACATTATTTGGGGATTTCTTGGCATAGATGCTGTGGTAGTTTGCCATTTCCTTCTCCAGCTCACTTCATAGATGAGGAAACTGAGGCAAATAGGGTTACATGCCTTCTCAGGGTCACACTACTAGTAAGTATCTGAGGCTGGCTTTGAACTCAAGTAGATGAGTCTTCCTGAGTAGACTGAATCCTGTATCCACTGTGCCACCTAGTTGCCTCTGATCTCATCATCATGTTGCCAACTCAAACTCAACCTCCCTCAGTCCCTTCTCCCCTCTTTAGGGGAGGACTGGAGGGTGAAGAATCCAATTCCTTGCAATACCTTTCTTGATAGAGAGAAGAAACTAGACTTTTCTCACTCCACTTTGGATATGCTACCCTACCTGGCTTCAATCTCCCACACAACAAGATGTCCCTCTACTCCTGTGCCTGGCACCCCTTGGTGTTCCTCCCCCTGCTTTCCTGCCCCCTTTTTATGTAATTTCCCCCTTTAGATTGTAAATTCCTTAAGTCTCTCTTTTTTATTAATTATAGCCTCTGTCCTTAGCACCCTTCCTGGTATGTAGTAGGTGCTTAATAAATGTTTATTGGATTCATTCAAGATCTAATATACCATCTCCCAAAACCTCGCAGAACCCTGAACACCTTGCTCAGTAATTTTTGTTTGTTTGTTTTGTCCTTTCTGATAGTTCCTCAAGCATGCCTACAATAATGGGATTGAGAGATAAAAGATATTCTGTTGATTATTTAATACTGCCCCCCCAATTATATGAATCCAATCAAGTCCAGAAAACAGAGGCTCAGAGATGATCAGGGACCTGCTCAAGGTCCCATGTTTAGTGACCAAGCCAGGACTCAAGATGCATTTCATGATAAATGTAGTATTCTTTCCCCATCAGCTGCAATGTCTCCTTTGCTAAATGTTCTTGGCACACTATAATAATGACAATAAATCTTTTGGCGACATAGGTGGTAAGAGGGGTGAAAAAGAGTTAAAATAGAGAAAAAACCATCAGTGTGTGTGTTTATAGTATATTTTAAATGCTTGATTTTTATCTTTCACATTTTATGTTAAATGACATGTATACCATCCATCTCATTTAGTCTTCACCATAGCCCTCCATGATAACAACTATAGTTATTACTATTGCCATTTTACTTAGGAAGAAACCAAGTCCTAAAGCAGATAAATTACTTCCCTAAAATCATACAGCTAGTGACTGGCCAAAGTAGTGACTATAAATCTAGTTCTCCTCTACTTTACAGTCCCTAGTATCCTTTCCCTAACCCTATTCTTCACTGCCTTTCTCCACTCAGCCCTCCTTATTTTTTGTTTTTTCTTTTCCTAGACAGATCAAGTATACAGAGACAGTTTTTTAAATAAAATTCCAGAATGCAAGGTCTTAGATCTGGGATTCCCCCTCTCTCAAAAACACATATCATCAACCAGCTAAAAACTGAGTCTTGGGAAATAATTTGAGCATCAAACCACGAATAACTTACCAGAGATTGCCCAGCAAATCAACTTCAAAAAAATGATTTGAACCTAGAGCATTTGACCCTGAAATGAATACTGCACCAGAGTGCTTCAAACAATAGATTATGAAGATGGTCATGATGATGATAATCATTTATATAGCTCTTATAAAGGTTTGCCAAACACTTTATATGTTTTCTTTCATCATATCTTTATAATATTGTAAGTTAGATGGTGTTATTATCATCACCATATTTGAGCTAAAAAAGCTGAGTTTGAGAGAGGTTATGTTACTTACCCAAGTCCCACAGTCAATAAGTGCCAAGGAAGGATTTTACTCAGATATTCCTAACTCAAAATCTTGTAATCCATCTATGCTCATACCTTTCTTGTGAACTAGTTAATGTGTGAGTTCAAATCTTTTATTTCTTTGAATCCTCAACAGGGCCTAATTCACTGTAGTACCGATTAGCAATTATATCCTTAGTGTGTGATGAAGGGATGTGTAGACCAGAAGGGTGATGCAGGGGTGTGCCTACACTGGGATTATATACAAACTTTATGTTGTATGACATGGACAAATGACTCTCTCATAGTTTCTGCCAAAATCTGTCTCCTTCTTAACTAGTCTTTTTCTGAACGAAGTGGGATTTTAAATATTTTATCTCCTTTTAGTCTTTCCATATTTCTTGGATCTTTGGTATCTCTAACTTGCAGAGGTGACTTTCCAGGTTTACCTAGCCCAGATGTGTCAAGCAGGATTTCAGTCCACTTATTCTTAACTCCACCTTGAGTATTCTGTTAAGTTTTTCCTGCCTCTTTTACTAACGTTTTAAACATACATATATATATATAAACACATATGTGTGCATACAAAAATCTATCTATCCTATCTAATGTTGATGTTGACATTTTTTCATCATGTCTAACTCTTCATGAACCCAATCGAGATTTTCTTCGTAAAGATATTGGATTGGTTTGCCTATTCCTCCAATAAGTAGTTTTACAGGTGGAAAAACTGAAGCAACAGAGTTAAATAAATTTTTCAGGTTCACATAGCTGAAGTCAAATCTGAACTAAGGAACATAAGTCTTTCTGACTCCAAGCCTGGCACTCTTATTCATTGCACCACCTAACTGTGTGCATGTACATATGCCTATGTAGGTATGGATGGATGGATATATATATATATATATACACACACATGTGTATATATGAGAGATAAATATGTATATATACACACACATATATATATCTCCATAGTTATATACACACATATGTGTGTATCTATGGGAGAGAGAAAGCGATATCTATCTATATTACACAATACAACATACACATGTGTATCTATGTATGCTTATGTAATTATATAAATATATAACTATACGACTAAATAGATACATGTATATATAATTACATACATACATATCTCCATAGTTATATTATAAACACGTATGTGTATATATATATATTTTTTTCAGCTAAATTCCAGTTTTAAATATCTTTAGTATTCTTTAGTGAAGATGAGATGATAATTGCCAAGATCCGGTTCTTGACATCAAGCCACAGGGATTAATCCTTCCTTCCATTTTGTGTTTATTTCAACAGCAATCCCAGAGTTTGTCATGCAGGTCAACATTGCCCTGGAAGCCCTCAGCACAAATGCCATGCACCAGTTTGATGATAGCCAGTTTGTGGATGCCTCCAAAAAGGTCTATGACTCGATCCACGACATCCGCTGTGCTGTCATGATGATCAGGGTGAGTGGGCTTTCATTTTCGGTGACATGTTCTTACCATTCATCATCTGAACATTCAGTGATATTGAGAAGGAGTGTCAACTGATTAATTTCTTTGTATGCTAGAATATGATGGTGTGTGGCAAAGAAGGAATAAACCCAGATTTTCTTCTTCACAGATACTGTAGACCAGTGCTCCTTAAACTGTGGATGGTGACTCCATATAAGGTTGTGAAAAATTTGGCAACTGTAAAGAGTTTCTGAATGGACAAGAACCAAAAATTAATTACAAATTAAATATGTAGGTGTTTCTGGCAGCACTTGCCAGTGTTATGTAACACAGCTTCATTACGGCATTGGTTCTGAACACAAAGGGTTTGTGTTTTGAACTGCCCATGACCTCAGGTCACGCAACCAACACTGCCCTAAAAGGGGTCCCCATTGGAAAAAAAGTTTAAGTAGCGCTGTCGTAGACTATGGCTTATTCAGGATTTGAGGAAGGAGGGGATGGATCTTGATTCCACGTGCTTTCTTTCTTTTTCTCTTCCTTTCTCTTTCTTTTCTTTCTTTTTTCCTTTCTTTCTTTTTGTGGTTAAATGAAAGTCCCACCCTAGGTCAGTATTATAAGTTGTATATAGTTGTTTATGGTTTTCTCTATTATTAATATGTGAGCTCTTTGACTTTCTTCATATGCCCAAAGCTTAGTATTATCTCCAGGAATATTAAATATATAATAAATCCATATTGCTTTGTCCATTGATTGAATGAAGGATAGTATGTACCTACCAAGGAACTGGAGCTCCACTGAAGGTTAGATTCCCTGACACTTTAACAACCTAATCCACTTTCCCTTAGGGAGAATGAAGACCTATTCAGTAGATAGCTCTAGGTCTGGGGCTCTTCATACCTCCCCAGAGAGGTAGGGATGAGCGGTAAAGGAAGGAGCTCTGTCTCGGCTGGTTATGATGCTGCTTATGAGTCCTTTGTATTTTCAAATAATTTTGGCCTCAATGCTTAAAGAGTACCTAAATCATCACCCTTCCTGAGACTTAGATGTGAGCAAAATATATATATATATATATATATATATATATATATATATATATATATATATATATATATATATATATATATATGCTTTTAGGTAGTCCCCAGAATAGGAACATAGACTAAAGGGTATGGTTTTTTAGAAGGCCCATGATGCAGTCTAGTTTATGTAAACTCTGGTTCTGGGTCACACAGGTAATGATTCATGCATATTTATTTTAACAAATGAGGAATTGGAGGCCACAGAAGGTTTAAGTACTTTACCCAAGTTCTCGGGAAAAAAAGCCAGAAATCAAACCCTTGCCCTTATGCTTTATAACCAATACTGTTTCTACTTCGTTGTTGTTAGTTTCCTTCATCTCACGCTTGCATTTTGTGACTCACAGTTTAAGAAACACTACGAGATTCTTAAAAGGGGGTCTAAGAACATGTGTTTGTTATTAAATGATAAATATATTTAGTAGAGATTTCTTTAAATCTTTCATATTATTTTGTATATTTTAAAACATTTTGAGAAGTGTTGCTTAGACTTTGCCCGACTGACAAGGTATACGTGATTTAAAAAAAAAAAAAAGTATCAGAATTCTTATTCTAAAAGTTACAGAGTGACAGTACATGGGATTCTTCCCTTGGAATTCTTTTTTTTTTATTTTTTTATTTTTAATGCCATTTTGTTTTTTCCAGTTACACGTTAAGACAGTTTCTAACATTCATTTCTTTTTTTTGAGTATCCATTTTTTATTTAATTTAATTTTATTATTATTTTTTAATGCTCTACAATCACTACCTTAAAATTAAGATTTTATCCCCCCCACCTCCCCACAAGAGCATACAATTCTGTATAGGTTCTACATATACTTTCCTATTGAGTAAGTTTTCACTGTAGTCATGCTATGTAGTCGAACTAAAATAAATGGAAGAAATCATATAACAAATCAAAACACAATACACTAAAACACACACATACACAAACATGATCTGCTACATTCTGTAGATGACTTCCATATTTCTCTCTCTGAGTGTGGAAGGCATTTTGCCTTAGAAATAAGTTCTTGTGTTATTACAAAGTTCCAAGTCTACCAGAGAAAACTCTCACACACTGTGGTCGTTGAAATTCTTTATATCTTTGAAATCATAGGGCTGGTAGAAAGTGGGATATACTTCCCTGAACCCATACTGACCCTTCATGACCACACATTTTTATAATAAGTATAGTCAAGTATGTGACACTTTGAATACTGGTCACATTTTATAAACATATGTTCACATCTATCTTTAATGTTTCTTTTAATCAGTAAAGCTGGTATCAGGAACTCTGTTTACACAAACATCTTCAGAATAATGCTGTGATAATATTGGTCTTGGCTGGAGTCTGTATTCCAGCTTGGAGACAAAGGGCACTCTGATACATCTTCATTATAGTTCCAGGAGAGATTCAGTTGCTGAATACTTAGAGATGGGCTGTGCCTTTAATGTCTCTATATAAATGTTATGATTAACTCGACTGAGAGCTATCAACACACCATGAAGAATAAGATTCATGTAAAATGGCATGCAGTCACAGGAGGCCTGAAGAGACTAGACAGAGAGAGTTGTTGGATAACTAGGAAAGAAGAGTCTGAACTAAAAAAAAAAGAGAGAAACTTAAGTTTCTCTGTAGGATCATTATTTACTCTGAAGAATGGATGTAGAAGTACATAGGATGATATGTTTAGAGGTAAAATCAACCTTAGAGGTCATTAAGGCCAATTCCCTAATTTTACAGGTGAGAAAACCAAGTTTCAAATAGGTTAGATGATTTACCCTGGGTCATACTTTCTATATTGCACCATGATGAGTCAATTCAATTTGATTGCAAGTAACAAAGACCCAGCTTGTACTGGGCAAATTTTACCTTTCTGTTTTTCCCAGAGGAACATACTATGTACTCCTTGAGAGAAGGGATGGTTTTGCATTGAATTTGTTGACTCAGCACTTTGCGCAATACTGGACATATAGTCACTTGATAATACATTACTGATAGATCAATTAAGTGTTTTTTTTGAATGTCCCGTAACATATTTCAAAAGGTGCTTATATTGAAGGTGACCTATGCCAACAAACTTATCAGATATCCTATGTCTCTATTGTGTTGTAAATTTGGATTTTGAGACCAAAGCCTGATTTGAAAAGGGAAGAGCAGTAGGGCTTATGAAGTTTAGAAAATTTCAATTTCCTAGAAAATATATTGGATTTGAAGACAATAAACCTGCATTTGAATTCTAACCTGGACACCTTTTATAAGGGTGATTTTAGGTAAACCGCTCTTCTGTTTCCTCCTCTGTAAATCAAACAATTGGACAGATGTTCACTTACATTACACTTAGGTCCGTCCAACACCTATATTTACCTGACTCTTTTACAAGGGGTAATAATGGTTGATGATTCCTTTACAAAAAGCATAAAGATGGTTAGTTTTATAATTTACATTGACAGTAGAGATTTGCTATTTGGTTTTGGGTGCCATGTTCCAGGTAGGACATTGAAAAGTTAAAATAGACTAATTATGTGGTGAGGCTGTTGCAAACCATGGGATAGGATGAAGGATGGAACTGGGGATGTTTAACCTGGCTCAAAGGAGATTTTTAGAGTACATGGAATCCTTCAGTAAGTATTTTAATATCACATGGAAGAGCAATTAGATTTACTACTATCAGCTCAAGAACTAGAAATATGAATTAAAGATGGAGTGAAAGACTTCCTATGGGAAACAACACCACCACCACCACCACCAACTACTACTACTACTACTACTACTACTACTACTGCTACTACTACTACTACTACTACAACTACAACTCACTAATGCTTATAGATAACCCCAAGTTAAATAGACTGCCTTGTGAGGATGTGACTTTTCCATCCTTGGAAAGATTCAAGTTGAGATTGGATAAATACATTGTTAAGAGCAGGGTGGGAGGGGAGAGGGATCTTGTTCAGGTACCTACCTATTGGACCAGAGGGCCTCTGAGGCCTCTTTCATGACTGTAATTGTATTAATCCATGATGTTTTCTGAGTCCCCTTGTACCAACAAAACAAAAAAAACCCAAAAAACAAAGTAAAAGTATGAAAGTGAAGTTAGGCCTCTGAGTCTCACAGGTGTGATCAGATGAATGTTGTGTTTTTATGACTCCTGGCCACAACTCTTTCCCTCAAGGGTCAGTTATAAAAAGAGGCTAAGAGACCTAGGGAGCTCATAACCTGTTTAAGAGGAAAAGATAGCTAAGAAATTGTTTGCTTCCTGGGAATGCCAGTAGCAGTGGGTGAAATTGCTTGTTCTTTGAATTTAGCAGAGAAGTTTAGCTTAAGAAGCAGGGAGAGTAGCTATTCAGTCCTCCTAGCAAAAGTCATCTGGCTTTAGCTGACCTGAGTTTGACTCCCATCTCTCTGTAGTTGATTTCAAAATCTGCATATCCAACTTCATGCCTCTTGATTTCTGGTTCTGCTCCTCTAACCTCATGTCCCCCCTTTTCACTGGATATCCCATAGTCACCTCAAATTCAACTTGTTCAAAATAGAACATGTTATCTCTCTCCCTACACCTTCCCACCTTTCATGGTCCAGTGGAGGGCATCAGACTCCTTCTGGTCACTCAGCTTCACAACCTTGGAATCCTCAGCCTTCACTTCCCTTTCCTTCCCCATATCTAATCAGTTGCCAACACCTTTATTTTTTTCCTATCCCTTCTCTCTCTTCATTCCACAACCATCCTAGTTTGCGCCCCTCATAACCTCACAACTGGGACTATTGTGATAATCTCCTCAATGGTGTCTCTGTATCATTTCTTCTCCTTTTCATTTCATTCAACAAAAAGGTAGCATATGGATATTCCTCATGCATGGACATGATAATATAATTCCTTTTTCAAATGTCTTCAGTGACTCTATCTGGTTGTAAGTATAAAATGCAAGATATTCTGCATAGCCTTGAAATTCTTTCACAATTTTGCTCCAACCTATTTTTTCTAGATGGATCACACATTACCAACTCCCTCTACCCTTACAATATTTTTTATTAAGCCAAATTTACCTGCTTCCTTGCATGATATAACATTTCCTGCCTTTGTGCCTTTGTACTGCTTATTTCCCATACCTGGAATGATCTCCCTTCTTATTTCTAACTCTTGATACCTCTAAAACTTTTCAATGCACAACTCAGTTCTAAAAGGGGGACTTTATTATTCTTTCTGGTTGTCAGTGATTCTTAAATTTCTTTGAATTTATTGTGACTATATATTTTATTAGTGGCAACACAGAGTGGTGACTTGAGAGTTCAAACTTTTCCTCCTACACATACCAGTGGGTGCCCTGGGCAAGTCACTTAAACTCTCAGTGGTCTCTAAGCTCCTCTCAGTAAGACTAAGTTACAAGGAAGGTATTGAACTACATTGGTAGTTCAAGAATTTCCTTCTTGATATTTCTCCATATAAATGAAATCACATCTCCTATCCTTTTTTCCCCTTTGCATAATCTTAGAGGTGTATTCTCATATATAGGCTTGAGCATCCAGTTCCAGGTTTGCTTCTCTCCTTTATACACTTTGCGTTCCACCTACGCTAACCTACTTTTGATTCCTTGTACATATCATTCCATCTCCTGGGCATTTGCCCAGGTTATTTCTCGTCTAGAATATACTTCTTCCTCTCCTTCTCCTTTTAGTACTTCATACTACTTTTAAGATCACGTTGAATGCCACCTCTTACAGAAAGCATGTTGGGGTTCCCACCTGTAGTAGAGATTGCAAGTTATTTTTTTACCTTGTAACTATATTTTAATTATTTGTATTGGTTCAAGTGTTCCTTGAGGACAGGAAGCTTTGCTTTTTTCCCCTTTGGTGTCTCCAGTTCCTGACACAGTTGGTACTCAACAAATGCCTGACAGATTCAATTGAGATAAATTCACTATATGCTGAAAGATATGGAAGCCTAGTAGACTTTGATATTAAGTTAGCCCTAAGTCCCAATGACTGTGCACAAGATCTGAGAGCCATGCACAAAAACCAGGAATCTTCAGGCACAGAGGTAAAAAGATGAACAGTGACAAACAATTAGCCTAATTGAAACTCCATAGAGATATATGTCGGAGAATGTTCATAACTACATGAAAGGAGAAAAGCTAAAGAATATACATTAGCATTCATTGTATGGTTGTCTCAGCATCATCTTTAAATATTGCCACTAGTGCCACATTAGAGAAGCAGCATCCTTCCTCTAGATCTCATTTTACTACTCAATTCAAGCTCTCTACTCCAATAGAAAGAGTACTTAGCCATGGAGATGAAATCGCAGATGCTTGAATTATTGACAAGAGTATCCTAGGCATACCACATAGTAATAACTCTCTAGACAAAAATAAATAAATAAAAATAAAGGGTACATTTTTCCATTAGGAAGGTTAGCTACTGCTTTGTTTCCTAAATAGTCATTGATATACATTTGAAACAATACCAGCAGCCTCTTTCTTTATCCCAAGGTAAAAAGGTAATGGCTAGATTTGAATAGATGCCAGGACATTGATTGCTTTAGTAAAAAGGTGGAATGGGGAACTGAAAATAAACTGCTTATGCTTTTGTACAATAGCAAAATTGGCTTGATCTTGGGTTTTCCATGAATTTAGCAGCACTGGGCCCACTGCCAAATCTTTGGCTTTGTGGCCACTAATTGGATCTCAGATGCAACATGTATATCTACATTAAGGTCATGCATATGGAAGGCCCTTTAAGGAGATGCTACATGGGGGTTTTTTGCTGTCATTCTGTGGAATTTCAGGTATTGGCGAGCACTCTATGTTCTTTGAAGATGATAGCAAGTAGAATATAATTGTGGACTGACTCTCAGGTCTTCAGCTAAGCTGCAATAGTCCTTATGTTGTGTGTGTACAACAGAAGGTGCAACAGGATGAAGTCAATGGAAATTCCCGAAATATATTTTGGGCATATTATACTCTATTATCAGTCCCTTGATGTCATAAGCACAGAAAGTCTTGAAATTCTCCCCAAATTTAATGACTAAAACTTTCTCATATTGTCTTCTTTTGTAAGGTTAGTAGAAGGAATCAGATTTAATTAAAGCCATAAAATATGAAAACATACCATAATGAAAATTATTTCTATTCTTTAAAACTGGCAGTAAAACACATTTTAACCAGTCTATGGTGGTCTCATTTTTCCCTTCTGAAAGTATTCACATAAAATCAGGGAATTTTAGATCAATTTTATTGTCTATAAATCCAGTAATTTGGGAATGAAACTTCAATGAATCTGATAAAGTAGAAAGAGTGCTAGATTTAGAGGTAGAAGATTTAGGTTCCAACTCCAGCTTCCCTAACCACTTCCTATCTGGCTTTGGACAATTTGCTTCAGTCTATCCGATCTTTTTTTCCTCATCTGGAAAGGACTAGATGGCCTTTGAGGTCATTTCTCATGCTAAAAATATTACTGTATGATTAGATTACTTTTTCCGAAGTCAATTCCTGATCTATATCTGTAATGCTATAAAATAAAGTAACTTGATTTTGAGTAGGGAAAATGATGGGATGGTGGCATCAGCAGGTAGCCAGGAGATTTTGGAAATTTTTTTTTGTTGTTTTTTTTTAATATAAATTTATTTATTTAACTTCTTACATTCATTTTCGCAAAATTTTGGGTTCCAAATTTTCTCCTTATTTATCCCCTCCCGCCACCTCAATACACCAAGCATTCTAATTTTCCCTATCACCAATCTGCCCTCTCTTCTATCATCCCTCCCTTCTCTTGTCCCCATCTTCTCTTTTCTCCTGTAGGGCCAGATGACTTTCTATTCCCCATTAACTGTATTTCTTATTTCCTAGTAGCAACAACAATACTCAACAGTTGTTCCTAAAACTTTGAGCTCCAACTTCTCCCCATCCCTCCCTCCCCACCCATTCACTTTGGGAAGGCAGGCAATTCAGTATGGGCCATATCTGTGTAGTTTTGCAAATGACTTCGATAATAGTCATGTTGTGTAAGACTAACTGTATTTCCCTCCATCCTATCCTGCCCCACATTGTTTCCATTCTGTCTTTTGATCCTGTCCCTCCCTAAGAGTGTTGACTTCAAATTGCTCCCTCCTCCCACTGCCCACCCTTCCATCATCCCTCCCTCCCTGCTTATCTCCTCCCCCAATTTCCTGTACTGTAAGATAGGTTTTCATACCAAAATGAGTGTGCATTTTACTCCTTCCTTTAGTCGAATGTGATGAGAGTAAACTTCTTGTTTTTTTTCTCAGCTCTCCTCTTTTTCCCTCCACTAAAAAGTCTCCTGCTTGCCTCTTGAATGAGAGATAATTTACCCCATTCTAATTCATGCTCTCTCCTCCCACTACATTTCTCTCTCACTGTTTACCTTAATTTCTTTTAAGATATGGTCCCATCCTATTCAATTCACTCTGTGCTCTCTGTCTCTGTGTGTGCATGCATGCATGTATGTGTGTGTGCGTGCACGCATGTACGTGTGTGTGTGCATGTGTGTGTGTACATCTGTGTGTGGTCCCATCAACTACCCAGATACTGAAACATTTTAAGAGTTACAAATATTGTCTTTCGATGTAGGAATGTAAATGGTTCACCTTTGGTAAGTCCCTTATGACTTCTCTTTGCTGTTTACTTTGTCATGCTTCTTCTCATTCTTGTGTCTGAAAGTCAAATTTTCTTTTCAGCTCTGGTCTTTTCATCAAGAAGGCTTGAAAGTGCTCTGTTTCACTGAAAGACCATATTTTCCCCTGAAGTATTATATTCAGTTTTTCTGGGTAGGTGATTCTTGGTTTGAGTCCTAGTTCCTTTGACTTCTGGAATATCCTATTCCATGCCCTTCGATCCCTTAATGTAGAAGCTGCTAGATCTTAGTTATCCTGATTGTATTTCCACAATACTGGAATTGTTTCTTTGTAGCTGCTTCCAATATTTTCTCCTTGACCTGAGAATTCTGGAATTTGGCCACAATGTTCCTAGGAGTTTCTCTTTTTGCATCCCTTTCAGGCGGTGATCGGTGGATTCCTTCAACACTTATTTTGCCCTCTGGTTCTAGAATATCAGGGCAGTTTTCCTTGATAATTTCATGAAAGATGATGTCTAGGCTCTTTTTTTGATCATGGCTTTCAGGTAGTCCCATAATTTTTAAATTGTCTCTCCTGGATCTATTTTCCAGGTCAGTTGTTTTTCCCATGAGATATTTCACATGATCTTCCATTTTTTCATTCTTTTGGTTTTGTTTGGTGATTTCTTGGTTTCTCATAAAATCATTAGCTTCCATCTGTTCCATTCTAATTTTGAGAGAACTGTTTTCTTCAGTGAGCTTTTGAACCTCTTTTTCCATTTGGCTACTTCTACTTTTGAAAGCATTCTTCTCCTCATTGGCTTTTTGAACCTCTTTTGCCAATTGAGTGAGCCTATTTTTAAAGGTGTTATTTTCTTCAGCATTTGTTTGGGTCTCCTTTAGCAAGGTATTGATCTGTTTTTCATGCTTTTCTTGTATCTCTCTTATTTCTCTTCCCAGTTTTTCCTCCACCTGTCTAACTTGAGTTTCAAAATCCTTTTTGAGCTCTTCCATGGCCTGAGCCCACGGGACATCCACTTTGGATGTCTGGGATACAGAGGCCCTTACCTCCATGTCTTTCCCTGATGGCAAGCATTGTAGTTCCTCATCAGAAATGAAACGAGGAAGTAACATCTGTTCCCCAAGAAAGAAGTTTTCTATGGTCTTATTTTTCTTCCCTTTTCTGGGCATTTTCCCAGCCAGTTACTTGATTCTGAGATTACTCTCCACCTGTTTGGGGTCTGAGATTCAAATGCTGTTCCCCAGCCTCAGGGCTTTCAGGGATGGGCGTGGCTGCTATTCAATGTGAGCTTAAATTCTGCTGCTCAGGTGGGGGCAGTGCTGCCTCCCAGGCTCAGTTCCCTCAGGGGGTTTATGCAGAGACCTTAGACAATGGAATGGATCTCCTGCCTACTCCAGGAGTTCTGGGCCACCACTACCTCTGCTGCTGCCTCTGCTGCTGCCTCCCAAGGGGACCCAAGTCACGGAGACACCCTGCTCCCCTCTCGGCCTGCCCAGAAGTCTCTCTCACTGACCTGTAGCGCCTGTGGGTGGAAGGACCTTCGTGGCCATCAGAGGTTCCGTCCCTGAAGCCTGCTCTGATCTGCTCCTCTGGGGCCGAGTGGCCAGGGCAGCACAGGGGTGGGCTCCACTGTCCAGTGCACGATGGACCTTTGGGGTCGGTTTTTCAGGGCTCTCTGGAACGGAAATCTCCTCCACTGCATTGGTGCGTGGCTTGCAATGCTCCAGAATTTGTGGGGAGTTCTTTTTACAGGAAATTTATGGGATGTGGATTCGGAACTAGCATATGTGAGTCTTTCTACTCTGCCATCTTGGCTCCTCGGAAAATTTTTTTTGGGAAATAAAAGACAAAACTCACCTTTTGGTATGATGAAGTCATTCACTTATTTGGTAATGTAAACCAGTTTTCAATTGACTGACTCTCTGACCTTAAATTAATTCATTTTTCCCTCTGGGTCTTCAAAAATGGGACCTTTAAAAATGACATGATGGAAAGATTTACATAAGATTCCAGCAAATTTTATATTATCTTCTATGAATGGGGAAATATTTTGGTTAAATGAAGTTTTATATGAGGCTATCTTGCTAAAACCTTGGTCTCTTGAAACTCTTTCTGAAATAAATGTAAAAGAAAGATGGATTTGTTCTGTAATTATAGAAATTACCTCCTTTCCCTATCACATATTCTAATTGTTTTTTCCTCAGTATCCTGGCACCTGCTAATTTTGATTACCATATTCCATTGGCATTAGGCTGGCACTCAGATCCTTCAAAAATAATGCTTTCAATATATAGATGATATCCACTCAGGATTTTAGCTCCTAAATGAGAAAATATGGCAGGTTTGTACCTACAGTATCACATTCATTCATTGCCCTTAATAAGCAATTATCAAGTACTCACTATCCTATGATCCTGGATTTTTCTTTGCTCACTATTCATCATCTCTAGGGTAACTTGCTGCTGCCCTCCTGTCATCTATATGCCTTGCTACTACCTATGTATCCCTTCCTTATCTCCTTTCAACCTTGTTCACTACCTCTTTCTCTAAGAATAGTCATTCAATTGGCACTGTAAGCCAGGAGGTGATGATAGTGATGATGATGGTGGTGGTAGTGATGGTGGTGATGATCATGGTGGGGACAACTAGAATTTGCAAAGGGCTTGGTGTGTGTTAATTCACCCTATCCTTAATAGTAGCTGTAGAAGCAAAGAGATATTTCTCTACCTATTTCAAAAATAAGGAAAGTATGACTGAGACTAAGTGATTTGTTCAGGGTTACATAAGGAGTAAATTTTGAGACAAGCTTTGAAATCAGGTCTTCCTTGCTCCAAGTCCAAAATTCCATCCATTGTACAACATAATTGTTTCTTGATTGTGTGAGCTATACTTCTGCCTTTCTAGACAAAAATTCCCTTCCTGGCTACCACAGTCCCATATGTGTTGACTCCTCCAAAATCATGAAAGTTCCCTGAGGGCAGTGGGTGTCCTACTTTTTTTCTTTGTGTCTCTGATGAGCAGCACTGTGCCTGATAAATAAAGTACCTAACATATGATCTTGAATATATTAATATATTTATTCATTCATTTATTCATTCAGTCACTCCAATATTGCACCAGTCACTAGATATACAAATTAAACACACACATATGCATGCAAACATATACATATACAAATGCACTCACACAAACACACTGAGTCCCTGTGTTCAGAGTATTTATATACTATCATAGTTAATACCAAATTCATACCAATAATTTCAATCTGATTTCAATCCAAGACTCTACAGGTTATCTGCTGTGTAGTTGGGAACCTTTCTATCTCCTCCAACTTTCCATCACTCTTTTATATTTTGTCTTTCCATAGTAAAATATAAATGTCTTGAGGGCAAAGACTTTCTTTTTGCTTGTATTTGATTTTTACAAATGCTTAGTTTAATATCTCTCTCAAGTTCTCTGTTGATTTGTTTTCTGGTTTCTCCAGTCCCACCTATTCCAAGGCAGTGAATAGCTAAACATTAAACACTAAAACTCTAAACTTGGTATCATGAAAGCCTGAATTAAAAGCTGACCACAGAAACTAAGTAACTGTGTGACCCTTGACAACTAATTTTACCTCTGAAACCATTTTCTTACCTGTAGAATTAGGATAATAACACCTACCTTCAAGGGTTATTGTAAGAATCAACTCATGGTACTTGTAAAGCAGTTAGCTCAGTGTCTGGCATGTAGTAGGTGCTTAGTAAATCCTTGTTTCCTTCATTCCTATCCTTTCTTGCTCTTTCCATTTTCATCTTCTTGATCTATAATTTCTCCTTCCCTTAGACTCCCAAAATAGCTGACTTTTGGAAGCTTGCTCAGACCTAAGCTGGTCTCTTCTGGTCCTCTTCTGAGTGGTAGCATTGTAAGAATGTGGCCTGTTAGGGAAATGGAGTTGGGATAGCCAGTCTTAGAAAGTTACTGAATCATCAGTGTCTTCTCCAGTTGTGGAAGTCTCTGAAGAAAGGAACCTGATCACTTCAGGTCCTCCTGGAGAAAAAGAAAAAGACAAAAAGAGAATCCTAAGCAGTTTGATCTGTGATGGCCATCCTTAAAGGCGACTGAGAGAATTATTGCTTCTCAGAGGCTAGTTAGTTCAAATTCTTTATTTTGAAAATTTCAGAAACTGAGGCCAATGGAGATTAGGTAATTCACCTAAAGTCACATGCCTATTAAGTTCTAATGCTGAGATTTGAACCCAGGTCTTCAGACTCTGTTTCTAGTGTTGTTTTCATTATAGTACACTGTCTCAAAAGGTTGTCACAACCTTATGATATCTGATAAAAAATTCTATTTTTTGGGCACCTACATTTCCCCAGTGTATTAAACCCACATAAATGATTCATGTAGCTTTCTAAGACACATCTTCCCAGCTGATTCTACAATCATGCTTCAAGTTTTGGGGTGAATGGAGCTAAAGAGGGCTACACTGAATCAGGTTTAGATTAGTTTTCCTGCACCTCAACAATCATCTTTGTTGATTACAGTTTTACTAATGCTTCCAATTCCAGCTCAAATGAGATCTCCTCAAGGAAGCCTGACTAGAATCCTTAGGCAGATGAAGTCTTTTTTCCCTCCAAATTCCCATCTTTCATTATTTATTTCTTTTAGCTCCTATTACTTGATCATCTTTTTCTCCTCAAGTCACCTGGTCTTTATCTGTCTTCATTTTGTCTCATTTGAATAAAAGGTGACCTTAGGTCTTCTTTGTTTTTCTCCCCATCCTCATGGCCTAACACTACATCTTGCATTTAATAAGTGTGTTAAGGTAAATTACATTCTATTTTATAGCACTGATATTAGTGTACATGTCATATTCAGAAGTGAATTGCAAGTTTGTATTATTTTTTGGTTTTAAAATGAGAACATCATTGGTTTCAGAACTATTTAGAACACTTAAAACTGTCTAGACATTTCTGGCAATTATTTTGCATTTAATTTTGTTTATTTTTTTAAATAAAATCCTATTTTGTTAAAGTATTTTTAAATTTATTAAATTTAATTTAAAATTTAAAAATTTGGTTAAAAATATTAAACAAAATTCAATTTCCACCTTAACCCCACTCACAAACAAACAAAAAGCTTTGAAACAAATATATGTAGTCAAGCTCAACAAATCCGTTTATTGGCTATGTCCTATACATAAACACTACGTACATACATTCATATGTATATACATATATGTGTATGCATAATTCCATACCTTGAGTCTGTCAATTTTTTGTCAAAAAGTGGGGAGCATTCTTTATCATAGGTCCTCTGGAACCACAGTTGGTTCTTGTGGTGATCAAACTTCTGAAGTCCTTCATAAAATGCTGTAGCTGTGTAGAGTTCTCCTGGTTTTGTTTTCTTCAGTCTGCGTCATTTTATAAATGTTATCTCAGATTTCTCTGAAACAATTCCTTCAATGATTCCTATGGTATGATGCTATTCTCTTGTATTCATAAAAACCTGGAAAGACTTATATGAACTGATGCTGAGTGAAGTGAGCAGAGCTAGGAGAACATTATACACAGATATAGCCACAGTGTGTGAGGACTGTTTTTGATAGACTCATGTATACAAAAAAAAATGTATCAATACTTCTTTTGATGGACTTAGCCCTTCACAGCAATGCAAGGATCTAAAACATTCCCAAAGGACTTATGAAGCAAAATGTCATCCACAACCAGAGAAAAACTATGGAGTCAGAGCACAGAATGAAGCATACTATTTTTTCCTTTAAAAAACATGAGGCAGAGATTTTTAGATCTTGGAAATGAGATTCTCATTATTTGAAAGATGAGGAATGTGATAACTAAGGAGGTCAAGGTGCTTGCCTGTGGCCACATTGTCAGTAAGGAGTAAGACTAAGATGTGAACTGATGTCTTCAGACTGCAAATCTAGTACTTTCTTCACTCCAGGACACATTCCGCATTCATCTCTGTAGGAACTACAATGTCTTCATGTATTCTGGATTTTCAGTAAATATTTGGTGAGAATGAAAAAAACACCATTCATAGCTTCACCATGATCCAAATTTAAAAGTCCCATTTGTGTCTATTCTGCTCTTCCCTCATTTGTCTTTGTTTCTCCATAGGCCTTCACATTGCAAAAGGAATTGGTGCCTAAACCAGAGGTTTCAAGCACACAGTCTTGTATGAGACTTTCAACACTCCCTAACTATGGCCCAAATGAAATTAAAATGTAATTGGAATATATTTAAGAAAATAAATAAAAATATCATTAAAATAGATTTTTTCATCAATTTATTCATTTTTAGTTTTCAGCATTCATTTCTACAAGGGCTCCAAAATTCTCCCTATAATTCCCCTTCCCCACCCCAAGATGGCATTCATTCTGATATTGAGTTCCAAATTTTCTCCCCATCTCTCCCTCGGCCCATCCCGAGACAAGGTGCATTAACCCTTCCCCCAGTCCTCCCTTTTATCATCCCTTCCTCCTCTTATCCCTTTTCCTTTACTTTCTTGACAGGTAAGATAGATTTCTATACCCCATGTACCCTGCATATCTTATTTCTAGTTGCATGTAAAACAATATTTTGACATTTATTTTTGGGGGGCAAGATAGGATGGAGGGTAATATAGTTAAGTTTTCACAACATAACTGTTATGGAAATGTTTTGTATGACTACACATGTGTATCCTATATTAAATTGCATGCCTTTTCAATGGGGGTGGGTGTGAAGGGAGGAAGGTAGAGAAGTTGGAAATCAAAGTTTTAAAAACAAATGTTAAAAATTATTTTTATATGCAATGGGAAATGGAACATACACAAAATGGGGTATAGAAATCTATCTGTCCTACAAGAAAATAGTGAGAAAAGGGATAAGAAAAAGGAGGAGTGTGATAGAAGGGAGTGCAGATTGGGGGAAGGGTTAATGCACCTTGTATTGGTATGGGCAGAGAAGAGAGTTGGGGAGAAAATTTGGAACTCAATCTTGTGGAAGTCAATGTTGAAAACTAAAAATGAGTAAGTTAATTAATAAAAAGTATTAAGCACTTACTATGCCCTCTCAAGGAGTGGAGAGGAGAGAAAAGGAGAGAATGTAGAACTCAAAATTTTTGAAAAAAATGAATATTAAAGGTCTTTGTCTGAAATTGAAAAAAATAAAATGAAATGTTTAAAAAAATCACTTACTATGGTCTTATGCTGTGCTAAGTGTTGGGGATATAAAAAGGGGAAAGATAATTAATCCTTGCTTTCAAGGAGCTCACAATCTAATGTGAAGGAACCTAAGCCTTAAGTTGTGAAAGAGAAACACATACTTTTATGTCCCCACAAATGAATGTTCTTTGAGAACCTATCTGAAAGTCAGACAATGACAGAAACATTAATGGTTCCAGGGCATTGGCATTCATCAGGTTGTTTGCACATGACAGTTTTTAAGGTTTTGAAGTTGGCTATTTTGGGAATTATGCAAACATTTCATAATAACTATTGACTGATAGAAAACTGAATTCTTTGAGTTTTATCTCATAAGGGAAAGATGAGTCACTGATTACTAAAAGTTTCTGAGCTGAGGTATTAGCATCTATTAAGAAGGTATGTGAAGAGAAAAAGAAGCAAGAGACTAAGTTGAGTGCAGGTAGAGGAAGCTGGGGAAGTATAGAGGGATTCTGACTGTGACAGCTGACTCTTTAGTTGCTTTGCTGGGAACTGGCTGATTAGAAGAGAGGCAATGCTTCATTGGTTGTCTAGAGAAAGGCTGGAGCAAATGTTGGATGCCCATTGGATGAGAGCATAATCTTGATGCTGTGTAAAGAATAGTGCTCCTAAAAAGCAAGAGAAAGGAATAACATTCAGGGGTGATAATGATGTTGCCTCTCCTGCCATATTTGGTTTGAGAGAAACAGAAGGGGAAAGATAGGTTTTCCATCTGTTCATCTGTGAGCTGTGTTTTACTATAAACAGAAGCTTGGAGTTGATTGGACAAAGCAGAATCGCTTACTATTTTCAGATCTTAGGAGCTTGTATTCTTGCTTAAGGAATTTGCATGTCCCTGAAGGAGCCTAACATCTCCTTATCAGTGGCCTGCTAAGGGTGGCTATGAACTAAAAGAGCTCATCATTACTTCATCAGCTAGGGAGCAGAAGAATAGTTTTACACAGTGGGAGAATGGTGAGAACCAGAAGAGGAGCAACTAGAAGACAACTGGATTTGTGTGGTACAGATCGTTCTTCAAGGGATCAAGAACATTAAGACAGGATTTGTGTGTTTTCCCAGGCATGTGGGTTTCTACCTTTTGGTGCTTCCATTAGTTTTCTACGTGTGTCCAATCTTCCTTGTAGACATGATTAAGTGTGTCCATTCTCCCCTAGACAATACTTATTGGTGGGAGAATGTAACCCAGGTTTATGTATTCATGGGCCATGATTATTCTCATTTGATCTTTTTATTAGTGTTACAATTATTCCTGCTCTTGCTTGCTATTAAATATGTTAGGCTTTATATTGCTTTTATCTTATTATTTAATAAATTTTTATGTTTAAGAGTTAAAAAAAATAACATTTGTTTTTAAAATTTTGAGTTCTAAATTGATTCCCTTCTTCCTTCCCCACAAACTCTGGCTGAGAAAATAAGCAATTCGATATAAGTTATACATGTGCAGTTATGAAAAATATTTCCATAGTAGTCATGTTGTGAAGGACTAACTATATTTCCCTAGGAATCTAAACAGTTCTACTTTAAAAAGTCTCTTATGACTTCTCTTTCCTGTTTACCTTTTCATGCTTCTCTTAATTCTTGTATTTGAAAGTCAAAATTTCAACTCAGCTCTGGTCCTTTCATCAAGAATGCTTGAAAAGTCTCTATTTCATTGAATGTCCATTTTTCCCTGAAAGGGGAAAAAACCTACCCAATTTTTCTGAGTAGGTGATTCTTGATTTTAATCCTACCTTCTCTAATTTCCAGAATATCATATTCCAAGCCCTTCAATCCCTTACTGTCAAAGCTGCTACATCTTATTTTATCCTGATTTTATTCCCACAAAACTTGGATTGTTTCTTTCTGGCTCCTTACAATATTTTCTCCTTGTCCTAGGGACTCTGAAATTTGACTGCGATATTCCAAGGAGTTTTCTTTTTAGGATCTCTTTCTGGAGGTGATCAGTGGATTTGTTCAATTTGTATTTTACTCTCTGGTTCTAGAATATGAGGGCAGTTTTCCTTGATAATTTCTTGAAAGATGATGTCTAAGCTATTTTTTATCATATCTTTCAAGTAATCCAATAACTTTTAAGTTATCTCTTATGAATCTATTTCACAGTTGAGTGATTTTTCCAAAGAGATATTTCACTTTGTCCCGCATGCTCCTCTTTAACTCATATTTACTCTGAATTTTTCCATTCACCTTTTTGGTGTTTGTGGGTTGAGAGAATTGGAAACTGCCACAACTGCCAGTGATCCAGTCCCCTGAGGCCTACTCTGACCAGTCTGTGCCAACACTAGATGGCACTATACTCCTTGCCCAGTGTGAAAGACCCTTCCTGTCTACTTTCCAGGTTGTCTTGGGCTGGATATTTGCTTTCACTCTGTCATTTTGTGGATTTTGTAGTTCTAGAGTTTGTTTGGAGTCACTTTTACAGGTATTTGGAGGGCTTTGGGGGAAAACTCAGGGAAGTCCCTGATTTTGCTCTGCTATCAAGTCTCCACTCCTAATAGCTAAGGTTAATATGTGGTTTTCTAAGTAAATAGGAGGCCCTCAAGGATCTATATGTACAAGTTAGTGGGCCCATTTCTATCTGAGTTCGATTCTACTGAGTTTGATTCTTCTGTGACTCTCAGAGATATTTATTGGGCTTGATATTATTAGTAGTATCTGTAGTCATGACCTTGAGATCCTTTTAAAGAAGTAGTTTGTGCCTAATGGTAGCCATCTTTAGAGGGGGAGAAGATGGGAAAAAAATACTATAGGGTAACACACACATATATGTATGTATGTATGTATGTATGCATATATGTGTATATATGGAAGAGCAAACTGTATATAATAGATTTGCAGTTTTATGTGCAGTCATCATTTTTTCTATGCTATTATGTTATTTTTAAATGCTTGTTTTATTTCTCATGTTCAGAATAAAACAAAGAAACATGTGAATAAATAAATAAATAAATTAGTTAATACATAAAAAGAAGCAGCACATATTCTGTCCTCAGTGGGTAGGATAGATGAAGCATATAATTTAAATTTTCATTCATAACTAGGACAATTGAGTTGTGATGAGGAAATCTTATGTTCAGATACTATGATTATATACTTATTAGGTATGGGACCCTGGCCAAATGACTTGTCCTATGTGTGCTCGTTTACTCATCTTTAAACTGTGGAGGTAGAGGTACATGGCCTTTAAGGTCACTTTCACTTTTAAATCTATAACCTGGTAATTTTATGAATCTAAATAGTGACAACTGGCTCTTTGTCATAATAAGTCAAATGACAAAAATAAAACAAAACACAGGGAGCCCTTTTTTTAACAAAAGACTACATTTTTACCACCTCCAAGAAGTCCTTGTTTCATTTTTCTCTTTTTTTTATATTTTTTTCTTGTCTTTTCCTGATATCATTGCCATTTTCCTTTAAGGTTCTACTCCAATTACTTCTCATGTTATGCAGATGAACTTAAATTCTTGAAGAATTTACAATAGAGTATAAGCTCTGATTTGTCGTAAAAAGACAAAAAAATAAAAAGAGCAACTTTACAGCCCTGTTTATGCACTTAGATGACATCTAAGTGTTTCCCTAAGTAATTTTAGGGATGTACCAACTTGGTCTGAGGGTAAATGTACTATTCCATCAATAGAAACTTCACTGACCAAATAATTCTATGTTCCAGTAGTGGAGGGCAAAGCCCAAATTTCTTACTGAAACTCTCCACCCCATTATGTGTCTTTGGTCTTCTTAAAATAATTTGCTCACAAACTATGCAGTTGATCCTTTTGTTCCCCAAATATGCCTCTTCCAACCAACTCAGAATTAAAATAATGAGGACACTCAGGTATAGAGAAATTCGTTGTTATATACCCCTGTTCACTTAACTAGTATGATGAGAAGAGGATTGCTTTTTCAGTATTCTTTCAGAGTATATCGAGCTCTTGTAGGACATCTAACCAACAGCGAGATATTAAGAGTATAAGGAAGACTATAGGATTGGATGAGAAAACAGACTCTTGGGAATATCAAGGGGTTGCCTTGATATCAAGATCACAATCATTTCTGAACTGCAGTTGGCTTGGACAAATGAAGCGGTATTATTTTTGCCTGTTTTGGGGGATACATGGGTGAATTTAGTTTACTCTGTTAGCTGCTCTGAGTCTTGCATCTTGTACATCTTGTGTGTGGTGAAATAGTGATTAATCTACCCCTATATATTACTTCCTACAATGTTAGCAAGCAAGTTAGGGACTTGCTTTTGTCATATTGGAGGCTACTTAGTCATCAACTATATCCAGGCTTTACTTTGGAGCTTTCTCAAAGGTAAAATTTGGGATGATGGCATAGCAAGGCAAAGAGAAAAGTCAGGGCCCTTAAGACACAACACATGATAGACCAAAGTTTTTGTTAAATACTAGGCCACAGGTTGCAGTTGTTGATAATTTCATCTTTGTACATCTTTTCTTCTCTCATTTTAACATGATTTCATTTCACAATTCAGGCCCTTTCAAAAGTTGCTTTCTTCTACTTCTCCCACATCCTTCAGTCCCTGGAATATATTCCGTTTCCCTTTCCGCTTAGAATCTTACCAAGTTTCCTTTAAATCAGATCTCAGTTCCTAAAACCTGTATTAGGCTTTTCCCAATCCACTCAGTATCGTTATTTACCAACTGTATACACACATACCCAATACACACACACATATAAATGCACATGTACATATCTATATATCTCTCTATATATACCTGTTAAAAGGATATGTATGATGTATGAATACATAAAAAGTAAGTCATTGTGATGTATAATATTCATACACACATGAAAATTAAATACATGCATGCAAACCCATGTGTATACATACATGTTTATATGAATACGTATTTATACATATATTGTTTACAATCATAAAATATAAAGTATATGTAATATATTATATATGTACAAATATATTTGTATATGTTCATACATGTGTATATATATGCAAAAATACATCTATGTATAAAATATGAAGCAATGTAATACATTATGATGTACAAATACATTTGTATTTGTTCATACATGCATATATATGTATGTACACACATACATGTATGTATACATGCATATACATATACAAAATACATATATGTATATTTAGAGATATACATGCATGCATTTACAAATACTGTTTAGCTACCATAAAATATAGAGGCAGAAGTTACTTTAACTTTGCCTTTTCATTCCAAGGGCTTAATGCATCATCAGCACTTAAATGCTTGTTTCGTTAAATTGAATTGAAGCTTGGTAATATAAAAAGGCTACTAAGAGACATGTTCAGTGAAAGTGACCTGCTGTGGAAATCACAAGAGCTGAGTCCCAGCCTAATCTCCTCCACACTCACCAGCTGGGTGATCTTTTGTGAATATTTTAATATCTCTGGATCTCTATTTCCTCATCCACACAAAAAGGCTAATGACACATCTCTTTCTTCTTAATAAGTCTTTCAAAATTGAATTGAAAAGAGCAATTGAGATGTTCTATGTGATACACTTAGCTCAAATACTCTAGAGTCCAATGTTCTCACTGATGTGGCTCTTACCTTCATTGATGCAAGTCACAATGAATCCTTGTCTGCTTACACTGTGAAAGGTTTGCGTATATCTACCCCAGGTTTGCTACAAGGGGCTCTTCCTTCCTGATCTACTTAGCTCTCACTCCATTTTCTTCTCAAGATTTTTTTTTTTATTGATGACACTATGTTTTTGGCGTTTCCTCGTGCTCTGGAAGTTTTTTTTTTTTATATCTTTTGCATTCATTTACATATTTGCTTGTTGTACCAAACAGGTAGAAAATAACTTCCCCAGAGGCTGGGGATATTTTAGTTTTACCTTTATATTTTCAATACTTACAGCAGTGTCTTATTTTTAGTTGTTAATTAATAAATGTGAGAATATTGTTGTTATCATACTCAAAACCAGATAATTTGACATCAAGATTCTTGATACAGATCAAGTCCTTTAGTGGAAAGAATGCCTGGGAAATTAATCTAGAAAGTTTTTTTCACCTATCAGGAAGCACCTGTTAAAGCACAAGCCTAAATTTCGTGCTCATCCACAGAAAGAAAATCAGAGTGATGCAACCATTTAGAATAGAGTTTGACTTGAGGTAACAACTATGCTTATAACATTACCATGGCAACTTTACTCTGGCTGTTGTTGCTGCTGCTGTTATGTCGATTGAAAAATCCTTCTCTCACCTGTATCTTACCTTTCTGCCATTTCAACTTCAGGCTACCTTACACTTTGAGCTAGGAAGGCTGTGAGAAGAGAGTTAGAAATCACAGGAAAAGGGCAAGTCTTCGACTGTTCTTCTTAAACATTCTCCTTTCACTATCATTCCATTCTTTTCATTCCATCATTCCATATACCATCATTTACATTCTTACCATCATTCCATTCTTTCCACAAAGGCTACGCTGCCTTGTACTGTGATGCCAAGTATCATTTGTAAGGTATGTTTGAGATATGTTTCTATAGACATTCTTTTTTAGTTTCCATAGCATGGCCATAACCTAAACCCATTGACTGCCTATTTCCATATAATCTATGCTTTGATTTCTCTAGAAATTTCTAGAACATATCATTAATAGGAAGAGTTTTTGACAATTTAGGGATGCAAATGTTAATCACTGAGTCAGAATGAAGCAGGGTGTCTATTTAACTTAAAAAAAATGTCAATCAGGCAGCATCAATTAAGTGCCTACTATATAGTAGGTGATAAGAATGCAAAGATAAAAAATGAAATGTTCTCTGCCAACAAAGAACAAGAATCTATTGGGAAGACAATATACAGCCTCATATAATTACATATGAAGAATAAATAAATATGAAGTAATTTCTGAGTGACAGGCATGATCAAACTAATTTGGTTTCCTTTTTTGATAACATTACTAGACTGGTTAATCAAATGAATATTGTGCATTTGATTAGAAGCACATAAGAGATCTGATTTGATCAAGTCTTCAATTATTCTTGTAAATATGATAGAAATCCATGGGCAACACAAATTCACAAAATCCAACCATTTCCCCATACACAGTCAGATTCAGAAATTAGAGGGAATTCTCTAGTGGTGGGCCGCAGGAATCTGTGTTTGATTCTATGCACTTGCTTTTTTTTAATTTTTAATTTTGACTTGGATAGAGAGATAGATGGTACCATAATCTTCATACGGATATAGAGAGAAAACCTCTTCTGATCATAAGATCATAGATCTCTCTGGAAAAGAACTCAGGAATCTCTAATCTTAACTCTTCCATTTTGCTGAAGAGGAAACTGAAGCTCAAGGATATTACATGTTGATATGTGGTTGAAAATGGTGTTTAAATTTTATATGTTGAAGTAGGTGCATCACATCTAAGGAAGATGAAGGGCATGAAGCCTAGTATCATTGTTATAAATTAATAAAGCTCTCAATGACTAATTGTTAATGAGTGTATACTATGTGATAGGCACAATACTAGGCACTGAAGAAAGAAATAGGTAAATGAACATATTGATCAAAATGTGAATATGTAAATAATGGAAAAAGTTTATTAAATGCTTACTCTGTGCCAGGTTATGTGCTAAGTTGTTGGGGACACCAATATAAACAAATAATATCATATTCATTCTTGCGTTATCTGCATTTTAATTAAGGAAGCAACACAGTAGAGAGCGGGGGGATAAGGAGAAGTATGGGGAATTTAGAGACAAAAGTCATCATCCCTTGCCTTTCTTGAGCCAACAATCTAGCTGGGGGAGACACTATATGCCTATTTAGGTAAATGAAAAATAAATATAAGATAATTTGAGGGGAAAACACTAACAGGAATTCCATTTGGAAAGTGCCCTTTGATCTAAGACTTGAAGAAAAGTAGGGATTCTAAAAACTGGAAATGAAGGTCAAATATATTCAATACATGAGAAACAATCTCTAGATCCTCATTGGGGTAAATGATCTCTGAAATTCTTTCTTCCTCAGAGAACAAGTGCTTCCATGAATTATTTATCACATGTTCAGGATATTGGTAGAATAGTCGATGTACCATTGGTGGGATTAATAGAAACCTACCAATGGAAAACATCATTTCATTGACTATGCAGAAGGTTTTGATTGAGCCTTTGTCAGCTACAGAATCTTTATTAGCACATATGGACAGCCTACTGTTAAATTGCTGCCCTGACTCGAAAACAATGGGGAGAATTACAAAACAAGCAAACTGGCCAGGATGCCATCAATCCTAGCTCTTGGCAAGATTGCTCTGTTTCTCGGCATCTGTTTGGCCTTTGTACAGATTATTAATATGCATTCCACTTGGCGGTTAGGATAGCAACATTCATATGGCTTGATGAAAATATTTCATTCCAACTTACTGTAGGATGAGGAATTGTTCTCATCAATGTGACCAGGGAATTGGTACGGCAGATAGCAGAGCATATGATATGCATAGGAGCCAAATTTGTAATAAAGCTCACATGAAAATAGTTTATAGTAACTCCTAGTGTAAAATAGTAGTCAGTGCAATCTACTGGAAAAATGACACTGGATAATAGATTAGCTAGTGGTTTTAAAGCAGGGAGTAGCTGAGTTTAAATCCTGCTTCAGACACTAGCTTTATGACTGGGTCTCATTCAATCTTAGTTTTGATATCCATAAAATGGGAATAATAATAGTGTATAACTTGTGAAATTATTATAAAGTCAATACCATTGAGTCTTGGACATCTCATCTAGATGCTTGTTAGGTAAGTGCTAATTTGTACCCATTTAGATTTTTCTGGACAATGTGATCTCTTTGGGTGTCAGGTTTCTCAATGGTAAAAATAAAGAGCTTGTACTAGATGAATTCTGAGGTCCATTGCATTTCTGTATTTATAATCAAGATTCCTTCCAACCTAACATTCAATCAATCAGAAAACAATATTGGACACTGTACTAAATGCCAAGAATATAAATATGAACTCTTGTTAGTTTCCAAAATCAGTTTCTTAATGATTATTCGTCACTGACCCCTGGGTGGCTGAAATTGCTGAGAGCTTGACGTTAAAGACCATATTGAATTTCTCTCAGGACTTTCCTGAGTTAGGTTAATATGTGATAGATCGGTTGACTTGGACTGAGAAACATCTGGATTAAAATTTTCCCTCTAATTAATACTGTGACCCTGAACAAGTCACTTGATCTCACTGAATCTTAGGTTCATCATCTATAAAAAAGGAAAACAAAAGAAAACTACTACAACAACAAAAAACAAAGGTATTGAACTATATAGAAACTTCCTCCCAGAGTAAGAGTTCATCTTTGCTGAGATTATCTTTGGAAAGAGTTTTAAAAACTTAAATGCTATTGAATTGCAATTCATCATCCTCATCCTCATCATCATAGATGACCAGTAAGCCCCTCTTCCAACTCTCAATTTCTTTGATTCTTTGTCCACATAACAATTATGCTTGTGATTAATAAATTATTTTGTTCTGAGATGATTTCATAGGTGTAATGAAAGTAAAACTTGTCAACCAATATAAATTGACAGCTTATTTTTTAAGTTTTAGAATTGGATACCTATCGAAAGCCCCAAGAATTTAAGTGACTCCTTCTAGAGGAGATTCTTTTATTCAGATCTTTCTGACTCTGACTTTCTATTCATTACAGTATGAGATCTATCTCCACTACCACTGCCAGAGCCAGAACCACCAACACCACCACTACCATCATCATCATTTGTATCTTCCTTCTTTTTCTTCTATTCCTCTTCTTCCCAACCATCTTCCCACATCTTCTTTCTTTTTCTTTTCTTTTCCCTCCTTTCTGTTGCTTCTTGTTTTTCTTCTTACTTTCTTTCCTCCTTCTCCATTGTTTCTATGCCCTTAAAGCTCCCTAAAGTGGACTATGACCTTTTATGTATCCCTTGGTGAAGCTAATGGGGTCAGTCATCAAATACTAAGACTGCATAGTAGTTCCTACATGACTGTCTCAGAGCTTATTGATTAGATTCATATTTTACTAAGTTTAATATTCTCCTTTAGTACCAATACGAATAATACGTGAGTCTCTTAATTATATCTAGAGCATGTTGGTGTAAATTGTTGTCGTTGTTGTTAAGTTGAAATGAAGGGTATACCTATTTCTTTACTCTCCTTGCATTACTGATGTTAAACAGAGCATCAGTAAGTGGAAGAAGTTTAAATAGTTGAAATCTGAGGTCCTGTCTAGTTCTAAATCTGATACTAGGATAAACAATCCCAACACAGTTGCCCCGATGACATCAGTGGCCTCAACAGTAGCATATTCTGTTTCAAATGGTGCTACTCCAACTTGTATTTTGGTTTTTATGGTTTTTGGTCCATTTGTGTTGATTCAGGATTCATGAGTTTTTAGAACATGCTATGGCACTGGATTTAGAGTCAGACTTCAAATCCCACTAGAAACATGGATTAACCTACATGATCTTGGCCAATTACTTAACCTCTCTGAACATCAGTTTCCTCATCTAAAATGAGTGGTTTGGACAACATGTGCTCAAAAGTCTCTTCCTTGAACTCTAATCTCAACACTTCATCTTTTTATTTCTATATTTGCTGTTGTTCATTTGTAAGACAAGCATCAAACCAAACATTGACCCCTGACTGGTTATTGAAAATCTCTGCATATGCTTTAAATTTTAATTAATTGATGATTTAACTGTCTATATGAAATACATTTGCTAACATTTTTTATTATGCTAAAATAGTTTTTTTTTCTGGATTCTTGAATAACAGTGTGATACAGACATTTTGTAAATCTATTGGAGACTTGCCAGAATGTTTGTTAACTCTTTTATTTGTCCTAACAAAGATGACCTACCATGTAGCAAAGGGGCTTGTTCCAGATTTACACACTGCTACTCACTTTCTCTCTTTATTGCTAATGAAGGACATTCTATCATTTCTAGTCCCAAGAATTTTTGTTACCATTTCAGTTATTCCTTCTGATCAGCCTTTCAGCTTTCTAAATTTGTTTCTAATCTCTATTTTTAAAGCTTTGTTTATTTTAGGTTAGGAAATAAGGTTAGTAAAGATAGCATCTGTTCTTTGCAATTGGAACCACTACAATACATCTGCTAACCCAGTAGGTTACTATGGTTCCTTCAAGGACCTGTAGGCATTATAAAGAATATTATTTGTCTTGCCTGACTGGCATGTATTCAAAAGCCCAAAGTCGGAAACGTGACAATAGGGGATATGATGTTTAAGGCAATGTAAGCTCTATTTTAGAGACTGAAATGGCAGCTCCAAATGAGCCATTTACAGGGATTCTTTGATTTGCCTTTTGTGATTTGAGTTCATGGCTCGGAATGCTAATGGTGCATTTCTTTTCAATTGGAAGGTAGAATTTTAAGAGAGAGAAAGGGACCAAATGATCTCTCCTAATACACTTTCCAAAGTGCCCGAATATGGAACTGCAAAATAGAGCAGGTTTTTGTTTTGGTTGCTTTCAAACAAAGCTGTTTGCCTGCTTTCGTGTAGGGAACTCCTGTGGAGAAAGCTTCCTCTACCAATGAAGATGAACAAGTTCTCTGCAACATCAACTTTTAAAGAGTTGCTTTGGTTACTGAGAAGTTAATGGATCTACCCTAGGGCTCCAGGGCTGCTGCTGTGTCAGACACAGGACCTGAACTAGTAACTGCTAGTAACTCTGAAGCCAATTCTCTCCACTAAGCCACCTTTAATACTATAGAGAAGAAATGATTCAGAATTTTCAGATTTGTTTGTTAGCTAGGTGGCACAGTGGATAAAATGCCAGGCTTGGAGTCAGGAAGACTCATCTTCCTGATTTCAAATCTGGCCTCAGACACTTTACTTATTAGCTGTGTGACTCTAAGAAAGTCACTTACCCCTGTTTGCCTCAGTTTCTTCATATGTAAAAGGAGCTAGAGAAGGAAATATCAAACCGCTCCAGTATCTTTGCCAAGAAAACCCCAAGTGGGGTAATGAAGAGTTAAATGTGACTGAAACAACTGAACAACAGGCTAGTTTAAGATTATCTTGTTTTGTTTTTTTCATGGTTGTTGATCTTAATCATAATAGGGGCTAAAGTTTTTATAGTGCTTTGGGTTTGCAAAATATTTTCAATGTATATCTGATTTAATACTCACAAGCAATTTTGGGGGTTTGGTTTTGTTATTTTCCCCCTGTACAGATGAGGAAATGAAATTAAGAAAGATTAAATTCTTTGCTCTGCATCACATAGCTAAAAAGTTTCATGGGAGGAATTCAAATTCATATACTCCTTCAAATCCAGTATCCCATATGCTATTACAGGTTAGGGTAATAATGATACCTCTAAATGCAGAATTGGAAACCAACTTAGTGGTAGAATGAAGCCATCACCTGGGAAAGGCCCTGGTTTCCATACCCTTTTTCCATGTCTTTGGGATCCTGTTGTGTAGAGAAAGGAAAATAGGATTTGAAGGCAGTGAACCCCAGTTTACAACCCAATTATTTATTACCTGTTTTGTCTCCAGAAAATTGTTGTACCTGAACCCCTATTTCCTCATCTAAATGTGAGGGAATTAGCCCACAAGGGTCACACCTCAGCATAAGGAAAAATCACACCATTTAAGAGTCAGGGACATTTTCTAGTTACAGATGTCTTGCTAAATTCAATGGTCCAAGTTATGCACCTGTCACTAAGAGAGAGGGGTAGGGACCAGGGTGGAATATGGATCTGGCCCCCAGGCTATGACAGTAGTCCAAGTTTGAGATGAAATGCCCTGAACCTGGGTGGTAATAATACCAGAGGGGAAAAGTGGTGTATGCAAAAGATATTATGAAAATGATGTCAATAAACATTGATAATAGACTGGATGGAGGAGGAATGGGGAGGCAAGAATGATAATGACATGGTAAGCTTTGTTGACTTAATGAAAATGATTTATTCAATAGTATTAATAGATTTCTGGAAGAGGGACGTATTTTGAAAGAAAATTGATGAGTTCAATTCTTAGAGTATGCTTAAAATATCTAAGAAACATCTAGTTTAACATGTCCAATAAACAGTTGAAGACCTAACCTAGAAGATAGAAGAGAGATTTAGGGCTAGATAAGTAATTGAAAATCATCAACATAGTAATGACAATTGAATCCATTGGAGTTTACAAGAACACCAAGTAAAAAACTAAAGAGTAAGAAGAGATGAAACCTGAAATAGAACCCAACATGGTGCCCATCATTATCAGGTAAGACTTAGATGAAGATCCAGTGAAATACACTAAGAAAGCAATAAGAATAGGAGGACTGAGAGTGAATAATGTCACAAATCTAGCGAGAAGAGGGCATCAAGAAGAAGAAGGTTATTGGAAATGTGAAAGGCTACAGAACATCAAGAAGGAGAAGGGATGAAAATAGCCCATTACGTTTGATATATAAGAAATCATTGGTAACTTTGGCAAGTGCGACTTTAGTTGTTCAAATTTATCTAAGTCTCTTATCATGCATTAATCTGTATTAAAGTCATCTGGGTTCTCTCACTCTCTGTCTCTGTCTCTCTGATTTTAAATTTTACATGGACAGTGGCATTATGTAATGCAAGCTTTGGCTACATCCTGTACCCAGGATAGTGTTATAAAAACTTATTAAGGAGAAGCAAAATAAATTATTATATTTATTGAATTGAATTAACATATGTCTTTAATTTAGCACAGTGCCTAGAATAGAATAAACACTTAAGAAATTATTGTTGACAGACTGAGTTGAATTGAATGAACTGAATTGCATTCTGTCTTTTTTTCATTTATATTGGTTGAGAAGTCTTGAATCTTATGAGTCCTTCTTTGGGTTTGTAAGCAAGGCATTAAACCAAAGAAGATAAACAGAGACATGATAATAGATACAATTTGAATTTTTTATTATCCTGAGCATTTTTAATAGATCCTTTAAGGGAGGATTATTATAGATTGCTATGAAATGCATCCTTCTCCAAGATCTGAGAAAAATATATTATCTTGCTATAGATGCCAGCATTGTGCAAAGATGAATATAAACAAAGGGGAAATAGGATGGTCTCATTTAGCAGAAAATTCCATGAAGTCTGTGATTTCTTACCATGTGATAAAATAATAAATTTAATTTTTATATTTAATTTTTTTATTACAAGTTCTTTCCCTCCATCAGCCCCACCCAATCAGTAAGAAGGCAAGAGATTTGAAGTCCATTGTAAATATAAAGTTATGAAAAACATATTCCTCCAATAGACAAGTTCCCTCCAAAAACAAGAAAAAAAATGAAAGAAAAAATGGTTCAATCTGTACTCTAAGTCCATCATTTCTCTATCTAGAGCAAGGTAGAATTGTACAAAATGAGTACTGAAGAGTTGTTGCAAATCATTTTATGGATCAGAGTTGCTAAGTCTTTCATATGATTTTACAACATTGCTGTGATTATGGAAGTTGTTTTCTTGACTTTTCTCATTTCATCTTTCATCAGTTCACAATAAATAGTCTTCCCTGTCTTTTCAAAAACCATCCTTTTCATGATTTCATTATGTCCCTGATAATGGACAGTAGCTTGTTTGTTTTTATCACATTCATATAGCATATCTTGTTTAGTAATTCTCCAATTGATGGATATTCCCTAAATTTTCTATTCTCAGCCACAACAAAAATTGTTGCTAGAAATATTTTTGTACATGAGTCCTTTGTATTCTATTTCAATTTCTTGGCATGTAGCAACATTGCTGAGTCAAAGATTGTGTATGGTTTCAAACTGTTATCCAGAATGATTTGACTGTTTCACAGCTTCACCAACAGTACATTAGTCTAAGCATTTCCCCATATTCCACCCAAAATTTGTAATTTTCCTCTTCTGTCATCTTAGATAATCTAATGAAGATGAGGTGGTGCCCCAGAGTTGTTTTAATTTGCTTTCTCTAATATTAGTGATTTGTAGCATTTTTTCATATGATTTTGATGACTATGGTTTCTTCTGAAAATTGCTTATTCATATCCCTCAACCATTTATCAATTGGAGATTAGCCCTGCTTTTAAAAATAAAGTTTTCTCTATGTATTTGGGAAATAAATTAAAAGTTTATCAGAGAAATTTACTGCTATTTCCCCCTCACCCCCAGTTTCTCACTTTTTTCTAATTTTGGCTTTGTTTGTGCAAAAAAAATATTTTATGTAATGAAAATAATCAATCTTACCTTCTTTGAACCTCTCTATCTCCTTTGGTCATGAAATCTTCTACTGAGAGACAGGACAGATAATTTTTATCATGGTACCCTACTGTTCTTATGATATCTCACTTGTCTCTAAAGCCATTGTGAGCTTTTCTTGGTAAACAATGTGACATGTTGTTTTATGCCCAATTTTTGCCAAATTACTTTCCAATTTTCCTTTTAGTTTCTACAAAATACTGGTTTCTTATAGTTGAGATCTTTGGTTTTATCAAACATTACACTAATATGATCATTTGTTTCAATATGAATACATAATCTACTTCATAGATTAATGACTATTTCTTATCTAGTACTAGATCAATTTAGTTATATAGGTTTGTAGCATAGTTGAGATATGGTACTGCTAGGGCCTCTTCTTTTTCATTTATTTTCAGTTGATTCACTTGGTAGGCTTGGCCTATTAATCTCTCAGATGATTAAGTAAATTAGGCAGTTTGTTATTTATATTTTAAAGCTCAGTCAGCAATGATTATTTCTCAAACTATTTAAATATACCTTTATTTGTATTAAGAGTGCTTGCATTTTTGTTCACCTAGTACCTTTGTGTATGTGTGTACCTTGACAAGTAGACAAATATTTTCTTTTAAGTGAAATTTCTCTTTCCACCTCTACTAGTTCACACTTTTTGCAATATATAGAAATGTGTGAATTTATTTTCTACCCCTATTAAGATAAAGTGACTGATTATTTTTCTAGGTTTTTTGTTGTTTATTTGTTTCAATTTATTCTCTATGGTTCTCTAAGTATATCATCAAATCTGAAGAAAGTGATGTTTATTTCCTTTTTGTCCACTTTATTAATTCCTTATCTTCTTGATATAGTAATTGCCATAGTAATTATTTTTAGTGAAATATTAAATAAGAATGGTGATATTGGACAGCCTTGATTCACATTGAAAAGTTTTCTTAAACTAGAAGTTCTTATATAATACTTGCTTTTTGTTTTAGATGTATACTATTTATAATTTTAAGAAAAGCTCCATTTGTTCCCATGATTTCTATTGTTTTTTTTTTTATAGGAATTGGTGTTGTGTTTGGTCAAAACCTTTTTTTCTGAATCTATTGATATAATTATGTGATTTTTTTATTATTGGTATTGTCAATTATGCTTGTCATTTTTCTGCATTCCTGGTTTAAAACTAGTGTCACAGCGGTAATTTAAATAAATGGGTCCATTTCTTTAAGCATGTTATCATTTATTAATAGGTGAATGTGATCTATTAATAAAGGACAGTTCAATGACATGCCTTCATTTTCAACAAAACCCTGAGTGAGAATTGGCAAGACTTTTTTTTTAATATCTAGGTCTATCTACCTTCTGAGTACACTTTTGGGTCTTTTTCTGACAATCTGGATTGGTAGATATTTCAATGAGGAGGTTGACTAAGAATTCTTACTTAACTCCTTCCTTTCTTTGGAAAGAGAGAGTGCACTGAGCTGGTCCTCAAACATGGCTAATCAGGCCCCCTTTTTATTCCTAAGTAATGGAAGTTATTAACACTCTTAACCAGAAAAAAACACACACACAAGCCATCTCAAACAGATTTTCACTGACTCATTTCCCCTTTTGTTGACCAGGTCATCACAAATATCAATAACTGGGGAATGAGGAGTATGGGGAAAAGGAAAAAAACTCATACCCTCTTGGGGAAGGTCTAAATAAAACTCCTTTCTGTTTATCAAATAAATAGAAGACAGCATCCTTTTTGGGTAATGCTCAGTCCAAACCAGTTAACAAGCAGATTCCTTAGGAGTTAGGAATGATCACATTACTATGGTTACCCTTCAGAGATTGTCTGACCTTTTAAGGAGTAAGTGGGGTCTCAATATAAATAGAAGGAAAAAGGATGTATCACAAATTAATAATTATTTATTAATATAATAGTATAATATTAATTTCCCTCATTATTCTGGTTATGGTATATCATTCTTGTAATATATTGCTGTAATCTACTTTTTTGTTTAAATTTTTATAATAATATTCATCAGAGAAATTGGTTTCTAGCTTTCACTTTTTTCACACTAGTTCAGATATGAAAAGGTTCTTTATGTTATAGAAAGTATGTCATAGGACTTTTTTTCAAACAATTTGTATTATATTGGAATTAATTATTCTTTAAATGTTTGGTAGAATCAAGTTGTAAATATATCTGGTCTTTGATTATTTTTTCTTAAGGTACCTCATTTATGACTTGTTCAATTTCATTTCATAAGAGCATTATTTAAGTATTCTCTTTCCTCTACTATTAAGCTGAACAATTTATATTCTTGCAAATATTCATCCATTTCATTTAGATTGTCAGTTTTAGTGACATATTATTAAGCAAAATGACTCTTCATTTCTTTAATTTCATTATTACTGGTTGTGCATTTATACTTCTCACTTTTGATACTGGTAATATGGTTTTCTTTTTTCCTTACTTTAATCATATTAGTCAATAGTTTATTAATTGTATTATTTTCCCCATAAAACCAGCTTCTAGTATGTTTCATCAGTTCTTTTTGTTTACTTTCAATTTTGTTAATCTCTCCTTTCATTTTTTAGAATTTCAATTATATTTTTCATTAGTAATTTCAAAATTTCTTCTTCTTGCTAGGTGTATGCCCAATTTTTTGATTTGCTTTCTGTTTCTTTTATTGATATAATTTGCCTCTAAGTGATGCTTTATCTATATCTAACAAACTTTGGTAATTTGTTTCATTGTTGTCATCTCTAATGAAATTATTGATTTCTTCTATGATTTGTACTTTTACCTACTCATTATCTGACATTGAATTATTTAGTTTTCATTTGGTTTTTATCTATACTTCAAAGGCATTTAATTAAATGTAATTGTGGTCTTAAAGAGGTCCCTTGAGTATATGTGTTTTTCTGCACTTGTTTGTGAGAGTGATATATCTTCACATAGGCTTAGCTCTCAAGGACCTTATATTCCATGATGATTTCATTGTTGTTTAGTCATCTTTTAGTGTGTCCAACATTTCATGGCCCTATTGGGAGCTTTCTTGGGTTCTTCTCCAGCTCATTTTACAGAACAGGAAACAGGCAAACAGGTCAAAGTGACTTGCTGAGAATCACACAACTAGTAAGTGTCTGAGACCAGATCTAAATTCAGGAAGATGAGTCTTCCTGACTCTAGGACCAGTACCTTAATGTAGAGATTGATTAAACTATCAAAGAAAACTGCCCTTATACTCTAGATCCAAAGGATAAAAGAAATTGAAAGAATCCATAGATCACTTCCTAAAAGAGATCCCAGGAATATTATAGCTAAATTCCATATTTCTAAGTCAAGGCAAAAATATTGCAAGCATCTAAAAAACAAAACAAAACAAAACAAAAAAACAATTCAGGCATTACAGAGCCACAGTCAGCATAACACAAGACTTAGCATATTCATCATTAAAGGATCAGAGGGCTTAGTGTATGATATTCCAGAGGGCAAAGGAGCTGGGATTACAACCAAAAATCACCTATGAGGCAAAACTGAGTATAATCCTTTTGGGTGGTGGGGAATGTACTTTTAGTGAAACTGAGAGAGGGCTTTTAAGCATTCCTTATGAAAAGACCAGAGCTAAGTAGAAAATTTGACTTTCAAATACAAAATTCAAAAGAAACATAAAAAGGTAAGCAGGAAAGAAATCATAAGCCATTTATTAAGGTTAAACTGTTTCAATTCCTATGTGGGAAGATGATATTTGTAATGCATAAGAACTTTCTCATTATTAGGGCAGTTAGAGGAAGTATATATAGATAGAGGGAACAGGTGTGAGTTGAATATGATGTGATCATAACTTTAAACATAAAATTAAGGGATAAGAAAGAGAAACACAGTGGGAGAACAGGAAAAGGACATGTAGAATGGGGTAAATTATCTGATATAAAAGAGGCACAAAAGAGCTTTTATAGTGGAGGGGAACATGGGAGAGGTGAAGAAAACACTTGAAACTCATTCTCATTGTAATTGACTCAAAGAGGGAATATAGGCCCCTTAAAGTAAATTCCCCAAGATCACACACACAATAAGTGACAACTTTAACATTGGAATCTATGCCCTTTGACTCTGAATTAATTCTTTGCATTTTTCACTACACATTATATGTTGTAAAAGCAAAAGTCATCAGCAAAACTGGGCAAGATGTTGGGGCTATGCTAGAAAATTAAAATGATGGAACAAGTCCTGAAAGCTTGCTTCAAATATGAAAATAATTGTACCCTCTCATCATATTTAGAACAATATCCTGATAGGGATCAAGTAACAGAGTATCCTTAATATAACCCATATGTCCTGGCTTGACACTGGCAAATGTGTCTGGGATTCAGCAGAGCACAAAAACTTTCATGAAATTTTAAGCAGCCATGCTGACTTTTGCTGCCCCGAAATTATATGGGAATTTTACAATCAAAAACTTGGTGTATCTTTGAGACTATCCCCTCTTGGCTGAAAGCAAAATGAGCTTTCTTTTCATCTGTTCAAAATCAACTTTCCTTCCTTTTGTTATTACTGCAGGATGTAGTAGCGGTATTTGAACATCTTGTCATCTGAAAGTGAAATGTGGGTGCCAAAGTGAACATTCAGAAATCAACAGCCAAATAAATGCAAAAGGAATAGAAAGAGTCCAGGAAGATGAACCTGGATAAATATTTCACTTTGGTATTAATGGTGTACTGTTTTCTGGGAGCCAGATGAGCTGCTCTGGAGGAGAACTGGCAATCAGAAAAAAGTCTTGTGCTGGGATTTTAACATTTTCATCAAAAAACAGCAGTTTCAGCCCTCAGATTTCCTCCATCTCTCCAAGTAGCAATTTGCACATATGTATGTATGTGTATGTATATTCACACATATACACACACATATATATTCGTATATATATATATATACGTATACACACACACACACATGCACATAGCTGTGTGAAAGAGTGGATAAAGAGTTGGCTTGGCAGACATGAATTTAAGTCCCCCTTTGGCACATATTAGCTATGTGCTCTGGAGCAAGTTACTTAAGCTCACAGTGTTCTGACAGATATCTAGGATTCTACTTAAATAACCAGTGTCAATTTCCATTGGTAGAGTAAGGTTCCTTATTAAGATTTCCTTGTATACATAAAACCTCTAGTCTGGTCTAAAATAAATAACACACATATTCATCTATGCACATATATACATATGCATGTACATGCAAACACATATATAGAAAAAAATTGATTGCTCATCATACGATAGATTCAATTGTGTATCCACATATCCATAGATCTATGTTCATTGTTGTTCAGTTACTTTGCCATATCCAGTTCTTCATGATTCTATGGACCATAACATGGGGTTTTCTTGGCAAAGATACTGGAGTTGTTTGCCATTTCTTTCTCCAATAGAATAAGACAAACTGATTCACTCAGAGTTATTGTAAATAGGAATTGTTTCTGTTTTGGCAAGAAATCCTTAGTTAAGGTCTTCCTCTCCCAGTGTAATTGTTTTTTTTTTTGTTGTTGTTGTTTTGGTCTAGATTTAACTGGCCATTCTTCTTACCTGTCCTTAATCACTGAATAGGTGTTGCCTTAATCAAACTGAGAGCTGCTAAAGTCCTTAGCTTTAAAAGGTCAATTCTTCCAATGCATCTAGGACCATCTCCAGTTCTCCTGATGTATATGTGGCCACTGGTCACAGATGGCTCCAGAGGAGAAAGTAAGACTGGTGACTTTGCGCAACCCTTCCCTCACTTATTTTCAATTCACTTGCAAGTAATAGCATTATCTCCCTGATGTCGTGGTCTTCGTCAAGAATGAAGGCCAAACAACAAGGCAAGCGGAGGGCAAGCGATTTGCCCGGGATCACACAACTATTAAGTGTATGAGGCCAGATTTGAATTTAAATCTTCCTGACTCAAGTTCCAATGCTCTATCTACTGACCTGCCTAGCTGCTTCCATCTATCCATCTGTCCTCCATGTATCAATATATTATCTCTCTTTCTAGTGCTCTCTGCTTCTCTTTGTCTCTCTCTGTCTTTATACATACACACATATACATAGAGGTAAATATTTTGTGTATTTACATATGAGTATACATACATATACTTTACCTATGTGCATATATGTATGCTTATGTGTGCACATAAACACATTTTACCAATGTGGAAACTGAGGCTGGGGTAAATTAAGTGACTCGCCTAAGGCTGCAAAATGAGTGAATTATAAAGATTCTACTTTATTCCTCCTGACTGTATCCATCCATCTTTCTACTATTGGATTGTACTAGACACTTAGCAAATAGCCTGAAAGCATCTGTCATGTCCCAGTTTCTCAGTGACTTTGCTTACCTAGACTCCTTCTCCCCAGTGAGTCTAGAAGCAGCTGCAGGCAAAAGCTTGCCTGGCTCCTCTCCTTTTTGTCATCTGTATCATGTCTACTGCACTGCTGTTTGTAGAGGTGATGAGCTCTCAGTACTCAGTGGTATAACATTTAGGTTTCCCAGACTCACTAAATGGTTTCTGCAGGGTTTCTGAAAACTCTGTCTCTACTGGCCTTCAGGATCCCCTTGTCACTGTCAAATTCTTTTCAGTAGCCCCTTTATCACCATTCAGGCATTCCACAAATGCTCACTCCCTTCCCCCTTAATTGGAAGCAGTTTTACATGATATAGAGGATGGAATACAGGGGCTTAGAATTTGGAAGTTCATTTAAATTATACCTCTGACACTTTGTATCTTTGTGATTCTGGGCAGGATACATAATCTCTCTGAAACTAAAGTAATTTGTTAGCAATCATTTATCATTGAGAGTACCCTTCTAGGGAGATTGTAACTCCCAATCTATTCACTTACATAAATGTGTGTGTATGTTTCTCACATGCACACACATATGTGGAAATCACACGTATGTGCTGTTTTGTGTAGAACAAGTTATTAATTCATACTTAGATATATGTGTGTATGCACCCTATTTTATTCTCTCATTCCCCACAGAAACTATTTCCAAACTATTACTTCCCTTGTTAAGCCCCTCTTCCTTTTGATTCAACTAAGGGCTTTGCTCTTACTTTGCTGGGAAAGTTGAAAGTTGAGGCCAATTGCAATGAGCTCTCTTTTCTTCTGTTCACCCAGAAATGCTTTCCTTATCTCCATTTCTCCAGTGTCAGATGAGTTTGCCCTTCTTCTTTCTAATGTCAATCATGATCAATGTGTCCTTGCCGCTGGCCCCTTCTAACTTTGCCAGCAGATTGCCACCCCCTCTCATCTTCAACCTCTCCCTATCCATGGGTCCCTTCCCAATGGCCTTGGCATAGTGCCTGGCATATTGCTAGGGCTTTATAAATGCATGTTATCTGCCATCCATCAAAAGAAAAATCTTCACTGGACTTAGCAATCCCATCAAATTAGTAGGTTATATCTCTTCCTTCTTCCTTGGCTAAACCTTGGTATAGGAAAGGGAGTTTACTACATTCATTGCTTCTATTTTTTCTCCTCATTTACTTCTCAGCTCTTTATAACTAAACTTATGACTCAGTTAAAACTGACCTTATCATTCAATTGAAACTGCCCTCTAACAAGTTTCTAATGATCTCTTAATTGACAGATCATTTTTTCCTCATTCCTCAACTATTTTGACCTCTCTGCTATAAACTGTTGAACATCATATTTTCATGGTTATTACTAGAGGTTTTTATAACTCCTTTTTTTAATTCTCCTCTCATCTCTCTGGCCACTTTTTCTCACTCTCCTTTCCTAACTCACCCTCCTCCAACTATGTCACATACCTTAACTACAAGGGTACTCCAAGACATGATTCTTTGCCCTTCTACTTATAGTCTCTCTCATGATGACCTGATTAACTTCCAAGGAATTAGTTGCCATTACTAAGCAGATGGCTCCCTTATCTACATATCCAGCCCCAGGATCTTCCCAAAATTTTATTTTCTCTTCAGCCACTCTGTATTGGAAACTAGTGGACCAAGAGACACTTCAAATCCAACATATGCAAATTAGTACTAATTATCTTTCCCCCCAAACCCATCCTCTTCCAAACTTTATCATTCTTGTTAAAGACTCCTTGCTTTGTAAACTCAGAATTATCTTTGACTTCTCACACTCCTTGTCTCCACATACCTAATAAATTGTCATATCTTCTATTTCTTCCTCTCATGTAGCAACCACATTGATTTGGACTGTCTTGACCTCTTACCTCAATTACTGTTTCCCCACCATGTCTCTCTCAGCATTTCATCCATCCTTTATATAGGTGGCAAAATGATTTCTCTGAAATAGAGATGCAGCTTGTGTCTCCTGAGACACTCCAGGGAGTCCCTGTTCCTTCTAGGTTCCTGCACAAACTCTTATTCAAAGTCCTTCAAAGCCTGCCTCCAACCAGTATTTCCAGTTTTCTTTGACATTACTTTGACATTATCAATTATCCATTCAAACGACAATTCCCTCTCTCTCACACATATACCCTACATTATATCGCCTCCCTTTGTGCATTTTTGCATGGCTGTGCCCATTGCCAGCAATGTACTCCTTGTTTAGTTTTTTATTTCAATTGTGTCTGACTCTTTGTGACCTCATTTGGTCTTTTATTGGCAAAGATACTGGAGTGATTTGCCATTTCCTTCTACAACATATTTTATAGATTAGGAAACTTAAGCAAATGGACTTATATGATTTGCCTAGGCTCACATACCTAGTAAGTGTCTGAGGCTGGATTTGAACTCTAAAAGATGAGTCTTCCTGAATCCAGTTCTGATACTCAAACCACTGCACCATTCTTCCCTTCCTTCCAATTCACAGAATCTATTTCTTGTGTCAGGAGCTGAACAAAGTCTGATTCATCTTGCTCATTTAACTAAGCAACACCATATAGTGCAGTTACCCAAATTAAAGACCTTGTGCATAGGAAAATGGAACAAAACTTTAAGTTAAATACAAGGCCAAAAGTCAACAAATCATGATGTGATAGAACCATCTTGTATTGGACTACAACAGATCTCTGTGGTGTCTCCTGTTATTTGGGTGGGAAACTGAATTTGTTTTCCAGACATCCTAACATTTTTATTTTTTTCTTTTTCTTTTTTTTTTATTTAACTTTTTACATTCATTTTCACAAAATTTTGGGTTCCAAATTTTCTCCCCTTTTCTCCCCTCCCCCACCCCAATACACCGAGCATTCTAATTTTCCCTATCACCAATGTGCCCTCTCTTCTATCATCCCTCCCTTCTCTTGTCCCCATCCTCTCTTTTGTCCTGTAGGGCCAGATGACTTTCTATTCCCCATTACCTGTATTTCTTATTTCCTAGTAGCAACAACAATACTAAACAATTGTTCCTAAAACTTTGAGTTCCGAATTCTCCCTGTCCCTCCCTCCCCACCCATTCCCTTTAGGGAGGCAGGCAATTCAATGTAGGCCCTATCTGTGTAGTTTTGCAAATGACTTCGGTAATAGTCGTGTTGTGTAAGACTGTTATTTCCCTCCATCCTATCCTGTCCCCCATTGTTTCTATTGTTTTTTGATCCTGTCCCTCCCCAAGTGTTGACTTCAAATTGCTCCCTCCTCCCATTGCCCTCCCTACCATCATTCCCCGCCTTGCTTTTGTCCTTCTCCCCCACTTTCCTGTATTGTAAGATAGGTTTTCATACCAAAATGAGTGTGCATTTTATTCCTTCCTTTAATTGAATGTGATGAGGGTAAACTCTTGTTTTTTTTTTTTCTCAGCTCTCCTCTTTTCCCCTCCATTAAAAAGTCTCCTGCTTGCCTCTTGAATGAAAGATAATTTACCCCATTCCATTTCACCCTCTCTCCTCCCACTACATTTCTCTCTCATCATTTACCTTAATTTCTTTTAAGATATGGTCCCATCCTATTCAATTCACTCTGTGCTCTCTGTCTCTGTGTGTGTGTGTGTGCATGTGTGTATGTGTGTGTGCATGTGTGTGTGTATAATCCCACCAACTACCCAGATACTGAAAAGTTTTAAGAGTTACAAATATTGTCTTTCCAGGTAGGAATGTAAACAGTTCACTTTTGGTAAGTCCCTTATGACTTCTCCTTGCTGTTTACTTTTTCATGCTTCTTCTCATTCTTGTGTTTGAAAGTCAAATTTTCTTTTCAGCTCTGGTCTTTTCATCAAGAATGATTGAAAGTCCTTTGTTTCATTGAAAGACCATCTTTTCCCCTGAAGTATTATACTCAGTTTTGCTGGGTAGGTGATTCTTGGTTTGAGCCCTAGTTCCTTTGACTTCTGGAATATCCTATTCCACGCCCTTCGATCCCTTAATGTAGAAGCTGGTAGATCTTGAGTTATCCTGTTTGTATTTCCACAGTACTGGAATTGTTTCTTTCCAGCTGCTTGCAATATTTTCTCCTTGACCTGGGAATTCTGGAATTTGGCCACAATGTTCCTAGGAGTTTCTCTTTTTGGATCTCTTTCAGGCAGTGATCGATGGATTCTTTCAATACTTATTTTGCCCTCTGGTTCTAGAATATCTGGGCAGTTTTCCTTGATAATTTCATGAAAGCTGCTGTCTAGGCTCTTTTTTTGATCATGGCTTTCAGGTAGTCCCATAATTTTTAAATTGTCTCTCTTGGATCTATTTTCCAGGTCTTTTGTTTTTCCCATGAGATATTTCACATTATCTTCCATTTTTTCATTCTTTTGGTTTTGTTTGGTGATTTCTTGGTTTCTCAGAAAGTCATTAGCCTCCATCTTTTCCATTCTAATTTTGAGAGAACTATTATCTTCAGTGAGCTTTTGAACCTCTTTTTCCATTTGGCTAATTCTGCTTTTGAAAGCATTCTTCTCCTCATTGGCTTTTTGAACCTCTTTTGCCAATTGAGTGAGCCTATTTTTAAAGGTGTTATTTCTTCAGCATTTTTTGGGGGTCTCCTTTACCAAGGTATTGACCCATTTTTCATGCTTTTCTTTCATCTCTCTCATTTCCTTTCCCAGGTTTTCCTCCACCTGTCTAACTTGATTTTCAAAATCCTTTTTGAGCTCTTCCATGGCCTGAGTCCACCGGACATCCCCCTGGGGTGCCTGGGATACAGATGCCCCACCCTCCATGTCTTTCCCTGATAGTAAGAATATTTTCTTGTCATCAGAATTGAAAGGCGGGGGGGGGGGGGAACATCAACACCCCATCAAAATAGCTCTCTATTGTCTTATTTTGCTTCCTTTTTGTGGGAATTTTCCCAGACAGTTACTTGACTTCTCAGATTCATGTCCACCCCCACCTAGATCCGCCCAGCTAGTGCTTGGGGTCTGAGATTCAAATGCTGCTTCCCAGTCTCAGGGCTATCCACAGCGGGAGCGACTGCTATTCAATGTGAGCTTAAGTTCTGGTGCTTGGGTGGGGGCAGGGCTGCCTCCCAGGCTCAGTTCCCTCAGGGGCTTTATGCAGAGATCTTCAGTAATGGAGCGGGTGGGGGCAGGGCCACCTCCCAGTCTCAGCTCCTTCAGGTGGTTCATGCAGAGACCTTCAGTAATGAAGATCCTGCCTGCTTGGGGAGTCCCAGGGGCCACCGCTGCTGCCTCTGCCACTTCCTCTGCCTCCCGAGGGGCCCCGAGTTACGGAGACACCCTGCTCCCCTCTCGGCCAGCCCAGACATCTCTCTCACTGACCTGTAGCGTCTGTGGGCAGAGGGACCTTCCCAGCCACTCCGAATTCCGTCCCTGAAGCCTGCTCAGATCTGCTCCTTTGAGGCTGCCCAGCCAGGACAGGGCAGGGCTGTGCTCCGCTTTCCGGGGTGCAACGGACCCTGGGGACGGCTCTCCAGGGCTCTCTGGAACGGAAATCTTTTCCACTGTATTTCTGCACGCCTTGCAGTGATCCAGAATTTGTGGGGAGTTCTTCTTGTAGGAAATGGGCTGTGGGTTCGGAGCTAGCATACGTGAGTCTTTCTACTCCACCATCTTGGCTCCATCCCCCATCCTAACATTTTTAAATGCATACTTAGGTTGCATTCATTTAGGGAAGCCAATTTGCTGCTTTGGGGGAATGGAGTTTGGGGTGAACTAGAAGGAAGAAAAGTGAGCTTTTTTTTCTAGGTAATTATAAAACCATCTCCTTTCTGAAGGTAGATAGTCCTCCAAATGGAGTTAAATCAAATACATACTTATGGATAATTGGATTATAATTACTAGTGTATTTGCTTTAGTTTTGCAGTGAATATCAAGTATGGGGAGGAGGGAAAAAACAGACTTAGTTTATTAATCTAAAATATACACCCATCCTCCAACAGTGCATTTTTTTCTTGGACTTTATTCAGTGAAATGTGTGTGCCAGCTGAAACCACTAATTACAGTGTGTGAATGAAGGGAAGGAGATACTTAGAAAAAACACAATGTTCACATCATGAAGAGCCAAGAAGTCAAGCTCCACTGAATGACATTCTCTATCTTTGTGGTTTTCTTTTGTGTTGGGAGAATTTTGTATTTTTTATGCTTGTTGTTAGCTTGTCACTGTCTTTTTCTGTCGTTTCTAAGATGTTGCCAAAAGAGAGATGATTGTTGGATGTTGGGGAGGGTACCATGATGGCATGAGAAGAAAAGACATCAATGATCCAAGTACTCTTGTGAGGAAGCTGTTGTTATTTTACCTAGAAGTTGGAGAGGAGAAGTATAAAAATCAACTTTAGAAAGCAAATCAATACAGTTCAGAGAAAAGGCTCAAGACTTTGATTTTTTGTTATTTAAGTACTCCCTGAGAATCCTTCTGAGAATATTTCTCTTGTCCTTTGAGGGACTGTGTGTGTGTGTGTGTGTGTGTGTGTGTGTGTGTGTGTGTGTATGTGTGTGTGTGACAACCCAACTACATTCAGAATAATAAAGTCCAAATTATGAATTTAGAGTAAGAGGGCCTAGGTTCAAATCTTTCCTCTTACACTAGCCACCTTCTCTGTGCCTTAATTTTGTTATCTACAAAACAAGGGATCTGAACTAAGTGACCTCTCAGGTCCCTTCATACTCTAAATTTATAAAGAATAAAATACTCATTTAGATGTTTTTAAATAGTCTTGGACTTTTAAAAACTATGAATTACTCTATAGCTGAAGCAGTTTTCCATCAATTATAAATAATACAGACCTTCAGCCATCTTAGAGACCACTCAGTCTAATCCTGTCATTGAACTAATAATTTCTATGCAGTGTAATTGAAGGATCACTCAGTATGGAGTCACAACCTGCTCTTTCATCTATTTGACTTGGGAAATATCATGTTATGTTCCCTTATTGAATTTTAGTTTCTTCAGTCTTAGAGTGCCTTGGTTGGACTACTGGATTTTTGAGGCTCATTCTCATTCTAAATTTCATGATCTTTTGTTGCATCCTTCAGTGGAAAAGGCATATCATTGTAAAAGAATTACATTTAAATGTACATTTTGGGCATTACTATTCTGAATGTAGCTGGACTCTCTCTCTCTTTCTCTCTCTCTCACACACACACACGCGTGCGCACACACACACGCACACGCACACATACACACTCAAGGACAAGGGAAATATTCTCACAGGGATTATGAGACTACTTATATAAGAAAAAAATACTTATGCCAATAATTTCAAAAACAAGGGCATTCCACCCTTTGTGTTTCTGGTATGGGAGTAGAATTTCAGATTTGAATAGGTGCTCAGTGATGAACAAACTTCATATCCCAAGTCTCAATATTTTCATCGACCGTCCCTCATGCCTAAAATGCTCTCCTTTCAATTTATTCCTCCTGGCATCCTTCCTTGAAGTCCTAAATAAAAATTCTGCCTGCTATAGGAAGGTTTTCCTGATCCTCACTCCCAGTTTAAGTGCATTTACTTTGTTAATTATATCCAGTTTGGTCAATATATGTTTGTAAATAAATGTTAGCATGTTGTTTCCCCAATTAGACTGTGATATCTTTGACTGCTTTTTATCTTTCTTTATATCCCCAGGGCTTAACATATTTCCTGGGGATATAAAATGCCTCAGCACATTATCTATCCCTAAAAATCCCCTTACTATAATTTATTTGACAGGTGATCATCAAACTTTTACTTTATGATCCTTAGTGAGAAGAACCCACTTTCATCCAAGATATCTCCTGAAACTTTAGGTTTACTCAATGTTGCAGTTATCATGGATTCTGCAATTCTTTATTTCTACAAATTAACTACAAAGATCATAAGAAAGAAGATGCTATCTGCATCTAGAGAAAAAAAAACCTGATTAATAGAAGTGTCTATAGAATGATATATGTATGTATTTACGTATATATATATATATATATATATATATATGTGTGTGTGTGTGTGTGTGTGTGTGTGTGTACACATATAAATATTTGTTACTAGTGGTAGTCATTTCTGGAGGGAGAAGGGAAAAAGGAAATAAGGGGAAAATAAAATTTAAATGATAATTTTAAAAGGAATAGTAAATTAAGCACAGTAGATTTGCAGTTTCATGTACAATCTTTTAAAAAATATAATATGTTATGGAAATGCTTGTTTTATCTCATAAATTAAAACTAAAATAAAAAAATAAAAAAAAAAACAACTTGCCACCAGCTAAATATCCTGAATTCCTACACATGGCATTCATATGACCCGATCTTTAGGATGTCATTTGAACTGCCATCCTCTGCATGTTCTCCATCGTATTAATATCTTCATTAATGAAGCAATGTAATACAGTGAAAAAGCCCTTGGTTTGGAATCAGAAAACATGGCTTCAATCCTAGAACTATCATTTACCACTTATATGAACTCAGGCAAATCACTCGACCTTCCTCTCTTTCTTCTTCTACTTTCTTGACTTTCATCTTTCTTCATCTCTTAATCAGGCAGGTCTAGATGGCATTGAAGATCCCTATTACCTTTCAATCTATGATCTTCAAACCTTGTCTTTGTCATCTGGGAAATGAATGAATTGACCTAAACGACCCCCGTCTTCTAGGTCCAAATGTATCATCCTATGACTCACCTAGGTTATAGCTTAGTCTTCTACAAGATTTACTAGATGGTCCATACAAAAAGGTCTACATTATTATACCAAAGCCATGTGGGATATGATGCTCCTTTCATGGATACATGTTTCTCCTGCAGTAGAAGAGAAGCTCTATGAGAATAGTTTCATTTTTTAAAATTTGTTTTTCTTTTTGTATTCCTAGCATTTAGCAGAGACTGGCACACGGTCCACTTTACTTATTATGATCGATACTACAAATATTCCTCCAGTGTTATATCTTTTAGCTAGTTCCCTGGTTTATTTTGTTGAATTGTACATGACACCCTATAGGTTCTCTGATGTTTCCTTGAAAACACAATTGTTAAGTTCATTAAGCAACCAATATTAAAATGAGGCAGCTAGGTGGCACAGTGGATACAATGCCAGACCTAGAGTCAAGAAGACTCATGTTCTGGAGTTCTAATTTGGCCTTAGACACTTATTAGCTCCATCACTCTGGGCAAATCACTTAACCTTATTTGCCTCAGTTTCATCATTTGTTAAAAAAAAAAGGAAAATCTGAAGAAGGAAATGGTAAACCGTTCCAGTATCTTTGCCAAGAAAGTCCCAGATAAAGTTATGAGAGTCTGACATGACTACAAAATTATTGAATAACAGCATTAAAATGTGGTTCAATCATTTTGGAAGGCATTTTCACTAATTGACAAGGATGGAATCATTATTCACTGATTAACTAATTCACATGTAGAACTTAGTCTGTCCAACTTCTGATGATAAATGCAACATGACACGTGTGGACTTTGAAAGTCTTTTGTCTCGAAAAACAGGTGACTTGATCTCAGGCTCATGGGAGGAGAAGACATACACATAGAGAGCTATGATACTGAGGACAAGACCATGTCTTCAAGAAATGATGACATGACTTGCACTTAACTTTGTTTTGAGTGAGGGAGGACTATGGAGATCACCAGCCTCACTTCCCCTCCAGAGCCTTCTGAATTCAGTGTCCAGACATTCATCATGATGACTGGAGATGACCCAGGATGAGGCAACTGGACTTAAGTGACCTGCCCAAGGTCACATAGCTCATGAGTGTCAAGTGTTTGAGGTGAGATTTGAACTCAGGTCCCACTGACTCTTGCACTGATGCTCTATCCACTGCACCACCTAGCTGCCCCAATTAATGTTTATTGACTGACTGGCTGACTAGCCCTTTCCAAAATAATTATTAGTGGAGAACTAACGCTGAAACAAATACAGATAGATAGATAGATAGATAGATAGATAGATAGATAGATAGTTGGATAGATGGATAGATAGATAGATAGATAGATAGATAGATAGATAGATAGATAGATAGATCATGTAGATAGATAATGCAGTTTAAGATGATAGGGTTATGGCTAAAGCTATACATAAGTAGAGCTATTTTATTTGAATGCATTGAGGAAGAGTGAAGGTAGATCTCCATCTGTAATTTCTGTGTACAATTAACAGATTTCTTTGGTCAGTGAGAAATTAGCAGATGAAAAAAAGTATTTCTGTCCTCTGAAATAGGACAAACTGGTCCCAGTGTCCTTGGTTGACTAGTAGTGAACCTAGCATGATCATGTGATTTTTTTATACTATTAAATATCTCCTGAGTCTAGCAGTTCATAGTGAGTAATTCACTTGTTCCATAGAAATATAGTTGGTATAATTCTTTATGTGTTAAATAATGTGTATATCTGCTCCAGCTTATATTGAAAATATGTGATAAAGACTTTCAATTAATTCTATTCTCATAATAAAATGTATTTTACACATGTTTATGTGGATATTCTATACATGTATGTATGGACAATTTTGGCTAGAAAGTATATTTTTTGACTATATCGAAATCAAATTTCAGTGATACAGTAAGGTTTGATGCAGTAAGGTATAATCATATAGTATTGCAGCCAGCATGATTTTATGACCCCAGAAAGAAAACTCACTTTATTACATTCATACTTCAGTGATGTGTTTGCACCTCTAATATGGACAAATGGGAGAGGAAAAGGGAGAGGAAGAGAGAAATAATCCTTGAGGTTAGAGGATAGCATAAATACATAGTTATCCGGGTAGCCTACTATCGTGGCCTCCCCCAGCATCAGTTTCTTTTAGGGAGTCAGAGAGGGAAAACCATAACAGAGGTGATCAGATAAGGAAATTAACCATATGGAGATATTAGAAAGTCATGGGGCGGGGAAGGATTAAGAGTGTGTGTGGGAGAGGATAGTGGAGGGTGAGAAGGCAAATTAGAACTTCACTGATAAATATGGAGATTAGTCAGGAAGAAAGGGACTTGGGCAGGATGATGGAGGGAGTTAGCAGAGGTTGCGTGTGTGTGCATGTGCATGTGTGTGTGAATAAGATGGCAATAGAAATGCTGGAAGAGCTAGAAAAAGTCAGAAAAGAGGTGCTTCAGAATCTACCTGCTGTGAATCATGATTGTTTTGAAATTTGTTATTAACATCAGCGATTAGCCTGCAAATAAATGAGTACAACAAACAAAGACAGCTGATCTTCTCCTGTGCTGATGCCAATCCCCTGAGTAATTTCAGGTATTAATTTCACATATTTTGGGGTTATATCTGAGGCTATGAAAATTTAATTACAATGAGTATATAAAAATGCTTTGCAAATCTTAACATGTAGATTCATATGAACTGTTTTTGTCATTCTTAAAAATATACTGAATTTCATAGTCCACCTAAAAGACCAGATAAATTTCACTCATTTCAGATTGGATGGGGCAAGGGAAGACCATTCCCTCCAACAATTCAGTTCATTTTCATTTGAGTTCGATAGATATGAAACGACTACATGACTACTGTATGGCTCAGTGCATAGAGAGTCTTCCTTGAAGCCAGGAAGATGGGGTTCAGGTCCTACTTCTAAGATACACTGATTGCATGGGCTTGGGCAAATCACTTGTAAGTATCTAAGAAACTCTCCAAGACTCAAAGTTGCAAAGAATGGTGTCAGTATGCATTGGCTAAGGGGGTTAGCTCACCTGAGTGCTCTCTATTAATAGAAACATTGGGACAGTCCCTAAATTGCCCTATGTCTTGTTCAGTGATTCTTAGTTGTGTCTGACTCTATGCGACTCCTTTCAGGATTTTCTTTGCAAAGATACAGGACTACTTTGCCAATTCTTTCCATAGCTCATTTTGCAGATGAGGAAACTGAGGCAAACAGGTTAATTGACTGGCCCAGGGTCACACAGCTAGTAAATATCTGAGGCTGGATTTGAACCTGATCTTGACTCTAGACTCTAATCCACTGTGCCACCTTGTGACAGCTCTTGTAATCATTGTTGAGAACACAAAGAGAAAAGCTGAAATGGTCCCTGCCTTCCAGGAGTGTGTACACTACTGGGGTGGAATATGCTGCATACACACAGAAGTATGTTCAAGAGGGAGAAAACCTTGGCAGCTAAAATATAGAACAAGGTAGGACCTTTCAGATACCTCACAGCATGACTCCCTGTAGGAGGTAGCACCTGAGCTATTCTTGGAGAAGGTAGAGATCCAGGAGCCAGAGGAAAGTGAGGGGTTTTTTATGATGTGAGAGACATCCCACTTCGTGTATCATGTGGATTCTGATTGGAATGTTTTATAAGAAAGCCTAGATGAGCATAGGATGGGAATGCAGAAACCTTCCAAAGGACTTATTATTATCAAGAAAGGCATGAGGCTGGGGACCATGTGTCCATGATCCACAAGACAGACTTATATAAAGAGCTTGCATGTGTAACAGAGAACAGTAAGGGAATGTGACAAACAGATTTTCCAGTATCAGAAAGAAGGCCTCAGTTAAATCCAGTTAACTCAAATCACATTGCCACTTTCCTTTATATCCAGCCGTTTCAGAAATTGCCCTGAGCCCTCCTATGGTATTTGTTTCCTATGGAGGACTTAACCCCACATGTTTGCTGAGCTGTAATTATTTTGTCTGAAGCACCTAAGCTCCATTTAGCAGAGTGGGACTGCAATAGACAGATTCCATCAGGGACTCTTTCTTTCTTCTTAGCAAACACATGGGGCTTGTGTCTTTGTGCAGGCAGCCAGGGACTATGGTATTGTCTGAGCCTCCACTGGCTGGCAGTATGCCAGCAGCTCAGGCAATGAAGACTGTTTACATCTTTTTCTTATCACATTAGCCCAAGAAGGCTACTTAATACAATGCATAGAAACACATTCTTTCAAAAGCACGTGGCCCTCATTGTTCCTTAAAGGGTAGGTTTTTGATTCAAAAGCAATGGAGATCCAGTGAGACCTCAATGTTAATTTATTTCTAAATTGGAATAGCTTTTTCTTTACCTCTACCTGAGATTCCACCATTCAAGAGTCTTGGAGATTCTGCCTCCATAGCATGTCTACTTTCAACCCTAGCTAGCTCTTCCCTGGGATGTTGATCTCTCTGTTACATGTCAAGTCTTCTCTCTCTAATCTATCTTTGCAACTGCCCAAATAACATCTCCCTAAATGCAGTTGATATAGTGCTGGATGTGGAATCAGGTTAACATGGGTTCTTACCTTGTCTCAAATACCTTAGAATATCACTCTGCACAAGTCACTTAACCTCTTTTGCCCCTGGCTTCCTCATCTGTAAACTGAGGATAACAATAATGTTGATCTTATCAACAACACTATAAGGTAGGTACTATCACCCTCCCCTACAAATGAAGATTGCAATGACTTTTTCATGTTTAATAGCTTAAAAGTGCACTAAGACATTTGCAACTCCCTATATAATTGGCATATTTAATTGGCATATACCACCACCACCACCACATCATCATCATTATTTTGTTATCATTGTCATGTCATTTTCATTATGCAAAGCCTTCGGTGACTCCCTAGTCTGTAGGACTTATATTTAAAGTTTTCTTCTGACTTATTTTCCTATATTCCCTAATAGATCCATGCCCACCTCAGAGAAGATGCTGTGCTCTATGAGCAAAGCACAATTGAAACATCTCAAAGGAAATGTACAATGCATAAATATAGAATATCCACCCCAAATGTTCACCCAGACTATCTGTACCCAAACTGTGATAGAGCATTCGGAGTTTGTATTGGTCTGATGAGCCACAGCCAGACACATTAAAATTTTACTGTAACACAAGACGCCAGTTTAGTCCTCTGAGAACTAAGGACAACAACCAGGACCAACCAGAGCAATAGTTCCTCCCGGCAAACTGGTCTACTAATGCCTCTGTGATTTCCTATAGTTGTACCCTGTCCATGGAATGTACTATTTTGATACTTAGAATATAGTATTTTTCTCTAATATGCTGATGAAATTAAAATAAAAACTTAAACAAAACCTTGATTATTTAATTATTTTAGATATAACTTTTACCTTATCCCAAATGAATCCTTCCTTCTAACAAGAAAAAAAAAATTCTGTTATATCCTTTAAATACTCCTATTTTTAAATAGCAAACTCCAGAAGGGCCTCCTCAGTAAGATTCATGGAGACTCAAGATCTTGCCCTAATCATTTACAAAGGAAAAGTGGATAAAGAATGTTGTTTTGTTTATTGACTTCACTTAGATTTCAATGTGAATTTGGATTATGCGATTCCATCAATGTAAGCATCTTGGTCAGATACTACAGATCCAGTCTAAAATTGTCCTTTTGCCCATTGTGGAGATCAGTAACTGCATATGCAAAAATTGGCATGAACAACAATATTAGAATGGAGAAGAAAGGGGGAGGGTGTTTTCTGTAGCAAGAGGCAGAGATAACAGATGCACAGGACACTGATGACCAGGCAAAAGTAAAAACACTCTAAGGAGCATTGAAACCCTACTCTAGTCCCTTTGGCGGCCATCTCCAGTCATCCTGATCCATACCTGGCCACTGCACCCAGATGGCTCCAGAGGAGAAAGTGAGGCTGGTGACTTTGCACAGCCCTCCCTCACTTAAATCCAATTCACTTGCATATCATGACATCACCTTCCTGATGTCATGGTCCTCTTCAAGAACAAAGTTCAAACAACAGACAATATGAAATACGAAAACTTTATAAAAACATTGTAGAAGGTCATGGAGATGAATCTTAGGATGAGAAGGCATGGATAAATCATAAGTCTAATTGGTAGAGGTAAAGCTAGACCCTTAGAAGCACTCTAGTTGTACCCCCTCAATTGATGGATAAGAACATTGAGGCATAAACAGGTTATATGAACACAGGGAGTAATGGGCAGAGCCAGGTTTCAAACTCAGATCTCATGACTCCAAATTCCACATTCCAAGTTTAGCACTACTTCTGTGCCATGTTTCTTTCCATGAATAGTAACGTTCTCAGTAATCTACAGAGGAGATAAATTCTTCCTTGTAACTGGTGATTTCCTTATTCCCTGTCTGTTGTAGCATTAGGGATGGGTACCTTGGGACTTTCTTGTACTTGGTGGCTCTGCCTAAACCTTTCTCTGCTCTTCTGTCTCCTAAACTGAATTCTTTTCTCTGTGATCCCCTTTGCTCCTTTATTCTGTGTACTTTCTCATGAATTCAGGTGCAATGGTTGAGATTCAGAGTGTTATTTCCCTCCCCACTTTTGTACTTGATTCTTTGGCTTCCCTATTCCATAAGCACTCTCCCCTTCTTGTCTCTTAATCACACTTGTTGTCTCTGAGAACACAATTTCATTGTGCTAAGAGCATGGTGGCAGGCAGAATTTTGAACTTTGTAGGCTTATTTATTATCCAAGTTCTCAAAATATTTTTTGTGGTATTTATGATCAGGGAATCAGACAACATGGGTAGACAACAGGAGAAAATCACCCTTGGCTATCACATCTTTCCTACCTTTTAGTTCTTTCATTTTCTATGTTGAAGAAACAGTTTAAGAATATATTGAAACATTTCAGGATGAGCAGTATGGAGAATATATATCTGGTACTCCTGTAATTTTATTTCTCACTCAACTAAAATAACTATACACTGAGGGTCTTGGAGGGAGAACTTATTTGCTATGCTCAGCCTTCTTCCTCCCCACCCAATCTAGCAGAATTTGGTTTGTTGCTGTGGAATAAAATACTTTTGACCTAGATGCCATGAGATGCCATAAAAAATAGATCTAAATCTCTAACCGGGGCAGAGGTTCACTAAAATATGATAATTTGTAATGTGAGTCAAGGTTAAATAAACAACTTCATATTGAAATGAGATTGCTCACAACATGCGCACGCACAAATACATACATACAAATTTGTACTAGTGACAACACAAAGTGGAGTGAACAGTAAATTGTTGATGACTGAGCATTGGATAAAAGAGCCTATAGAAGATGCATATTTGTATACATTATATATAAGATATCACAGAGTCATAAATAGCATGGAACTAATGGAACTAATTTAGACCCTTGGTTACTGCAATATTATTGTGAATAAATGAACAGGAAAAAGTATCAAGCACTTATTATGTTCTGGTACTATATTAAATATTGAAGATAGAAATATAAAGCTTGACTCCAGTTTGCATATAAATATATATGTACATATGCACACATATGTATGTATGCATTGTGTTCACATACACACATGCATATTTCTATATACAGACAAAGGAGGAGTTTTGATTCTTTAGCCTGGGTAATCACAGGAATGGTGAATGGAATCACAATATCCTTTCTTTTAATTTGTTTTACAATTAACAAATATTTATTTTCTCCACCTCCCTCCAGTCCCCCTGAGACAGGGCAGAACACATTTACAGCCATATGCATAGTCAAGTCAATTTCCACATTGGCCATGCCCAAAATGTATATCTTGTTTCACATGATGAGTTCATCACTCCTCTCTCTGGAAGTGGATCTCATGCATCATCAGTGGTCCTTACGATACTGATTGGCCATTGCATTTATTATGGATGTTAATTCTTTCAAAATAATTACTTTTTAAAATGATGTTATGGTATACTTTTTGTCCTTGTTTTGCTCACTTTCTACTCCATCAGTTCATCTAAGTCTTTGAAGTTTTTTGACATAACAGTGATTATTTGGATGTTTTCACATATGCCCTTTCCAGGAAAAAGGTTGTCTATTAGGTCACTTTTAGGATAAAAGGAGGGAGAAATCAGAATGGGGCAGAGGACATAATAGGTAAACAGCCTATGGAAATAAGATGGCTAGAGTGAATCATGGTCAGTCCTGGGCCAGGTGATATATGTATCAGCATCACTCTCATCACAGAGGTATATTGGGACTTTTGCAATGTGCTTTCCATAGGTTACCCTGCTTGATTCTCACAATAACACTGGGAGGCAAGGATTTTTTTCCATTTTAGACAGGGAGAAACAAAGGATCAAGGCTATGAAGTGACTTGATCTGAGTTGCAAAGATGGTAAATATATGAGTTGGGATTTTAGTCTGTCTTCATGCCTTCAGATCTAATATGTCATTTACTAGGTTGTGTTCACCTCAGTGGGGGCCAGTATGCCTTTTCTAGGAGGTCACATGTTCTTCCCACGATTAATATTTGAGTTTTCTCTTGAGTATTTATGCTTTTGATGACAATGAGGTAGTGAAATTCTGTTGATCTTGAACTCACAGAATTCCCCTTTGATTGTGACCCTGGGGCAAATAATTTCATATCTTTGTTCCTCAATTTCTTTATCTGTACCATAGATATGATAATACTGGCTTTATCTTTGCGTGGGTTTATTACGATGAAAGTGATTTTCAAGACTTTTCCTTTTAGAGAAAAGTGAGCCATTATTGTTATCAGAAGTATTATTATCCCTATAATGCTCATGGATATAAAAATAGCTCAGTCAGATTGATATTTGCTTTAAGGTTCGTAAAGTGCTTTACAAATTTTTTGCTGTTCAGTCATTTCAGTTGTGTCTGACTCTTTGTGACCCTATTTGGGTTTTCTTGGAAAAGATATTGAAGTGATTTACCACTTAACTTCTCCAGCTCATTTTACAAATGAAGAAACTGAGGCAAACAGAATTAAGTGGCTTGGCCAGAGTAATATAACTAGTAAGAGTCTGAGGCTGAATTTGAATTCAGGTCTTCCTAACTAAAGGTCCTGTGGTCTATCCACTGCATTGCCTACCTGCACACTTTACAAATTATTACCTCAATTTATCCCACTATAAGACTGAGATAGGTGCCATTATTATCCCTATTTTACACATGAGGAAACTGAGGAAAGATGAGGTTAAATGACTTGTCCAGGGTCACAAATCTAATAATTCTGTGACACCATTTTTGAATTCAAGTCTTTCTGACTCCAGGTGCGATTCTCTATATTCTGTGCCACCTCACTGACTCAAACAATTGCTGAGTAGAGTATGAATTAGACATTATTTGTGTGCACACACGTATATATATATATATATATGTATATATATATGTATGTATGTATGTATGTACTTCTCAGAAGAGTCTCATGTCTTACTGGCAACTCATAAGTACAAATGGGTTACTCCCTTTCTAGACATACAATGACATCCATACACTGGTCCTTTAGAAGCCTTGTCATTATTTTCTCCTATGTCAGTTCAACAGAGAAGCTGTTCTGAGACTTACTGATAAATATCTGATCTTGGCTGTGTAATAGCATTTCTGGGTTAGTCATTTCTCCTGGTGATCAATTTCTATATGAAGGGCCTAAGGAAAAGTCATTGACATGTTTCAAGTGTGTTCCATCATCTTTTTCAATGTTTGAAAAGCTCCTCTATCACTGAAGCCTCTACCATGTGCCTTTTCATCCATCTCTCTCCTACTATAGACATCAGATCATTAGCAGTTTTGCACCTTTGCCTTAGCCCATATTCCATATGAAAATCTTGAAACTTTCAGCAGGCTGTGGAAAATGGACCCTGATAAAAACATTCTCAATATTCCTTCCCCACATCTTTTCATTACTTATTTCAGTTAAGTTCAATGATACTGCCAAAAAGGTGAATAGTACCTGGAAATATTATTTTCACAGCAAGTACAAATGAAGCCAATCAAGACTGACGTGTGTGTGTGTGTTAGTGGCTAAGCAAGATGACAGTTAAATATGTACACATGTATAAAAATATATATCCCTATATACATATATGCATGTATAATATACACACATTATGATATATAGTATTACCTATACCTTGTTTTACATGTAATGCAATGTATGAAATGTGGATAATGCATATAATACGTCATTTGCATTCTGCCTTCCTCATTGCCTTTAGATCCATTAGTTCTGCCATTAGATTGTGCCTTGTCTTTTTGGTATTTTATTTTTCACTGATTCCCTGAAAAAATAATTTTAACATGAGCGTTTGAAGTTTTGAGTTTTAAATTATCTTCCTCTTTCCCCACCCTTCTCATTAAGATGGCAAGCAACCTGATAGTTTATACATGTGTAGTCATGCAAAATATATTTCTATATCAGTCATGTTGTAAAGGAAAGCATAGACTTCCCCCCCAAAGCAACATCAATAAAAATAAAAATGAAATTAAAAAATAGACTTTAATCTGTATTCAGACTCCACCAATTCTTCTTCTGGGAAGGGCAGCATTTTTCATTCTAAGTCCTTTAGAGTTGTTGTAGTTCATCGTATTGCTGAGAATAGCTAAGTCATTCGCAGCTGATCACCTTCCAACATTGTTGTTATTGTGTATCATGTTCTGCTGGCTTTCCTCATTTCACCTTGCATCAGTCCATGTAAGTCTTTCAGGTTTCTCTGAGCGCATCCTGCTCATCATTTCTTATAGGCACAATATTATCCCATCACAACCCTATATCACAACTTGTTCAGTTGCAAATGAAAAGAGTTGAAAGAGGCAATCTCATATCCTTCAGTCTCTCAAAAATCTCATGTATTTCCTCATCAAATTTCTTACCCAAATCACTCAGATTTATTTAATTACAATATAATAAAGCTACTCTCTCTTTTTGTTTCCCCACAACTGTCTAGCACAATCAGCACTCATTTTATTAAGCACCTACTCTATTCCAGCCATTAAACTAATCCATGGGTTAAAAAGAATGACAAAAACAAGGATAAGGAAAATAGATGGAATTCTTTGAGGAGAATTCTTCTTAGCATCTTCTAGGTCTTTTTAGATTAATGACTTTTATACATAAAATATCCTATCAATTATAATTATGTATCCGCATAGACAAATTCTCTCTATGCAGGGAGATTGCATAGAATAATCACTAGCGAAATATTGAGATAGACAGACAGGTCGGTGATAGAAAAATACAAAGGAAGAGATAGATAGAAAGATAGATAGATAGATAGATAGATAGATAGATAGATAGATAGATAGATAGATAGATAACAGTTCTATCTGTTTATCTTCCTCCAGTGATCACCTGACATTCACCTTTTACCTATGGCTCCACAGAGTTGTAGCATATGCAACAGCCACACCCCAGTAAAACCATTTTAGTAGATTGGTTAAGTCAGTTTGAAGGTTACCAAGGGACTTCAAAACCACCAATGATGTAAGGAGATTATCTACTCAAAGCATATCGAACCTGGTGGAATATATGAATGAGAACATTTTGTTCCAGTGTCCATAAAGGTGACTGAGATAGGATCTGTGGAGTGCTTAGAGCTTGGTCAGATGTTAAAGACATCAAGGTCATCCACTGCAACCCAGGCTATCACCAATCATCGTGACTTTTGTATTGTCATTGGTCTTTGATAACTCTGGAAGAGAGAGTGGGCCTCATGACTTTTTACAGCTCTGCCTCACATAAATCCAATGCACACAAGATTCAAGATATCACTCCATGATGTCATTTGTCCTTTCAGAGAATAAAGGATGAAAAACAATAGCTATGTAGAAATGTAGGAAACATAAATAAATATAGACATTTATTTTAGGTAACAGAGCATAATGAATACATTACCATGTTTGGTACTAGAAAAAACTGTGTTCAAGTCTTTCCTCTGACAAAGCATGGTTATGTGACCAAGTTTATGTCACTTAACCTCTCACTGCCACAGAGATTTTTTTTAAATTAATTTTATTTCTTTTCAGTGTTCTACAATCATTACCAAATAACTTAGATATTTTCCCCTCCTTCCCCCCTCCCTCCCCAAGATGGTATACAATTTTATATAGGTTCTATACATACATTTCTATTAAATACATTTTACTATAGTTATACTGTGTAGAAGAATTAAAATGAATGGGAGAAATCCTATAACAAACCAAAACATAATACACACAAAAAAATGATCTGCTACATTCAATATGCTATTGAATTCCATAGTTCCTTCTCTGGATGTGGAAGGCATTTTGCCTTAAAAGACCATTGGGAACTTTTTTAAGTCCTTTCATTGCAATGAAGTTCCAAGTCTACCAGAAAAAAAACTCTCTCACACTGTGCCATAGAGATTTTTTTAAAATTATTTTTATTCATGGTGTTCAACGTTCATGTCCACAAGAATTTGAGTTCCATATTTCCTCTCCATCTGTCCCCTCCCTCTGCCCCAAGATGGCATGCATTCTGATAACTCCTTCCCCCAGTCTACCCTTCCTTATATCACACCCTCCCCTTCCCCCTTACTTTCTTGAAGGACAAGATAGATTTTCATACCCCATGGCCTATTCTACTTATTTCCCAGTTGCATGCAAAAGCAATTTTCAACATTCAACTTTAAAGCCTTGAGTTCCATACTCTTTCCCATCCTCCCTCCCCACCCACCCCCTCCCTGAGAAAGCAAGCAACTCAATATAGGTCACACATGTGTTGTCATGCAAAACACTTCAGTAACAGTCATGTTGTGAAAGACTAACTATCCTTTTATCCTGTTCTTCCCTCCATTTCCATTCTCTCCCTTGACCTGTCCCCCTACAATAGTGTTTGCTTCTGATTACCCCTTCCCCTAATCTGCCTGCCCTTGTGTTATCTTCCCTCTCCCACCCCCTTCTCCCTTGCCTTCTTGCAGGATAAGATAAACTACCATACTCAATTGAGTGTGTATTTTATTCTCTCCTGAAGCCAAATCTAATGAACATAAGGCTCATTTAGTTCCTCTCATCTTCCCCTTTTTCCCCTCTATTTTAAATCCCTTTCTTGCCTCTTTTATGTGAGATGATTTATCACATTGGACCTCTCTCTATCTCTTTCTCTCAGTACATTCCTCTCAATAATTACGTTTTTTAGGTATCCTCTCTTCATATGTAGCTCACTTTGTGCCCTCTGTCAATCCATGTGTATATATAAAATACCTCTTCATCAAGAAAGTTAAGAATCTATAGTCTGTTTCTTTTCCCCCTATTATCTCATTTTTCCAGTCAATTACTTGTCTACTTCAGCAGTGACTGCTACGACACTGGGGCTAGGGCTGGACTACAGTCCCCAACTTTCCCATTGACCTTTGAAGCAGTGTCTGGCTGTGGGTTGAGAAGTCTGTAAACCACTACAGCTGTCAGTATTACAGGGCCCTGAAGCCTTCTCCAGTCCCATCTGTGTTGTCACGACCCAAGCTGGGCTGAGCTATGCCCTGAGCCTGGTACGATAGACCCTTCCTGCCTGCCTTCCAGATTGTCTTGGGCTGGAAATCTGTTTTACTCTGTCATTTTGTGGATTCTGTTGCTCTAGAATTTGTTCAGAGTCATTATTTACAGGTTTTTTGAGGGGTTTGGGGAAGAACTCAGACAGGTCCCTGCTTCTACTCCTCCATTTTGGCTTTGTCGCTATTTCATTTTGTTTTTCTAATCTATGAATGAAGAGGGTTAAACGATGATCTCATGTCCTATCCAGCTCTAGGTTTTCTCATTCTTACGCTTATTAGCCTTGGTGAGGGCAGGTTTTTTTTTTGGGGGGGGGGGGTAGAACATTTATACATACATACATATCTATACCTATATATATCTATCACAAATGAGGGAGAGAACTGAGTCTTTGAAAGTATTTTATTTTCACATTATTTCTTGCATTCCATTTATTTCTGTATTTACAAGATCTTTCATAAGACATTATAGAATCCATGAGGATAGGGATGTCATCATATAAGGCTTTTTTTTAAAGTAAACACTTGACAAATATCTATTGGTTGGAGAGTCAGATGGATTAATAAATTAATGAAGGAAGGAATAAATGTATAACAATTTTCATGAGGTGACTAGACAATTATAAGTAAGGAAATAAGAAGGGAATATGAAAATTCCCTATGGGAGAAAAATGGGTTGAGGTATAACCAGTTGTACTGAATGGAGAAAAGGTGATGAAAAGGAACAAAATACTGTTTCTTCAGTCACACAAAAAAGGAAGAAAGGAAAACATAAGCTATTTGAGGCCAAGTAGTCTTTATGTGTGTATTTTTCTTTTGTTATTCCCACTCTTTAGGGCAGTGCTGGCATATAGTTCATTATTGTTGTCATTGTTGAGTCATTAAGTTGTGTCCATGAATCTGTGGACCATAGCACACCAGTACTGTCCATGGGGTTTTCTTGGCAAAGTTACTGGAGTAGTTTTTCAATCCTTCTCCAGGGGCTTAAGGCAAAGAGAATTCAAATCACACAACTAGAAAGTGTCTTGGCCCAGATTTTAACTTGGTCTTCCTGATGCTGGGGTCAATCCTTTGTCCACTGGGACTTTAAACTGCCTCCACATAATTAGCAATTAATAAATGCTTATGGATTGACTGATGCACATATTGATTAGTTATTGATAGTAGAAAACAAAAGAAGTTGGGTCAGGCATAACAGCATTTGAAACAGCAGTTAGGGAGGTCATTTCAGAATAATTTGGTTGTGTTTTGGATCATTCTTGATATCATTAGGCAAGAAAACGGAATAAAAATAAGTGGCCATGCATAAATACAGAACATTCATAAGGTAAATGGTTACTAGCTAACATTGAAAATGCCTCCATAGAAGCAGAATTATTTGTTTAAATGAACATTGGTGCTTGTTTATTTTTTATTGCTGTGAAACTTATAGATTTTTCTTAATGTTTGGGAGAAAATTAAAACTAATATTTGCCAAAGAATACTGAACAACAAAACGGTTTTTGACAATGTAATTCCACCAAGAATTTCTTTCTATAGTGCTCTTATTGCTTCCAATCTGTTAGTTTGCTGATGAAATTAATTATCCTGCAAGTTCTTTGGGGGCAGTTCTCTATTTAAGGTAAACATTCTCTGCATTCCCCAAGTCTTCCTAAAAATCACTATGAATGAAATTTAATATAGCATTCTTTGTAATTCATAGTTTATCAAGAATGCCAGTGGACCTCATAGTATTTAAAGATAAAGAAGCATACTTAAGCAAAATAAATTCCCACATTGGCCATATCCAGACACAAGTATCTCATTCTGTACCTTCGTCACTTTATTTTTCCTCTTAAAAATTATTCATTTTTAGTTTCTTTCCATTCACTTCCACAAGATGTTAAGTTCCAAATTTTCTCCACTTCTCTCCCCTTTGCTCATCCCAAGACATTGTGCATTCCAATTACCCCTTCCCCCAATCTGCTGTCCCTTCTCTTACACCCTTCCCTTCTATATTCTTGCAGGACAAGATAAATTTCTATACTCCATTGCCTGTATGTCTTATTTCCCAGTTGATTGTTAAAATCATTTTAGCATTTGTTTTTAAAACTTTGAAATTCAACTTCTCTCCCTTCCTCCTTCCCCACCCATCCCCATTCAAAAGGCATGCAATTGATATAGATTATGCATGTGTAGTCATGTCAAACACTTTCATAACAGAACAAACAATTCAGTATAGGTTATACATATGTAGTCATGTACAGTAAATATATATGTGAAGTCATGTGTATCAAAATGCTGTCATAACAGTCATGATGTGAAAGACTAACTACAGTTCCCTCCATCCTGTCCTGCCCCCGTTTATTCTATTCTTTCTTTTGACCCTGTCCCTACTCAAAAGTGTTTACTTCTGATTACCCCCTCCTCCCATTTGCCTTCCCTTCTATCAACCCTCCCACCACCTGCTCATCCCCTTTCCCCCTTCTCTCCTGTAGGGTAAGATAAATTTTTCATACCAAATTGAGAGTGCATGTTATTCCCTCTTTAAGCCAGATCTAATAAAAGAAAGATCCATTCTTTCCCTCTCACCTTCCCCATCTTCCCCTCTATTGAAAAAGCCTTTTTCTTGTGTCTTTTATGTGAGAGAAAATTTACCCCATTCTATTTCTCCCTTTCTCCTTCTCCCAATATATTCCTCTCTCACCCCTCAATTTTATTTTTAGATATCACCCATTCATATTCAACTCATCCTTAGTCCTCTTTCTACACATATATAATCTCTCCAACTACCCTAATACTGAGAAAAGTCTCGAGTTGCAAATAACATCTGTCCAAGTAGGAAAGCAAACAGTTCAACTTTAGTAAATCTTTTATCATTTCTCTTGCATGTTTACCATTTCATGCTTCTCCTGATTCTTGTGTTTGAAAGTCAAATGTTTTAGTAATTTCTGGTCTTTGCACTGAGAATGCTTCAAAATCCTCTATTTCATTGAATGACTATTTTGTTCTCCTGAAGTAGTATATTCAGTTTTTCTGGGTAGGTAACATTTAGTTTTAATCCTGGTTCCTTTGATCTGTGGAATATTATATTCCAAGCATTCTGATCCCTTAATTCAGAAACTACTAGATCTTGTATTATTCTGACTGTGTTTCCACAATACTTGAATTGCTTCTTTCTGGCTGTTTGCCATATTTTCTCCTTGATCTGAGAGCTATGAAATTTTGCTGCAGTATCCCTAGTATTTCATTTTGGGATCTCTTTCAGGAAGTGATTGATGGATTCTTTCATGATCTATTTTACCATCTGGTTCTAGAATTTGAGGGCAATTTTCCTTGAAAATTTCTTGAAAGATGATACCTCAACCAAGGTGAGCAAATACAGAGAAAGAAAACTATAAATCAATTTCTTTAGTGAATATCAGTAAAATTTTTTAAATAAAACACTAACAAAGACAGTGTAGCAGTATATCACAAAGGTTACTTTTCCAAGTTCATTTTATACCATGAATGCAGGGATGATTAAATATTAGGGAAACTGAAAGCATAGTTGACTCTCATCAATAAAAAAAATAAAATCACATGATTATATCAATAGATGCAGAAAAAACTTTTGACAAAATGCAATACCCACTCCTATAAAAAGTACTAGAAAATATATGATTTAATGCAGCCTTTCTTAAAATGATAAATATCTATGAAAAGGGCAGCTACGTGGCACAGTGGATAGAGTGCCAGATATGGAAGACTGACCTCCCTTAGCTCAAATCTGTGACTTAGATATGTGAACTTGAGCAATTAAAATTCTTTTCATTCAAATAAAAACAGATCTAAACAATTGAAGAAATATTAATTGCTTAACCAAAATAACAGAAATGAAACAATCTTGTACTGGATAAGACATACCGTGATATATCATTGCAATAGATAAGGTACACAAAACAGTAGTAAATGACAATAATAACCTAGCATTTGATAAATCCGAAGATCCAAGCATTTTGGTCAAGATCACATAATTTGATTAAAAAAAAACTGTTGGGGAAAATAGAAAACTGCTTTGAAGAAACTAGGCATAGACCAATATTTTATACTGTATACCAAGATAAGGTTGAAATGGACAAATTATGTCGACATACAAGGTAATATCATAGGCAAGTTTGTGAAGCTTGGAAAAATATCCCTATCAGATATATGAAAAAGGGAGGAGTTTATGACCAAGCAAGAGACAGACAGGATAAAGGAAAGTAAAACAGATAATTTTGATTATTTAAAATTAAAAATAATCTACACATACAAAATTATGCAGCCACATTTAGAAGGAAGGAAAAGGGGGAAATGGTTAAAAAAATTACAGTGCTTCTCTGATAAAGACCTCATTCTTTTATAAATTTATTTATTAAACTTTTTACATTCATTTTCACAAAATTTTGGGTTCCAAATTTTCTCCCCATTTGTCCCCTCTCCCACCCCAATACACCGAGCATTCTAATTTCCCCTATTGCCAATCTGCCCTCTCTTCTATCATCCCTCCCTTCCCTTGACCCCATCTTCTCTTTTGTCCTGTAGGGTCAGATAACTTTCTATTCCCCATTACCTGTATATCTTATTTCCTAGTAGCAAGAAGAATACTCGACAGTTCTTCCTAAAACTTGGAGTTCCAAATTCTCCCCATCACTCCCTCCCCACCCATTCCCTTTGGAAAGGCAGACAATTCAATACAGGCCATATCTGTGTAGTTTTGCAAATGACTTCATGTCATTTTCTCATGTTGTGTAAGACTAACTATATTTCGCTCCATCCTATCCTACCCCCCCATTGTTTTTATTCTCTCTTTTGATCCTGTCCCTCCCCAAGAGTGTTGACTTCAAATTGCTCCCTCCTCCCATTGCCCTCCTTTCTATCATCCTCCCTACCCTGCTTATCTCCTTCTCCCCCACTTTCCTGTACTGTAAGATAGGTTTTCATACCAAAGTGTGCATTTTATTCCTTCCTTTAGTCAAATGTGATGAGAGTAAACTTCATGTTTTTCTCTCAGCTCTCCTCTTTTTCCCTCCACTAAAAAGTCTCCTGCTTGCCTCTTCCATGAGAGATAATTTGCCCCATTCCATTCACCCTCTCTCCTCCCAATGTATTTCTCTCTCACTGTTTACCTTCATTTTTTTAAGATATGATTCCATCCTATTCCATTCACTCTGTGCTATCTGTCTCTCTCTGTGTGAGCATGTGCACGTGTGTATGTGTATGTGTGTGTGTGTGGGCGAACGCGTGTGTGTGTAGTCTCACCAACTACCCAGATACTGAGAAGCTTCAAGAGTTACAAATATTGTCTTTCGATGTAGGAATGTAAACAGTTCAACATTGGTAAGTTCCTTATGACTTCTCTTTGCTGTTTGCTTTTTCATGCTTCTTCTCATTCTTGTGTTTGAAAGTCAAATTTTCTTTTCAGCTCTGCTCTTTTCGTCAAGAATGCTTGAAAGTCCTCAATTTCATTGAAAGACCACATTTTCCCCTGAAGCATTATACTCAGTTTTGCTGGGTAGGTGATTCTTGGTTTGAGTCCTAGTTCCATTGACTTCTGGAATATCCTATTCCACGCCCTTCAATCCCTTAATGTAGAAGCTGCTAGATCTTGTGTTATCCTGATTGTATTTCCACAGTACTGGAATTGTTTCTTTGTAGCTGCTTCCAATATTTTCTCCTTGACCTGGGAATTCTGGAATTTGGCCACAATGTTCCTAGGAGTTTCTCTTTTTGGATCTCTTTCAGGCGGTGATCAATGGATTCCTTCAATACTTATTTTGCCCTCTGGTTGTAGAATCTCAGGGCAGTTTTCCTTGATAATTTCATGAAAGATGATGTCTAGGCTCTTTTTTTGATCATGGCTTTCAGGTAGTCCCATAATTTTTAAATTGTCTCTCCTGGATCTATTTTCCAGGTCAGTTGTTTTTCCAATGAGATATTTCACATTCTCTTCCATTTTTTCATTCTTTTGGTTTTTTTTGTGATTTCTTGGTTTCTCAGAAAGTCATTAGCCTCCATCTGTTCCATTCTAATTTTGAGAGAACTATTTTCTTCAGTGAGCTTTTGAGCCTCTTTTTCCATTTGGCTAATTCTGCTTTTGCAAGCATTCTTCTCCTCATTGGCTTTTTGAACCTCTTTTGCCAATTGAGTGAGCCTATTTTTCAAAGTGTTATTTTCTTCAGCATTTTTTGGTGTCTCCTTTAGCAAGGTGTTGACCTGTTTTTCATGCTTTTCTTACATCTCTCTCATTTCTCTCCCCAGTTTTTCCTCCACTTGTCTAACTTGATTTTCAAAATCCTTTTTGAGCTCTTCCATGGCCTGAGCCCATTGCATTTCGGATGCTTGGGGTAGAGCGGCCTTGACTTCTATGTTTTTCCCTCATGGTAAGCATTGCTCCTCGTCATCAGAAATGAAAGGAGGAAACATCTGTTCCCCAAGAAAGTCACCTTCTATGGTCTTATTTTTTTTCCCTTTTCTGGGCATTTTTCCAGCCAGTTATTTGACTTCTGAGATTCCTCTCCACCCCTGCCTCACTAGTGCTTGGGGTCTGAGATTCAAATGCTGCTTCCAAGCCTCAGGGCTTTCAGCAGGGGGCAGGGCTTCTATTCAGGGGGATTAAGTTCAGGTGCTCAGGTGAGGGCAGGGATACCTCTCAGGGCTCAGTTCCCTCAGGGGGTTTATGTGGAGACCTTCAACAATAGAACTGAGCTCTGCTTTTCGAGCTCCTGGCCACTGCTCCTTCTTTCTTCTGAGGGGGCCTGAGTTATGGAGACACCCCGCTCCCCTTTGGGTGGCCAGATAGGCTCTCTCACTGGCCTTTAGCACCTGTGGGTGGATGGACCTGTGCAGCTGCCAGAGATTCCATCCCTGAAGCCTGCTTGGATCTTCTCCTCTCGGTGCCCTGCGGCCAAGGCAGGGCTGGGCTCTGCTCCAAGTCTGGTGCACGACAGACCTTTGGAGTCAGTTTTTCCGGGATCTCTGGAACCGAAATCTCCTCCACTCCATTGCTGTGAGGCTTCCACTGCTCCAGAATTTGTTGGGAGTTCTTTTTACAGGTAATTTATAGGCTGTGGGTTCGGAGGTAGCATATGTGAATCTTTCTACTCTGCCATCTTGGCTCCTCCCCCCTCATTTTTCAAATATATAAAGAAATGAGGACATTTTACACAAATGTGAACTATTCATTAATTAATAAATAGTCAATGGATGAGAATAGGTAATTTGCAGAAGAAGAAATCAAAGATGTTAACAATCATGTGAAAAAAAGTGTTCTAAATCATTAATGATTAGAGCAATCAGATTAAAAGTATGATCTACCACCTCATACATCAGATTGGGCAACATTATAGAAAAGGAAAATGACAAATGCTGGAGGAGATGTGAACAAATTAGGTCACTAATGCAATATTGGTGGAGTTGTGAAATAGTTTAACCATCAGGAGCATGTTTTGGAACTATGCTCCCCAAGTTATAAAACGATATACTTTTTGATCCAATAATACAACTACTAGGTCTGTATCTGAAAGTAATCAAATAAAAGAGTAAATGATGTATTCGTACCAAAAAAAAATTATAACAGCTTTTTGTGGTTGGGAATTGAGGGGATACCCATCAATTGAGGGATGGCTGAAGAAGTTTGCTATATGATTATGAAGGAACACAATTATGCTATAAGAAATAATGAATGGAATGGTTTCAGAAAAACCTAGGAAATCATAAAAACCCATGCAAATTGAAGTGAATATAGCCAGAAGAACAATGATACTGTAATAATGACTTACTGTGAAAGACTAAGGTTCTCTAATCAAGATAGTAATCCAAATTAGTTGCAAAGGACCAATGATGAAAAGTGCTATCTGCCTTCAAAGAGAAAACTAATAAACTATGGATTCGGATTGAAGCATACTTTTATACTTTATCTTTCTTGATCTTTTTTTTTTGTCCATGTTTGCTTTTGCTACATGGAAGTACATAATATGGGAAGATATTTTCCAACACTTCGCAGGTATAATCAGTATCAAATTTCTTGCTTTCTCAAGGAGGAGGCAGTGGATGGAAGGGAATGAGAGAATTTGGAACTCAAAATGAAAAAAAAAGTGAATATTCTTACATGTAATTGGGTAATATTTAATACAATACATAAGGCACATTTTAAACATAGTAATGGAAGTGTAGCTAGTCATGGTATGCCATTACCTTGACATTTGAGTTGTCAAGATTTAAAGGAAACATATTTATATATCTATATTTATAGATACATACATATAAATGCATGTATATTATATATGTATATTACATATGTGTCAGGATATGTATTTATATATGTATATATGTATATATACACATATATGTGTGTGTATGTATATCTGTATCTATCTATCTATCTATATTTATATATATATATATATATATATCTATGTTTCGATTCTTTCTTTGTATAGCACTTCTGCCACCATCTAAGACTAATTTCAATATATGGATTACAGAGTTGAAAGGGACATTAGAGATTCACTATCATATTATCATACAATTGGAGAGTTGATAACAATCTCAGCAGTCATCTAGTCCAACTCATGCACCAAGGAAGTCCTTACTTTACAATACCTAACAAGTTAAAGTTTCTCAAGCAAGCATTTGTTTCCAAGTCCATAATTTTATAGATATAAAAATAGAAGGTTAGAGAAAGTAAATGACTTGGCCAATGGCAGACACATTGTAAGTATTGGAGAGATGTGAACTTGGACCTCTTCTTACTGAGCCAGAGTGATGTCCAGTGCACCACACTGATGCCTAAATGTGATGAAAGGGAATGTAAAAGAATATATAAGACCTAGAGGAATGCATGAATTGGGGTTATATTTTAAACTATTGGTGCTGTTTTTATTTTTTAAAATTATCTATATTTTAAATTCAGTAATGAGCATTTTCTTTTTTAAATTTAAAATTCTTATCTCATTACTTGTTGATTTCTGACCTGGTGACAATAGTCTAGGGTCCTTGAACCCTGTTTCATCACAGAAAGGAAGTGGCAGCTATAGAGTGACTTTGAAATCCAATCTTGAGTACCAAGTAGGGGGTCCTGTGAAAAGCAAGGAGCATAATAGAAACTGCCCTTCAGCTACATGGGAGGGAAAATCTTCCATTGCAGAGTATAAAAGGGAGATGTTATCTGTAAGATGCTGGCTACTTGAAATGATTCTTAGAGGAGTTCAAAAACTAGTCTCCATTGTTTTAATTAACTGAATGCCCATCTGAACAAAAATGTCAATCAGAAACAGGAAGGGAAAAAAATCACTTTATCTTCTCCAGGTAAACTGGTCTGTGCCATGAAGTATTCTAGGTGTACCACACTGAGTATTGCCTAAGAGGGCAAATCCCTAGTACAGATGAGGGGGGATGAATTCAAAACAATTAGATGGTATTTCAGAATGCACATTCATTGCCAAAGAAAACAGGGTTTTTGACTTCTGGGATTTGGACAGACTTCATGTAGTGATTAATTAATGTAAAAGCATTCCTGCTCTACCATCAGTCTGGTATGATCTGGAAAATAATACAAATGATACAATGACATCTTTAAGAAGAGTGGAGAAAGACATAAAGAGGAAAAAGCACTATCTGTTGATTGTTTTGTCTGCAAAAGATGGTCATCAGGGTCTAGTGAGAAAGAATTAGAAACAATATACATTTTGGATATTCATTGAGGTACAGTGAGTTATGGCAATAATAATAAAAAAAATTATTGATGACATAGTGGAGTTGGGAACATTAAGGTGGAAGGGGCTGGGCCTTGATACCCAGATATACTCCAAGATTATTAAACATATGATATCACTGACATGGTCAGTCCTTCTGTGGGAAGCAGAGAGTCAAAAGAGTCAGTTATTAAAAGAATGAAACAGAGATAACAATTTTCCTTTTTTTTTCACCTTCAAGATTATTAATGCTATTTAGTACATATGTGTTTTGTGCTGATGTTCCTTTACTCTTTATGGTACATTTTAGAACAACATAGTTTCCTTGAATATTTCTTTTAATTAGATTTAGTTTTGCTTTTGCTTTATATAAGATTATGATTTCTAACCCTATTTTTTTCCTTTACTTCTGAAACATAATACCTAACATCTAGTTTTAACTCTGTTTCCTTCTCTTTCAAGTATGTCTCTTGTAGACAACATATTATTTGATTCTATTTTCTAATTCATTCTTCTTCTCTTCCATTTTACAAGTGAGTTCATCCTATTCACATTCAGAGATAAAGTCCCTAATTCTGTATTTCCCTCCATCTTATTCTCTGTCATTTATCTTCTTGCTTAATTTACTCAATCCCTTCCTTAAAACTTTGTTAAGCTTTCGATCAATGCCTCTTTTGATATATCCTCCTATATCTCCTACTCCTTTCTCCTAGTATCTTCTCCTCCTAATTTCCTGTTGATTAAGATGAATTTCTATACCTAATCTTGTGTGTGTGTGTGTGTGTACACACACCCATTGTTTCCTTTTTGAACTGGGTCAGATGAGACTTAGGTTCAAGCCTTGATTGCTTTTCCACATTACCACCTCCATTGTAAAATCTCTCTCTGGCATGCCTCTTCCATGAGAAACAATTTCCCCCATTTTTTCCCCTCCCTTCTCCATTTTCCTGGTTCATTTCTTTTTCTCACCCTTCCATTCTTTTTCTTTTTTTTTGAGATCATCCTGACAAAGTAAACCCTCACACATACATATCCTTTGTCTTTGTAGACTTCCCCTAACTGCCCTAATAATGATAGTTATTTGAAGTTATATGTATCATCTTCCCATATAGAAATGTAAACAATTTAACCTTATTAAGTCCCTTATGATATCTCTTCCATGTTTACCTTTTTAAGCTTCTCTTATGCTTTGTGTTTGAATCTCAAATTTTCTATTCAATTTTGGTCTTTTCATCAGGAAAGTTTGAAAGTTCTCTATTTCATTTAAACATTAATTTTCTCCCTGAAGTATCATATTTAGTTTTGCTCATTAATTCTAGCTCGTTTGACATCTAGATATCATGTCCTAAACCTTCTACTTCTTTTAAGTGATAGATTTTAAATTTTATGTGATCCTAACTGTGGCTTCAATGTGTTTACATTATTTCTTGCAGTATTTACAGCATTTTTTCCTTGATTGGGGAATGCTAGAAATACCCTATAATATTCCTGGGAGTGTTCAGTTTGCATTTTTTTTCCAGGAGTGATTAGTGGATTCTCTCAATCTCTGCTTTGTCCTCTGGTTTTAAAATACCAGGTCAGTTTTTTTTTTCCTATGAGAAGTCTTGAAATATGACGTCTAGGTTGTTTTGGATTGTGAGTTTTAAGTGATCCAATAATTCTTAAATTATCTCTTCATGATTTATTTTTTAAAGATCTGTTGTTTTTTTCATTCTGAGATATTTTGTTATAATTTATTTTATTATTCATTCTTTTGATTTTCTTTTGTTGTTTTTTGATACCTTGTGGAATTATCTTCCACTTTAAAAATTCTAATTTTTAAGGATTCATTTTCTGTTCCTAGTTTAACAAGGTGTTAATACTGTTTTTACAATTTCCTTACATTACTCTCATTTTTTCCTCGGTTTTTCTTCTACTGCTCTTACTTAGTTCTTAAATAATTTTCTTTTAAAAAATTTCTTTTTTTTTTAGTTCTATTAGCAATTCTTGTTGGGTTTGCATGAAATCTCTAGTTTTTGATGCTTTGTTTGTTCATATTTTCTAGTCATTTCATTCTTCTGGGTTTGTATTTTGAACTTTCCTATCTCCAAAGAATCTTTTTTATGGTCAGGTTTTGTTAGTGTTCTTGTCTGCTCATTTTTCAAGCTTATTTCTTGACTTTGAGTTTAATATTGGAATTGGGGTTTGCCTAGCTCTGATAAGGATGGTTATTCTGAGTTGCTGGAGCTAGATCTGGGGCCCTATAGATTTTCAGTGTTTTTAAGGTGGTATAATCTGAAGACAGCTCTAATCACTCTTCTCCTGGTCTATGTTTTGGTCCAAACTCAGGTAGGGCTTCCTGTTGCACCAATGCAATATCCATAGCACCTATGGGGCCTATGAATATGCTGCCATAATTGTAAATCACAAAATATAATAGGCTCTCCACATGGAAGACAGAACTAAAACATTTATTTCAACAGCAAAAAGTCAAATTCCAGCACGAGAAAACCAAATGCATCATTGCAGCAAAGAAATCTATACACGATAACAGTGCAGAGGGTACTACCATTCAAAAGCTTTCCCTGTTAAGGTCTTCCCACAAATGTACATTCACAACTGGCTGCCTGCTTCCTCTCTTTCCCTCAGCTCTAAGTACTGTGTCCCCAACTTCCTCTTAGCTCTACTCCACTCTTTCTGCTCCACCCATTCAGCAAGTTCCTCCCACCTCAGACTCATGTGACTCAAACTCCCATGTGACTCAAGTAGATCATATGAGCCTGTTAATGGATGTAAAAGATCTTCCCATTGTGCAAAAATGCATTAAAAATACACCTGCTCTTCTCACAGTGGCAGGACAGCTGTTCCTCTCTGCTCCAGAATTGCAACCCAGAACAGGGTAATAGGTGAAAAGCTATCAAATTGTGCCCAGCACTACCATGGAGGATCTCTGTAATATCTTTCTAACTAGGAATTTAATCCCATAGCTGCTCTTGAAGCCACTGCTGCTGCTGTTGCTGGCAGTGCTGGTGCTGCCTTCAGACTCCTAATACAACCCATGTTGTTTCCTCCATGAATGTTCCCAGACAGCTACTACTCTATTATATGTAGTCAGATCTCTGTCTTCCTCTCTCCTCTCTCCTCTCTCTCTGTCTCTCTCTCTCTGTCCTGGGCTGAAAAAATGAGATGATATGACCTTTTGTTTTTGTTTGTGTATTTATTTGAGCATTTGTTTTTTTTTTATTTGAGTGCTTAAAATTTATTTCACTATTCTTTTTTTTTTATAGAACGGGTTTGGGAAACTCAGTAGAAATACTCAATTCCTTCTACCATCTTTGCTCCACCCCTAGAGACCGAAATTTTCAGAAAAACAAAACACTAAGGCTGATACTGAGAATTTTAGTTGTCCCTCTCAGTATTTTAATCACTTCATGTGAACAGAAATATTTGGTAAAATAGGTCATGAAATGTACTTGCAAGAGACAAATCATACTTCATTACCTATTTCTAAAAGCACACTAAAATTTTTTCTGTTCACTTTCTGGAACAGCAGATGGTAACTTATTGAATTTAATGTATAGATGAAGAAACTGAGGTCCAGGAAGAAGAAACAATTTTTCTAACATGACATGACTGTTATAATCCTTGATGGAAAGGCATGTTTCACTTTTGTCCTTGTATTCCCAGTGCCTGGAACAATGCATTGGTATTGATGCATAATAAAGCTCTATGACTTAATGATTGACTACTTCATTGGATCCTAGTTGAGAAGCCAGGCAGTGTCTACAGCTCAGGTCCTGGTCTTTCCATAACATCATACTGAATGATGTTGTCCCTGGTTCCACGGATTTCGAGAGAGAGGCTTGTACCGTTTTGTTTGGAAAGTGGCTTTGTGAAATGGCCCAATCCTATACATTTTCCCTAATATGAAAGAGGAATCTATTGGCCATAGCTGAAGATATTTGGAATTCAAAAACATCATCTGCCAGAGTGAGAAAAAATGCAATTCTCTGTCCATGAAAGCAGCTGAGTGAAAAGGATTTGGCCAGCTTTAGCCTGTCACTATTGATCACTGGGTCATCTCACAAATACTCTAAGTTCTTTCTGTTATGATTTTTTTTTGGATTGACCTCAGAAAATTACTCTCCATGATTGCATCCTTATGCTTGGAAAGTGTCCAAAGAATTCTGAAATCCCTGTGTCATTCTCTGCTGAGGATTTTAGGTGATTCAGGTTGTTTTTTCATAAAGATTTTAGGATTAAAGTTTTCAAGGACTGCATAAGACATAGATTCATAAACATTCCTGGGGTTTCCCCAGGCAGCAGGCCATGACTTCTAATTTCATTATGTCCCAAAAAACTAGACTATGGTGGGCTGAAAAGCAAGGAAAAAAATGGACACAATTACACTTCCAAGAAGTCAATGTTACTGCTACTTCTGTCTTTTGAGATAGAAGTTGGATCCAAATGGAAAATTCATTACTGTGACAAAATATGTGGGTATCACTGGCCCTATCTTTGGTCAACCACCCTACCCCAGTTTGCTTATCCTGTCTTTTATCCTATAAAAATTGGAGATCCCAAGCAATCAATTTGTGTACTTCAGTTTTTTTCAGAGTCTTTATAATACTATTTGGAATTTTCTTTGTAAAGATATTAGAGTGGGTTGCCATTTCCTTTTCCATTTCATTTTATAGATGTGGAGCCAAGGGAAATAGGTTAAGTGACTTGCCCAGGGTCACACAGTTAGTATCTGAGACTGGATTTAAATTCAGATTTTCCTTATTCCAGCATCGATGCTCCATCTATTGAGCCATCTAGCAGCTCTCCCCCTCAATCAGTAGACATTTCCTAAGAGGCTATAATATGCCAAAGTGTATTAGGCTCTGGAGATATAAATATAAAGAATGCCAAAATTACTACCATCAATAAACTTGCATTCTATTGGGAGCATACAATAAGTATTTTAAGTTGGAAAATTTCTTTTATCCAGACCAGACTAGTGATAGAAGGAACACTCATCTCTTCTCCCCTCTTATACTACTTGATATAACTACTTCTGTTTTGCGCTTACACCAACCAGGAACATGGATTTAAATCTAATCTATGATCATTTCTAATTTTGTGACATAAAGCAAGTCACTTAACTTTGTTGTTACTCATTCCAGTTATTTGTAAAATAATGGACTTGGACTAGAAGTCTTGAGAGGCCCTTTCTAGGTCCAAGATTCTGTAGCCCAAATCTGGTTGTTATTGTTACTTTCAGTTGCTGAATCTTAGAGCAGGAATGATTTTAGACACCATCTAATATAACCCATCATTTTCACAATGAGCCAGTTGAGGTTCTTAGATGGTAAGGGACTTTGTGCTGGAAGTCTGAGCTCCTTTCAAGGTTCAGCTCAAGTACTACTGACCATAAGATTCTTTTCTCCATTCTCAAACTTCTGCCTCTTTCCCTCTAAATCTCATTAAGTTTATTTTACATATGTGTATGTGTGTGTATAAACATATATATATAATATTCATTTATATTATATAAATCTTCCCCTACCAATGCAATTACCAGTAGAATATAAGCTCCTCCAAGGAATGGATTGTTTCATTTTTGTCTTTATATCCCCAATGTCTAGCAGAATGTTTTGAATATACTTGGTGCTTCATAAGTCCTTCCTAAATTGAAATTTGCTAACATTTCCAAGGTCACATATGTAAAACTTACAAGCATCATACAAACAGAGCTGCTCTGGCCTTATAGGTATCCCTGATCCTTGAGAGGCAATTCATTCTATAGCTACTGGTTTGGAAATGTTAAAATGATGTTTCATCATAAGCACAAGCTGAAGGATCTACTTGATCAAGAGTCAGAGGGTCTTACTTGGCAAATTCAAAGTAATTTGACTCTATGTACGTCACCGACACTCTAAGTCTCAAATTCCTCATGAATTAAAATTAGAAACAGATTTATGACTTCTAAGATCCCTCCAAATCAAAACAAATGACCCTAACCTATAACTTGTCTTCTCCAATTAAATACAAACAAGTAAGTAAACAAGCCATGTTGCATCAACAAATGTGTATTGACGGAAGAGGGAAGGAGAACAATCTATCATCCACCATGCGTTTGACTTTCTTGGTTCTGAGGCACTTCCTATATACCCTTCATGTTTTAATCTCCCAAATAGATCAGAGATTGTTATCTTTGGGTACATGGAACCATTGGGGATCCATGAATAATAAATGTTAGGGAAGTGTCTATGAATTTAGATGAAAAAATACTTCTTCACATCAGTCTAACTCATATTCCTTTACAATCTTATATACAGTTTTTATACATTTAAACATTTTTATATATTATTCAGAGAAAACATAGATTTCATAAACTTCATACTGCTACCAGGGATACATATGTATACAGACGTGCACACATGCACACACACAGAGTTGTTCAGCTGTTCAGTCATGTCCAACTCTTCCTGACCCTGTGGATCACAGCATATCAAGCCCTTTTGTCCCCTGCTATCTCCCAAAGCTATCCAAGCTCATGGACCTTGCTTCCATGACATTATCTATCCATCTCATCCCCCATCTGGTGCCATGTTTCATAATTTATTAATGTTCAGTTAATCCAAAAAAGAATTTCTTAAGAACCTATGCTGTGCCAGGCACTTTCTAAAATCTTGGGCTACACAGATAAAAAAATAAGTATATAAAAGAGAGCAGGACTTGCTTACTAGGATATGTAATATCAAGAGAAACATGGTTTAATTATTACCTATATAAAAAGTAAACATAAGGGAGGAATCAGGGGGAGCTGATGGATAAAGAATGTTCACACAGGGAAGATGAAGCTTAAACTGAGCTTTGTGGAAATTCAAAGATTCTAAGAGGAAGAGGGGAGAGGGAAGTACATTTCATGTATCATGCACAGCCTGTGCCAAAGTATGAAGATGGAATATCAAGATGGGAAACATCAAGAAGTTTAATTTGGGTAAAGTTTAGAACTTGTAAGGTAAGGGTGGATCCAAGATGGGAGAGCACAGCACAGACTTGCTAGTGCTCAACCCCCAAACCCAGTGAAATGGCTGTAAAAAATGACTCTAAACACATCCTGGAAGTACAGAACCCACAGAAAGAAGGAGTGAAGCAAATCTTCAGCCCAAAGCATCCTGAAAAGTCACCGGGAAGTTTCTATCATGTTATGCTGGGAGCGGAGTGTAGTGCAACTGTGGGCTGCACCAACACAGACAGGACCTGAGTAGGTCTTAGGGGACTGAATCTCAGGCACTTGTCAAGGTTTCCAGACTTCTTGACCCCAAAAAACAAATTGGAAGGTTAGAGGAAAAAGCCTGTGAGACCTTTGTGAGACAGTAGAGTGCTCCGGCACCAGTCCCAGGGCAGAGGAGGGAGTGAAGAAACCTTCTAAGGAGCCTGCTGCTGCACCAGTATCAGCACAGACAGTGGCAGCAGCATCGACTTTTTCTGGATCTGTCGGCACACAGATTGCAGGAGACTGTATCGCCAAGCCATTATTCAAAGCACTGGTGGTGACTATGAATGTTCCCGCACAGTTCTCAGTCGCCAAGTATAAAAGACTCTCCATATAGAAGACAGAAGAAAAACATTTACTTAAACACCAGAAAGCCAAATCCCAGAACCAGAAAGCAAAATCCATCATAATGACCAAGAAGTTAATACACATGATCACAGCAGGGAGCAAAGTAATTCTCAAACCTCCCCGCCCTCAGTCAGGGCCTTCTCACTACCAACTGTCATGCTGTGGCAGATGGACTGCATCAGCTGGCCTGAATTCTATCCCCTCTGATCTGACCCCAATCATTCACTTCCTCCCAGTTCTGCTTCACCCTTCCTGTTCTGCCTCTTCAGCATGCTCCTTTTACCATATGAGATTTAGGCTTCCAGGTGATTTAAGCAGATCATATGGGCCTATTAATTAATGAGAAAGATCTTTCCATTTAAATTACTATGACAAGGATCAATGAGGCTGACAGTATACACCCTACACCCACAGGAAGCACAGAACTACCTTAACAAAGAACTCAAAAGTCAAGTAAATAGCTGGAAAAATGACCAAAAGTCAGAAAAAGAATCAGACTATAGAATCTTACTTTGGTGACAAAGAAGACCAATGTATACAAAAAGAAGATAACAAAGTCAAAGCTCTTACATCCAAAGACTGAGAAAAAGGAGTTCAAAAGGGATTTTGAAAATCAAGTAAGATAAGCAGAGCAGAAATTGAGAAGAGAAATGAGTCATGCAAGAAAAGCATGAAAAATGAGTCAACTTCTTTCTAAAGGAAACCCCAAAAATGTTGAAAAAAATAACACTTTAAAATAAAGAGTAACCCAAATGGCAACAGAGATCCAAAAAGCCAACGAGGAGAAGAATTTCGTAAAAAAATAGAATTGGCCAGATGATAAAGGAGATCCAAAGGCTCACTGAAGAAAATAATTCCTTAAAGATTAGAATGTATCAGATGGAAGCTAATAACTTTATGAAAAATCAAGAAATTATATAACAAAACTAAAGGAATGAAAAAATAGCATATATTGTGAAAAATATCATTGTTAAAACACTGACATGGAAAATAGATTCAGGAGAGACAATTTAAAACTTATTGGACTACTTAAAAGCCACAATCAAAAAAAAGGGCCTAGACATCGTCTTCCAAGAAATTATCAAGGGAAACTCCCCTGATATTGTAGAAGCAGAAGATAAAATGAAAGAATCTCCTGATCATCTCCTGGAAGAGATTTCTCCCAAAAAACTCCTAGGAATATTGTAGCCAAATTCCAGAGCTCCTAGATTAAGGAGAAAATATTGCAAGTTTGGAATATGATATTCCAGAGGTCAAAGGAGTATGATATTCCAGATATCAAAGGAGCTATGATTAAAACTAAGAATCACTTACCAAGCAAAACTGAGTATAATACTTCAGGGGAAAAAATGATCATCCAATGAAATAATTTACTTTGAAGCATTCGTGTTGAAAGTATCAGAGCTAAAGAGAAAATCTGACTTTCAAACACAAGAAGCAAGAGAACTATGAAAATATAAATAGGAAAGAGAAATCATAAGGGACTTACTAAAGTTGAACTGTTTACATTCCTACATGGAAAGATCATATTTATAACTCTTGAGACTTTTCTCAGTATTAGGATAGTTGGAGGGGTGATATACATATAGACAGAGGGCACAGGATGAATTGAATAGGAAGGGATGATATCTAAATACACAAAATTAAGAAGTGAGAAAGGAATATATTGGGAGGATAAAGAGAGAAATAAAATGGGGCAAATTATCTCATACAAAAGAGGCAAGAAAAAGCTTTTTCAATTTAGGGGAAGAGAGGGGAAGTGAGAAGGAAAGAGTGAGCCTTATTGCATTTGGTTTAAGAAGGGAGTAACATGCACACTCAATTTGGTATGGAAATCTTACACTACAGAAAAGTAGTGGGGGAGGCTATAAGCAGAGGGTGTGGGGGATGATAGAAGAAGGTCAAATGGAAGGAGAAAGTAATTAGAAGTAAACATTTTTGAGAAGGGACATGGTCAAAAGAAAAAATAGAATAAATGGGGGCCAGAATAGACTGGAGGGAAATACAGTTAGTCTTTCACAATATGACTGTTACGGAAGTGTTTTGCATAACTACACATGCATAACCTATATTGAATTGCTTCCCTTCTGAGTGGAGATGGTTGAGGAGAGAGGAACAGAGAGAAGTTGGAACTCAATGTTTTAAAAACATATGTTGAAAATTGTTTTTACATGCAACTGGGAAATAAGATATACAGGGAATAGGATATAGAAATCTATCTTGCCCTACAAGAAAATAGAGGGGATGGGAATAAGAGAAAGGAAGGGTATGATAGAAGGGAGGGCTGATGGGGGGAAGTGATAATCAGAATGCATGCTGGCTTGGGGTGGGCTGAGGGGAGAGATGGGGAGAACATTTGAAACTCATAGTCTTGTGTTAGTGCCTGCTGAAAATTAAAAATAAATAAATTTAAAAAAAGGATCAGAGGTAAAAAAAAAAAAAAAAAAAAAAAAAGATTTGTAAGGTAAGTAACATGTCCCTTGGAAAGATAAGGGGTCAGGACAAATTTATTTTTAGGTATTTATGTAGCAGTCACAGGAATTTGTGTTGGAAGCTGGGACATTTTTGGTGCATAATATATCTTTGTTGATTAACTGACTGAAGTGTATACATAATACAAAGTCATTAGAACTTCCTGAGCAGGGAATTAGATGGGATAGTTTGACATGTATTTAGGGAATATCACTTACACATTAGAACAGTGAAGTTCTAATTCCCAAGAGCTCAAAGAAATGAACATTCCCAAGAGCTCAAAGAAATGGACATTCCCAAGAGCTCAAAGAAATGGACATTTTCTTTCCTTTCTTTTTATTTATTTATTTATTTTACTTTTTACATTCATTTTCACAAAATTTTGGGTTCCAAATTTTTTCCCCTTTTATCCCCTCCCCCACTCCAATACCCCAAGCATCTAATTTTCCCTATCTCCAATCTGCCTTCTCTTCTGTCATCCCTCCCTTCTCTTGTCTCCATCTTCTCTTTTCTCCTGTAGGGCCAGATGACTTTCTATTCCTCATTAACTGTATGTCTTCTTTCCTAGTAGCAACAGCAATACTAAACAGTTGTTCCTAAAACTTTGAGTTCCAAATTCTCCCCATCCCTCCCTCCCCACCCATTCCCTTTGGGAAGGCAGGCAATTCAATATAGGCCATATCTGTGTAATTTTGCAAATGACTTCCGTGATAGTCATGTTGTGTAAGACTAACTGAATTACCCTCCATCCTACCCTGCCCCTCATTGTTTCTCTTCTGTCTTTTGATTCTGTCCCTCCCCAAGTGTTGACTTCAAATTGCTCCCTCCTCCCTTTGCCCTCCCTTCCATCATCCCCCCCTTGCTTATCTTCTTCTCCCCCACTTTCCTATACTGTAAGATAGGTTTTCATACCAAAATGAGTGTGCATTTTATTCCTTCCTTTAGTCAAATGTGATGAGGGTAAGCTAATTGTTTTTTTTCTCAGCTCTCCTCTTTTTCCCTCCACTAAAAAGTCTCCTACTTGCCTCTTAAATGACATATAATTACCCCATTCCATTTCACCCTCTTTCCTCCCACTACATTTTTCTCTCACCATTTACCTTAATTTCTTTTCAGCTATGGTCCCATCCTATTCAATTCACTCTGTGCTCTCTGTCTCTGTGTGTGTGTGCATGTGTGTATGTGTGTGTGCATGCATGTGTGTACATGTGTGTGTGTGGTCCCACCAACTAACAACCCAGATACTGAAAAGTTTTAAGAGTTACAAATATTTTCTTTCCATGTAGGAATGTAAATAGTTCACTTCTGGTAAGTCCCTTAAGACTTCTCTTTGCTGTTTACTTTTTCATGCTTCTTCTCATTCTTGTGTTTGGAAGTCAAATTTTCTTTTCAGCTCTGGTCTTTTCATCAAGAATGATTGAAAGTCCTCTGTTTCATTGAAAGACCATCTTTTCCCCTGAAGTATTATACTCAGTTTTGCTGGGTAGGTGATTCTTGGTTTGAGCCCTAGTTCCTTTGACTTCTGAAATATCATATTCCAAGCCCTTCAATCCCTTAATGTAGAAGCTGCTAGATCTTGAGTTATCCTGATTGTATTTCCACAATACTGGAATTGTTTCTTTCTAGCTGCTTGCAAGATTTTCTCCTTGAGCTGGGAGTTCTGGAATTTGGCCACAATGTTCCTAGGAGTTTCTCTTTTTGGATCTCTTTCAGGTGGTGATCGATGGATTTTTTCAATATTTATTTTACCCTCTGGTTATAGAATCTCAGGGCAGTTTTCCTTGATAATTTCATGGAAGATGATGTCTAGGCTCTTTTTTTGATCATGACTTTCAGGTAGTCCCATAATTTTTAAATTGTCTCTCCTGGATCTATTTTCCAGGTCTTTTGTTTTTCCCATGAGATATTTCACATTCTCTTCCACTTTTTCATTCTTTTGGATTTTTTTGATGATTTCTTGGTTTCTCAGAAAGTCATTAGCCTCCATCTGTTCCATTCTAATTTTGAGAGATCTATTAAATTCAGTGAGCTTTTGAACCTCTTTTTCCATTTGGCTAATTCTGCTTTTGAAAGCATTCTTCTCCTCATTGTCTTTTTGAACCTCTTTTGCCAATTGAGTGAGCCCATTCTTCAAGGTGTTATTTTCTTCAGCATTTTTTTGGGTCTCCTTAACCAAGGTATTGACCCGTTTTTCATACTTTTCTTGCATCTCTCTCATTTCTCTTCCCAGTTTTTCCTCCACCTGTCTAACTTGCTTTTCAAAATCCTTTTTGAGCTCTTCCAAGGCCTGAGCCCACCTGACATCCCCCTGGGGTGTCTGGGGTACTGAGGCCCCGCCCTCCACGTCTTTCCCTGATGGCAAGAATATGTCCTCGTCATCAGATCCGAATGTCAGGATCATTTGCATTTGTTGGAAAAAACTCTCTATAGTCTTATTTTTCTTCCCTTTTCTAGGCATTTTCCCAGCCAGTTATTTGACTTCTGAGATTCCTGTCCATCCCCGCCTAGATCCGCCCAGCTAGTGCTTGGGCTGAAATTCAAATGTGTGTTCCACACCGCCTGCCTGCTAATCAATGTGAGCTTTAGTTCTGGTGCTGGGGTGGGGGCAGGGCCACCTCCCAGGCTCAGCTCCCTCAGGGGCTTTATGCAGAGACCTTCAGGAATGGAGTGGGTGGGTGGGGGGCTGCCTCCCAGGCTCAGTTTCCTCAGTGGCTTTATTCAGAGGCCTTCAGCAGTGGAGCACGGTGGGGCAGGGCCGTCTCCCACCTCAGCTCCCTCAGGTTGTTTACGCAGAGACTTTCAGTAATGAAGATCCTGCCTGCTGCTAGGGGAGTCCCAGGCCACGGCCACCGCTGCTGCCTCTGCCTCCGCCCACGCCTCTGCCTCCGCCCACGCCTCTGCCTCCGCCCACGCCTCTGCCTCCGCTGCTTCCTGCCCCCGTCTCTGCTGCCGTCCCTTCCTCCCGAGGGGGCCCGAGTCACGGAGACACCCCACTCCCCTCAGCCAGCCGTCTCTCTCACTGACCTGTAGCTTCTGTGGGCGTAGGGACTTTCCCGGCTGCCGGAGTTTCCATCCCTGAAGCCTGCTCGGATCAGCTTCTCTGGGGCCGCGGCCAGGGCAGCTCTGGGGTGGGGTCCGCTTTCCGGGGCGCGACGGACCCTGGGGACGGGTCTCCAGGGCTCTCTGACATGGAAATCTCTTCTATTCTGTTTCTGTACCCTTTTCAGTGGTCCAGAAGTTATGGGGGTCTCTTTTTACATTAATTCTATGGGCTATGGGTTGGAGCTCGTAAACGTGTGTCATTCTACTCCGCCATCTTGGCTCCGCCCCTGAAATGGACATTTTCTTAAGAAATAGGATGTGATGTGCTAAGTAAGTGGTATTATGAAGTTGGGAACTGTTCACCATGGGAATGAAAGCATTTGGGGAATAACTCAAGGAAGGCCATAATCATTCTAGTCCAATAAAGTCTTTTGGGCTAATTTGTGAGGCTCAGATTGTCATGTTTCAAAATCCATCCCCTTGCTGCTATTGTCTTTAATTTTCTTAAGGATTTTGCTTTTCAGCTAACTATATTTTCATGTACATGATCTCTGCCCAAATGCATCAGTCCCCTCACTGTAAGGGTGCTTGTAAACAAATGGAAAGTGAAGACCTCATCACCTCCATTTTATAATTTAAAAAATCTATTCTTTATGTCTTCAGAATAAAATAAATGTCCGTATGATTTTCCAGGATAACATATACAGTATCTTCAATGATATTCTCTAAATTGAGAATGAGTATAAAGGATGCCATACCTGATTTGACAAAAAATGTAACTGAGCTCTCCCCTAAAGCTTTGGGATGGGAATTGTTAAGTGTTGCACAAAAGAAAATCAAAGAATAATTGAGAAGCATGGTAATTGTTTTAGATGAGATGGAGGGATCTTAAATATAAATTTGTCTGAATTTCTCATTTTATGGAAAGGGAAACTAGAAATCTGAGAAGTTCATGATTTTCCAAAGGCAATACAAGGATTAAGTAGCCATGGTGAGATGTGATTACAAATTTAGTTCTCTTTCCATTACAACAGTGTAAGTCAGTGTGGCACAGACATTTGTAAATCACATAAAATATTATTGTGCATATAAATGGAACCTCAAAAATGTCATAATTAAGGTGGTGCAACTGGGACTTTGTTCAGGAAGTCAAAGTCTAAAGCAGGCTGACGACATTCCAATTATTTCATCCTCTGTGTTTAGCTCCAATAGGATAGGGATTACAGAATGTCTGTATCTAGGCCACCATCACCTCCATGGACTGACCTTTTGTTCCTGTCCCTTCCAAGTCTTTTGTTCTGCTCCTTAAACCTCTCTCTTCAACTGACTTAATTTTAAACAGTTAAATTAAATGGCTAATCTGAGGTCACTTTTCACATTCACTCTGGAATCCTGAATTCTTGCTTAGGACTTCTAATCTTCTGATAACAGATGTTTACTAGTGATAGGCCAGTTTTCATTGTCTGTCTTTAGTTTTCTTATGTTAATGAAATCAAATCATTCTGTCAAATTATTTAAGTATGCAATTTCTATATCACAGGTTATCTGTTGATTTTTCTAGTTTTTTTTTTTTATTTCATAATCTTGGGGAAGTATTTGCCATCACTATCGTTTCCAAATATTTGATTATAGGAAATGTTCATTCGCCTTCCTACCAGTAGAATATATATACTCAGCATTCACTCTATTCTCCTGATAGTTTTCTCCTTTTAACTTACCAGGTTTTAAAATTCCCATGATCTGCCCAGAAGTACAATGTTTCAAGAGGAAGCTGCACTTGTTCTTAGCTCATTTTTTTTCTTGCTCCCTGGAAGAAAAGACATAATAGATTTTACAGTAATTATATTCAAAGACTATCCAAGTACTATTTGGCTGGGTATGGACAATATAATCTTTAGCATTAAAGACTTTGCCCTGCGGCACCTCTATGTTCATAACTCTTGTGATATTCAGTGAATGTTGTTACATATGCAGAGGAACTATGAGTTAGAATTCTTCCCTTGTACAAGATGGTTTGGTGTATGTATGCTGCCATGTAGTTGTGGTAAGAAGTATTCTGGGAGTTTAATTTATTTCTAGGATAAAAATACAATAAAGAATTGAAGAAATCCCTTTTAGTTTATGATGACAGAACTGAAAAATAGCAGACACTAAAGTGGATAAATGTGGATTTAATTTTAGACCCACATTATAAACCAAACCCATTATTGATCCTCAGCATCAAGAATCTCTTCAAATTATCTATTGTGACATTTAGTTGAGGATTTTTTCTTCTAGATTGTGACTATCTACCACAATGTGATTATGATCTAGGTTTCATCATACCTAATAGTGAGGCAGAGATAGAGACAGTGTACTTCTTTTCCTTTATCAAACATATGTGTTAGAAAAAAAAAAAACATTAAACAGTCACACAAAAAGTAAACTTGCTCAGCAGTGGGATAGTATAGCAGGTAGGCATGCCTTAAAATCAGGAAGATCTGAATTCAAATTCTGTCTCAGACACTTGCTAACTTTGGGATTCTAAAGAAGTCACTTAACTTCTGTGTGCCTTAGTTTTTACAGATTGAGAGAATGTTCATCTTTACTCCTCATCATGTCATCCCAAACTCACAATCAAGGGACTTTCCTTCCCAGGTGAAGAAGATTCAGTCTTCTGGAGAAAAAATTGTATCCTATGGACTGATTCTTGAAATGCCTTGTAATTTTAAAACACCATGTAAGTGCCAGCTGTTGCTATTACTATATCTATTTCTACTATTAGCAGCAATGGCTTATGCTTAAATTAATTATTTCTAATTTATTATTAATTAATTAATAATCAAATTAATTATTTCTATTTCATACAGTAGAATTATGTTCTCCCCAATCCCTTCCTGTAAATCATTAATCATGATTTTTGGTCCATACTTTGTCATTTGCTTCTCCTCCTAGACTTACACTATGTGTGTGTTCTCTTTCTAACTCTCACTTCACATAGGGATCAAAGAATCCCACATCAAGTGCTAGGAATCTGGGCAAGGAGAAGTATAACACTGAAAGAAATGTTTGAGGACTTCATGCCCTCTGAGACCATCTCATTTGACTACTTCATCTTACAACTGAGGAAATTGAAGAGTGGAGAGGTTAAGGCATCTGCCCAGGACCACACAGATAGTAAACAGAGGAGTTGTGGTGCGGGCCCAAGTCTTCTCACATTGGAGTAAATACATAAATCAGTGCTAGACACAGAAAAAGAAAAATAACACCAACGGCAACAGAGCAATACAATGTTATATGGTAAATTCTGTTTGACTTGTTGTCCTTAGCCTTAATTATGGTTTACTTCCGAAATCAGTGATAAGTAATTCATGTCATCTTACTGACCAAGGATCCTCTAAGAGATTTAAGTCAACTAGATGTCTGGAACATAGATATCATGTAAGAGTTTGGGGAATGGACTTGGGAAAGTCTGAGAAACATAAGGTTGAGAGCTAGAGTGGACATTTGAGAACATTTAATCCAGCACTTCCTTCTTACTGTTGAACAAGCTGAAGTCTGCAGATTTTGATTAATTGATTATACAAAGTTACAAAGGGACAAAGTAGAAAAGTTAGATTTAAAATTATTTTGTTTGACTCCGTTCCACTGTCATGGCTAGCAGAAATAAAGGGTTTTTAATTCTACAAGTTCATATTAAATATGAGACAAATGAAGCCCTTTGATTGGAACCATCTTGTTCAAGGTAGTTCCTGTTCCCCTGATGCAAAGTCTAGTAAAGTTTTTGGTGATCCTTCATTTTCAATCTACAAGAGTCCAGGGCTTTCAAAATTTATGAATTTGGCAACAAGACAGGGTCACATAGTTGTTAGAAAGGTGAGTTGCAAAGTCAGAAAATCTAAGTTTCTATCTCACATCTGACATATGCTGGCTGTGACTCTAGGGATGTCTTTAAACCTCTCAAGTCTCCAGGAGTCTCAGACTGTCAATTGCAGAAGTGTTGCCAATGTGGATTGGCAGAGCAAATTCATTGCCCAGGCTCTCCCTACACTAATGTAATTACCAATCTGGACCAAATATATTTTTGAGACATAGCTTTTTTTTTGGTTTACTTTATAGAAATTATCTTCTTCAATGGATCTGGGCTCTCACTGGCTGGGGTTAATCCTCCAGATCACTTCTAAGAGAGTCTTTCCAACTGTTATAATCCCTATACAATTATTATTCATGTATTTTCACAGATTAAATAAAAAAAAAATTATCACCAAGGCACCAGAAGCTTTATTTTGGTTTCTGTAATATCACATAGATTTCAGAGGAACACTTTGACTAAATCTCTTTCATTCTTCCTCTGGGTACATGGGTTGATCTCATATTTTGTTTATGTATTTTCTTGGTGATGATTTTTTTTTATGTCACCACTGTGTAGGACATCATTAGTGACTTGGTTCAGCCTTTCACACCCACCATCCTTCTCCCTTTTGTGCTCTGGGTCATCTCTACTTTCATGATGTTTCTTTATTCTGAATTATAGAGCATTTTTAGTTGAATGTTGAGATTTTTTTAAAAAGTAGGCTTTTGTGTAAAAGGGGAAACTGAGATCAGTGAAAGAACTCAAACATTATTCAAGTTAATTTTTGTATTCAGTTTTGGAATCAACTCCTTGTTCATCTTTAATACCAGTTCTAGGTACCTACAATAACAGACAAACCTAGTGAGCTGACTATTCAAGTCCATAGAATAATCTCAACAGTAGGTTTCTTTATCCACTTTGCTTTTCTTTTGTGGATGATTGAGCTTGTAATCTTATAATCATGATGTATCTGCCTGAGTAGATCTTGTTATCTTCCCAGGTTTGACACAATCACCAAAATACAAATCAATCATTTATTCAATCAGTTTATTATTTCAAGAATATTTTCTAGACCATTTTCAAATATTCATATGATTGTTTGGATATACTTTAAGGACTGTGAATTTCTAGTCACAAAACAATGGGCTAAATATTGTGGGTACAAAGCAAAAGAAAAGAGGGTCCTAATTCTTAAGCATTTTATATTCTAATGAGTGGGGATAAGCAGATTAAACATAACAAGAAGAATAGATGGAAGGCAGCCTTATAGAGAGAGGTACTAGCAGTTTGTTGGATCAGAAAAGGTCTCCTGCAAAAGGTGAGGCTTGATCTGAATCTTGAAAAACATCAGGGATTCTGAGAAAAAGGTGAAGAGGAAGGACATTCCAGGGATGGGGGGGGAGGGTTGCCATTTCAGTGGTAAAGAGACAATAGATGGGTCACTGAGTAGGAGGAATAGAAAGGGAGCCAGTCTGTCTGAATTATAGAATATATGGGAATACCTTTTTTTAAGAAGACTGAAAAAGTCTTTGAAATTGATGTCATCATCATCCACATTATCATCATATTTATGCAGTTCTTTAAGGTTTTCAAAATGTTTTACCAATATTTGTAACAGTATTTAAAATGGGAAGATTTTTTTCATTCATTGCCTGAGTCACATGAGTCTGAGTCACATGGAACCTGTGGTGGGAGGAGTTTGCTGAATGGGTGAGACAGGAAAAGGTAGAGCTAGAGCTGAACTGAGAGGAAATTAATGAGAGAGCAGTCAGAACTGAAGGAGGCAGGAGAGCCTACACCTGGCTGTGAGTGTAAAAAGGACATTTTGTTTAAGGGAAACCTGTTTGCGATTTGTGTAAGGGAGCTGGGGGATGACTTGGAGCTGGTGTTGGCCTCTGCATTGTTAGTGTGTATCGTTCTCTTTGTTACTATGATTCATTTGGCTCTCTGGTGTCTGAATAAATGTTTCGGTTCTGTCTTCCACGTGGAGAGTCTGTGGTATTTCACCATTCAGAATTGCACAGGAATATTCATGGTCACTGTAGGCACTGTGAATATCGCATTTGCATTTGCATTCATACAACAACTTTACGGCATAACTGCTAACATTATAATTATTTTATAGAGGAGGAGAGAGTTGTTAAGTGACTTGACCAGAGTCACACAGCTAGTACAGGTGCCTTTGAAGGGATTTAAATTCAGGTCCTCCAGTTTTCAGATTTAACATCCTTTCTACTTCATCCTCTGAATCCAGATTATGAAGAACTCTAATGGTTAAACATAGGATTTTATTCTTGATTCTCCAAGTAGTATGGAAACATTAGATTTTGAGTAGTGGAGATGATAAAGATTTGTGCTTTGAGAAAATGGCCTTTGTGACTGGGTGTAGAAGGGATCAATTTGAGATGATTTTTTGCAGGGGGGTAGGGGAGTATAGTAGTCTAATGAGAAGCCCATTGCAATTGTCTGGGAGAGAGGTGGTGACCATTGGATCTAGGGTGGTATCTGTCTGAATGGAGAAAAAGGATTGAGATAGAGATGTCAAAGAGAAAGAAATTATAAAAATTATAAAATTTGGCAAATGATTAGATATGTGAGGTGAACATAGAACAGAGTCACAGAGACCCAGAAGGAATATGTATTCACCCCTGTCAAAAGCTGTAGAATGGTTCTAAACAAAACTTTAAGATATAAAAGTAGGAATTAGCATGACACAATGGACAGAAAGGTGATTTTGAAGATAAGCAATATGAGCCTTTACAAAATTTTCTACTGTTGTAGGAGAGGATATTGCTCGTAATTGTGTCCTATCTTCTTCCAAAATATACTATATATGGTATTGTACGCTGAACAAGTGTTGGCCCTGGCTTCCAAATTTCTTTGCTTTGAGATGACTAAGGAAACTTGGGGGAACTTTTCACCTCCTTACAATGTTGATTGGTTTATATTTAATATAAGTGAAATTTAAGAAATTTAAACTTCAGCTAAATTTTGGCAAGAACTTTAGATGATCTTTAGCTTTACAATAATAAAAAAATATGGTTCTCAATAATTTTATAATAACAAAAAGGCTCATAAATTTTCTTTCCTTCCCAACTCCTGCCCTCATATTACAAAAAAAATTCAACATACATATTTACTCCCCTCTCAAAGACATTAACTACTCAGTTTCTCATCCTACCCACTTCTGACTTATTCTTCGATCTCACCTTAGACACAGACAAAAATAATCATGCATTTGATCTTATTGTCCGCAATGTGCTACTTCCATAATTAAGGTTTCTAAAATCCCCTTATTTGACTATGATGTATTTGCTTTCTATCTCTTTATCTGCCTTACATATGAGTCCTTTTCTTCTTTGTTTCTTTGGATTATAGTTTTTCTCAGAATCTGTAGTGTTCTGTTTTATGTATGGCATTTCTACCTCAAATGGTATGCAAAGATGAGTAAGTTTTGGCGTAGAGTTTCAAATTGACTTATAGAATGTCAGGACCAAGTCACAGACCTACCAACAGTGAATTAATGTATCTGTTTTCCAAAAGCTCCTATAACAGTTGTCATTATCTATTTTCTCAAGTTTACTGATCTCATTCATCTAACTTTGAAGCTCAGAGTTGCTTTAATCAGTATTTTTCTAATTATAAGTGATCAGGAAGATTTTTTCACTATGGCTATTGATAAAATTGATTTTTTTCCTTTACAAAGTGCCAACATAAAAGTGATTTTTTTCTTCAGGTGGTGAGTTTTGGTGTAATTGGAGTACAGAATTTTGTTTTCATTTTGATGCAATTCCTTCTTTGTAGAAGACTTTGGTTGAGTCATCAACTTCTATTAGAAAAACAAAAAAACAAATACAGCAACCTAGGAGTTTTATGTTGAGCCTGGATTACAGCATCTCAAAGATGGATCTTAGTATCTAGCCAGCCTAACCTTTATCTAAACAGCAATAACTTCAATAGCATCTATGACAGGACCTTGAATCAGGAAGAGCTAATGACTAACCAGAATAAGAGAGAGAGGGGGAGATCTTTGTACAAGGAATGTATTTTTCTAGGATATGCTAGTATGATGTAGAATCAACTTATGGTACTCATAGAAAACATTCAGAATGAAAAAAATATATGTGTATCTCTGTGTATATATGTGTATGTGTGTGCACACACACATATATACATACTCCATATGTATGTATATATATGCACATATACACTTGTATATGTAACAGAAATACTCCTAAAATTATTTAAATATTCATATAATTGATTTTATGAATTTTTAAGACAATAAATCCAGTAATTTATGATGTGAAGGGTAGCCTTTATAAATTATTGAATAATTGTACAGTTCTAACATAACAAGAGATTAAGGATGTTGTTAGCATTGCAATGTTATTTCAAATGCTACTCACCATTTTTTTTTTTTGGTCAGGTTGTCAAGAACTTGGAAAGGGCACTAATAGATTATTGCTACTCTTTTTTGTACAATATTAGTAGTTATAGAATGACTTGTATTTCTATTTTTCACAAATGTCATTCTGTTATTTCAAGCAGTAATAAGCCTAAGGGGAAATTAACTGAAAGCCACAATAATGAAAAACATGGCTAATGGTTATTGGATTTTTAAAATATTATTTATTTGACTAGCTTTACTATAACTGATTGGAATGTCAACACAATATAATTTAGAAGTAGATCTAATCTCTCCTTAATCACACAAGCCAAGAAAACAAACAAAGGGAAATGCACAAATGTAATATTGTGAAGGTGAAATAGCGTATGTTTTTGCTTAATGAATTTTCTCTAATCTGTAGTGCTTTAGAGTTCATCTTAGAACTATGTAGAAATTATAAAATATCCTCATTCATGTGTAATTCTCATTTTTATATCTGTTGTACAGTCATGTGTACAGTTAATATTTTCAAAAATAATATGCCCCTGCTAGATTTCTTTGAAATCTCTACTGCTTATGACAAGAAAAAAACATGAAAAAAACTCACCATTACCCAATGCTGTGAAGAAAAGATAGGAATTGAACTTGTGCTTATGCTGGTAAAGGAAATTCCCAGAGAGGATTCCATCTACAAATGCAGGTCAACATCTTTTTTGCAACTTATGGTCTTAGAGAATTGCTTGGAACACCAAAGATTAAATATCTTGCCAATGCTTGCGCAGCCAGGATTTATTATTACAAGGATCTGAACTGAAATCTATTTGTGTTGCAGTCCAGCTCTATCCAACATATTACACCACCTCTCTAGTAGTAAAACAAAGTCTGAAAAAAATGCCTTCTTGTTGGAAGGTGCATGGTATCATCTTACATGTATCATATGTAGAATTTTATTATCCCTCTCCATCGCCATGAATTAACCTATCTCTAAACTGTTAGGATAAATATATCTAATTGCAGAGAAAAGCTTTTATATCAAAAAATTAGATTTCATTAAAATGACAAAACTTTTATTTAGTCCAAAATAAAGCAATTAAGGTAATAACAGTTTCACTGTTGTGAAATTCAGTGAAATTTTGGATTATGGTTTTATTTTTAACCATGTAGACTGAATAAAATTATGTTTGTTAGGAGATTTTCACCTTAAGAAAGTAGTTATTTATTCACATTTTTAGAGTCAGTAATCAAAATGTTCTCAGCCCTTGAGCAGCTAGCTGTCTTTTTTGTCCATCTGTAGATGGACTGGTCTATTTAAGGTGTCAAGATGCAAAAAGGATCCAGTAGTACAGTATTTATCGAAGTGGCCACAAGAGGGCAGCACTAACTACACAGTACTCACAGGCAAGATTCCACAGCAAAGAAAGAATTGGGTCTCCACTGAGTACCATACTTCATGGTTTAGTACTCAGGCATTGCTGTTGCTTAAGTTCTTTCCTGAAGGTGCTGCAGAACATGTTAAAACAGGCATATTAGGATATGGTGGGATGTATAGGATTGGGGGGGGATCTAGAAGCTAATTTATGAAATGTATTGAGGAATATCTGGAATTTAATTAAACTACTAATCCTTAGAAACAACTCAAATTTCAGCTTCTTTTGGCCTGATTTCCTCTTTGCTTCCACAAGAAGACTAATTATCTCAGGAGTTTTTAAAGTCATTTGAGGGTGCTAAGACTGTTCCATTCTCGATTCTGTGGTGCAGAGTGCCAACTTGTTTATATCTGTTCCCATTCAGATTCCTGAACAGAATGAGCTTTTCAAGTTTTCCATCTATTTCATGCATTATGTTCCCCATATGCTTCTTTTTATTATTTAATTTTACTCAATTAAATGCAAAAAAGAATCTTTAACATTCCTTTTTTTTTAAAATTTTTTTCTTTCTAACTCCCTCCTTGAGAAGGCAAACAATTTGATATAGAGTATACATGCACAGTTAAGTAAAATAAACTTCCATATTGGCCATGTTGCTAAAGAAAATGCACACATACACACACACACACAAAGCAACAACAGCAACTACAAAAATAAAGTTTAGAAAGTATGCTTCAATCAGCATTCAGACTCCAGCAGTGCTTTCTCCAGGGGTAGATACTATTTTTTCATCCTAAGTCCTTCAGAATTGTCTTGGCTCATTGTGTTACTGATAATAACTAAGTCACTAACAGTTGATTTTTCTATAATATTGATGTTAATGTATACAATGTTCTCCTGGTTCTGTTCATTTAACTTTGTATCAGTTCATAAAAGTCCTCCTATTTTTTTTTTCTGAAAGTGTCTTCCTTGTCATTTCTTGTAGCATATTATTCCTTCACAATCATATTACAACCTGGTTGAGCCATTCCAGAATTAATAGTTATCCTCTCAATATCCAATTCTTTGCCAACACAAAAAAGAGCTGCTCTCAGCATTTTCATATGTAAAGGTTCTTTTCCTTTTTACTTAGATCTCTTTGGGATACAGATTTAGTAGTGGTATTTCTGGGTCAAAGGTTATGCATAGTTTTATAGCCTTTGGGGAATAGATCCTAATTGCTCTCCAAAATGGCTAGATCAATTCACAATTTCAGCAACAGTGTATTAATGTTCCATTTTCCTACCCCTCATTCCTCTCCAATATTTGTTTGTTTCCTTTTCTCTCATATTAGCTAATCTGATAGGTGTCAGGTAGTACCTCAGATATGTTTTAAGGTGCATTTCTCTAATCAATAATGATTTAGAGCATTTTTTTTCCATATGGCTACAGATAGCTTTAAATTCTTCATCTGAAAACTCTCTTTTCATATCCTTTGGCTATTTATCCAATGGAGAATGACTTCTTTATCAAAAAACTGGGTGTGATTTTCTCCAGTTTCTTGGTTTCCTTCTAATGCTGTCTGCATTGCTTTTTTTGTGCAAAAAAATGATTATTTGAATTTAATCAGCATTATCCATGTTACATCCTGTAATGCTCTCTCTCTCTCTCATTTGATCATAAATTCTTCTCTTTCCCATAGATTTGACAGATTAAATATTGCATGCATACCTAATCTACTTATGATATGAACCTTTATGTCTAAACCATGTACCCATTTTGATCTGATCTTGGTAAATTATGTGAGATGGTGGTTTATACCAAGTTTCTGCCAAACTGCTTTCCAAGTGTCCCTGAATAGGAGGTTTTTGTCCTAAAAGTTTAGATCTCTGAGATTATCAAATACTGGATTACTAGTGTGCATTGTATATCTATTCTGTTCCAATAAATCATCACTGTGTTCCTTAGCCAATAGCATATTGTTTTGATGATTATCACCTGGTAATACATGTGTGGTCTGGTACTGCTATCTCACCTTCTTTACATTTTTTTTCTACTGATTCCCTAGATGTTTTGATGTTTTATTCTTCCAGATGAGTTTTGTAAATATTTTTCTAGTTCTACAAAATAATTTTAGTAGTTTGATTAATATGGCACTGAATAAGCAAATTAATTTAGATATGATTATCATTTTTATTATATTGGTGTGGTCTCTTGTTCAGTCATTCAGTTGAATATGACTGTGACCTTGTGAACCATAGGATGCCAACACTCTCAGTGGTTTTTTCTTAACCAAGTTACTGGAGTGGTTTGTCATTTTCTTCCCCAGTGAATTTAGGCAAAAGAAATTGACTTGCTATGGTTGCACAAGCTAGTGTCTGAAAGCAGATTTGAACTCAGATCTTTCTGACTCCAAGCCCTACACATTAATGTAGAAGCTGCTAGATTTTGTGTTATCAGACTGAGATTGCATGTTATTTGAATTGTATTTTTCTGGCTGCTTGCCATATTTTCTCCTTGACCTTGGAGTGGTGGAATGTGGCTATATTGTGTCTGGTAGTTCTCATTTTGTGATCTATTTCAGGAGGTAATCAATAGATTCCTTCCATTTCTATTTCACCCTCTGGTTCTAGGATATCTAGACAGTTTTCTTTGATAATTTGTTACAATATAATGTCTAGATTCTGTTTTTTATAAATATAATTAATTATTTTTGTTTTCAACATTCACTTCCCTAAATAAGATTTTGAGTTTTGATTTTACTCCTAGACTAGATAAAGGAAGACTTAGGAAATTCTAATAACTTTCTTCAAGTGCTTCAAGTACTCCTGTTTTACTTGACTCTTCAGGGATAGAAGTAGGAGTAAGAGGTGGAAGTTTGTAGAGTCAAAATTAGGATCAATATAAGCAAATATCTAAAGCACAATGTGAGCTATGCCGCCTTAAATTGAGCTGTCTTATGAAGTAGTAAGTTCCCACTAATTAGAATTCTTTAATGTAACCACACATGGCAGCATATTAAATAACTCTACAGGGGATTCTTTCAAAGATACATCTTGGACTAGATTGCCCCTGAGTCCTTTCAAACTTTTAGTATTTGTGACCTCAACAGTGAGCTCTGTTTGCTCATCTAATGAATCAGTCATTCAGGACCCATCTAGGAAGTATCTACTCTGTGTTGCTGTGTTGAGAATTAGTGTAGCACAGTGGGAGAAATGCTGGTCTGGGAAACATGAAGACCCAGGTTCAAGCACAATTCTCCCAACACAATCTATCAGTGTTCCAGACACTGGCAGATTCTAACTTCCCAAGAAGTACCAACCTACACTGTTGGAGAGAGATTCATCTTTTGGGGAATCTCTACATTAGCAAACCCTTAGTTACCCTCAACCTGGTTTGTCCCATCTGCTGAAACGGTTTATGAGGGTGTGGCCATTGCACATGCTGCAGCTTCTTGGAGCTACAGGTGAGAGTTAGGTGGAACAGGTGGACAGCAAAGATGGAAAGAGCCCTGAAAAGGGCTTGGACTTTGAAACTCTTAGTTGTGAGGGTTTATGGAAAATTTTTATGTCAAAATTTGTTTGCCTGGAGAAGTTCATCAATATTGTATGTCAATTTCATGATGACATGTTTGCCCGGGTTCTGGATAATGGACAAAGCTCTTGTACCTTCCCACTCACCAATGGAGTAAAACAGGGCTGTGTCCTTGCTCCCATGCTTTTTAGCATGATGTTTTCAGCCATGTTGACAAATGCTTTCAATGAGGATGAATACAGCATCAAGGTCAACTACCGTACTGATGGCAAGTTACTCAATTTGAAAAAGTTACAAGCCAAGGCCAAAGTGGAGGGAGTGTTGGTGCATGATTTTCTGTTTGCAGATGATGGTTCACTCAATGCAGCCTCTGAAATTGAGATGCAACAAAGTATGGATTAATCCTCTGCTTTCCTGTGCTAAATTTTGGCCTAATAATTAACACCAAAAAAACACAGGTACTTTGTCAGCCACCACCACACCATCCATATGTGAAATAATCAATTACAACAAATGGAGAAATTTTGAATGCTATGGATAAGCTAAGTGGACTTATGTGGGTAGTGTACTTTTCAGGGATGTACACATTGACAATGAGGTTGATGCACACATTGCCAGAGCTAGCTCAGTGTTTGGGAGGCTCTGAAGAAAGGTTTGGGAGAGAAGAGATATTAGACTGACTACAAAATTGGAAGGTCTGCAGAGCCATTGTGCTGACCTCATTGTTATATGCTTGTGAAACATGGAGGTTCTACTAGGGCCATGCCAGGAAACTGAATTGCTTCCACTTGTACTGAGGATCACCTGACATAATAAGGTACCAGCCTTACTCTGGTTGAATTACCAAGTATTCAAACTATGCTTCAGAGAGAGCAACTCTGATGGGCTGGTCACATCGTTTGAATGCCAAATGGGTGCTTGCCAAAGAGACTATTTTATGGAGAACTTGCATGGGGCAGGCAATCACATGGTGGCCAGAAGAAATGATACAAGGACACTTTCAAGGTCTCTCCTCGAGAACTTTGGATCTGACTGTGCAACATGGGAGACATTGGCGCAGGACCTCTCAGCATGGTGTGCCCACGTAAGAAAAGGTGCTGTTCTCTTTGAGCAAAGAAGAATCGAGACAGCACAAAGTAAATGCAGGATGCACAAAGTTGGGATATCCACTCCAAATATTCAAATGGACTATCTGTGCCAACCTGTGGTAGAGCACTTCGAGCTCATACTGGTCTGATCAGCCACAGTGAGACACATTGAAATTGCACTTTGCAACGGTGATGTCATTTAGGTCCTCTTTGAAGACAAAGGGCAGCAAGTACCCAAGTTAGCAAAACAGAAGGCGTGTCATCATGTGTGCTGGGCATGGTATTCACTTGGGGGATAGAGAGAAAAAGGAGAAAAGATGAATAACTTTTACTCCTTTTAAAACGTTGGGACTGGTGTCTATCTAAAGATCTAATGCTCCACTTTTAACGGACAATGGTTGGTTGTGTGTGACATGAAAACATAGTTTTTGGGCAATTAATAATAAATTTATTCATTAGGCTAGCAGAGAGCCAGTAAATTGAAGTCAGTGGTTCTCCCAGAAACCAAAGACTGCACGGAGGCTGCCTGAATGTTTAAATACCTCTGGATTACCTCATAGGTAGAAATCAACTCTGATTGGTCAACAAATGATAAGTGAATGAATATTAAATTAAGAGGTGCGCCTTTCCTAAAGAGCAGCTGAATATGAGATTTTGATCATGTCAGCCTTTCTTGGACAGAGACTCCTCTCAAGTCAGACCACTTAACTTGAACACAATGGGTCAGAATTCACATATGTTAGACTCTTTTTATCCTTTAATTAAAAATAAGTTCTCCCATTTCAGTGGGGTCTCACCCAAGATTGAGTAGAAGGTTTCACTGTTAGCCTTATCCTTTTCTAATATTATGCTTTGCTTTAAGGAAGTAAAAAGAAGATCTTTGAGTCCCATCTATAAAACTGGTTACTAACATAATAAGATGAATAATTTTCCTCATGTGTTTGTGCACTTCTCTCTCCTACATGTCTAAAAATCATCCCCTGAGGTTTTTGATATTTATAATTCGTTGGATGGCCCTATTGTATGCTCTGCTTGAGGGATAATATGTTAAGGATGGACACAGTTATCTCTATGGTTATATCTATCTGGGAAATTTGAGTGTTCTTAACTTATGAATGAGAGGCAACTTGTTGCCTGTAACCCATTGTAATAATCATTACTCATCAGTTACCATCACTGTTGCTTATACTGTTGACACTATTGTCTTCTGCCTTTTGACTAGTGTTCACTTTTTAGGACTTACATATTTTTTTATTTCTGAAATCAAATGAAAAATTTGTTGAATATTGCTGGATTGAGAGAACTGTGTGTAAGAAATGTGGAAGTGAGAATAATGAAAACTTCCATTACTTTTGAACTTCCTATTACTGGACTTCTTGGTGACATGAGAACAAGAGGATGAGCTAGCTTTTCAGCCTAAAAAAAAAGATCCTTAAGAGTTCTCTTTCAATTAAAATGTGTTTTTAGATGCACTAGAAGAGAATACTAATAGTAAAATGGAATAATCTTTTTTTAAAATAAGAAAATTATATCTAACTTTGTGGAAATGGTAAATTTATGGAGTTTATAAGATTAAGATTGAGAAGGGAGGCAATAAAGTATGGAGGAAAGAACACTGGCTCCTGAATCAGGGATCAGCGTTTGATTCACAGAAGAGAAGAAATGTCAGAATGAATCACATAAAATGGAGAAACTTGGAAATCTGTTTGTTCAATGTAAAAGATGTTTTAAAAGGAAAAACAAATAGATATATTTTTGAAAGTCACAATTTTATATATATTGTTCTGTTCTATTATATATGGAAATGTTCATTTTACTTGGTCTCTAACAAATATAAAGATCATAGAAACACAAATCCTCCATTCATTTTCCACAAATCCCACCTTGGATGCTATGTAAATATGTTGTATTTGACAAGTCATTTGACGTTCTTAGGACTCAGTCTTTTTTCAACATAATACAAGATGACAGTAGATCTACTGTAAAGTGACCCCTCATTCTTGACCTGAGATTTTATTATCATTAGGGATTTTAGAGATAATCCAACTGAAGGCCATTTTATTGTAACAAGATTTAGTGTAGGGAAAGTGATTTGCTTAAAACCATGTAGATTGTTTGTTGAAGACAGGAACCCAGGCTCTAGAACAGGGGTGGAGACCCTCTGGTTTGGAGTCACATGTGGCCCTTTAGGTCCTTAAGTGTGGCCCCATTTCATTTTCTTTTCCTCTCAAACAACTTCATTTGTTTCAGTTGTGTCTGACTCTTCATGACCCCTGGGGTCTTGGCAAAGTTACTGGAGTGGTTTCCTTTCCTTCTCCAGCTCGTTTTACAAATGAGGAAACTGAAGCAAGCAGGATTAAGTGATTCCACAGTCACACAGCTAGTAAGTACCCAAGGACAAATTTGAACTCAGGAAGATGAATCTTCCTGACTCCAGGCCTGGTGTTCTATCCGCTGATAACTGCTACCTTCAACCAATTTCTAGGAGATATCTAAGTCATTGGAAAGCTGAGTGGATGGTGTTTACCTGTTGGAGTTTCCCTAACTCTAACAAAATTCCTAGTACCTTTACTTACAATAATGAAGATTACTGTCTGGAATTTGCTTCCATTCTAAACTGAAAATCATCCATCAATTAAATATAATAGTATACATATTGACTACATGACAGATAAAATCTCCAGTGAGCTCCATTTTAGAAAAGGAGGGCTGGGATACCATATTAAGTTCAATTTTTTTTCCTTAAAAATATGGAGTCTAAACCAAAAGATATATAGAGATCAGATATCCAATCTCTCATATATGACTCAGAATCCTAAGCAAACAAATCAGTTTGGAGGACTCTTGGGTGATGTCCTCTACCCTAAATAATGCCCACCAAGCTTGGAGAGACACTCAGAAATTTCACTACCATTCAGTGACATGCGAACTTATCTGTGTTGATGTTACTTGTTCTCAACCGATTCAATTCTTGCCATTATCTTTCCGTAAAACTGACATAAAGAATGTACCCAAATGCTGAAGGCCTTCCTCTACTTCTTTTGATGCGTCATGAACATCACAGAGTAGTACTTGGGCTGTCCATCAGTCATCTGTCACTCTCACTTCTTTTTCTGGACATGTGACCTTGATAATGTTCTTTATAAGATTTCTTGTAGATAATCCACCACTGATAGTGTTTTATAGCTAGGCGCCTATTGATAGGACTATTGTTGATATTTGGCTCACTTGAATTTTGAATTCCTCTGAAATTATCGAGTTTCTTTTGAACTTATTAATTTATATACATTCCATTTACTCCACATAAAATATAAGCTCCTTGAAGATAAATAATTTAAGTAACTTTTACTTTTCGTCTCTGTATCCCTAGTGCTTGTCACTGTGTCAGGAACTTAATATTATTTTGTTTAGCTAAATTAAATTGAATTGAAGATGAGATTTTTCATCCACAGGAAGCACAAGAACACTGACAGTTTTGCTCAGTTTCCTAAATGAGTAGGCCATCTTTCTTCCTGTTTCCCAGTCCAACAATCTGTGACTATGTCCCTGGTAAATTACAAAGATTCCATTTTGACTTGACTCAGAATGATTAATGTTTTCTTTCCTCCCTTTCCCCATTATTTTAAGATTTTTGCTTTGGAAGGTGGGGAGAATTTATGTTCAAACTTGGGACTACAACAGTAGCAGTTGAATAGTAAACCATAGATTGAAAGAGATAAATATATGCATAGGAATTATTGAATAAAATCATCTAAGTTTACTTTTGGGAAGAATTCAAAATGGAGAGAAATTACAACATTCTTTGAAGTATTATTCCTCATAAAACCAAGTCATCTATAAAAGTATGGTAATATTCTTAAAACAAGTTATTGATTTTCACAACAAATTCTAGTTGGCCTCTGGGGATGAGCTTGTATTCATTTTCTGAGCCCTCATGCATCACAGGTAGTAGACCCCTGACCTTTCAGAAAAACCATTATTTTATCATCACGGCATCAAAGTAATATGGGAAATTGGGAAAATTCATTATTGTCCTTTTTTTCTGCTAATGAAAGAAATAATAGAATCTCAGAAACCAGGAGTTGGAAGGAACCACAGAAGTCATATAATTCAACTCCAGCTGGAATATGAATGTCTTCTACAAAATCTAAGGTCAATACATAGGAAATCTCACTTGAAGATCTTGGTTCAGGGTGAACTCCTTGCCCTTTGGAACAGTACCCTCCTTTGGAATAGCAATGCTACTTTCCAATGACTTTAAATGTCAGTGGTGACTTCTTTATATCAAGCAGATATTTGTCATTGCCAGTTTTAACCATCACCCCTATCTCATCCACATCAAGCTCATGGAAAAGAAATCTAGCTGTTCTTTCACTTGAAAGCTCTTCCCAAGCTTGAAGACAACGATCATGCCTTTGCTAAGTCTTGTCATTTTCATTTTAACAATATGGACTTAGTCAATTCCATCCATAATCTCTGGTACAGCCTGGCTTCAAGTAACCTTAGTATTTTGGTTGCCTTTTTCTGTACTCTATAAGTGTCTGTGCCCTTCCTCATACATGGTACTTTGACCTTAACAAAATAGCACAGATGTCATTGCTCCTATATAAAATGTTCAACCTGAAGTCTTCTGATTAGAAATCCAGGACATTTTCAACTGTTCTCTAGTATAAAGTCCATTAATTTTTGCATCTGATCATAAAAATGTCTACATGTGCTTAATTATAAGATCAAGTCCACATTTCCCCATCTTGTCCTCATATACACTGTGAATGACTTGACCTACCCTTTCCTGAAATCTAGAAAAGCTTTGGCTATGCATTTTCACTGATCAGTCATGCTGTTTAACTTGTCCAAAAAAAAGAAGAAAAGAAAAAAAATGTCTTGACCTAGTGTGTCTTTTACTCAATGACCCCGTGCTATTTAATTAACAGAATTTTCTCTTCTAATTGTTTGCTCAATGGGTAAGGCAGTCAGTAAACTTTTAGAAGACAACTCCAACTTCGTGCCAGGCACTGTGAATACAAAAAGAGGCAAAAGATTAAGAATTGGCACCCAAAGAACTCCCATTCCATGGGGGAGTGAATAAGCCAACTGAGTTCCAATATATTGATAGGAATTGAGGTCAAACTCTCTCACCTCTAGTTTGAAGAATTTAACTTCCCTTTGGTAAAATGCATCCTCTAAAAATTCTCTGTTGTATGTTTTACGTTCTTTATTACTTTATTTCCGAGATTTTATGTTAAAATGTCCATTTTAAACTAAATGTAAAAGTCAAAGGGGATAAAAATCACAAAATTTCCAGCCAATAATTTCAGAAGCATCTCAAATGTTGAATTTGTAATGAAGAAGTAGAAAGATTTTGATTCTGCTTTGTTTTAAAGTTTGTCTTTGAAACTTTCAATTTTCCTATTGTCTTACCTCTATTCGTTATGCAGTTTTATAAGTGTGGGTGTTTCTCCTAAATACAAATAATTTCATTTCCAAGGAAACTATTCCCAGTATTCTGAAGACTTAATTTTAAAATATTTATCATATGGGAAAGAAGCATTTGCAAATTTTGTCTGAATGATCATTTCACAAAGTTTTTGAATCTGAGAAGTCCTTCTGCAGACCTGCCACGTAAGTAAGACATCTCTCTCACAGGTCCTTGACAAGTGGCCATCCAGTTTACACTGGTTTATTTCATTTCTCAGGATAGTTATCAGTAAATAAATAACCATTTATTAAGTGTTAACTATGGTCTCTGATTCTACTAATGTGGAGAATATTAAGAAAAGTGAAAACAGTTCTTGCCCTCAAGAAGCTTATATCCTTATCAAATGAGCATGAGTGCTTTTGATAATATTGAACCAAGATTTCCTTCTTAGTAATGATAACTTAGTGTTCTTTAGTTATGATTTCTGAAACTGAGTAAAATAAATGCATTCTCTCTTTCATTTAAAATCCGGACGGATACTTGAAAATGTCAGTCATCCCTTCTCTTCACCTAATCTTTGGCAGCTAGATTGCACAGTAAATAGAGTGCTGCGTCTGGAGTCAGGAAGACATGAGTTCATAGCTGTGTGATCCTGGGAAAGCCATTTAATCTTGTTGTCTCCATTTCCTCACCTACAAAATTAAGTGGAGAGGAAAATGGCAAACCATTCTAGTATCTTTCCAAGAAAACTCCAAATGTGATCAAGAAAAGTGAGACACGACTGAATACCAACAACATAGTTGAGATGACTTCTGAATTACAGAAATCCTGGCTTTAAATTCTACCTCAGACTCTCACTAGCTGAACATTCACAACTCACTTTAGTTTCCTGGGCTCAGTTTCCCTACATTTTTAATGAAGATAATAATATCATTTACCTCATACTTTGCTTTGAGAACCAAATGGCAACAGCAGTTAAGTGTTTTATAAATTTTTAAGGAGCGATGTAAATAAGAGTAGCAGTGCGGTGCAGTGGATAGAGTGCAAGACCTGGAGTCAGGAAGACCTGAATTCAAATGTGGGTTCAGACACGCACTAGCTCTACGCTACCCTAGGGAAGTCACTTATTCTCTGTTTACTTTAATCCACTGGAGAAAGAAAAGGCAAACGACTCCATGTCTTTGCCAAGAAAACTTCTAATGGGGTCATAAGGAGTTGGATATCACTGAATAACAAGAATAGTTTTTATTATTATTTTATAATGTTAAAATAATAATTATTTTATTATTATTATTAATGTTACTTCCCTAATTCTACTTTTAATTATATCAGTAGAATCCGTATGAAATAGCAACAACCTTGATTACAGAAGGTAAATTTCTAAATGTGATTATTTTTTGTGTATCTAAGAAGCCACATTAATTATATCTTTCATTTCAGTGTTCCCTCTTGATTTCATGGCCTAATTGAATTAATTATATGATTAATTTTTCAATATACATAGGGACTTCCAATTTGCCATATACTCAGATTCAGCCTGACAGTGATCTAAGCAGAAAATTATTACCTTTGGTCAATGCATTTTTGCTTTGTTTCTCAGCCATGAATGTTGTGTTGCAGGACCCTATTATTAATAAACATTCCATAGACATAGTTTATAGAGGTGGAAGAGAACTTTGAGATAATTTATTCCACTCAGTTGAGGAAACTGAGTTCCAGAGAGAGAAGGCTGCTTCCTTGTGATCTCATGAAAATAATCTGATCCAAGATTTTTAATGAGGGACTCCAATTCCTAATATTATGCTGTTGTGTCAAAATAGAAGAGTATAAATCACAAAACACAATTCTCCTGCTGCACATGAATTTGCAATGGAATAGATAAAGCTCATGCTTGGCATCAGAAGAAGCCTGGATTCAAACCCTCTTTTGACACTTCACTGGATGTATTGCCTTGGATAAGTCACATAACCTCTGGGAGGCTCAGGCTCCTCCTCCATAAGATGAGGATAACAACCATGCCCATCTTATAAGATTCTTGTAAATGTCTAATGACATTATGCACTTTAAGCACTTTGCAAAATCTTAAATTGCTACATAGTTTTGAGTCATTAAAGATAAGGGGCCTACTTTCCTTAGAAGGGATATATCTCTATACCAACTCCTAGAAACAGGAAGTCTCTCTAATTGTTTAAGTTAATATCTTTTCTATAATTTCTAACCTCAGAGACTTTCATAGATAGAGACTTTCAGATAAGTGACTTGCCCAAGGTCACACAGCTTATATATGTCAAAGGAAAACTTAAACCCAGCCCAACTGCCTAGACAGTATTATTTAGTTCTCGAAGGTGCATTCTTGTTGTTAGGATCAAATGAGATACAATCAATGTATTTTTTTAACCTTAAAGCACTAAAGAAACATTGCACAGTAGATAGAGTGCAATTATTTAAGCCCTCTAAAGACCTCAGTTCTCCTCTGCTATGAGATGAGAGATTTGGGCTAGATTAAACTCCTTTCAGTTCCAAATCTAATTAACCTAGATCACCCCAAACATCTTTATATGTGCTTTTTCTGATCTAGAGAGAAATCGTGCCTAAAAATAAAGATCACAAATAATGTTGGGAAAAATGAGGGACTGGGGGAGAAGAAATATAATATTTAATATAATGTATAATATAATAAATTTACTATAATAATAAATAAATATATAAGAAGAAAGCTTGAAGGTTAAGGCAGAGGTGAACTTTCGTAGTCAAAGAGCTGTAAGGAAGGAAACTGAGGCATGAAAGGAGCAGTAACGAGGACACCCCTAACAACTTCTTGACCTACCATCCTCCATTATGTCATACCTGTTGCTGCTGGCCAGTGGCTGTGATTTTTAAACCCTGTAGGAAATTCCATCTCTAGAAATACTCTTTTATGAGGCAAATTTTGTGCTGTACTGTTACAATGTAACTCATTCCCCAATATTTGTTTCACTTACACCAAATATGATCATACTCTAGATATATTGGCGAACTGCTCTGGACAGGTAATTTCATGGAATTTTTGGAACTCATAGCCTGAAAGTATTGTCCATTGGTGTAAATCTATAATTGGACATTAAATCAAATCTTTGAGAACTGCCTACCTCAACGAAAGTTTAAGTAGCTTACCTAGGATCACAAACATAGCATAACTCAGAAGTTGGATCTGAACCCAGGTCTACTTAACTCCCAAAACAGAACTATATCGACCACACCATGCATCTTCTCGTAGTTCAGTTCCTTGTCAATGCTAATTTTATTGGACAGAATCATATAAGCATTTCTTCATTAATTCAGTTCTCTTCAGAGAAAGACACATTTAATAAGCTTCCTACTGTACTCCAGATACTATGCTAGGTGGTTTGTAAGGGGAAAAAATGAAAATGTTCTTGGTCTTAAGGGGCTAACTATCCTTTTAGGAACCCAGCATATACACAGTAGTAAATACAAGGTGATTATGGGAAAAAAAATGGGCAACTGGGCAAGTAGATCTTTAATGTATTTTCAGAAATGTTGGCTTATGAGCTGTCTTGATGAAAGAAGATTCTGAGAGCAGGAGCTAAAGTGGGAAAGCTTCCTAGATATGGTACCCAGATTATATTTGGATGTGAAGGGAAGAAGGTCAAGTTTTGAGCAGCTCAAATGAGCCAGCTTGAGGAAAGAGAATAGGAATGGGAATAATATAAAAGAAGTCTAGAAAGATCAGTTGGTGCCTAGGATAGGGTGCACGTAGGTCCTTAACAAATGCTCATTTGATTGTGGGTCACTTTAAAGGTTAGGCTGAAAATTTTGTGTTTTCCTAGAGGCCAGAGAGAGTTATGGAAGGATTTTGAGAAATGGAATAATGTGGTCAAATCTATACCATTGGAAATTTCTTTTGGAAGCTAGGTGATAGGCAAGTCCAGAACCCTTTAATGTGCAAGTGTTAAAAAGAATATTAATTAACTATTCCATTCTTCTAAATTTCTGCACTCAGGATATAATGCTTCTCTTTCTGTCTCTGTCTCTTTCTCTGTCTCTCTGTCACTGTCTCTGTTTTTCTGTCACTCTTTCCCTGTGTCTCTGTCTCTCTGTGTATGTCTCTCTGTCTCTGTTTCTCTCTGTCTCTGTCTCTCTGTCTGTGTGTGTGTCTCTGTCTCTGTCTCTCTCACTCTCTTTCTTTCCCTGTCTCTCTCTCCTGCTTATTCTATCCCTACAAACATACTTAGGAATCTCTTTTCCTAAATAATGTATTTCCTAGATGGTGGTGGTCCTTGAAAGCACTCTCATGCCCTCTTATTTGACCTCTCTTTTATACTTAATTTTCTAGGGTACAGGAATTGAGATGTAGTAATAAGCATGAGTTCCAGGTTCACTTCTGCTTTTTATTAGCTCTGTGACCCTGTGTAAATAATTTAAACTTCAGGCAATTTTCTAAATTAAAGACAGTTTGTCAGGTTGTCGACCTCACATGGATAGAAAAAAATTCCCAAATGAGTGCACACATCCCCAATCACTGATCATTTTATGTAACTATTATGATAAATGATAAATATTATAATGATACATTTGACATAATAATCATTTATAGAAAGACTTCATTTACAAACCATCATGTTCTGAAGGCAGCAATTCTGTCATTTCTTAGCTCTGTGTCTCCAGTACTTTGCCTGTAACATGATAAGGATAAGGATGTGATTTGTGATCTTATCCAGTTCTTACATGGAAGAACTTGCATTATAATCTTCCAGAGTATGCTAGGACAATGTGACACCACATGACTTGCCCAGGTTCCCAGAGCCCCTGTTGATGAGAGGCAGCATGATTGGCATTTATGAAAACCTCAATATTCATTAAACTGAAAAATGTATTCCTTAAGTACAGAAAAACAAAATGACATCCCATACATAGCAAATGATGGGTAAAAATTGTTGGAAAATGCAAAACTCATTGGGTCTTCCTGTCTTTATATCACTTTTCTTTACTCCCAAACTTTTCTAGAGTCATTATTTTGAATCTACTTGCTTATCATCTACTTACTCTATAATCCCCTTTTTTTCTGGTGTCTCTTCCACTACTGTACTGGAAAGCCTTTCTCCGGGATCATTTATGGTCCCATTGTTAGTCACTGGTTTGCTTAGTTCATTGTCTTTCTTGAACTTATTATTTGATATCTGACCTTTGAGGTTCTTTCTTGATGTGGTTTTCAAATATACCACTTTCAGTTCTTGTGACTCATATTTTTTCCATGTCAGTCATTTTATAGCACCCCTTTTCTCTACCCCAGAATTCTATGCTTATTTCCACCAATGCATTGGAAGGCCCCCTTGTCTGTGATCCTAATTATTGCAGTCTAATTTATTCTTCACAACTTAGATAACATCCCTGTTCTCCAATAAGGTCCTCTCTGATGCTATGGGTCTCTGCTCTATTACTTGCCATTATTTAGCAATAATCTCTCTGAGAAAAATTGTGTTTTTCTACTTCTTCTTGAAGTTATCAAAGTGATTTCCTCATAACATCCATTTGAGAAAATTGGATTATTAACTCCAATTTCTTTATTAGGAAGCTGAGACACACAGAGGTTGTTACTTGCACCGTGTTCTTTAACCAATGCATCAAAGCATTGAAAATGTTGTATATTTGTTGATTTAAGTTCCAAGAATCTCTCCACTGTTTTATCCTCCACAACATGCTCAAAATATGTTGCTGTTGCGTGGAATTTACACTTGGCCACATTCTTCCATTTTTGATTGGCTCTGAGTAACTTGGTAGAAGTTGACTCTTATGGCTCAGAACTAATTTATTTATGAATAGAAAGGCTCATCACCAAGATGTGGGACACTGGATGATGGGTTATTTAGCCATGACAACCCAAAAATCAAATATAAAGTAATAAAATACTAGATTCCCTTGGAATAGAATGGAAAAGCATTTATTAATTGCTTACTATATGCAAAGCATATTACTGGGTGGCAAGGTGTCACAGAAGGTAGAGTACTGGGCCTGGAGTCAGGAAGACCTGAGTTCAAATCCATCCTCAGACACTTACTAGCTCTGTGACCCTGGTCAAGCCGCTTAATTCGATTTGCCTCAGTTTCCTCATGTGTAAAAGATCTGGAGAAGGAAGTGGCAAACCACCTCAATATCTTTGCCAAATGGGTTGAGGAAAAGTCGGACATAACTGAAATGACTGAACAGCAACATGTGCAAATCACTGTACTAAGGAATGAAAATCAAAACTAGGAGAACAGTAGAGTCCCCACTCTCAAGGAGCTCATATTCTAATTAGGGAAATCGACATATATGACCGGATTCAGCTGTAGGGAGAATGCAATATACCAGTAGTAACGGCCACAATTTACAGAGAACTGTTAGAAAAGGAGAAATCTTGGTGGTCCCTTTACAGGTTTAAATCAAGTTTGGACTTTGCCGAAGGCATCTGATGCGCTCAGTATTGGAAGGCTCTATGTTGATTTTATGTGTCCACAATTTATGGGTTCTTAATCTGAGAGATGGGAGGGATCTTAGGAACTATCAAATCAAATTTTGTTATTTTGCATTTAGTGAGGGGATACCAGAGAGGACGAAAATCAGAAAATACTAAGAAGCGGACTTTATCAGACTTTCTATGAACATCAGGCTATCGAAATGGGAGATCTTTGTCCAAAGACTGAGCTAAAGTGTGTCACGAGAGTTAGGCTGACAGATAAGAAACCTGAACACTTTATTACAACTGTGGTATGGTAGAACCTTTTGCATTGGTTCTTAATCTTGTGTCCATGAACTATAATAACCCTATAGATGCATATGGGGAAGTTTTCTGTGAACAGAAATGGGAAAAGACAGCTTTAAAAAAAAATAAGACTTACTTCCTTTATAAAACTATGTGTCTTATTCTATGCCTTTAGAAATATTATTCTAATAATAGTTTGTATTGCAAAGGCAATATTCACAGCACCAGCGATGACTATGAATATGCTGACATAGTTCTGAATTGCAAAGTATAACAGACTCTCCATTTAAAGGTTGAAGAAAACCATTTATTCAGACACCAGAAAGCCAAATCCCAATACCAGAGAGTCAAATCCATCATGGTAACAAAGAGATCCATTCTAGTAACATTATCAGACCTTCCCACAAAATAGCTAGCTGCCTATTTTCTCTCTCCAGATCTGACTGGTGTCACCAACTTCTTCTCAACTCTGCTCCAGCTCCACCTCTAACTCTTCCACCCTTCCTGATCTACTCCTTTCTTTTCCACCTATCCAGCAAACTCCTCCCACCACAGGCTTCTTGTCACTCAGGTTTCCATGTGACTCAAGCAGGTCACATAGGCCCTTTAATGGATGGGAAAGATTTTCCCATTATGCAAAAATATATTTACAATACAAAATGGGATTCCATGACACCAAAGTTCATCAAACTGACAAAGAGGACCATGACACATAAACGCCAGGAATAATCTCTACTCTAAAGAAAGGCTTCCTGAATGCTGGGTAGAAAACTATTTATTCATTCTGGGGCAATATGTGCAAGAGACATAGGATGTAAAGAATCAATCAGTCAACAGATTGAGAAACTAAGCTGGATTGTAGTGCCCTTTGCTTGACACAAACATTCTAGGCCTATTTTTATATCATTCTATTTTACTTACTGGCAAAAATGATCCAGGACAATGCCCCATCTACTCACCTAGACTGTAAGCTCCTTGCATGAATTTTACTTGACCCTATGCTCACAGTGTCTACCCAACCCAGTGCTCTAGACATGGTAATTTTCCCATAAGCATTTGCTGCTTACAGATTCCAGTCTCTGTACTCTGGCATGCTTGTTGTATAAAGCACAATGAAGAGCAACAGCTTATAAAAATATTGCTATGAACTGGATAAGAAAAATTGAAAAATTGATATAAATCCTTGTGTTGGCCATTCCTTATATAATGTGATTTGACCGCGCCATGCTTCAAGCTCTGGGAAGAGAAATCTGCTGAATAATTTTTCAATCTAGTAGAACAAGTCATTCTAAAAAAATAACTGACCTATTCCAGGGACTTAGTTTGGCAGAAAACATTTCAGCTGATTGGGGAATTCGTTTTTTTTTATATTATATTTATTCTCCTTTACTACTGCTTCTATACTCTTTATAGATTTTGTTCTCTATGTTATAATGATGTTCAGTGATTTAAAAAGTCACAACCATCTCCAAATTCTAAAATCTCGTTAAAAGTACTTCCCTTTGGAATCTTGAGCCAGGGTTACTGAGTGTGGATAAGAATTCACTTCATTAACAAAATACTTTTGTAGAATGAGAAAAAAAATAGAAAAGATTAATTTACTTACATCATAAATGGTCATTAACCTACCATCATAGGGGAATACTTCTGGCTAACTCAGAGTTATATACATTGGACATAGATTAGCAATTTACATAAAATTAGAATGCAATACAATATTCTTGACATGAACATGTAATTTTATCTTTGATTAAGAAGACTATTACAATTTCTCAGTACCTTCCTTAAGACTATTATGGATAATCATTCCCATTGTATAGCATCTTTTCTCTAAATGTGGAGATGGTAGGAGCATGGGTCGAGGTGTTTCTGACCCTGGATCCACCATTTGGAATAATTTCCTAGGTGTACTCATTTTCTATTCATCCTCTTTTCATAACAAATAGAGGACAGGGGAAAAAAAAAACTGGTACTTCCAAACTAAGTTTCTTATTGTATAACACACACACATCACAAGAACTAGGGATAGGTATTAGTTTTCTCATTTACTACCTGTGTGAGTGTAAGCAGTTTATTTGCCATCACTAAAACTCAGTTTCCTCCTCTGTAAAATGATGATGATAATAATACTTGGAGTGCTGGACTCACAGTTCCTGAATTGAAATAAGGAGATGATTTTTAAACAACAAAAACAACAACAAAAATAGAGAATTGCATGTAGGTGACGGAAAAATAGATTGATTTCTCTTTTTTAAATCTACACTTTGATATGCTCACTGTAGAGAACTGTCTCTATCACCTTTCTTGTCATACTTTCTCACTCTCTCTCTGCATATGTGTGTGTGTGTGTGTGTGTGTGTGTAGACAGAGGTACGGTCATCCTTTTTAAGTTCCAAATGTCCAAAGGGCTTTAGAAAAAGTGGCAAAATGGTTATTCTTGCTCTGTCCCGTTTTTTAAAGGATGCCCTGATTATTAATTTTCCTACATACACATTTGTCTTTAGTCATCTAGTAAAACATGTTTGAAAATTGCTACATCTAACAAACTCCAAATTCTTGGTTGTTAAGACCGATGTGAAAAGCTTCTCAGCATAATATTAGCAACACTGTTCTAGGAAACAAGAACGGTTTTCTAATTCTGCATCCTTCCTCTACTCCCACACCACAACTCAATCACCCCCTCATCTCCCAGTTGCAAAGATTCACATTCACCATTACTTGAAAAAAATGTCTCTGCCTTTGTATCCAGGGCATTTATCAAAATTCCATGTGTCCTGCCAGCAACCCTGACCATTTTGGAGGATGGAGCTATATTTATTCTTTGATGAAACAGATGGAACATGCTAATCTAAATGTATAATAGGCTTGAACTTTAAAACACAACTTAGAAAAGTCTACACCCTCCTTTTAAATACACTTTGAAGAATGGAGCAAATGTCAGGTGGGATTTTTCATCACTGCTCTACCCAAGAACCCTGTCAATTTCCATAGGAGATGAGCTGAATGACCCCAAGAGTGAAGAGCACTTTTTGTTAAAAATCAAGCTCACTTCTTGCAGCCTAGGCCTTTACCACTGCCCTTTGCAACCCCTGGATTATATAGATAGCATGGTTCCCTTGGGAAAACAGAGCAGTGGAAAAAAAAGTGGTTCACAAAGAACCATGTGGAATTGAATGGTTTGAGGTTAGCTGGTCTAACTTCTTTGCTTCATGTTAACATCATTTAAGTATTGGCTTTATTTTTTTTTCTTTTGTGAGAACTGCTGGAAGTTCTGAAAAAAAAACAGATATTTCTGATGTATTTTTGCATGGTGGGGGCATACTCAGTGTGTATGAATAAAGCTCACAGATAGGAAAACTTAGAAATCAACACCACCCAAATATTTAGGTAGGTCTGTGATGAGATCCTCCATGACTAGCGGCAATTGTACACATGAACAAATAACATGATATATATGGTCACCCCCAAAAAATAAAAATGCCTATTATCACTTTAATTTTGGCAATAATTCCTACTTACAAAACAATTCTAATTCAATACAGGTAGCTTAAGAGTGAATTTGGACATTGCAATAATAATAGGGCCCTTCAACGCTAAATGGCTTCCACAGTGTTTGTCAGAATAGTGTGGCAAAATGAATAACATTAGAGGCTCTGAGAGGAAGACCTGAATCCAAAGTCCATTTCACTTATTGATTTGTGGTGGTATCCTTTGTCAGTCCTTTGGCCTCTCCATGTTACAGTTACCTCATCTCCAAAAGGAGAAGGTTGCACTTCATGTCCTCTAAGATACTTTTCAGTGCTAAATTCATGAACCTCTATATCTTAAAGTCACTTCTTCTCTTTGGATCTCAGTTTTCTCATTATTAAGATAAGAACAATAAAGTCAGATAGTTGTTGTAAAGATCAGATGAGATAAAAAGCTGAAACCACTAGAATGAATGCAATTGCTATCATCATCGTAGTTAGCATAATACTTCTATATATCAAGGATGAGTAAGTTTATGACCATGAGACATCCTTTCCACTAACACAAATCATAACCTCCCTGAAGAAGCTGGAGTTACAGAACATAGCAATGGGTAGTATCACATATTCAAAGGACTAGACCTCTTTTCAGGAAGATCTGAGTTCAAATTTGCCCTGAAACAACTATTAGATGTGTGACTTTAGGCAAGTCACTTAACCTCTGCTGCTTTGGTTTCATTAACTATAAACAATGGGGTTAATAAGAGTAGTTCCTTCTCAGGGTGATTGTGAGATTCAAGTAAGATAATATTTATAAAGTCCTTAGTCTAGTGTCTGGCACATAGTAGGATACTAGCTATTACAGCAACTAGTTATTACAGGGGACCTGGAGTCAGGAATATCTAGACTCAGCACTTACTAGCTGTGTGGCTTTTAGCTAGTCACTTAAAATCCTTCTGCCCTTACTTCCACAATGGGGATAGTAATAGCATCTAACTGCAAGGGTTGTCTGGGAAGCTAGGTGTTTCAATAGATAGAGTGTGAGGCCTAGCGTTAGAAAGACTCATCTTCCCAAATTCAAATCTGTTATCAGACATTTATTAGATATGTGACCCTGGCCAAGTTGCTTAATGCTGTTTGCTTCAGTTTCCTCACCTGTAAAATTATTTGGAGAAGGAAATGCCAAACCACATTAATATCTTTAGCAAGAAAACTCCAAATGGGGGTCGCAAGGAACCAGATATAACTGAAAATGAACAGCAACAAGCCAGCATATGATAGGTGCTATGTAAATGCTGCTCCTGCGATTCCTCCTCCTCGTTCTTATCTTGACACTAATTATGACTACTTTTATAATCTTAGGAAAGTCGCTTAAGTTTAGGTTCCTCATTTGTAAAATTAAAAAAAAAAACATGGAGGGGGTGGAGCTAAGATGTGTGGAGTGGAAAGACAGACCTGTAGAAGTTGCCCTCCATAGCCCATAAGATACCTGTAAAAAATGACTCTAAACGAATTCTAGAGCAGCAGAAGGCACAAAACGACAGAGTGAGATTTCCAGATCAAGATAGCTTGGAAGGTTGAAAGTAAAGTTCGCAGCCCAGCATGGGCCATGGGGCAGCAGGGATAGGACTAGAACAGACTTCAGGGTGCCACCATTCAGCAGCAGTTCCCAACTACTCAAACCAAAGACAGTCTCAAAGGTCAGTAAGGAAGCTCTTTCACTTGAGTGAGAAGGGAACGTGGTCTTGACCCACCAGCAGCAGCCACTGCAGTGGCAGTGTCCATTTTTGGAGCTCTCCACTTAAACACCCTGGGGGAATTGAGCAGCTGATCTTGATCTCACCCCTGAGTGGCTCTCCTGGGTTGCAGAAGAGTGCTGGCAGTGCAACTAGGGATGAGTCTGGAGAGTTAACCCTGCTGGCAGATACTGGGAAAAACAGAGTGCTTCTAGTTGCTCCCAGACCACAGCACAGGTCAAGAGAGGAGTAAACTCCTCTCCCTTGATTGTTCTACCTCGTAGGAACTGAGAACTTACAGGTTCCCAGGTTATACCCTCCTCTTGAAAAAGGACTTGAAAGCCAAGTAACTGGCTAGAAAAATGCCCCAGAAAGGGGAAAAAAATAAGACTATAGAAGGCTACTTTATGGGTTAACAGATACTTTCTTCCATCCTTTTGCATGAGGAAGAGCAATGCATACCATCAGAGGAAGACCTAAAAGTCAAGGCTTCTGCATCCAAAAACCTCGAAAATAATATGCAATGGTCTCAGGCCATGGAAGCGCTCAAAAAGGATTTTGAAAATCAAGTAAGAGACGTGGAAGAAAAATTGGGAAAAGAAATGAGCGAGGCAAGAAAATCACAAAAAGTGAGCCAAGAGCTTGCTAAAGAAGACCCAACAAAATGATGAAGAAAATAATACCTTTAAAAGTAGGCTAACTCAATTGGGAAAAGAGACTCAAAAAGTCAATGAAGAATGCTTTATAAAACAATTACCCAAATGGAAAAGGAGGTTCAAAAACTCACTGAAGAAAATAATTCTTTAAAAATTAGAACAGAGTAGAGGGAAGCTAGTGACTTTATGAGAAAGAAACCAAGAAATTACAAAACAATACCTAAAAAATGAAAAAAAAATAGAAGATAATTTCATTGGAAAAACAACTGACTTGGAAAATAGATTCAAGAGAGACAATTTAGAAATTATGGGATTACCTGAAAGACACGATCAAAAAGAAGAACCTAGACATCATCTTTTATGAAATTATCAAGGAAAACTACCCCGATATTTTAGAACCAGAGGGCAAAATCAAAATTGAAAGAATCAACCAATAACCTCTGGAAAAAAAAGAGAAACTCCTAGGAATATTGTAGCCAATTTCCAGAGTTCCCAAGTCAAGGAGAAAATATTGCAGGAAACTAGAAAGAAACAATTCAAGTATTGTGGAAATATAATCAGGATAACACAAGATCTAGCAGCTTCTACATTAAGAGATTGAAGGGCTTGGAATATGAAATTTCAGAAGTCAAAGGAGGTAGGATTAAACTAAGAATCACCTACCCAGCTAAACTTCAGGGGAAAAATGACTATTCAATTAAATAGAGGACTTTCAAGCATTCTTGATAAAAAGATCAGAGTTGAATAGAAAATTTGACTTTCAAACACAAGAATCAAGAGAAGCATGAAAAGGTAAATGGGAAAGAAATCATAAAGGACTTTCTAAGGTCGAACTGTTTACATTCCTACATGAAAAGATAATATTTGTAACTCTTGAAACTTTTCTCAGTATTTGGGTAGTTGGAGGGATTACACACACACACTCACACAGACATACATATGCAAACACACACACATACACATAGAGAGCACTGAGTGAGTTGAAGAAGAAGGGATGATATCTAAAAATAAAATTAAGGGGTGTGAGAGAAATATATTAGGAGGAGAAAGGGAGAAATGGAATGGGGCAAATTATCTCATAAAAGAGGCAAGAAAAATTTTTTTCAATAGAGGAGAAAAGGGAGGATGTAAGAGGGAAAAAGTGAACATTACTCTGATCATATTTGGCTTAAGGAGGGAATAATATGCTCACTCAATTTGGTATGAAAATCTATCTTACACTACAGGAAAGTAGGGGAGAAGGGGATAAGTGCAGTGGGGGAAGATAAAAGGGAGGGCAAATAGGAGGAGGGAATAATTAGAAGTAGATAGTTTTGGGGAGGGACACTGTCAAAAGAGAGAATAGAATAGATGGGGCCAGGATAGGATGGAGAGAGATATATTTAGTTTTCCACAACATGAATGTTATGGAAGTGTCTAGCAAAACTACACATATATAGCTTGTATTGAATTGCTGGCCATCTCGAGGGTAGTGGGTGGGGAGGGAGGAAGGGAGAGAGGTTGGAACTCAAAGTTTTAGGAATAAATATTGAGGATTGTTTTTGCATACAACTGGGAAATAAGAGCCACAGGTAATGGGGTATAGAAATCTATCTTGACCTACAAGAAAAAAGAGAAGATGGGGATAAGGGAAGGGAGGGGTGAGATAGAAGGGAGGGCAAATTGAGGGAAATGATAATCAGACTGCATGGTATTTTGAGGTGGGGGAAGGGAGAGATGGGGAGAAATTTTGAAACTCATAATTTTGTGGAAATGAATGTTGAAAGCTAAAAAATAAATAGACACTAAAGAAATTGGATTAAATATCCTCTACGATCATTTTAAAGTCTACACTAAGATTTTATGATTGTATATATGTAAATTACTACATTTTACTAGAATGTCTTTATTAACTGTAGTGGGGAAAATGATTGCAATCCCATTTTAAGGCTCATGATATTGATGGTCTATCTCTCCTACCTTTACTTGGTTCATCTTTGGACACCAGACCTTCAGTCTGTTAACAGGTCTATACTCTATGTCTTCCTCCAATGCATTCTTGTATAAGATGACCCTGAGGTCTTGAGGCTCTACGAAAAGGGTGTGTGCTCTGGAAGACTATAATAGGGTAGAAAAACTCTGATCATGTGCCCAGTGATTTCCCTCATAAAATATAGAACAAACCCTAAATTGAAAAGAAGGTGCAATGAGTTTATGCCAGTACTCATTATCTTTGAAATATAGTTTGAGTATCAGACCATAAAGGATTTCTATCCTGTTATATATGAGTCAAAATCAATGGGTAGAAGCCAAGAACATCATCTTTGCTCCCAAACAGTGAGAGGTGACACTTCCTTACCCACTCCCAGATTTTCTGTTGGCTCAGCAGCTCATCACTGAGGAGAGAAGGAGGCTAAATGTCATTGCCTATGGATTTTTCAGCTGCCAAAGATATGTAAAGGATACACACAGATATTTAATAAGGAACATTGGATAGTTGAGGTTATCCTGTTCTCCAAATCCTACTGGGTTGAAAAAATCTCTCAAGAGATCTCAAATATCCCACAGCAAAAATAGCAAAGAGTTCTTTTTAAAAAGGTTCTGTCACTTCTTGCAAAGTCTGAACAGATTCCTGCTATTTATTTTGTTGATTTACATGTGAAAGGACCAGGCAGGGGAAGAATTAAACACTTACCTAATTGAAATATTATTTCCATAAAAGATTGCTTTCTCAGCCAAAAACCTTTGAAGTCATGGGAATAAAATGCTTTGAGGAGTGTATTGAAAGCCCTTTATCTCTGTCAAAGTGGTTTATTAGAACACTGGTATTTTTAAATTTCTCAGAATCTCTAAAACATCTGTTACTCTGTGAAAATGTTCCAGGACATGGAAGGCTCAAATCATAATCTGTAAATTGTGCCTGTAGCATGGAGGAAGTTAGAGAGGTGTCATAATTAGATCTTCAGCAATTGATTGAGGGTCTCAGAATCTTATATATAGCTTCCTCTGATCTAGGTCATAGTCCATCTTTGTCCAAGCATTCTGGGAGATTCTTTTCCACAGTACCCTATGCCTTTCAAGGATGATCCACTGAACACTTGGAAGTCAATTTTTGATTTACTGTATCATTTCTAGAATACCAAATGTTCTGTTGAGGCTGGTTTTCAATTATCTCTTGCTCTAAACGATCTGTGCCCTCCTATCCTTGCCATACATGTCTTTGGTGATGTTTTTAAACTTCTTTTCATGCAATAGATGCTGTTTATAACATGGTGCTTCCTTATTATCTGTGTCATATGATTTTCCTCTGCTGTTTGGATAACTTGCAATTTTTAATTTTCTAGGGTCAATATCTTCCACAATTCATGACTATATAGTAGCCCTAGAGTAATATTGTTTTTTAAAGAAATTTTTATGAATAACTGATAATAACATTTATATATCACTTTAGGTTTTGTGAAATGCTTCACATCTATTATTTCATTGGATCCTTATAAAAAACTCTTGTGAAGTAGGTGCCACTATGATCTATTAATATCTTCATCTTAGACATGAGGATAGTGAGGGTGAGAGAGTTTAAATGGCTTCCCCAAAGACACACAGCTAGCAAGGATCTGAGTCAAGGTTTGAAATCAAAACTTCCTGCCTCTAAATCTAACACTGTAGAAGGTTTGTAAAGCAAGAAAATATAATATATGTATACATATGCACACATGTGTATATATATGGTTGTATATTTATTATGTACAAGTGTAGTACTTTAAATTTTACAGAGAATGTTCCATCATTATTTCATATGAGTCTTGCAAGCACATTTTAAGGGAAAGACAAAGGACACTGCAATAAAATTTTAAAAAAAGGTTTCTTACCAGTCTCTCATATGCAGTTCTAATCCACTATGCTCTGAGAAAAGCCTAAACGTTTGGAAGAGGGAAAACGTCTTACTGCAAGAGAATTGTAGAAAAGCTCTTATATAGATTGATGTAATATGGACAATCGAAAGGATTCCACTTTCATTGTCTGTATATCAGGGTTGTGATGAATGTAGAACCTCCAGAGACTTGTCAAGCTTAATGACCACTTGTTTCGATGCATGTACTTCCAAATTATTCTGCAAGACAGAAACCTGTAGAGCACTAGTTGTGACTATGGAGTCTAGGAGACCTTAAGGGCATAGTGACATTTTTATTACTTGCTGAGCAAAAATAAAGGCTTCAGAAGAGAAAGGTGAATTGAAGAAAATTTTTTTTCTTTTTTTGTGTCTTATTTTTCTTTAATGCTAAAAAAATAATTCTACTGAAATGTTTTGCTTTTATATCACCTAAATTTTCCCCAGTATCCCAAATCTCCACACTCCCACAGAGGCATCTGATATAACAAAGAATATTTTAAGAAAATAATAAAAAAAGAAAAGAGGAAGAGGAGAAAAATCAATCAATATAGTGACAAATTGTGAAAATATATGCAATATTCCACAACTGTTGATTTCCTACTTCTATTGACAAAAGGCCCTATATCTCTTCATCAGGGCCATTTTTTTCTTCGTAATTCTGCAATATTCACTCTTATTTATTTTATGGTTCTTCTATTTCCATTTTTCTGCTCACTGTGGTTTTGCTTAGTACTCTCTTCATCAATTAATATGTCATGATTGTCTGTATTTATCACATTTGTCAAGTTAGCCATTCCCCAATTAATGAAATACTACTCTTTTTAGTTCTCAAATACTAGAAAAAGTGCTTCTAAAGATGTGTGATTGAATATGAGATATTATTTTTGTAAATAACCTCCTTGGGGTATATGACTAGCAATTGGAGATATATTGAATGAGATATTATTTTTGTCAATAACCTCCTTGGGGTATATGACTAGCAATTGAATCTGAGTTAAAATGTATGGGCATTTTAACCACTTTATTTTCATTATAACATATTGATTTCCAAAATGGTCTTGCTGATAAACTGCTCCACCAACAATGTACTAGTGTGGATATTTTCTTACAACCCTGCCAGAGTTGATGATTCTAATCTTTTAGTGTCTTTGTCAGTTTGCTGGGAATGAGGATTGAAGCACTCTTTAAAGTGAGAGTAACATTTGAATCTCTAAATCAACTTAAGCCATAGGAATTAGAGACAATTGGTAAAGACAATGTATATGTAATGAAATTTGGGTAAAATTAACTTGCCTTGCACATACGTTAGACTTAAAAATTCAATTTGTGGTACTTTAGAGTTAAAAATGTATGGATGGAATGAAATATAATAAAAACATTTATTTGCCATGGAAAAAAACAGATGTAACACAGGAAGCAGACTATTAGTAGAGAAGACCTACAGTAGCCATGAATGCATGGCAATAATGAAATTGAATGTCTTAGATATCTTTGTGTAAACATGTAGAATAGATGTAACAAAGAAAGTGAACTACAAATTTTAGCATAAAAAGGTATATTTTATCTAAAAAATTACAAAGTTTTGGTGGATGGTGTCTTTGGTTATGGGAGAATACATTTAATTCAGAAAGAACCAACTGACAGTACTGAAATATAGAAGATGCAAATTAGAAAATTGAGGCAATAAGTTTTTTGGGAAAGGATAAAAAATGGAAGAAATAGATGCATTTTTTGGTCTCAGAGTAATAAATTAACCACTTGACCATGTGGAATAAACTGATTATGAATTTGGGAAACATATCACAAAACTGATATGGAGACAAACTATAGTTGAGGAAGCTAACTTGAACTATAAGGACATGTGATGAAAATTATGAAAATATTCCCCCCTCTCATTTTTCATGTAAATCTTAGTATTGAGAGCTGAACAACTGAAATGATTTGACTAGCTTTAACAACTATATATATTCAACACATGGAGGAAATCATGAGGCAAATAGTTAATCTGGATCTCACTTTTTGAAGTAGGGAGGAACTTAGTTGTCTAAGTGGAAATGAAAAAGGAAATTTGGAAGGAAATGAGTGTTCTGTTATAGTTTGTGTTGTAAAAGAAGAGGGAAATTGGGAATAATATTATTCTTACCCTTATTTGCGGTGATGGTGGGGTTCATAGTGAAGATATATATTATACAATTGCTTGTAAATCACCAAAGAGTTATAAGACTGTCTTATGATGAGCATGACCATTTCTAATTTAATGCAGTGTGTGTACTGTGATTTCATTGAGCAATTTCAGTTTTTATAGGAGTCTATGTAGAAACAGAAACAAGAACAAGTAAGTAAATAAAAAAGAATAGCATTGATTGTTAAGAATTGTATCAAGATCAATAGAATTCAAAGCATGATAGCTGTGGTAGGGGCTAGAAGGGAAGAGATTTTTCTCCAAGGTGGATAAGATGATAATAATAGATGATAAAGAGAAAGCATGACTATGTAATTCTTACATTGCATAGTATTTTCTTCTACTAAGAACAATTCAGATTGAGGATGATGCAAGAAAAATGGTTAATAACAGATTGCCACCCGAGATAACTGAGATGTTAAAAGAGCACATAATTACTTTCGGTGAATTCAAGTCACGAGACTCAGATAGACATAAAATATGCTGAAAAAAGTGATAGATATTACTGCCAATCTATTTTTGGTTGCTGAAAAAAATTAGAGAATAAAAAGATTGTCACAGATGTCACAGTGGACAAATCGCAAATCAACTTTCAAAAAACAAGCAGAGGGTAGATTTACGTTTTGTTTTTTAAATCATCTCCTTATGGCTGATTTTGACTCTTTGTATGATATGTTCTTAAATAAATTGTATATATTTGGAAAAGAAGGTGGTGATTAGTAAGAACAAATATAACTATGTAAAAAATAGATCATGTCAATCTGACCTTATCTCCTTGTGGACCAGATGAAGGAATGTAAACCAATTAACTCTATTGATAGTTGACTTCAGAACTGGTTGAATAACTGGACACAAAAAAATTCTCTCAAGTATAGTAGCCTGAGTAAGACATGATGAAGACCTGTCTAAGCTGGATGGATAGTTATGTCCATAGCATCAAAGGAAAATCCATGAAAAATGTGGTAAAGTTAGCTATGGCATCTTTTGAAGACAGGTTGGACTTTTGGGTTGAGTGCAAGTGAAGAGTAGATGATGAAACTAAGGTTATGAGTCTGGATGATGGGATAAATATTAGCCACTGGCCCTGGAACAGTAGGAAAGGTGCTGAATTTGCAGTTGGAGAATCCAAATGTGATTTCTGACTCTCCCAGGTTTGCTTCTTACTCCTCATGTAACCTGAGGTAAGTCCCTTTGTCTCTTTGGCAGCGAGGTGGTTTGGCAGATGTAGTGCTGGACTTGGGTTCAGGAAAATCTGAATTGAAATTCAGCCCCAGATTTACTACTTGTGTGACCCTGGGCAAGTCACTGAGGCTCTGTCTGCCTTGTTTTCCTCAACTCTGAAGTGGGAATAATAATAGCAGTTATCTCCTGGGTTGTTACAGTGATCAAATAAAGCTCTTAGCACAGTGCCTGGCACATAGTAGGTACTTAATAAATGTTTGTTTCCCTACCCCTTCTGCCTCCCTGGGTCTCATTTTCCTCACATCAATTGAGAGATTGAATTAGATAACCTTCAAGGTCAAATCAGTGTCCTAAAGGATGTTTTTATTATTCCCCGAATCTGGAGTAAGAAGTAATTTCAGATGCCCTTTCATTCAAACTTTTCTTGACAAATCAAGAAACTTGTTGGAAGTCAGATGGAGGGAAGTCTAGCAGAAAGTAACTGGACAAGGTAGTGCTTGAACTTTGGGTTTTCTGACTCTGGAATTAGAACTTATTCTACCTTACCTGACTCTCTCTTAGATAGCAGCAAATAACTGTAGCACCTAATGGACAGAGTCAATTTGTATTTTTATCTGTGTGCCCATTGCTGAGCACAGCACCCAATACAGAGTAGAAGCTGAATAAAAATTTTCTAAGTTGTGAGATTGAAGCCATCTGTACAAATCTCTGCCTCTCATCATGAGGAGAAAATGGGAATTTTATAGTCTACTTGGTACTAGTAACTAGACTTATGATTTCCTTGGTTTGGGACACTTCCAGGTGATGAAACTCCATCTACCTATTCAAGTTGGCACCTTCTCTTCAACTTAAAGTCTTTGTCAGTGGTTTAGAGCACCGGGAGGTCACAAAGTTATGTTTAGAGGCAGTACTTAAGCCTTAACTTTCTGGTTCCTAGCCAGTTCTCTATCCACTATGTCACATCATTTTTCAGTCCAGCAAATAAAATTACTAATATTTTTAGTTTTTGCTATATTCACTTTTTCTTCTTTAGAAACACCTTTGCATTAATAGAGTCTTAATTAAATATTTTTTGTAATTGCTTATCATTAAATGTGCAGCATAAATCCCTACAGGTAATTACATCTTATAGCTAATTGCATGATAGAGGGTTTGTGGAACCTCATGGGGTTCTCATTATGGGCAAGACTATGAGTGTGACAGAAGGCAGTTACAGGGGCTAGGACTTAGGAGGTACTTAAAAATGCTTGTTGATGGATTAGATGGATCTAAGCCTGGAAGACTTTTCCTGCTCTAATAATATTTCTGGCTAGGTTCAAAGGATGTTGTCAAGTGAAGATGTGTGATGATGTGTGAGGATATGTGAGGATGTGTAAGGATGGGGGAGGTGGTGTGCTCCTCACCCCATTCTACAAAAAGAGGTCTCTTTATGTATAAATTACATTAAAATGATGCGTCTTTGTTATGTAAACAAAGCACAAACATGGCTGTGAGATGCCCTCTATCCTCGGCTTTATTGGAACTTTCTGAATTCCTGATTTACAGGTCCACTTAAACCCCTCTACAGAATTGTAGTCTCATAATTCATAATTACACAGCACTCAGACTGTGTGTTCCCATAAACCTATGTAATAGACAATTTTATTATCATTTCTGGTGACATTAACGATCAAGGAATGACTTACGATATGCCATCAATCAAAAGGCAATCAGGAACTTGGTGTAAGAATGTGGTGTTGACCTAGGAGAATCAGTCATGCTCAGCTACCGTGGGCTAGGGTTCACTTAAACTTTTACCTCACTTGAAAAGTTAGAAATAGGAAAGTAGGAAAATACATTTAGAGCCAGAAAGGACTTTAGAGCTAGTTCAGTGCCCTTATTTTATAAATTATGAAGTTAAACCCCTAAAATGACTTTTCCAAGGTCATATAGACATTGCATAATAAAGAGTGTAATTAAATCGAAGTCCTCTTATTTGACATTTTGTACTATATTGATTGATTTTGGGTTTCAGGGATGGCCCCACTTTTGGGGTAGGGTGGGAAGGAGGCCCAGGGGTTGCTCAGTTTATAATCTGTGAACTGTCTCTCCTTTACTTTCATTCCTCCACCATACTGGAGTTTGAAATGTAGCATGTAGGCTGCAATTGCCCAATAGTTGGGGGAAACATATGGGGAAGACAGAACACTTGGAATTGTGCATCTGACTAAAGATGCCAGGTATTCATGAAATATGGATCTGTCCCATGATAGAAACATCTTTCACTGACTTATAAGTAAATGGTGTATGCATGTTTTATTGAAATTCTTACTATTTTTGTGAAAGAAGTTTCTTCACTTTATTTCCACTAATTTATTCAAATAATTTTTTTCTAAAAAAACATTCTGGGGCCATTAGTGTGAATATTGATTATTGATAATATCATGATGAGATATTTTGCATTTATTCAAGTCATAGCTAGCAGTTTTTCTTAGAAATTTAAGACTTACCCAGTTATTAGAACAGGGAAATATTTTCATGACCAGGCTAGATAAGGTATTTATAAGTCTTTGAAAGAAATATATTTTCCCTAATACTATCAGCTATCTTAAATAAATCTATCTAGACTTTTAAGTGGAAGGACATTTGAAGAGAATCACTCAATCAGTTATAAGCACTTTCTAATTGCTTAATTTATGTCAGGACCTGTGCTAGAATCTAAGGCTAGAAAGACAAAAACATAGCATTCTTTGTTTTCTGTTTGCAACTCAAACCCTGGGATAACAATCCCAATTCTCTCATACTGACTAGTTGGATCCCTAGAACTCAGCTACTATCTTCCCTTTCAGCTTGAGGGTTAACCCAAAGGATTTGGAGGTTGTCTTTATCACGAACTCCTCTTCCTGCCTCTCATCAATGTGTTCCCTTATTGATGATCAGTTCATATAGTCAGCCATCCTCAATTCATTTTCAGAAAAATGGAAAATATTAACAATGTGGTATAATTTGTGAGAACATTCTAGCCTTTAAGGTCTCTGATGCACTTTTACCAGGACACAAGAGTCCAAAAAATGAGAATCATGGTTAGAAAGCACATGTGGCAAAGGAGTAACTTGTGTCCCCTCATAGTACATTTGATGGACTGCTTAAGATGTGTCCTTTGGGTTTATTGTAACTTTCTCTGTAGAGCTATAAATCTCCATCTGGTATGCCCATGGATCCCAACCAATAAAGATACTGTTATTGACTATTTCCAGTGATATAGCTACGATGCTGATGAAAAGATGGGAAATACATTGGACCTTAGATTTTCATGAAATACTCCTCCAGACAAGTGGGGTGGGAGAATTTGGAAACTGAAACAAAAATCCCAGGGTTTCTTCCTCTCCTATTATTTATTCACAGTTCAGCTGGAACATTCTCTTCTCTCCTCTTGTTGAAATCTCTCAAGCAAAAATGGGCTTGGTATTTTATAAACAATCCTTAGATTGTCAACAGTTTCCCTCAGACAATCAGGACATGCCTTCTTTGAATTGTATCTCCATTTAAATAAGGATCTTTCATACATAGTCGAAAGTCTGATTGAGACATAGTCTAATCTCATTAAAGTATCTCCTTTAAATTTAGTGGGGTGATTTAATTGATATATTCAATTAAGCCCAATTATCATTACCACCCTCCTCCTCCTCAGAAAGTCTTCATTAAAATAATAGAATTATAAATTTAAAATCTAAAGGGACCTCATACTCTTTACAGATGAGAAAATTGAGTTAAATGAGTAGCCAAAGGCTAAAAAGGGATAGAATGGGGACACCCACAAAAATATTCTGATTCCAGGTCTTTTTGCTTTTTGCTTCATCATGTTCTTTAATTTTCTCCTGTGTTTGATTCATACTGTCTTACTAGAGTACTTTCATCCATTATGGTATAGGTAGTGCTATCTCTTTTGTAAATTTCTATTTTTAAGATTGCCAGGAAGCTAATATGTACATGCATGCATACATGCACATATACATACAAATGTATCTATTTTGTGCATATATATATGTGTGTGTGTACATGTACATGTTATTGTTGTTATGCTTCTCTATATTTTAAGTATTCTCTTTATATCCAATATATTGAAGGTCACCATTAGCAATGTGGAGTCTATGCCAGGTTCAATTTGATAAAATAAAATTCTCTAAAACCTCCCTAAAGCTCTATCTTTCACCAAAGAATGATTTTCCTGGGTCACCATGGGAACGAGAACCAAGTGTTTACTGAATCTGGTCTGACTTAAAAATACATCTTTTCCCAGATGTTATTTAAAAAAAAAACAAACAAAAAAACAACACAACCCTTTCCTCTCAGCTCTTTGCAGAAATGGTGGCCACAACTTTTAGAGATCTTCCTAGTTGAAAAGACTGGTCCAAGGGGGATGGTACCACCAAAGACATAATGAAGTTCCAAAAGATCATTGCCATTATAGTCATAGGAAAATTGGAGGGTAACAAAAAGTTGAACTGATTGTGTCCATTTAGATATCCTTCATGTAATACCACAACCAAGGAAAAAAAGTTAATAAATTTAAATTGTCATTTCATGATGGTGAATGATTTTCTAAGTGTGTTTTCTTTGTAAATTATATACTTAATGCAAGATTATATTTCTAAATTGCAGCCAACAATAATAATATACACTGTTATGTATATAACAAGAAACATCCATAGTGCCATGGCTAGAGAACTAGCCTCTGAGTGAGCAAGACCTACTATTACTTCTGGCCCAAAATGACTGTGTGACCCTATGTAAGTCATTTACCCTACCAGTTTTCCAGATAATTATTTAGGAATGTTACATTAGAAGTCTAATTAACAAGTGGCAAATACAAATATGTAGCATCAGTCATCATCACAAATATGCAAATTTAAAGTGATCCCTGTATGTAGTTACAGAGCAGTGTGCCAAAAAGCCCCAATGGAAGCATTTTTCCTTACCAGGAGTTCACTAGATGAATGAAATAACAGGTTTAGGCCAAAATTACATAGCATTTGAGAGATTTGCTCAAAGGTGAAATCAATTCAAACTTTCAAGAGATGAACGTAGCAGCTGTCCCCAGCCAAATATCTGCATATTTATTTTAATTGATCAACAAGTATTTATTAAATACCTACTGTGAACCACCATCTATTCTAAGCATTAGGGATACAAAGAAGGGAACAATCTCTACTTGCAAAGGGCTTAAATTATAACAGAGCAGATTAGAAGTACAACTAATATATGTGAACATATATCTCTATATCTATGTATTCACATACATAGATATTTATATGGAACATATAAATACAAAGCAGTTATATACAGGCATAGTTTAGAAAGGAGGACACTAGTAATTAGTGGAATCATGAAGGAGCTGAATCTAAAAGGAAGATATGGAATCTATGAGGCAGAGATAAGGATGACGTGCATTGAGTATGGCAAGTCTAAAGGCATAGGGCTCTGGCATGGGGTGGATTCAGGAGTGTAATGTCCAGTGGAGCTAGGAATTTATTTTGAAGCTGGGTTGTGTGGGGTGGTAAAAGCTATGAGGAGGAATTTTTTGGTACCATGTTGTCTCTTTCTATAGAATCTGAGCTCATTGAAGGTGGGAGATTGCTACTTTTTTTGTCATTCTTTTACCGGGGCCTAACATGTAACCCAGGACAAAACAGGTGCTTAATACATGCATACCATTGGTCATTGGACTCCAGAAGATATGTCTTCTGTAGATATCTCGTTAGGGATGGAATTTGAAAGACTCTGGGGACCAAAGGGTTAGATTTATTCTTCTTAATAGAAGAGGGTAGAAGTAGTACATATGGGTAGAAGTCAATGATAAATCTGTTTAGCATCAATAAAATGAGGGTAGGGACTTTCTTATATTGAGAGCAATCCTAAATTATGATAGTCTGCATTGAGAATAATGAATAGGTTTCTGCTCACTGAAGTGTTTCAAGTAAAATATGAATAATTAATCAATTAATACTATTTATGTAACTACCTATATACAAACATAGAGAAATGCATAAACATACATGGGTATTTCCTATATCCTGAGCTGTGTAAAACCAAGGTGATGGTAATACAAAAAAAAAAAAAAAGTTTCCGAACTTAAGGAAGTTTTATTCACTCAGGGAAAGCAATTTCTGTTCATGTAGCTGTCTTAAAACTCTAATTAATGTCACTAAAGGCAAAGACACCTTTATAAGATCAGAAAATCAATTAGATCAATCAACAGAATAAATTAATTATTAAGGAAGATTTCTATGATCTTATCACAATCAAACGGACATGACCGTAGAAACTTTAAATTCCTAGATGAAATTGGATGATGCCACACTGGAAATATATTATAATTGGCTAAAACAATCAGACCCACCTTTTAGATTATGAATAATATATCAACAATTCTTTATACATATCACTAGGCCCATGGTGTAGTGCAAGAGCTTCAATTCAGAGAATCACAAGTGGGCCAAAGAGAGACTTTTAAAAAAATTTTTCTACCCTGCTTTCCTCAGCAAACAAAGACCGTGTAACTGAAAAGACTGATCCAATAGGAGAAAATGCATTCAAACTCAGGTACAGAGAAACATAATAATGATATACTCAGGATAAATATGGACAAAGATAGAAAAAAGTAGAGAAACATAGCCACCTATAGAATTAACAGCATCAAGGAATATGGCCCCAATGAACCAGAAAAGATTTCAAGAGTATGGAAAGGAAGGGAGGAAGGAAGGAAGGAAAGAAGGGCAGAAAGATTTCCAGTAACCAGGAAATATGAAGTTTTCCTTTGGTCATACATATTTCCTTACTTTTATATTAAAGTTTGAGTCTATTCTTCTTCCTGACCTATAGGTATTTATGGGGAGAGTGTACTCTGACCTTTGCAATGATGTTTTGTACCATCTGTTCCTGCTTTACGACATTAGCAAATACCTGTTTTCTAAAAACTAATTGAATTCTGTCTCACTAATGTTAATGGGAAGACTTGGGAGGAACAGGACAAAGGATTCAACCCTTCAGATTTAACTCAAGAACCCTGAGGACATTATTAATCATTATCTGTTCTGGGGACTCGGCCCCATTATGCTGATGGGATTTAGAAAAGTAGCTCTGAAGGACAGCTACAGGAGTAAATACAGAACATAAAACACAATTAATTGAAGAAAATAACCAGGGATGTAGAAAGGAGACATTAGCAGTTGGCAGGGGAGAGGAAGAGATGAAAAAAGGCCTTACAAAGCAAATAACTCTAGAGCTAAATATATAAGAAGCTAAAGATTCCAAAGGGCAGAGAAGATTTTTAAAAAATGGATGACCCGAATTAACAAAACAAAACAAAACAAAAAACAAATGGAGATGCAACATGAACAGCCATGTGTGGACTATTATATGATCCAGTTTGGTTGGAATGTAGAATACACAAAAAGAAATACCATGTAATATAATCTGGCAATGGTGCATCACCGCTACATCATGAAGGGCTTTAAATATCTCACAGAAAAGTCTGTATTATGTCCTAGAGACAGCAAGGAGACAAGAGACCTTCTTGAGAAGAGCAGAACCATGGCCAACCTTGGTTTAATATTCTTTTTTTTCTTAATGACATTATTCACTTCTGAAAATGAGATAGACCTTGGAGGAACAGGTAACACACTAGATGACAAAAGTCATGATTCAGAAAGATATTGACATGTGAGAATAATTAATAGAAAGAAATTAAAAAATGATAGACATTGTAATGTACTGGATAGTGAATTAACCTCTGAGTCAGGGAAACCTGGATTTCATCCTGCTTCTGACTGAGACAAGCTATGTGACCATGGAAAAGTCATTGACTTCTCAGTGTCTTAGGCAACTCTTTATGATTAATCCTGCTAAATAGATTTTTATCTGCTTTGGGGCAATAAGGTTCATGTCTAGGAGTCTTCTCTTCCAAAGATATCACAAATCTAGATGTCTCATCCCTACATGAACCAATCAATAGTAAAAGATGAGTTAAAAAAGTCAGTTTCATAAGAAATCACAGGATATGAAGAACATGATTGGGGAGCAGGGTCTTAATGAATTGTGATATCAATATGCTTCAGCAGATTTATATGAATTATTAGTCTCCATTGGGAAAGGCAAAGGGTTCTGGACTAAAGAGTCAATGGAGTCATTGCACTCTGCTTTGTTCAAACCCTGCAATTTGTTGCATTTAGTTATGTGTCACATTTCTAGAAAGACATTGACAAGTTTTTGAAAGCTTCAAGAGCAAGGCAACCATGATGGCGAAGGAACTTCAGATCACGTAATAAAAGGATCAATTAAAGGAAATTAAAATTGTTCAAATTGGAGAAAATGTGATGTTTGGAATGAAGATATGATGAAAGAACTGTCTTTAGCTTTTAGAATGGTTGTCCTGTGGAAGAGGAAGTAGACTTGTTTGGATCAACTTCAGAGGGCAAAATTGGGAAAGAAGGGTAGAAGGTGAATAGAGGCAACTTTAAATTTGATACAAAAATAACTACCTAATTCTTACCTATCTAAAATGGAATGGGCTCCCTGGAGAGGGGGATGTCTTTCTTTTCACTGTAGATCTTGCATCAAAATCTAAATGGGTAGGAATGGTGAAGAAAAAGTACTCTTCATATACTGGTTGGACTAGATGTCCTTAGGATTTCTTCCATCACTGAGATAGCTCTTTTTCATGGGTACAAAGTAAAATTACAGCCTGAATGAAAAATATTAACCTGTGGAAGATGTTTATTCCAAACACCTCACAGCAAAATGAGTGCTGGAGATGTCAACCAACTTTCGTAAGCCCGCAAGGTACTGTTAGAAACAGGATTTGAACTTGTTTTCTAATTCCAGAGTCATTGCCTTTTTTCCAATCCTATTTTCTTTATAGTGCTAAATTTGGAGATTTTCCAGAACTCATGCAGAAATAGGCATCATAATAAAACTTTTATAATAGAAACAATTTGTACTTCCCCTCCCATCATATTATGTGAATAATTCTTGTTGAAATATTTAGATAGAAAATTTAACAAGTAATGAATCAAAAAGAAATCCTATAATTAATCTTCACTAAAAAATACTACTAAATGAATACTACTACATGAAACCTGCTTTATTGACCTTAAAAAACACAACCGTGTGACAATAGCTATTATAAGAACAATCAAGATTTATCACTTAAATTTTTAATTTCTTAAGAAAAAGTAGATGATGCTAGTTGTACCATGTAGTAATTCAGTGATAGTAGGCATGTCATTTTTGGTTTCCATAACTGAGTTGGAAGGAAATTAGATGTTCTGATTGTTAAGGTCACATACAGTTTTTCATCTTATGATTCATACTAGTGCAATTTTAAGTGTTGTTTTTCACTTTTGAATGTGGTAAAAATTTTGTTTTGTGACCACAAACTTTCATTTTGGAAAGGATCTTGTTATCTGATGTTTTTTTTTTAAATAAAAATTTATTTATTTAACCTTTTACATTCATTTTCACAAAATTTTGGGTTCCAGATTTTCTCCCCTTTTATCCCCTCCCCCCACCCCAATACACCGAGCAATCTAATTTTCCCTATCACCTATCTTCCCTCTCTGCTATCATCCCTCCCTTCTCTTATCCCCATCTTCTATTTTGTCCTGTAGCACCAGATGACTTTCTATTCCCCATTAACTGTATTTCTTATTTCTTAGTAGCAACAGCAATACTAAACAGTTGTTCCTAAAACTTTGAGTTCCAACTTCTCCCCATCCCTCCCTCCCCACCCATTCCCTTTGGGAAGGCAGGCAATTCAATATAGGCCAAATCTGTGTAGTTTTGCAAATGACTTCGATAATAGTCATGTTGTGTAAGACTAACTATATTTCCCTCCATCCTATCCTGCCCCCCATTGTTTCTATTCTGTCTTTTGATTCTGTCCCTCCCCAAGTGTTGACTTCAAATTGCTCCCTCCTTCCATTGCCCTCTCTTCCATCGTCCCCCCAGCCTTGCTTATCTCCTTCTCCCCCACTTTCCTGCATTGTAAGATAGGTATTCATACCAAAATGAGTGTGCATTTTATTCCTTCCTTTAGTCAAATGTGATGAGGGTAAACTTCATGTTTTTTTCTCAGCTCTCCTCTTTTTCCCTCTACTAAAAAGTTTCCTGCTTGCCTCTTGAATGAGATAAAATTAACCCCATTCCATTTCACCCTCTTTCCTCCCACTACCTTTCTCTCTCACCATTTATCTTAATTTCTTTTAAGATATGATCCCATCCTATTCAATTCACTCTGTGCTCTCTGTCTCTGTATGTGCGTGCATGTGTATATGTGTGTGTGCATGCACATGTGTATGTGTGTGTGTGTATGTGTGTGTGTGGTCCCACCAACTACCCAGATACTGAAAAGTTTTAAGAGTTATAAATATTGTCTTTCCATGTAGGAATGTAAACAGTTCACTTTTGGTAAGTCCCTTATGACTTCTCTTTGCTGTTTACTTTTTCATGCTTCTTCTCATTCTTGTGTTTGAAGGTGAAATTTTCCTTTCAGCTCTTGTGTTTTCATCAAGAATGCTTGAAAGTCTGCTGTTTCATTGAAAGACCACATTTTCCCCTGAAGTATTATACTCAGTTTAGCTGGGTAGGTGATTCTTGGTCCCAGTCCTAGTTCCTTTGACTTCTGGAATATCCTATTCCACACCCTTCGATCCCTTAATGTAGAAGCTGCTAGATCTTGAGTTATCCTGATTTTATTTCCACAATACTGGAATTGTTTCTTTCTAGCTGCTTGCAAGATTTTCTCCTTGAGCTGGGAGTTCTGGAATTTGGCCACAATGTTCCTAGGAGTTTCTCTTTTTGGATCTCTTTCAGGTGGCGATCGATGGATTCTTTCAATACTTATTTTGCCCTCTGGTTCTAGAATATCAGGGCAGTTTTCCTTGATAATTTCATGGAAGATGATGTCTAGGCTCTTTTTTTGATCATGACTTTCAGGTAGTCCCATAATTTTTAAATTGTCTCTCCTGGATCTATTTTCCAGGTCAGTTGTTTTTCCAATGAGACATTTCACATTCTCTTCCATTTTTTCATTCTTTTGGTTTTGTTTGGTGACTTCTTGGTTTCTCAGAAAGTCATTAGCCTCCATCTGTTCCATTCTAATTTTGAGAGAACTATTAAATTCAGTGAGCTTTTGAACCTCTTTTTCCATTTGGCTCATTCTGCTTTTGAAAGCATTCTTCTCCTCATTGGCTTTTTGAACCTCTTTTGGCAATTGAGTGGGCCTATTTTTCAAGGTGTTATTTTCTTCAGCATTTTTTTGGGTCTCCTTAGCAAGGTATTGACCCGTTTTTCATGCTTTTCTTGCATCTCTCTCATTTCTCTTCCCAGTTTTTCTTCCACCTGTCTAACTTGATTTTCAAAATCCTTTTTGAGCTTTTCCATGGCCTGAGCCCACCGGATACCCCCCTGGGATGTCTGGGATACAGAGGCCCCAACCTCCACGTCTTTCCCTGATAGTAAGAATAGTTCCTTGCCATTAGAATTGAAAGGCGGGAAGTTCTGTACCCCATCAAAGTAGCTTTCTATAGTCTTATTTTTCTTCCCTTTTCTGGGCATTTTCCCAGCCAGTTACTTGAGTTCTGAGATTGCTGTCCACCCCCACCTAGATCCGCCCAGCTAGTGCTTGGGGTCTGAGATTCAAATGGGCTTTCAGTGGCAGGTGTGGCTGCTATTCAATGTGAGCTTAAGTTCTGGTGCTTGGGTTGGGGCAGGGCCACCTCCCAGGCTCAGTTCCCTCAGGGGGTTTATGCAGAAACCTTCGGTAATGACCCTGAACTTCTGCCTGTTGCTCTGGGAGTCCCTGGCCACCGCCACTGCCTCTGCCGCTGCCACTGCCTCTGCCACTGCCTCTGCCGCTCCCTCTTCCGCTTCCTCCTGAGGGGGCCCGAGCCATGGAGACACCCTGCTCCCCTCTCGGTCAGCCCAGATGTCTCTCTCATTGACCTGTAGCATCTGTGGGTGGAGCGACCTTCCTGGATGCCAGAGGTTCCATCCCTGAAGCCTGCTTGGATCTGCTCCTCTGGGGCCCTGCGGCCAGGGCAGCTCAGGGGTGGACTCTGCTATCCAGAGCGTGATGGACCCCTGGGGACGGCTCTCCAGGGCTCTCTGGAACGGAAGTCTTTTCCACTGTGTTTCTGCATGCCTTGCAGTGCTCCAGAATTTGGAGGAGTTCTTCTTGCAGGAAATATATGGGCTGTGGGTTCAGAGGTACGTGAGTCTTTCTACTCCACCATCTTGGCACCCCCCCATTATCTGATTTTTTTAAGATGACAAATTTAGATCTGGCAGGGAATCTAGAGGTCACTTGATCTAATTCCTTCATTTTACTGATAAGGAAACTTAGGACTCTACAAGTTAAACAACTTGCCCAAAGTCACAAAGATAATAATTGTATTTAAGTGACAGAGGCAAGATTAAAACCTTTGAAATTTAAAAGATGTTTTCTTATTGCTGTGCAATGAATATATTTCTTGTCAACTCTGAAGCAAGTTGATTTTTACTTTGTCTTTGATAACCCACCCTCATTTATATTGCAATATGTTTCTGAGTAATATTCACATCTGTGCTTTCCATTAAATGTGACGATACCTCTCCTTCCACAACTCCAAAACAATTTGCACAGGTTTCTGAGACAACAAATATCACATGATTTCACAACTCCAAAATGATTTGCACAAGTGTCTGAGACAACAAATTTCACATGATTTATAAGTTTTGTTTGCTGACACATTTTCATTAAAGTGAATTTATGTTAAATGAATCATATTTGTTTAATTTGCTCTCATTAAAATACCAATCTTTTACTTTACTGTATGAGTGGAATGGCCTCAAACCAACTTGTATTAAATTGTTATTGGAAAATACTTGAAGCTATGTGATATTTTTACTCCAGGAAAAAAAAAAACAGATGATCAGATTATCTGTATCAATCTGCATTTCATTTTTCCTCCTAAGGCAGACATAGGAATCTATAAAACGAGCAGTTTTGCTAGAATATCTACTATCCTCAAAATGCCTTGACATTTTAAATTTTATGCAAAAAAGAATTCTTATTTTGCTCCTTTTCTTATTTTTTTTAATATTTAAATATACTCATCTCTTTCTAAATTTCTTCTCTTACTGACACCTACACTTTGAGCCTCATTTCCAACATAATAATTTCCTTATTTCTAACATGGAAATAATAATGAAAATATTACTTATCTGAACAAGGTTTTTAGGAAGACTGAGATCTTGTTAATGAAGTGATTTGTAAATCTCAAAGTGGTATTAGATGTGTGTATGTGTGCACGCACACATGTAATATCATTATTACTCATTTCAGTGTTATTGTCACTCTCTTGGATTCACTATTCCTTCTCTTCATCCAATGTTTCTAACTTTTTAATATGCTGGCTTTTTCCCAGTCACCTTATGATTGGCTTTTGATGACTATCACAACCTATCTTACCCACAATCTATCTCTTTCTAGCCTCGGTGAGTTAACAAACATTTATTAAGTGTCTACTATATACCAGGAATTGTAAGTATTGGAATATAAAGGGAAAATAGAATAGGTCCTATTCTGAAGAAACTTAATAGTTGATCTTTTCAAGGATCAAGGAGGACAGTGTCACTGAAACACAGAATTCACTGGGGTAAGCAATGTGCAAGAAGACTGGCAAAGGTAGAAGGGTACTAGGTTAGGAAGGGTCTTGAATTCCAAAAAGGGTTTTCTGCATTTAATCCTAGAGGTAGTAGAAAGCCAATGTAATTTATTGAATAACAGATTGCATGGGAAGACAATGGATCTTAATCCCTTTTCTGTAGTCAAAATTTATTTGTTCCTCATAGTATGACATCTCCTTTTACCTTGCCTTTGCACTGGCTGTGCCCCATGATTTAAATGCACCCCATTCTTATCTCTACTTCACAGCATCCCTCTTACCCTTTAAGAGGCACCTTAGACAACTTATACTGCATGAAATCTTTCCTGATTCTCTCAACTACCATGTACCCATGTATGTATATATGTGTACATATGTCTGTAAGTTTGGATTTATGTATTCCTATATGTATATACATAAGCACATCTATTAACTTCGTGGTATAAATATTGATGATAGAGATAAATACATACATATGGATATAAGTATAATATGTACTTGTTGTCTACTCCTTTAGTTATTGGTACTTTTTTTGTACATTGCATCCTTAGTACCCAGTCTGGCACCAGGCACATAGCAATAATATCTACAGTAATAATAGGTACAATAGGGAGCATTTCTATAGCATTTGTTATGTGCTAGGCACTGTACAATGCATTTTACAGTTAACATTTCATTTGATCCTCATCACAACTCCGAGCACTGTGGAGCTGCCATGGAACAGTATTAAATAAATAGAAAAAGGAAACTCTCATCACTGGGTTCTATCTCTTTTCTCAGAAGGCTCACTAGGGGAATTTGGAGTTGACAGATGTCTGATGTTTCATCTTTAGCATTCTGTTTTCTATTTTCTTTCTTGTTCATGTCAGAGAATAATATCATTGTGTGTCTAACAAGGACTTATCTCTTTCTGAGCTACGGGAAAAGATGCTATTATCACTCCAATTTTACAGACAAGGAAACTGAGGCAAATGTCATAAATGCCTTTCTCCAAGTCATATAACAAAATTGAACAGGATTAGATCCTAGGCCTTCCTGACTCCATGTCTGATGCTGGATCCTCTGTGCCACCTACCTGTTCCAGATTAAGTATTCAAGGAATTCTTACTGATTGATTGCTTCCAGGAATCCTCTACAAACTAGCTGTGTTACCTTGTGTAGCATCAATGTGATATTCACAGAGATTATGGTGGCTATGAATATGCCGGTACAGTTCTGAAATGCAAAATATAACAGACTCCCCACATGGAAGATAGAATCAAAACATTTATTCAAACACCAGAAAGCCAAATCCCAACGCCAGAAAGCCAAATCCACCATAGTAACCAATAAGTCTGTACACGTTAACAAACCTTCCCACAAACAACCTTCAAGCAAAATGTCTTTTCTCACCCATAGCCAGCTGCCTGCTTCCTCTCTCTTCCATATCGTACTAGTCTGACCAAGTCTGACCAACTTCCTCTCAGCTCTGCTCCAGCTTTATCTCTTCTTGTTCCACCCTTCTTGTTTCACCCCTTCTTGTTCTGCTTAATCAATAAACTCCTCCCATCACATGTGACTTAGTCTTCCATGTAATTTTAAGCAGGTCACATGGGCCTCTTAATAGATGGGAAAAATCTTCAAATTAAATAAAACAAATTACATTAACAATATACCTTGCAGAAGTCACTGTTTCTAAACCTCATTTTTCTTAGCTGTAAATGTAATTTATGCTTATCCTTCCTAACTCACAAGTCTAATGGGAGGAAACCCCATTGAAAGTCTTGTGTTATCTTAGAACTGAGACCAGCTGTGGAATGAAAATGACACTTGATGCTAAAGGGCCTGAGATTGAATTGCGATGTTTATACTTACTAGTTCTATTACCCTGTGCAATGTATTTCACTTCTCTAGTACTCATCTGTACAATGAGTGGTTGTAACAAAGGACCTCTAAGAACCTTTTGTGCTCTCAGTCTATAAAATTATGATCTATTACCTTAAAAATATCCATTAAGCAATTAATCGGTGAACAACCATTCATTAAGTGCTTGTTACGTGCTAGGAATCATGATAAACAAATACAAATGTGAAATAGAATCTAACTGCAAGGAATTTATATTCAAATTTCATTCATAATTTAGTACTGTGACTTAAAATAATGGGTGAGGAACAGCTCAGAAGCATAGTGGGTAGATTGCTGGGCAGACTTGTCTCCCTGAGTTCAAATCTGACCTCAGACGCTTACTAGCTGCATGACCCTGGGTGAGTCACTTTGCCCTGTTTGCCTCAGTTTCTTCTATCTGTAAAGTGAACTGGAGAAGTAAATGACAAATCACTGCAGTACCTTAGCTAAGAAACCCCCAAATGCAGTCACAAAAAGTCAGACGTGGCTAGAAATGAACAAACAACAAAGAAAATGGGTGAAATTGCATATGAATCTTCAGATGGGAAATGTCTCATTATCACTTAATTAAGAAATATCCCATAAACCACATGAATATATGCAGGTTTCCTACTATGGAATATAGTAATTCATCTTCTTAGTAGTGTAAAAGGAGACTGATATTTCTTTAGTCTGCCCAAGTTCTGAGCGTGAGCATAAGGAATCTCTATTTTACTGTAGGTCCTAAAGTAAAGGAAATCATGAGCTCGAGGTAGCAGTAGGAATAAGACTGAAGGATGACTTCAAAGGACCCTCAGATGCTATAAATATGACTGGTATTATTGCATTTATCAAATTTAAATTACTTAATTTTAGAGTGAGCCAAATGTAGTAGCAATATCAATGGCATGTTCTAGTAAAAAAAAGAAAAAAGAATGGAAGTTTCTATTCTTTTTTTTTTAATCTGAAAATTGTTCTTGGGATATCTATCCCAATTTAAAAAAAAAAAAAAGCTTTTTTTAAAAAATGATGTTGCAAACATGATGCAGATCAGTCTCTGTCCTTATGGTGAAATCTGAAAGGGGACACTGAAAAATTACATTGATGAGAAAGTGTGGAAAATAAACAAGAGACTTTTTAAATTGACACTTTCACTTGAGGGAGTTGAATAGTTTAAGTGAATCTGATTTCTGTTTAAACCACTCAGTTGGTAGTTTGCAGAGTAGGGCAGAATGACTCCTAATGAGCCATTAAATTTTTACAATGTCAACAATCAGTGACCTCTAAGTGGTGGATTATTTTGTTTATTTTAAGGACCCCTGGGAGAAGGCAGGTCATAAAGACAAATGGAACTGTCAAACTCTAACTGACATCATGGATCAGCATTAAATAAATAAAAAGAGGAAATCCTTATAATTGGGTTCCATCTCTTTGTCCAGAGGGCTTACTAGGGGAATTTGGAGTTGGCAAGTGACTGATATTCCACCCTTAGCGTTCCATTTTCTGTTTTGTTACTTGTTTATGACATGGAATAATATCAATGTGTGTCTAAAGATGTCCTTTCTCCCTTTGAGCTTGTTGTTCTTTGCAGACATTATCATAACAGTTATCACTAAATCACTGCACATGGGAGAATATGATGGATTTTTACTTGAGTAGGCATACAGTTCTTCTAACCTTCCCTTCTACATTGCTTGGGAAAGGGCAGTGGGCATCTCTAGTAATCCTGATCATCTTGCCTCTGGACCCAGATGGCTCCAGAAGAGAAAGTGAGGCTGATGACTTTGCACAGCACTCTCTCACTTAAATCCAATTCACTTGCAAGTGATGAAATCACCTTCCTGGTGTCATGACCTTCTTTGAGAATGAAGGACGAACAACATCCTGGGGAGGCCAGGTTCATGAGCAGTGTGGGTGTTTTTAACCTGGTTGGGTGAAAAGTTGCCATCATCACAGGATCTGGAGTAAGAAAAATGAAGGAGTGTGATGCTCTTATTTGTAGACCCAGAAACTTTAGCTTACAGAGAACATTATGCAGAACCAAGACTCCAAATCCCAGACCACTAAATGGTACATCAAACAGAATAAACAGTAATTAAAAAGAAAGTGGAGTAGCTCAAAGAGAGTAATTACACATTAGACTTGGAGCACTCTGGTCACTGGGGCTGCAGTATAAATATATCACCCTTGCACATAGGACATCCCTGAAAATACACTCATATGAATGTGTACACAATCACTCACCATCTGCTTTCAGAAGTGCTCTTTCTTTCTTTGTGTACTCATATATTCTTTACCATTTTTGTTATGCCAGGAATCCAAAGCCCTTATGAAAAAATATAATTGGGGTGTGTGTGTGTGTGTGTGTGTGTGTGTGTGTGTTTGTGTGTGTGTATGCATTGGGGGAGGGAGTGAGGTCCGGCATAATGATTATATTAGAGTAAGCAACTGCCATTATAATGAAAATGCATTCTACAGATGAAGATCAACTACAAATCATCCCTAAAATAAAATCTTTCTTGCCTCATGCACTGAGTAAAAGGGTAAATTTTCCAAGGCTGTAATCCTGGTACAGCAGATATTCTTACATCCAAGACTAGCTCTTCCTCCACTAGGATCCTGATTTCTCTCTAATATCATGGTCCACATTTTTCCAGGAATCCAAATTAGGCACTGGCCAAATAGCAGTTGTTGAGGGTTGATTTTTAATATAATGCTAATATTGCTAAATATCCAAGAAGGAAATATCCAAGAAGGATATCTGGATTACAATTGACTACACTGCAATATTAAAATCCTTTTTAAAGGATTTTTAAAATCAGTGTATTATAAAAGGCCTCATTTGAAAGATCAAAAAATTCAATATTTTAATAGCCATATTGTTTAACCTCAAAAATAATCAGCTTCATAGTTATAAAATAGTTCAATTACCTTTTTATGAATACATATTTAATAATTTTATCATATATTGATATTCATGAAAACATCTATTAAATCTAATGAACTTCATATAAAGATTATAGAAAAGATGATTCATTTTTCATTGTCTGTGTTTTATTTCTATCAATCTATGTCAAGGCAAGAGTGAAGAGCAAAATAACATAGTCATATTTAACTATTGAGAATCAGTGGACAGAAGTTCTATTAGCCATAGTTTAGATTGCAAGTTGAATAATGGGTTATAACAGTTTAGTCTGAAAGAATGAGGAGTAAAAATCTGAGGGGGTGAAAGGTTTTTTGTTTTTTTTTTGACTGATTATTGTGTTCCTAATGTTGTTGATAAATCAGGTTTAATGTTTCATCATCAGAGAAGCACTGTATTAAAATCAGAGTGAGTGCAACACTGGCAACCATTCATAGGAGATGCACAATGATCAGGGAGGGTTACAGCCCACGATCATCAAGAAGAAATATCCAAGAAGAAAGTATCCAAGAAGGATATCTAGATTACAATTGACTACCCTGCAAATAGTTTCTGGAACATATGACTTTGGTTATGGCGTAAAACACCTTGTGAAGAAAAAATTATGCTGAAAAATTGGATGTTTTTCATTTATATGAGTTGGCAATACATATGTTCATTAAGTATCTAATGTTTTAGAGATAGCCCCATCATAATTCTATGTGAACTAGATGAATAAGCATTTTAAGTGTTTCTAATGTTCCAGTAGGTCCTATACAAACACATACACACTTAAAATGGAACACCCTACCCTGAGTGTTTGCTTTTCCTTGTGGCAGAAACATTTAAATGCAAATGTATGTGTGTGTATACACATATACAGGCATACACACATAAGTATGTATGTATGTATATATGTATATATACATACCTACACACAGAAAGTAATTTGGAGGAGTAGAGTGGGAAGTGTTAAGAATGGGGAGAGGATCAAGAAGTTTCATATGTAGGAGATGGCGTTTGAGGCAAATCTTAAAGTGAACTAGGGATTTCAGGATGTCATTCTGACTAAGAAGCCTTCCAGGCATGGAGCACAGTCTGTGCAAAGAAAAAAAAGGCAAGGGATGAAAATTTGTGTGCAAGGGTCAGCAAGTAGGCTTCTGTGACTTAGAGCAGCTGTAACAACATTATTATTATGAGATTAATAATGTCTTAATAGAATTCTAAATATTGTGCAGTGTTTTTAGAGTCTCCCAACTTCTCCTAACAGCAGAGACCCATCTTTTTTTATATCATTATTTGCCTGATGATACTTTGTATCTGAGTCATAGAATGACAGGAATAAGAGCAACTACCATCCAGCAAGTTTGCAAAACACAGACATTGTTTCGGTTGATGCTCACAAAGATGCTGTGGAGACATAGAGAGAATCTGATCTGCAATTTTACTTTTATAGATCATAATAGGGTGACTCCTCTCCAAAGATTCTAGTCTCTAAAGTCTAATTCAATCTTCACGGCTTTTCTGCCTTCCCTTAGCAAACTCCCCATCAGCATCTCCATATTCCATTCTGCCAGGAAAAACAAGATCTTTCAGTTTCTTTGAATATTCTGCTCTTTGATTTGCAAATACAGATGCACTTTGGTAAATGGCTTGATATTGTGAATTGCAGTCCAGTGTATCGAAATATAGATTAACGCAAACATTTTGCATTCATCTAGACATCAGTTTTATACATTACATAGTCTATATTTCTATACACATGTATAAATATGCATGTGCATGAATGTTCTTGTATGTATATACTACAATGAAAGGATATTGATTCAAGAACTACCTCTTGACACTTGCTACCTTTTCCACCTTTGGTAAATTGCTTCATTATTTCAACTTCCTGGGCCATTTGGACTCGATGACTTCTAATGTCTTTTCTGCATCTCTTAACAATAGTCCTAAGGCAGAAAACTAAGCAGAAGAGTGAGTATGTCACATCAGGGAGCAGGCTAAGAACATGTCTTCTTGTCACATTGTCTTTAATGCTTATACTGGACATGAAGATTCAGGCTGCAATCTCCTTCTAGCTAATCAAATGCTTTCATCTCTGTCTACATTTAATTCATATATCCCACCGGGTTCAAGGTCACATAGAGGCAACAAATCTAGCTACATTTCCTCCAAAGCTGGACTTGCAGTGTTGAACAGGTTATAACTGACTCACCCTTCAACTAACCCTCCTTTTCCAAATGGGCATTATGCCTCTTACTCATAGGAGGGCTAAAAGACTCATTTTTTCTTTCCTTTAAAAACAGATAAATATGGATTTCCCTTTCCCCTTCCTACACACACAATTTCTAAGAAGCATCCAATAAAGTCTAGAATTGTACAGTAGAATGAAAGCTTGACTTGAAGTCACTATAAGAAGTAGCCACAGCTCAATGCAGGTGGCAGAAGGATATCACAGGGTCATTCATTTAGAGCTGTCAGGGACCTCAAAAGCCATCAAGGCTAATGACTGTAGCAACAACAGCAGCAAGAGTAGCTAGGATTTATATAGCATGACTAAAGAAGCCAAGACCAGCCCTAATGGAGATAGACTAAAAGCCTCTTGCCATTCTTTCTCCAGCATGGATAAAGTAGCTAAAGCAGTTTTGTATCTGCTAAATCTTCATTTTCCAAGCTTGAAAGTGTTAACTTTTCAGCTCTACATTTCCGTTAGGATTTGTTATCATAAAATATTTCTCTCCAAGAGGAAAAAAAAATATGACAAGTGTCTTTATTATGAGTTGATTACAGTTTTACTTGTTTGAAATTCTTGACAAATGGCTTCACATATATCAGTCATGATGGCTTAATCAGCCTTTTGTATCTATATGGAAGCTTCCAAGTGCTTATGCTTTATCATGATTGACCAATTCCTCAAGGATCTTTAGAGAATCTGATTAGATTTTATGACATCCTGTTCTCTAATTATCCCTCCTATCTCACCCCCAGCAGTGCTGTCAACTTCACTAGTCACATTCTGTAAATTCATCGGTTGGTTGTCCTTCATTCTTGAAGAGGACCAAAATAACATCACTTTGCTGGAGTATAGTGAGTCTGACTTTGACTGATCAAACCAACAAGATCTTGAAATACTTTACCACAAACAGCCCTTGTGAACGTTTGGGATGGAAATGCCTCTGAATTTCTTCATCTCACATTTCTTTTGAGCTACTGCAATTCAGCTTTGCTCATAAAGCAAACATTCTTTGATGCAGGCATTCCATTCTGGGTGTCATGCAATCAACTTCAAAGTTCTTCAGAGAGACCTTGAGGGTGTCCTTGTATCACTTCTGACCACTATGTGAGCACCTTCCTTGTATGAGTTCTCCATAAAATAGCCTTTAGACAAATACATGTTCTAACAACGTGATAGTTGTGCTCTGTGCCTTAGAGTTTGAATGTTTGGCAGTTTAGCTCAAGAAAGAACCTCTATGTCCAGTACCTTATCTTGCTAGGTGATTTTCAAAATCTTCCTAAGATAATTCAATTTCCTGGCATGGTGTTGGAATACTGTCCAAGTTTCAGAGGTATACAACAATGAAGTCAGCACAATGACTCACTTTGGTAAGCAGTCTGATACCTTTTCTCCCCCAGACTTTCCTTCAGAGCCTCTCAAACACTGAACTAGCTCTGGCAATGCATGCATCAACCTCATTATCTATGTGAACATCTCTAGAAAGTATACTGCCAAGATAAAACTCTCTCTCCACTTTAGCCTTGGTTTTGAGCCTTTGCAAAGTAAATAATTTACCATCAGATTGGTAGCTGACCTCAGTTCTGTGTTTGGTGTCCTAAACATTGTTGGCCACTGAAAGGTGGTGGAGGATGTTGAAGAACAATGCCACTGAAATGACTAAAGACTGTTTAATCTAGCATGAAATGGCTATAGGACTTTTTCTTTTAGCTACTATCTCACTTATTGATCTTATCAGCTGCCAAATGTTCAATTACTGTTTCTATGGAGATGATAATGAGATCTGTATATCTAGCTCTCATATTTCTTCTGCGCAAAAATTCCACACAGAAGATACCAAAGTCATTTACTGCATCCCACACCATCACTGGTCATCTTGACTTTTTCTTCTTACTGGGTTTCAACAATTCTGGAAGATAGCATGAAGCTTATGACTTTGTGCAACTCTGCCTCACTTAAATCTAATTCAGGAAACTCCCAATGATGTTCTTGGTCTTCTTCAAAATATCAAAAACTAAGGACCAAAAAACCCAATAATATCTGCATCATCAGCTGCCTCCAGGACATCTCAAAGTAGATGCTTGATCTAGGAATCTCACATTCAGCCTGTCCAAAATGAAACTTATTCTTTTATCTTCAAATGCTCCCTTTAAAAGAAGTTTTTATTGTTGCAGGCACCATCATCCCTGCCGTGATCCAGGCCCACAATCTCCATACTATCTTCTCCTCATTCTCACTGCTCCACATGTCCAATCTGCTGCTAAATTTTATCATTTCTACTTTCACAATATTTCTATGTGACTATTTCTCCTTACCCATGAAGCCATAACCCTAGTTTAGGCTCTGTTCACCTTCTATCCAGAATACAGCAATAGGTTCCTCTTTAGTCTCTCAGTCTCAGGTCTCTTCTCATTCTAATCCATACTTGCCTGAGACATTTTTTTCTAAAGTTTAGTTCAGATCTTATCACACCCCTTTATAATGAGTGCCAGCGGCTTGCATGATCACACATAAAGTCCTATGTGGTTTGACATTTCAAGCTTTTTCATAACCTGACCTCTCTCTGCCTTGCCAGGTTTCTCACACCTTATTCCTTTCCATACCCTCTGATACTCATCTATACAAACTTGTTTCAAGATCCTTGAATATAACCCTCCATCTCCCATTTCTCTTCTTTTCAACTGGCTCTTCCCCGTGCCTGGAGTGCTCTACTTGAGGCTTTATTCCTTTTAGTTTTCCTGACTTTCCTCAGGATTCAATTTACCTCCCAGTGTCTGCAGAAGATTTCCAATCTCCCCAACTGTTAGTTCCTTCATTTTTGAGATTATTTTCCTTGCATATTCTCATCTAAGCAGGAAAGGGGGAAGCATTTGGATAAAACCTACTATGTGATGGCCATATATCTGAGAGCCAGTGTGGCTTCAGAAAGGGCCAAGGAACAGCTGATATGGGAGACACTGGCATAGGACAGCTCAGTATGACATGCCCATGTCAGAAAAGGCACTATGCTCTACGAGCAAAGCAGAATTGAGACAACACAAAGTAAACACAGGATGCACAAATTTGGAGTATACACCCCAAATATTCATATGGACTATCTGGGCCCAACCTGTGGTAAAGCATTCCAAGCTTCTGATCAGCCATGGTCAGACACACTGAAACTTCACTTTATCATGGTAATGTCATTTTGATCCTCTTTGAAAACGAAGGACAACAACCAAGCAACCAACCACGTGCCAGGCACTATGTTAAGTACTTTTACAAATATATTCCCCCTTGATCCTCACAACCATCTTAGGGGGTGTTATTATGATTCCCATTTGACAACTGAGGAAACTGAAGACAATGAAGTGTTCTGTCAGTTACCGTGTGCTATTTGAGGTCAGACGTTAACTCAAGCACAAGTACTATATTCACTGCACTACCTACTTGCCTCTGTATGTCACTAAGTTAGTCAGTAAACATTTGTTGAATGCCTATTCTACGTAAGGCTTAATGTTAATCACTAAGGCCATAATGAAAAGAGCTCTTTTGAACTCTACTCAAGAAGTCCCCCCAAAGAAGCTTAAAAAACTTTTATTAAGAACCTACTCTATCTTTGTATTGAAGTTGAATGTCTATTAAGCAGTGACTGTGTGCCAGGCTCTGTGCTAAATGTTAAGAATACAGATGCAAGCAGAAAGATGAACGGTCACTGCTCTTGTGGATCTTACATATTAATGGCAGAAGATGACACCAAAAGAGGTTGAGAAGGGGTAGAAGGAAGAAATAAAGACACTCAGTGTGGGGGTAAGGGAGAGGAAGGCCTAAGCACAGCCTCGAGAAGAATGAGACCTGGAGGTTCTGAGTGAAGCCATCCAATCATAGAAAGATGAAGAGTATTTCCAGGGTTTGAATTCCAGGATGAGATTTTAGGGATGTTTTATAGAAAGGCCAGAGGGCAGCCAAGGGCAGAGAGAAGACTTGATTGCCTGCTGTCTCTCCCCATTTGAAGGTAGGTTCCTTGATAGCAGGCACTGTACTGCCTTATTTTGCATCCCCAGCAATTGTTACAGGGTCTAGCATGATTTACTTATCATGATGTCTGGCGCATAGTATGAGATTAATAAATATTCCTTTCCTCCGTTCCCCTTGCTTTAGAGGTATTGAAGCATCAAGTAGTCCCTGCTTCCATTACAGTGCAGGAATGAGTTATATAAACTGGAGACATTATGATAATCCCTGGCAATCATCCCAATACTAATTTAACACAGGCCATCAATCGTTGCAAAATCTAATTCCCAGAGAGCTGGGTGAATCCCCAAGTACCTTCCTAACAGAGGGATTTCTTCTCCCCTCCTCTCATCTTTAACAATAGCATTGTTTGTGTTGAGGGCTTTGCTGCCCAAGTCGAAACATTTGCTTAGGTAGTTAATCATATGCTGGACTCATTGTACATCTTTGCCATTCAATTTGGACATGTTTTCTACAGCCTGTAATTTACTTTTGTCAAACTATAGCTCAGTATTAAGTTGCTCCCTAAACACTTTCCTTCATTTACAGAAAACCAATATTTTCAATTTCTTTATACACTTCTGAATTAGAAGTGAGTGGATGAATGTATTGTTAACGTCATATTTCTATCATGGTGAGAAGTGACAATAGATTCAGTCTAATGGGAAGTATATGTGTGATGAGACTGGGGAGCATTTACAAATATATATTATAACAGTATTTTGATAAGAAAATCCATCAAATAGTAGGAATTGGGACTGGGCCTGTGATTTCACCAGCCTAGAGAATTCTATGGTAGGAAGACTCCTGTCATCACTACAGGTTGCAAAATTTTGGGGCATTCCAAGAGCACCAAGAAACTAAATGCTTTGTCCAAAGTCACACTACTAGGATGTGTCAGGGCCAGTACTGGGCTTAGCCTTCCCAGTTCTAAGGTCCATTGTCTAGTCAGTGTGTCAGGCTGCCTTTCTACCAGACAGCATCTGGGTCATATGTCAAATTATACCTGGCAAATCCATTGATGTTGGATATTTTGATTTTGGAATTTTGTTGTCTTTGTATTGGTCAGTATATTCATAAGCTTGAAAAAATTGAGAACACAGAAATAAGGATGACAAAGGGATCTATGGCACATGAGGACTAGTTCTTCAAGATTACTGATATTTTTCAATTGATTATTAGGAGAATTGGATTATTAGAGGATCCGTTTGGTTATGAGGAAAAGTATAACAATTTTATCCAGGTATTTGAAGCCAATGAAAAACAATGAAAAAAGCCAATGAAATTCTCTGCATATGTCTATATAGTTGCATACATGTATACATACATATATACATGTATACAATTATCTATGTGTGTATATGTATAATTATATATGTATATGTGTGTACATATATATGTATATGTGTATATATATGTGTGGTGTATATATGTATATATATGTATTTAGATACACACACATGTATGCCTTGTCATTCAATCTGGCTCTTGTGACTTTGTGCACCATATTATCCATGTTTTTTTTTGTTTTTTTTGGCAAAGGTACTAGAGTTCATTGTCACTTCCTTCTCCAATCGATTAAGGCAAACAGAGGTTAAGTGACTTGCCGGCTAGTAAGCGTTTGAGGCCAGATTTGAACTCAGGTCTTCCTGACTCCAAGCCCAGAGTTGTATCCACTGAGCAGCCTAGCTGTTTGCATATGTTTGCCTACTTGTAGTGCGTGTGTGTGTGTGTGTGTGTGTGTGTGAGAGAGAGAGAGACAGAGACAGAGACAGAGAGACAGAGACAGAGACTGCGAGAGAGAGAGAATGCATGCTAAGTGCTAAGAATAATGAGCAGAAGTTGTGAAAGGGTAAAGGATAAGTTTCCAACCCCCATTTTTCATATAGAAACAACAAGCATGAGGCCCAGAGAAGTTAGATAACTGACTAGTGTCACACAGACAATGTAAATTTCAGAACTGGGAAGCTGACCCCAGGATTTCTAAAGATAGAATTTGATTTCTTTCCATGGTTCCCCATTGTCTATTTCCAGCTGCATAGCACCAGTGTGATATTCACAGAACCCATGGAAGCCATGAATATTCCAGCACAATTCTGAATCATGAAATACAACAGACCCTCCATGTGGAAGACAGAACCAAACCATTTATTCATGCAGGAGAAAGCCAAATGCACCATAGTAACAAAGAGATCGATACACAGTAACAATGTAGAAGACAACACCAACCTACTCCCTGCTAGGCTTCCCCAAACCAGCTCCCTTAAACAAATCACAGACAAGCTTCCCTTATACAAAATGCCCTTCTCACACTCACAGCCAAATCTCTGCCTGCCTGCATCCTTCAGTTCTGACTGCTCTCTAACTTCCTCTCAGCTCTGCTCTATCTCTGCCTCTTCCTGTTTCACCTGTTCAGCAAACTCCTCAGATTTCTATGTGACCCAGGCAGGTCACATTGGCCTATTCATGAATGGGAAAGATCTGCCAGTTTAAATTACCATTACAAATTGATGATGAATCCTGTTAGAAAGGAGGTCAGTTAACATATTTATTTCCTTTCTTTGAATTAACATTTAATTGACATCTTTTATTTTTATATTGCCTAAATTTTTCCCTAGTATTCCTCACTCCCTCCCAGAGAGCTCCCCTTTTAATAAAAAAAGTTTTAAATGAAGAAAAATAGAAAAACAAAAAAACAAAGGCACCTCATACATTGAAATTACTTGGAAATATATGCAATATTCGCCAACTATAGACTTCCTTTCTCAGCAAAGGAATGTAGGGAAGCGTCTTCTTTTCTCTTTTTCTTGAAGATTTATTTGTTCATTCTTGTTATTTTTTCAATATTCACTTTCCATTGTTTTGTAATATTTTTCCACTTAAATTGTTCTAGTCATTGTCATATTTTCTAGACCCTAATTACTTCACTCTGTATCAGCTTAAATTATCCTTTCAATGCTTCTCTATAATCATCATATTTAGATATATTTCTTACATCATACCAATATTCTATTATATTCACATGGCATGGTTTTACCCATTCTTTAATCAACTTTGTTTTTACTTTTTTGATTGATCATAGCTTAATATTGGCTATTCCTTTAGTCTCAGGATAAGAGTCAAAGACTGGTTTTAAGAGAATACATAACCTGACTAGGAAATATTTTCTTTAGACTTCTCTCTGTACACAAAATTGGCCTTTCAGTGAACATTCCACCTTCAGAAAGTGTCCATTTTCTAAGTCTATTTGTCTTGATTTGGCATCATTCTCTTAGCCTCCTTGTAACTGGCCTGAATTCCAGATTCACCTTGTTCCCAAAAAGGTTTCATCTGAATTTCAACCAGAATGCTTTCTGTGGCATCTGTCACCAGTGATTCCTTGATTTTCAAGGCATATGTTGCTTAAATGCTTTGACCCAGATCAGTGGTGCATTTCACTGAAGTTACAGGATTTAGCCATGTTTGTACCTGCAGTTGGATCAAAAAGGATCACGTGTGAGAGTCCACATTTTTAGCTTCACTGATAATCAGCAGGCCATACCAAAGCTTTCCTTTGGCTTTTCACCTTCAGACATGTCTAAGTCACTGTCAGGGAATGTTTTTTTCTGATAATTTCTTCCTTCTATATTTCACCAAAGAGGAGAAAGGAGAAATGTGTTAATGTCTGCAGAGAGCCGTGAGTTCCTTTCAAGACCAGCAATACAAATAGATTGTCATTCCCTATCCCGAGCACATCCACTTTGCTTCCTCAGTGTGTATATGTGTGTGTGTGTGTGTGTGTTTAATGTCAATTTCTTGTGATGCTGCATTTTTAATAAATTGTTAGGGTTTTGCAACCTCGGTTGTGGTAAAGTATCAAAAACTGTGTTTGGTAGTTTGGGAATTATTATTCATGTTTATCATCCTATTCATAGAAATAAAAGTATAGGGGAGTTATTTCTTTCTCATTTCATACTATCAGAGTCAGTCCAATCAACAAATCCTTCTTAATCATCTGCTACATAGCAGATATTGTTTTGATTTTCTCTTTCATAAAAGGGGAATAAAGAAATGGATATTTATACCATGCATCAGGTTTTGTGCTAAGCACTTTAACAAAGGTCATCTCATTTGATCCTCACCATAACCCAGAGAGATGGATGCTATTATTATCCCCATCTTACAGTTAAGGAAACAGAGACAGAAAAAAATTAACTGACTTGCCCAGAATGGCACAACTAGTAAGTGTCTGAGGCTGAATTTGAACTCAGGTCTTATTTACCCTATGCTCTTCTCTCCATTACCAGCACCACCAGCTACTCTAAAATGTGGACCATGGGGGTGGCCCAAAAAATACCTGTAAAAATGACCCTAAACAAATTCTAGAGCAGCAGAAGCCACAAAATGATAAAGTGAAAGAGATTTCCTGCCCAACACAGCCTGGAAGGTGGACAGGAATTGCACTGAGCTTGAAACCTCAGAGTTCAGCATAGGCTTAACTATGTAATACCAGGGGAAGAATCCCCTGCAGCAGCTGCAGTTCCCAGATTACTCAACCTGCAAATGTCAAAGGCAGCTTAAAGGTCAGTGAGAAAGTGCTTTCACCTGGGGGAGAAGGGAATGTGGTCTGTCCCCAGTGACTCCAGGTTGATAGTGATAGCTATGGCACAGTGTTCATTTTAGGAGTCCTCCACCTAAAGCCCCTAGGGGAATCAAGTGGTTGAGCAGGATCTCAGTCTTGAGTGGAGGTCCTGGGGCAAGGAGGAGCATGCTGGCATGGTGGAGCTGGAGGTAGCTGTAGAGAAGGAACCCCACTCACAGATTCTGGACAGAAAAACTCTATCACTCCGGTCTTAGAGTGGTGCACAGTCCAGCCTTGGCAGAGTTGCACAAGCAGGCTTCAAGGGCAGAATCCCTGGCAACAACAGCAGCTATGGTTCCCAGATTGCTCAACCCACAAACGCCAATGACAGCTTCAAAGAACCTGGGGAGAAAAGCTTGCAGTATCTCCTAGACCAGACCACAGACCAGAAGAGGAGTAAACTCCCCTCCCTTGATTGTGCCACTTTGAAGGAACTCAGATCTTGCAGGTCCCCAGAGTATACCCTCCTCTCAACAAAGGACTCAAAAGTCAAGTAACTGACTGGGAAAATGCCCAAAAAGGGAAAAAAGTTAAGACTATAGACGGCTACTTTCTTGGTGAACACATGTTTTCTTCCATCCTTTCAGACAAGGAAGAGCAATGCTTGCCATCAGAGGAAGACCTAATAGTCAAGGCTTCTGCATCTAAAACCTCCAAAATAAATATGCAATGGTCTCAAGTCATTGAGCTTGAGGATTTCAAAAATCAAGAGATCAAAAAGGATTTCAAAAATCAAATAAGAGAGGTGGAGAAAAAATTGGGAAGACAAATGAAAGCAATACAAGAAAATCATGAAAAGTGACTCAATAGCTTGCTGAAGGAGACCCCAAAAAAGGCTGAAGAAACAACACCTCAATTGGCATGGTGTTTTGGGGCCAAGGGGAGGGGAGAGATGGGGAGAAAAACTGGGAACTAAAACTTCTGTGGAAATGAATGTTGAAAACTAAAAAATAAATAAACATTAAAAAAATGTAAAATAAAAAATAAAATGTAGATCATAAGAGCAACTAACTCAGATGGTAGGTGTGAAAATCAAATGAGGTAGTGTGTATAAAACACTTGACAAAACAAAGCATTGTATAAATGATATTCATTACCATCATCATTCTTGTTGTTGTGGTTGTTAAAAACAGTGTGATGTGGTGTAAGGGGACAGAGTTGTCCTCATAATCAGAAAAGTTTGGATTTATTCCTTGTCCTGTTGTCCTTTGGCTGTGTGACTCTGGGCAAGTCACTTGCCCTCAGTGAATCAGGAAGCACTTAGGAAGATCCTAACTGATAAAGAAGGATACTCAGTGGCCTGATCAAGATGTTTACTCATCTAGGTGCTCTCTAACTCCCTGCCAGTATATAATCATCATTATTGCTAATTTTGGTTATTATTATGATGCTAGATCTTAGCAATACATAGACAAAAGTGAAATATTTTCTGCTCTTAAGAAACTAACATTCTCCTTTTACCCAACTCCAGTGCCTGGCACCTAATAGTCACTTAATAAATGTTGATTGATTGAGTGGTTGGTTCTAGAGCAAACAAACTATCCACAGATATGTCTATATTCAGTATATACCCAATAACATAAAGTGATTTCAAGATGAGTAGAAGAGAAACAAAAAGAGCACTTTCAGTTTTCACAGCAATTTCTTCATAATATCCCTGTGGACTACTCAGTGGGATTGCCATTTTCCCCATCTATCCATCAGTCATTCAACACATATTTATTAAATTTCTGTCATCAGTCAGACACTGTGCTAGCAAAACACTAGAGATATAGAAAGGATTCTTGAATAACCCCTATGAGCAAGTGGAGTTTCTTGGCTACTAAGTGCCTAATTTCTGGTTACACAGTCAGGTTGCTCCTACTCATGTCCTGATTCTAAAGTCAAAGCTTTATCTTTGTTGCCAACTCCCTATCTATTCTCATAAGGTAAGAGGGACAATTGTGCAGATTTTTTTCTTTTCATGCCTGTGCTATCCTACCCTATTCCTCAATCTGGTCACACAGCCTACTAGCAAAACCGTTCTAGCTCTGAGCCCTGTCATGTCTTTTCAGGACTTCTTAAACTTTTTTTCCACTTACAACCCCTTCAGTGCTTCTTAAACCCCAAGTGGGGTTGGGACCTACAGTTTATTTCATTTATTTATTTATTTAGCTTTTTACATTCATTTTCACAAATTTTTGGGTTCCAAATTTTCTCCCCTTTTCTCCCCTCCCCCCACCCCAATACCCCAAGCAATCTAATTTTCCCTATCTCCAATCTGTCCTCTCTTCTGTCATCCCTCCCTTCTCTTGTCTCCATCTTCTCTTTTCTCCTGTAGGGCCAGATGACTTTCTATTCCTCATTAACTGTATGTCTTCTTTCCTAGTTGCAACAACAATATTAAACAATTGTTCCTATAACTTTGAGTTCCAAATTCTCCCCATCCCTCCCTCCCCACCCATTCCCTTTGGGAAGGCAGGCAATTCATTATAGGCCATATCTGTGTAGTTTTGCCAATGACCTTCCTGATAGTCGTGTTGTGTAAGACTAACTGAATTGCCATTCCTCCTAACCTGCCCCTCATTGTTTCTCTTCTGTCCTTTGATCCTGTCCCTCCCCAAGTGTTGACTTTCAATTACTCCCTCCTCCCTTTGCCCTCCCTTCCGTCATCCCCCCCCAATATCTCCTTCTCCCCCGCTTTCTTATACTGTAAGATAGGTTTTCATACCAAAATGAGTGTGCATTTCACTCCTTCGTTTAGTCAAATGTGATGAGGGTAAACTTTTGTTTGTTTGTTTGTTTTTTTCCTCAGCTCTCCTCTTTTTCCCTCCACTAAAAACATCTCCTACTTGCCTCTTAAATGACATATAGTTACCCCCTTCCATTTCCCCCTCTTTCCTCTCACTACATTTCTCTCTCACCATTTACCTTAATTTCTTTTAAGGTATGGTCCCATCCTATTCAGTTCAATCTGTGCTCTCTGTCTCTGCATGTGAATGCATGTGTGTATATGTGTGCATGCGTGTACATGTGTATGTGTGGTCCCACCAACCACCCAGATACTGAAAAGTTTTAAGAGTTAGAAATATTGTCCTTCCCTGTATGAATGCAAACAGTTCATTTCTGGTAAGTCCTTTAATACTTCTCCTTGCTGTTTACTTTTGCATGCTTCCTCTCATTCTTGTGTTTGAAAAGTCAAATTTTCTTTTCAGCTCTGGTCTTTTCATTAAGAATGATTGAAAGTCCTCTGTTTCATTGAAAGACCATATTTTCCCTTGAAGTATTATACTCAGTTTAGCTGGGTAGGTGATTCTTGGTTTCAGTCCTAGTTCCTTTGCCTTCTGGAATATCCTATTCCACGCCCTTCGATCCCTTAATGTAGAAGCTGCTAGATCTTGGGTTATCCTGATTGTATTTCCACAGTACTGGAATTGTTTCTTTCTAGCTGCTTGCAAGATTTTTTCCTTGAGCTGGGAGTTCTGGAATTTGGCCACAATGTTCCTAGGAGTTTCTCTTTTTGGATCTCTTTCAGGTGGTGATCGATGGATTCTTTCAATACTTATTTTGCCCTCTGGTCCTAGAATGTCAGGGCAGTTTTCCTTGATAATTTCATGCAAGACGATGTCTAGGCTCTTTTTTTGATCATGGCTTTCAGGTAGTCCCATAATTTTTAAGTTGTCTCTCCTTGATCTATTTTCCAGGTCAGTTGTTTTTCCCATGAGATATTTCACATTCTCTTCCATTTTATCGTTCTTTTGGTTTTGTTTGGTGATTTCTTGGTTTCTCACAAAGTCATTAGACTCCATCTGTTCCATTCTAATTTTGAGAGAACTATTAAATTCAGTGAGCTTTTGAGCCTCTTTTTCCATTTGGCTCATTCTGCTTTTGAATGCATTCTTCTCCTCATTGGCTTTTTGAACCTCTTTTGCCAATTGAGTGAGCCTATTTTTCAAGGTGTTAATTTCCTCAGCATTTTTTTGGGTCTCCTTTACCAAGATATTGACCTTTTTTTCATACTCTTCTTGCATCTTTGTCATTTCTCTTCCCAGTCTTTCCTCCACCTGTCTAACTTGCTTTTCAAAATCCTTTTTAAGCTCTTCCAAGGCCTGAGCCCACCCAACACCCCCCTGGGGTGTCTGGGGTACTGTGGCCCCGCCCTCCACATCTTTCCGTGATGGGAAAAATACGTTCTCGTCCTCCCCATCAGATCCGAAGGTCGGGATCATTTGCATTTGTTGGAAAAAACTCTCTAAAGTCTTATTTTTCTTCCCCTTTCTAGGCATTTTCCCAGCCAGTTATTTGACTTCTGAGATTCCTTTCCACCCCCGCCTGGATCCGCCCAGCTAGTGCTTGGCCTCTGAGATTCAAATGCGCTTTCCCGCGGCAAGCTTTAGTTCTGGCGCAGGGGTGGGGGCAGGGCCGCCTCCTAAGCTTGGGCCCTCAGGGGCTTTCTGCAGAGACTTTCAGGAACGGAGCGGGTGGGGGGCGGGGTGGGGGGCCCCACCTGCTGTGCTCAGCTCCCTTGGGGGTTTTATTCAGAGGCGTTCAGCAGTAGAGCATGGTGGGGGCAGGGCCATCTCCCCTGCTCGGCTCCCTCAGGTTGGAAAGACCTTCAGTATTGAAGATCCTACCTGCTGCTGGGGGGTTCCTGAGTCCCGGGCCGCTGCCGCCTCAGCCGCCCGCCCACGCCTCTGCCTCTGCCGCTTCCTGCCCCCGTCTCTGCCGCCGCCGCTTCCTCCCGAGGGGGCCCTAGTCACGGAGAGGCTTCGCTCCCCTCTCCTATCGCAGCCTTCTTTCTTACTGACCTGTAGCTTCTGTGGGCAGAGGGACTTTCCCGGCTGCCGGAGCTTCCCCCGGAGCTTTCCTCTCTGAAGTCTGCTCAGGTCAGCTTCTCTGGGGCCGCGGCCAGGGGTGGGGGTGGGGTTCGCTTTCCGGAGTGCGATGGACCCCGGGGACGGCTCTCCAGGGTTCAGTGGAACGGAAATCTCTTCCCCTATGTTTATGCACCCCCTGCAGAGATTCAGAATTTATGGGGATCTCCTTTTACCTCAGTTCCATGGGTTGTGGGCTCGGAGCTCGTAAATGTGCGTCCTTCTACTCCGCCATCTTGGCTCCGCCCCAGGACCTACAGTTTAACTGTTGCTTAAGTGGTGTATTAATGTCCCCTGAAAGTGGTAATATTCATGGATTAATGTTCTGAAGGAGGTAATATTCAATCTCCCTCTACATAATTTTGCTTGATCACCTCAAGAGCCCAGTGGATCCCATTATCTTTCTTGGGCACATAATTTCCATATTTGTCCAAGCTCTAAAATCTCTCCTTACCTTCAATCTAACATTCCCAACTGGCTATTGGACATCACAAATAGAATTTCTTGTAAAAATCTTGATCTTAACACACCTACTGAACTCATTACCTTTCTACCAAACTCTCCCCTCTTCCTAATTCCCCTTCTACCATCAAGGGTACTACTATTCTCTTAGAGTTACCTAGACTCATGACTGTCCTTTACACTCTCACCTCTGTAGCTAATATTCTGTGGACCTCATCTACCTTATCTCTAAAAACAAGAGACTGAGATGAGATGGCCACTGAATTCCTTTCCAGATTTATAACTATGGTTTTATATTAAGAATTTTCCAGAGCTCTGAGATATGATGATTTACAAAGTTACGCATATAAAAATTTCAAAGGTAAGACTTGAGCATAGGTCTTCCCTATCCCCAAGGTCAGTTATCGATGTTCTCTGCTGAGTTTCCTCCACTAAATCTCTAGTTGTTAGACTTTTCACCACCAGAAAAATTCATTGTGCTAAGTGTGCATTTAGTCTCAGCTAAGGAACTCCCACTTTTGACTTGAACAAAATATTAGAATAAATAGAGTCATATGCAGTGAATATGAGGCAGTGATAAATAGCTAAGGTTTATTAGAAACAGATCACAGTAGAATAACTTGATAACCTTCCCTGGCAAAATGACAGGATGAGAGAAAGGAAAGTTGGTGGACCTAAATTATTCAGGTGGTACAGAGCTTGATGATGTATTGGGGAGGGAAATTGGAAAAGTGATTTCTCAAAAAATGCTGCAGGGAGAACTCATGGAGTAACTAATAATGAAATATCCAATTGGGTTGTGGCTCCAAAGTGGAGAAGTGATCCCATTAATTCCTATGAAGAGAAAGTAAATTGCACTGTGATACTATCATCAGACAGTTGCAGCAAAGAAAGACTACAGAGAGATTAGAGGAGAGATAAAAATTTCTCAGCCTGCTGGAGGTCTTGGAGGAATGGGGAAATTAATATCAGATATGAATCAGCTTAAATAAATATAAAAGATCCCACCATAGTAGGGAAGTCAGTCCAAGTACAAGGGGAACACTATGTAAAGATCTATGAGATGAGACTATATGATAGGACCTTAGTGGGTTGGAAATTGTGCTGTTATTTTGGCAGTGACTTCAACTCAGCTTCCCTAGGTTGGTCACCAGCAAGGGAAAAGCTTGAGACAGTGACAAAACCAAATAGAAGGCTGGGTATGCAGGGCTGGCCCCAAAGGAAGCTGGAATAGGTTTAATGAATAAATCTCATACAAACTATCATGCATTTTACTTGTCTGGATAAGAGACATAATATCTAAGGATGTTGGAAGCCTCTTTGGTCAATTCATGTAGGTTCCCATTATTCATGCATTTATTGTCAAACTAGTTCAGAGCTTAGTAGCAAAGGATTACAATATGAAGTGTGTCCCCACAGTTGCTAATGCCTTCCACTCTAATTTTGCTTTCTTTGTATCTTATTTAAAAAAAAAAACAAAACAAAACAAAACAAACAAAAAAAAACCAACAGAACATCTTGATTTTCATTAGGGTATAAGTTCCTTCAGTGTGGGGACAATTTTAAATAAAAAATCATTTAGCACAGTATCAGACACATAGCATGTGTTTAACAGGGCATGGAGGGGGAGAGAGGGAGGGGAGTGGTTTGGGGAAACTAGATGACTCAGAGATTGAGCACTGGGTTTGGCCTCAGGAAGACCTGAGTTCAAATTTGGCCTCAGGCACTTAAAAACTTTGTGACCCTGGGCAAGTCACTTAACTTCTGTTTGCTTTAATCCACTGGAGAAGGGAAATGCAAAACATTCCAAGATTCTTGCCAAGAAAACCCCACGTACAATATGGCCCATAGGATCACTGAGAGTCAGACACGACTGGACAACATGTGCTTAATGAACATTTTTTGAATGACTGAATAATGCACAAATGGAAAATGCTTGATTATTGTGTTATTACAAGTTTTATCCTTTGGATTCACAGCCAGGGGGTGGGGGGAAATACACAAGGTGTACTCTAATAGGGTAGACGCATAGTATCTGTGAATATGTATGGGGGTGGAGAAATAAATTTAAATTCAATGTAAGAAAAACAACCTTATCTATTAAAATAGTGAAATGGACCATCTTGGCAGAAGTGTTCCCCCTCAAAGGAAGGGCATCTTTAAGTAGAGGATGAAAGATCATTTGACAAGGTTGTCATAAAGTCTCAAGTGCTCAAGTCTGGATTGACTTCAATGACTGCTGAAATTCCTGGCACCCTTGAGAGTCCAGGATTTTTGCATTTGAGCTGGGTAAATCCCTGGAATTGGGAACAGCCATGTTCTAGAGTTATGTAGGAAAGTAGGTATGTAAAAATGGGGACCGGATTTGAAATAATTGAAAAACTCAAATAAAGTCTTAGAATTGTGGACCCAGAGTCAGAAAGGACAAAGAAGAGCATGTAGAGTAGCCCACTCATCCTATAAGGACACTGAAGTGCAGCCATAAGTTGTTGAGGCAGGATTTAATTCAAGTTCTCTTTCTCCAAATCCAATACTTTTTTTTTTTCCTTCACTGCCCTGATTTTATTTGTCTTGCTCAGCAAGTATTTCACCACCAAAGCTGGCTGCTCTTCAGCTACGTGCTGTTAAAACCTAATTTGCTGATTTTTCTTAGTTTTGATCTTGGTCTGTGTGCTACATATGTATAGCCCCATTTCTTTTTCCTCTTTGTATCTTTCATCTCTGATGCCTCCTCAAGGTAAAGTGGACATTCTATGTCCTCTGCAAACAAGCTCCTACAATTTGTCTTTACCTCATCCTGGATGGAGAGATAAGAAGACAGACTAAGCATATGCTCTCTGAGGACCCACCTAGTTTTTAGGTAATAGGTCCATCACTAGGTTTACCTCAAAGTGAATGAATTATACAGCTGTGACAAATCTCAAAGATTGAATTAGTGAAAGGCATAATCATAATGATAAAATGAACTGAACATCAATTCATTGGTATATCTGGGTGGCATTAAAATATTATTCATACTAAGAAAAAAGTTTTATGCAAATAATTTAAATTGTTATGATACAAATTTTAACAATTGGTTTTATTTTTCTTGTATCTGTCATGTTTGTGACCTTTGCATCAGTTCCATAAACTGTGGTTAACTGAATAAATGTCCTCCTCCCACTCTGATTTCCAACTTTACTATTCTTTTCAGTCTCTGTGGTTCAGCAGTCCTTTAGAAAAGATTGCTTTCTAAATATTGGTATTTTCTCTTTCTAGACTCCTGAGGAGTTGGAAGATATTTCAGATCTAGAAGAAGATCATGATGTCCGCAGTCACACCAGCGTTCAGACAGAAGGGAAGACAGACCGGGTAAGTGTCCTTAAAAGAGGATAAAAGCCTCTGTTTTACTGGGGTTGTGAAGTCAGCCATGGAGCTCATGAAAGCATGGATTGGCATGGCAGCTGTCTTGCAGCACTGGAGGAAAACAATAACATTTCTAAAAATAAAGATCAATAAAAAAACTGAATATTTCATAAAATGATTTTACATTCTCTCACCTGTCCAGTTAAGGCTAAGGGGCTGAAAAAGCGGGGGAGGTGTTTGGGAATAAACAACATTCTTCCCTTTGTGTTTATCTCTAAATCTCATAGAGAAACTATTTTGGATCAGTCAGTGAATCACTTCTTTTCATTCTTTGGTGACAAGAGAATATCAAACTGAAATATGCTCTGGTTTGTTTAGAGCAGGAAAGCCAAACCAGATGAAATCCTAACTATCTTCTAGAAGATACAGAAAAACAATATCTCTTGGGATGAAAGCACCACCTATCTGTCTCTTTATCCCCCTATTTAAGTTCAGAATGGCAAAGGAATTTTTGAGATTCTTTAATCAGCCTTAAGCTTGGGACCATATTTGTCTTTTTATTATATGCCTATTATGTGCTTGTCCAGGTGCTATAATTTTGGTCCCTCACAAACATGGTTACCTTGTCTGTCTACCTGACAGCAGGAGAATAAAACAGTATTAGAATAAAATAGAAGTAAATGATAGCAATTCCCATTCATGTATTATGTTGTTATCATTGTCATTGAGTCATTTCAGACATGTCCAGCTCTACATGACCCTATTTGGTGTTTTCTTGGCTCATATTACAAATGAGAAAACTGAGGCAAGCAGAGTTAAGTGACTTACCGAAAGTCATAGCTAGTAAGTGTTTGAGGCCGGATCAGGTCTTAACGTTCATTCAATGACAGGCAACCATTAATGGCTCTCTGGTAATCTCTGTGGTGATCTGCCACGCTCATCTCTCCTACTAACTGGAAAAACCAGCACCAACTCTATGATCCAGAACTACCGAGTGGTAAACATTCCCTATATCTAGTTCACCCTATCAAGACCAACCATAGTCTCTCCATTTTGAAGCACATACATTTTCCTACTCTTGTTTTCAGAACAACAATCCAAGCAAAAGTGTCATTCTTAGAAAGAGAATATCAGTTGGGTGACCTACGACTCCACTTGCCACTTTTGTTACTTTGGCCTTCACTTCTTTATATCTGTTAGCTATTGGAGAGCAAGGACTGTCTTGATTTTGTACCTGTAGCCTCAGTGCTTAGCATAGTATATAATACATTCTTGTTAACTGATTAACTTGCTTTAAAAAATGATTATTCATTTCTGCATTCATTGCTTGGTATGTGTGAGGGAGATCATCTGGAACAGCTAATGGAGAGCTAGCCTTTGAATCAGAGTACTGCCTTGGATTCAGATTGTTGATATGAACCTGGACAAGTCACAGAATTTCTAATTATCACAGGCATCTTAGAAAGTGCAAAGAGATGGTGGGTGACTGGAGGGGGAGAATGAGTTTCGTCACAAGGAGTTTCTAACACTAATAAAATCACAGGTCTAATCCATCTGTCTCTCCATATGCTGAGTATACAAAGAAAAATACCAAAAGAGTCAAATGCCTCAAGAAATTGTCATTTTTTTACAATATTTTACATCCTTTCACAATTCAGTTGGGTTTTGTTTTGTTTTGTTTTGTTTTTTGTTTTGTTTTGTTTCAGAGGAGCAGGTTGGTGAAAGTTTACTCATAGGAAAATACAACAGACTTACAAAGTAATATGTGATAAAGGTGGGCTCTATCATTTAATGTGATCCAAAGGAGCCATTTGGAAGAAGGGAAGGAACACCTCTGTTAAGTCTTGAAGGAATCTAGGGATTCTAAGAGGTTAAAGTGAGGCAGAGCTGCATTCTAGGCATAAAGGACAATCTGTGCAAAGACTCAGAGGTGGGATATGGCGTATTGTATGTAACAAGTAGAATGTAATGTAATAATTATTGTGTAAGTTGGAATGTAACATGTATATGTGTTTATATTACCAGGACGTAAGTGAAAAGAGAGGTTGAGAATAGCTTGAAGAAATGATCAGATGTTATGCTGAGGGCTCTATATTTTATCATAGAGAGTGCTGGGCAGGAAGTAGTTCTACAGTAATCTCTAACTCTGCAAATTATTATGAGAAGTAAATGTGGAAAGGTCCTCACCAGTCACCTAGCCCAGTTCCCTCCTTTTAGAAATGACAATACTGAGCCCCAGGGAAGTAAAGTGACCTGTTCAAGCTTAACAATATTGTACAAGTATAGAGTTTGAAATACACACACACATACATGTGCACACACATATATTATATGTGCATTAATGTATGTATATAAAATATATACATACATGTATATATTTCCATATATGAAATATTCATCTATGATGATCAAGGGACTATGCTGGGGTCTAGGAACACAGGTGAGTTGCCCAAGATCACATAGCTGGTAAGCTATAACCCATATTTGGGTTGAGTATATGTGTGTGTGTGTGTGTGTGAGTGTGTGTGTGTGTGTGTGTGTTTCAACCATATTGCTGAAGAAATCTCTTTGGAACAAAGCCTCCCTTTGACTTGAAGAGAGTCAACACCTAGGTTCCAATGTGGTCTAGTGTAACTGCTAGTCATGGGTTATGGGTATTCCCTCTACCTCTCTCAAGTGCCGCATAATATGTAATGTAGGGTAGTCAGACCTGTCACTTTTCCACATTGCCTAGGATAATAGTGAAGCTTGAGCAAAGTCTGTAGAGCACTGATAAGCAAGCTTAGAGGTTCAGAAAAGGTGGCTGTTATTTTTGATGAGTATGTGTTTGTGGGTCAAAAAAAAGTCTCTACTTGTTAACATTGACTCCCCTTTGACTTTTGACCCCCTTCTGGAATTCATGATATTAAAACATTATGTATCTCTCTCTCTCTCTCTCTCTCTCTCTCTATATATATATATATATACATATATATATATATGTATATATATATACACACACACACACACATATGTATACACACACACATACACACACATATATATATATATATATATATATATATATATATATATATATATATATATACATATATATATGGGAGAGACCTAAGCACATTATCTTGAGTGCAGCCTTTGTTTTATATATTACCTAGTAGGGATTCTTTGAATCAAGGAGCCATTTGGTTAGACTCATGCAGTTAATGCAGATAAGTGAATACTTTAAGAAGAACCCTGCTGTTCATTTAGATGATCCTAGTCATTTTCATATCCATGGATCTATGGAAAATAACTAATTTCAAAACCCACAGACCTTTGCATTTCTCCAAAATGTGATTATTTAAATTAATGAACATAAGAATAATTGAATCAGGAAAGCATAGTGAATGAGATACTAAGATGAGTCAGGAAGTCCTAGGTTTGAAGGTTACCCCTGACATTTACCAAATTTGTGTGACCCTGGGTAATTCATTTTTCCTCTAGGAATCTGTTTCCTTACATGTAAAGTGAGTATAACAGTATCTATTTCACGAAGTTGTTCTGAGTTCTTTACACAAATGAAACAATGCAATTAAATGTTCTGTAAATCTTTAAATGTGATGTATTTTAAATATTTTATTTAATTCAAAAAGTAAGTTTCTAATTTTACGTTTGTTATGTTCTCTCTACGTCCAATATAAGATTAGCAAAAATAGAGAGGGTGGAGGAAGGGAAAGAAGAGGAATGAGTTCTTAGTTCCTTGGAATAAGTATGTAGGATGGAGAGCAGAAGGTCCATGTCTGCTTATTGCTCACCCTTTCCCCCCCATCTCCCACCTCTGTACTTAACCCTAAGGGTCCTGCATTTGCATTTGTAGAGGTGTGCAAAGGAAGGGGGAAGTGAGCACAACTCATCAATGCAATAAAAAAATATATGCAATATGTAACACCTGTGGACCTCTCACCTCCAGTAAGGACTAGGGAGAAAGAAAAATAATACACCTCCACTAAATGACACGCAGAGGACAAAACGCTGTCTCTGAGAATTCTGGTTACTGCAGGCTTGCTCTCTGTGAAAATTTATCTTGTCTCAGAATACTCAGAGGATAAAACACTTGTGGTTGTAGACACATGTTCTCAGAACATTCTGGTTATTACAGGCTTGCTCTCTGTGGAAGTGCATCTAGTCTCAGAACATTCAATGAACATGATATTTGTGGCTAGAGACACACCCTTCAAAACAGTCTGGTTGTGACATCTCTTAGCTATCCTTGAATCAGAGGACAGGAAAGACAGCTCCATCTGTATGGTCCCAAAAGGGAAGAAGCTGGCATCAGGCAGGGATACTGATCCATATTTGAGGCTAGAGGGAGTCCTTTTTGAAGTTTACGGCAATCTGGTCACCTTCAGACAGAATTCCCTGGTTAGAGAGGGAAATACTGAAACAGGAGTCAAGCCTCATGGTGCAGAATTTGGGAGAAAAACTATAACCATTCAGGGAACCAAGGACAAATGAAGGAAATAGGTGATAGAAAGAGGAATTACCCTTTCCTATTACTGAGAATCATGGGGATTATGTCTATCCAAGTGGATCAGTGGGGGCCATTCACTCCCCAGCCTCTGTAAACTTCATAGTAGGGTAAATTGCAGAGACTCTGGAGTGGGGAGCTTGTGGCCTTGAGGCCACATGTGGCCTTACAGATCCTTAAGTGTGACCTTTGGGATTGCATTCTATTCAGTCAAAAGGCCACACTTAAGGATCCAGAAGGCCCCATGTGGCTTCATGGCCACAGATTCCCCACCTCTGCCCTAGATCATACAGATCCTCAAAAGTCATTGCAAAGCCCCCTGCCCCTGCCTTTTTTTTTTCTTTCATTCATTCTTCATGTTCTGGAGTTCAGGCACTTTTTACAATGTTATTATACAAGTAATACCTTTCCTGTAATTAATACTTTGGATATACTGAGTATTTATAGGGAAGCTGGGGCTCTTTTAAGGAGACAGAGTGAGCAAGGCCTAGAAGATATTTAGAGGTCTTCTAATCCAACTTTCTTATTTTGTGTGCTGCCCTCCCAAGGTGTCTTAACCCTAACTCTAAAACCCATGAGATCTATAAAAGGACTTAATGAATCATTGTTAACAATACATAAACCAAACTTAGAGATGAATGACATAAAACTGTCAGAATTCAAGATACAGTTATCCCTTCCACATCATGGCTTTCTCTGTTGCAATTTCAATATATCTTGGGTCTGCATAAGATATGAAATGGGAATTTGGGGGGAGTTTTGTGGAATCCTCAGATGACATGGAAGGCTAGCAGACAACACAGAGCCCATGACCAAATATATAACTCAAATTTTACAGTAAGGTACTGTAAACATCCCATATAGAAAAAGAAAAAAAAATCAGACCTCCTCTTGTATGAAGGGAAGGTAAAAAGTGTTATGTGTATTTTCCAGATTTTGGGGGCACCATGCCCTCCCCCTTCCCCAGGATGTAGAAGGGATAATTGTATTTCCAAATATTGATCCAATATTATGCAGGAAAAAAGATCAAGATTTCTTTCTGTTTAAAAAAAATGAAGTAAATCAAAAAGAAAAACTTATTCATCATTGTCTTTGGTGTCAGAAATTGGGAGAAGGGTTTTGTGAAATGTTATACAAATGAAAGATTTTATTATTTTGTAGAAATTAGAGTGCTTTCTTTTTTTCTCAGCACTTGCACCTTCTTTATCCGTTTTCCATCTCCCACTGACAATTCAGGGCATCTAAATCAGCCCTGCAGGCTCTCACGCTCATGGCAAAGTATCTGGAGTTTTCCTTCAGCTGGCAGTTAGCTGCATTTGTCAGACAAATCTAATAGGACTCATTGGTGAGAGATCAGACCTCAGGGATGACTCACTGCTGGACTAGCCTTCTGGGAAGATAAATGGTATTGTAAATTGGAAATGATATTTGCCAAAGGTAAGCTTTTTTGATGCTTCTCCAGAAGTCAACAGGTGTTGTGCTCGTAATGATCCTACAACATGGAGTGAGCCTGCACAGGGAGAGAACATGGTGAGCCAGGACTTATAGATCGAAGGATGGGAGGTGTTTTATTGAAGTGGAAGAAACTCTCAGCTGTAGCCTTCTATCCATCTTGCCATTTCTCCATCCTCAGATGCTTTTTTTTTTTTAATTTTGTGGGGAGCATATGAGGCTCGGGACTATATTTGTGATCCTTAGTATACTTGGCAGTACAACCCTCAAGTTTCATCATTTGGGAAAATATTTAAAAGACTGAACAATGAAATTCGTTGAGCTAGCTGACTTTGAACAGTCTTATGAAACTCCACCTCCTATGCTGGAGAACATTTATTTGTTGCATGTATACCCTCTCTGGCTGCTTCTAAGCTAGAGGTGTTATCTAAGGTCTCGCAGCAGAGTTTTAACTATAATTTAGGATGTTTAGGAGTAAACAGCACCCAATGTGTTCTCAAATCAGTTAAGACATATACTTTTTGGAGGATTTTGGAGGGGGGGATTTCATGGAGAGCTCTTAGCACTTTGGGACATAAGTTCCATGGAGGAAGAGCCCCAGAGACACTACTCATGTGGTGGGGAGGCAGAGGTAATGTAGAACAGTGAAAAGAGGTTGTAACTAGTTGCAAGACCTTAGTTGACATACCAGCTTTATTGTCAAATTAACAAACCTCTCTGTGTTAGGTGGCACCATAGTACAAAGAGCCACAGGGCCATGGAGTCAGGAAGACTGTTTCTCCTGAGTTCAGATCTGGCCTCACACACTTACTTACTAGCTGGTTGACCTTGGGCAAATCACTTAACCCTGTTTGCCTCTGTTTCCTCCTCTGCAAAATGAACTGAACTGCCAAGAAAATCCTAAACGGGGTCAATGAAGAGTCTGAAAAGGAATAAAAAATGACTGAATGAAAACAAACAAAACACTGCTCTAGACTATGTGTTTATAGTAGAAAGTCATAGGATGTAAAGGATCATATAATACAACCCTTTCATTTTATAGAGGAGTAAATTGAGCCCCAAGGAGTTTAAATGAATTATCCAAAGTCATACAAGTCCCCCTTCCAGCTTTAGATCAATGCTTCTATGATGCTTTAATACTGGGCCCATAGGTAGGAACCTCAGGTCACTCACCTTGGTGAAGAGGTTGCTGGGCAGGTTGTTCATTTGTTTTTGTGTTTTGGTGGTGATTTTGTTTTGTTTAGTTTTGTTTAGTTTTGTTCACCAGGGGAGGAAGTAAGGCAAGGTTGAGGTAGGGATGAGAATATCTGAAATCTGTCTAGTAGATGGGGTAGCAAAAATCCCAACTGATATCAATTTGTTTTAAGTCATTTTTTTCATTTATATATTTTTGTTTGTCTGTTTTCTTATGTCTTGAAGGGGTATAAATGCTATTAGTCTCGTCTTCTCTCATTTTTGCATCCCTGAAACAAAACTCTATTCACCTTTCCCTAGTTATGGTTCTATTATACAGTGATATAGTCAACTGTGGTCCTAGGGCCAATTTTCAGCCCTGTTTGGCCATGTAGTGGCAGTTATTTATCATCTTTTATTTGTTTGTTTAATAGTTCTGCTCCTTAGGGCATTTCTTCTACTTTATCACTTATCTCTGTTCTCAATAGCCAATGTCTCAGAGCATTGGGAAATTTTGATGAATATAAAATGATTGAGAGTCCATAGGCATTGAGTGAGACAATAACCAAGCCCAATAACACATTTTTTACAAAGCATTGGTGGTTCTACAGTGCAAACTAGCAATTATTTTAATCACTTAACTCATTTGGGCAGACATGAATGATCTATCTAATGATCATGTATTATATACATACATATCTGTGCTTGGAAGTATGAAGATATGCATTCAAATCCTCCCTCAGAGACTTACTAGCTGTGTAAACTTTAGCATGTTATATAAATTTTTCTAGACTGTTTCCTCATCTGTAAAATGAGTAGATCTTGTAAAGTTCTTTTCAGTCCTAAATCTATGATCCTCCATCATTTAAAGCTGAGATTTTGTTAAAAGGGCATTCAGAATTGAGTCACTAATTTAATTTTTTTTCCATTCTTCCATCAGGGATGAGGATATCATAGGGAAGAGAAGACATTCTCTATGATACCAACTTGTATTTGAAAGTGACAAAGAGAATAAGTTCTTTAAGGACAATTTTACACCTAAAGCTACCAAAAGGAAGCTTTTACACTTTTTTTAGTAATTGTTGTAGCCTCTAAAGAAGTGTGTTAAAGAGAAGTTTTATCTTTTAATTTCAGCTGCAGCTGTGTTATATTCTGTGGTAAAATGAAATACCATTCAAAATTCTAAGACAATCAAGGGAGAGTCTTTACATCAAATGAGATATGGTAGTCTATTGTTCTTGTCACAGATTATCCAGGTTCAAATCTAGAAGTGACCTTAAGCATATTCTAGTTCAACCTATTCATTTTAAAGATTAAGAAACTGAGTCTCATGAAGATTGAATTACTTCCTCATAGACATCCCAGCTATGTGTGAACACACACGTTAAGTATGATACACAAGATTTAAATTTATGCTTCCTCTAAGAAATGGAGAAAACTTCTAGAGGGACAGATTTAAGTTCAATATAACAGAACACTTCCTATCCTAGACTACCTATGTGACTCTGGGTCTTAAAAATTGTGTGCTTCAGTTTCCTAGACTATAAAATGAGGATAATAATAGGCCTTCTAGGGTTGTTGTGAAGATCAGATGATATAATAAGTAAGCTTTATACAAATGCTAGCTGGTTATGATTATTATTAACATATTTGTCCATGAAAAAGAATGGAATTCTTTGGAAAGTAGTGGATTTCCAGACATTGGAGGACATTTTGGCCAAGGTATATGATGTTCATTGGAAATGCCATACAAAGGACTCTTACCAGTGACAGTTTAGACTTGGTCTTCTCTGAGATGTAATTTAATTGTGATAATCTATGTTTCTGTACTTAAAGCAGTCCTAGGATTGTGCTTCAGGTATGGGGAAGGTGAGAATCTCATTCTCATTCGGATAATAAGAGCAGTCATTTTGGAGAAAATCATGTGGGTGAATCTTTTAAGTTATCTGTTACTTCTTTCTTACAATCAGAGATAAGAACAATCACTTGTTTCTTTTAATAGGAGTGCTTAATTTAAAAAAACAGCAACAATCTATAAGAATTAAGATGTGTTCTCAATGCCTTATTTTAAATTTTATGTATGCTATAATCAAGCTCAAGAGGCAGTGGGCTGAAGTCCAGAGTGGACCAGATGTCAAGTCAGGTAAAAGAGGATTTCAACCTGCTGCATACTGGGCAGGAGAATTAATCTGTCATTGCCTCACAAAACTCTTTAAGATAACACATTTTGTCATCTGCATTATTGGAGGGAAGTTTTACACCACAAATTCCTAAAATCAGTAGTTCCAAATCTGAGCCTCTAAGGTCAGGTCAGAAAAGGAGCTGACTTTCCATATATATATATATATATATATATATATATATATATATATATATATATATATATATATTAGACATATATATTAGACTACCTTGTGTTTTTCCTTCTTTGCCAAAGAAGACCATGACATCAAAGAAATGATGACATGACTTGCACTTGACTTGGTTTTGAGTGAGGGAGGGATGTGCAGGTCAATAGCCTCGCTTCTCCTCCAGAGCCATCTGGATCCAGTGACCAGATATTCATCAAGAAGACTGGAGATGATCCAGGATGCACTGGGAGACCTTGGGCCCTTTAGGCCAAGGTCTTTGCAGCTACTCACATAGGGTGAGGTAATGCCCATTCATTAAGTAGTACTATTTATTAGACTGTATTATTACATTAAAACTCCAGTGGACCTTTGCTATCATCAGTAAGGGTGTCTAGCAACCATGAGCAAAGCCATCCATCTGTGGATGCCTCAAACATTTCTCTTTCAAATCCTCACATAAATCCATCACAGGAATTATAATACTGAGGATTGCTGTTGCTATCATCATTTGTCACCACCACCACAACCATCACCATCATCATCATGATAATTTTCTTCTTCTTTTTCTTCTCGTCCTCCCCCTTCTTCTTTTTCTTCTTCTCTTCCTCTTTCTCCCACTCCTTTTTATACTTACGTTAACTGTTTGTTGAGGGTGTTGGACATTTAGAACTGATTTCATGGATCTGGGGAGAGCTTCTTCTGCAGAAACTCCATCCATTGAAACAGTTCAATGATTGAACAAATGAATGAATGAATGAATGAAAATTATTTCATTAAGCACTTACTATCACAGCAATGTGCTAAGCACTCAGGGTAAAAATATAAAAGTCCTTTGGGTTAAGGTTTTCATACTCTATGAGTCAGATGAAATATAGGAAAGAGAATTTAGCCTCAGGTCTGATGGCTAAACCTTGAAGCCCTAAGGTTTCTTTTTCTTATTTTTTCTTTATTAAATTTATTTATTTAACTTTAAATATTCATTTTCACAAAATTTTGGGTTCCAAATTTTCTCCCCATTTCTCCCCTCCCCCTCCAAAATGCCGAGCATTCTAATTGCCCCTATCAGCAATCTGCCCTCTCTTCTAACATCCCTCCCTTACCTTGTCCCCATCTTCTCTTTTGGCCTGTAGGACCAGATAACTTTCTATACTGCATTACCTGTATTTCTTATTTCCTAGTAGTAAGAACAATACTCAACAGTTGTTCCTACACCTTTGATTTCCAGCTTCTCTTCATCCCTCTCTCCCCACCCATTCCCTTTGGGAAGCAAGCAATTCAATATAGGCCATATCTTTGTAGTTTTGCAAATGACTTCGATAATAGTCATGTTGTGTAAGACTGACTATATTTCCCTCCATCCTATCCTGCCCCCCATTTCTTCTGTTCTCTCTTTGGATCCTGTCCCTCCCCAAGAGTGTTGACTTCATATTGCTCCCTCCTCCCACTGCCCTCCCTTCCATCTTCCCCCCCACCCTGCTTATGTCCTTCTTCCCCACTTTCCTGTATTGTAAGATAGGTTTTCATACCAAAATGAGTGTTCATTTTATTCCTTCTTTTAGTTGAATGTGATGAGAGTAAGCTTCATGTTTTTTTCTCACTTCCTCTCTTTTTCCCTCCACAGAAAAGTCTTTTGCTTGCCTCTTTCATGAGAGATAATTGGCCCCATTCCATTTCTCCCTTTCTCTTCCCAATATATTTCTCTCTCACCACTTAATTTCATTTTTTAAGATATGATCTCATCCTATTCAATTCACTCTGTGCTCTCTCTCTCTCTCCCCCCCTCTGTGTGTGTGTGTCTATGTGTGTGTGTGTGTGTGTGTGTATGTGTGCTTGTGTGTAATCCCACCAACTACCCAAATACTGGAAAAGTTCCAAGAGTTACAAATATTGTCTTTCCAAATGGGAATGTAGTAATGTTCAACTTTAGTAAGTCCCTTATGACTTCTCTTTGCTGTTTACCTTTTCATGCTTCTCTTCATTCTCGTGTTTGAAGGGCAAATTTTCTTTTCAGCTCTGGTCTTTTCATCAAGAATGCTTGGAAGTCCTCTATTTCATTGAAAGACCAGTTTTCCCCTGAAGTATTATACTCAGTTTTGCTGGGTAGGTGATTCTTGGTTTTAGTTCTAGTTCCTTTCACTTCTGGAATATCATATTCCATGCCCTTACATCCCTTATTGTATTTCCACAATACTTGAATTGTTTCTTTCTAGCTGCTTGCAATATTTTCTCCTTGACCTGGTAACTCTGGAATTTGGCCACAATGTTCCTAGGAGTTTCTCTTTTTGGATCTCTTTCAGGTAGTGATTGGTGGATTCTTTCAATATTGACTTTGCCCTCTGATTCTAGAATATCAGGGAAGTTTTCCTTGATAATTTCATGAAAGATGATTTCTAGGCTCCTTTTTTGATCATCACATTCAGGTAGTCCCATAATTTTTAAATTGTCTCTCCTGGATCTACTTTCCAGGTCAATTGTTTTTCCAATGAGATATTTCACATTCTCTTCCATTTTTTCATTCTTTTGGTTTTGTTTGGTGATTTCTTGGTTTCTCAGAAAGTCATTAGCCTCCATCTGTTCCATTCTAATTTTGAGAGAACTATTCTCTTCAGTGAGCTTTTGAACCTCTTTTTCCATTTGGCTAATTCTGCTTTTGAACACATTCTTCTCCTCATTGGCTTTTTGAACCTCTTTTGCCAATTGAGTGAGCCTATTTTTCAAGGTGTTATTTTCTTCAGCATTTTTTTGGGTCTCCTTTAGCAAGGTGTTGACCCGCTTTTTATGCTTTTCTTGCATCTCTCTCATTTCTCTTCCCAGTTTTTCCTCCACCTGTCTAACTTGATTTTCAAAATCCTTTTTTGAGCCCTTTCATGGCTTGAGCCCACTGAATATTTATTTTGGATGTTTGGGACACAGAAGCCTTGACTTCTATGTCTTTCCCTGATGGTAAGCATTGCTCTTCCTCATCAGAAGGGATGGGAGGAAATATCTGTTTACCAAGAAAGTAACCTTCTATGGTCTTATTTTTTTCCCTTTTTGGGGCATTTTCCCAACCAGTTACTTGACTTTTGCGTTCTTTGTCAAGAGTAGGGTATTCTCTGGGAATCTGTGAGATATGAGTTCCTCCAAGGTGGTCCAGTCAAGCGTATACTGGTCTGGATGCAGAGAGGGATTTTCGTGCCCAGAATCTTAGCAGATACCTCTGCACAGCAACCTGGCCTCAAGTTCCATAAAGTCAGCGCTTGGGGCTGATTTTCAGATAATCCATAAGGGCAGGGCCACTATGTAGTTTGAACAAAGACCAGCTCAGCCAGGGCCTCCACCCTGGGCTGAGGTAAGACTCAGCTCTTCACCACCCCCAGGAGTTTTTATTCTCCAAGAACAGAGCTTCTGTGTGGGTTGCTGTTCTGGCTCTGTGGCTGCTGCCTGCTGCCAGAGCTATGGGAAGGCCCTTCTCCCTTCCTGGCCCCCTGACAAAACCCTGTCACTGACCTTTGGTGCCCGTGGCCCGAGGGATCTGAGGACCTGCTATTGCAACTGGAGATTCTGTCCCAGAAGTGTCTTCCTCCCAGAGTCTCATCTCATTGAGCTGTGCTGCTAGGCCAAGGCTGAGCTGGACTCTGAGCTTGGCTCCCGCATCTGGCTGAACCGACGTTTCCTTGGGCCTTTCAGGTCATCATGGGCTGGAAATCTTCTCCACTCTGTTATTCTCCACTTCTGCTGCTCCAAAATTTGTTGAGAGTTCCGCTCTCCAGGTATTTTATGGGCTGTGGGGAGGATCCTGCATAAGTGTGTCTTTCTAGTCTGCCATCTTGGCTCTGCCCCCTTAGGTTTCAACTGGTAGTTATATCACCAGATCCAGGTGTCCTTAAATTATATCAGTAGGTCACATAACGGTATTGGGCTTAGTAGGGGTAGATGGGGCAGACGGGAAGATCACAGGAGATATTAGCGCAGGAGATGGGAAGGTCTGATGGCCCTCCATCTCATGTTACCTAAGGAATAGAGCTGATGGTTTTCATCTCACCCCAACCATATGAGGAGTAATATATATATATATATATATGAAACATTCTGATTAGTACTTCAGGAAGTAAACAGAAAGCAAGGGAGAAGTGAACCATCTTAACATTTTGGCCATAGCAGCTGGGACTGATGGGTCTTAGGACAAAGGGAAAAAGAAAATGAGGAAAGGGCACCACCAGAGGCCTGCACATATATAATCATTTACCTGAGTTATGGAGAAGTAAAATAAATTAATGAAAAATAATTTATGAAGGGCTTATTATGTGTGAAACACTTTGCCAAACACTGGGGATCCACCTAGAAAATCAATATAATCCATCTTTTCTAAGAGCTCACCATTCTAATTAAAAGAGGGGGCACCACTTGTAGGAAATTGCAGCTGCTAGTCAGAGAGGAAAGCCCATGATCCTTATGGTACAGCAATCAAGCAGGTGACAGGCAGTTCTTTTAATGTAATTTCTGTAGATAAAACTGTATCTGAACTATTCGACAGTGCCAAGGATTATGGTGTCATACATTTGCTTTTCTGTATTTTCAGTACCTTTATTTACTGAGAAAATATCTTTTGCATAACCACATAAACAGTATGTGTCAGAGACAGAAAGCAAGCCCATTTCTCTTTGCTTCCAAGGCCAGCTTTCTATCTGATCTGTCCTGCTACTTCTAACCATTGGGTTGTCAGAGGTCATGACCTCTCACTGGAAGATGAGATAGAAGATGGTGGGTGCCAGACCTTTGCCTAATAAATGCTAATGGTTACCCCTTTATATATCATTCTCATCATCAAAAGCTTGTTTTACTGTTTGAAATACATTATTGATCATGTTTATTGTAATGTCTCTGGTAAGCATTGCTACTCCTGCAGTGTATACATGGAAACTGTTCGATGTTGGAGGCTATGTTATACTTTTAATACGCTATTCACTGAATAGCATGCTGTCTGTAAAACTGCTATGCCTTAAAGAAAACCCTCCAACCTTGGAGGGTGGTGTCAGCACTGGAAATAGAAGGAAATTAGGGCAGAAATCAGAACAGTTGCCTAGGTTACTGGATATAACCTGAAAACATTGACAGGAGTAAGTGAACTGAAGTGTATCTGATCTGAAAAAAAACTAGAGATGATACTTCTCACAAACAAAGAGTGGAGGCAGGAGCATGGGACAGGGGAAGGGGAAGGAAAAGAGCAAGGGGATGGATGCTATGTCTCTGCAATGCACTGGTGATAGGGGAGTTGTTTTCTGGGCTTGCTTGTTCGGGTTCTCTGAGATGAAGACTTTGGTTTGAAGGAAAAGGTTATCTAAAATTAAACTCTAGCTAAAAATCCAGGAACTACTCATTACCTTTTCACAGGTTTAGGAATCAGATAGCCTGGCATAGTGAAATGCACATTACTTAGGAGCAGAGGGGCTGAATTAGAATCCTCTGTCTCCTCATCCTACCCTGTGATCCTGGAAGCTTCGGAAAACTGCTACCCATATAACTGGGGCAAGTCTCCTATGGTTCTGAGTTTCCTCTATAAGATGAGGGCAAGGAATAAAAAACCCTTTTGTTCAAGATGTGCTGGATTTGGAGTACTATATGGCTTCAGATCCTGACTTTGACATTTGCCATTTATGTGACTTTGGATAATTCATTTAAATTCCTTGGGCCCCAATTTACCCCCCTATGAAATGAAAGGGTTGTTTTATATAATCTCAAAAGTACTTTCTTTTTCCAGATTCTATGACCTTATGCCCTAGATGTAGTCTAGAGCAGTAGTAGTTGTTGTTCCCACTATTTCATTCATTTCTGACTCTTTATGACCCTATTTGAAGTTTTCTTTGCAATGATATTGGAGGAGTTTGTCATTTCTTTCTCTACTTTCTTTTAGAGAAGGCAAAACTGAGGCAAATAGGTGAAGTGACTCACTCAGAATCAGTAAGTTTCTGAGATCAGATTTGAACTCATGAAGATGAGTCTTCCTGATTCCAAGCAGAGCCCTCTATACGCTGTGCCACTTAGCTGCTCCCAGACCAGTGGCATCAAGCTCAAATGAAAAAGGGGCCACTAAATTGTAACTTAAGGATCTGTCTGGGTCACATTTTGACTTAGAAAATCCCATATTAACATTCTCTGTGATCTATTGTATTTTTCTTCATTTAGTTAAATATCCCAGTTACATTTTAATCTGGTTGGGTACTTGGAGGTTCTGGGTTGTAAAGCCTACACAGTATGAGAAAACCTGACTTCAGAGCATGTGACATTTTTTAGTTTTATATTTATATTTTAAACAATAGCTCATATATCTCATGTGGAGTTTCTGTTGAGTCATAGAATGTAAATTCCTTGAGGTCAAGGATAATTTTTTCATTTTGTCTTTCTATCCATATACAACGAGTGGAAAGATCATGAGATTTGGGGTAGAGGGCGTGTGTTGATACCAGTTGTGCCAATTGTGATCTTTGTGTCCTTTCTGCTGTAAAAGGAGCTGTTAAAATAAATGACCTATGAACCTTGATCACCAGAGGGTAATATGGTGCCTGGATCACAATACAAATTTAATAAATATCCTCTTCTTATCTTCCAAGTACAAATTAAATCCATAACATTGAGAATGTAAATGGATGCAAACCATTTTGATATTTAATATCTATTCTATCAGTTATTTATCCACTTATTTTCTCTTAGAGCTGACTTTCTCTTCTTTCTCTTTTTTTATAATTTTATTTATGTATTTATTAATTAACTTACTTTTTTCAGTTTTCTACAATTGCTTCCATATATCTTATGTTTTCTCCCCTCTCCCTCCTTCCCCCCTCTCTCCCCGAGATGGTATGCAATCTTATATAGGTTCTACACATACTTTCCTATTAAATACATTTTCACCTTAGTCATGATGCACAGAAGAATTAAAATGAATAGAAGAAACCATGAATACAAAACAAAACAAAACATAACACAAGAGAAAATGGTCTGCTTCCTTCTGCGATCCAGTTCCATGGTACTTTCTCTGGATGTGGAAAGCATTTTGCCTCAAGAGTTCGTTGGAAATTTTTTAGGTTCCTTGCATTTCTATGAAAGGCTAAATCTACCAGAAAAATTCCTCACACACTGTGGATGTTGCTGTGTTCTCCTTCTTTCACACAGCATTAGTTCATATAAGTTCTTCCAGGTCTCTCTGTAGTCTTCCTGTTCATCATTTCTTATGGTACAATAGTATTCTATTTCATTCATATACCACAACTTGTTCAGCCATTCCCCAATTGATGGGCATCCCCTCGATTTCCAGTTCTTGACCATTACAAAGAGAGCTTCTATAAATATTTTTGTACATGTGGGACCCGTTCCCATTTTTATGATCTCTTTGTGATACAGTCCTAGAAGCAATATTTCTGGGTCAAAGGGTGTGTACATTTTTGTAGCCCTTTGGGCATAGTTCCAAATTGCTCTCCAGAATGGTTGGATCAGCTCATAGCTCACAGCAGTAATGGGAGAGTGTTCCAACTCTCCCACATCTTCTCCAATATTTATCATCTTCCTGTTTTGTCATGTTAGTTAATCTGATATGATGTGGTACCTCAGAGTTGTTTTGATTTGCATCTCTCTAATCAATAATGACTTAGAACATTTTTTCATATGACTATAGATAGCTTTACTTTCTTCCTCTGAAACCTCCTGTTCTTATCCTTTGACCATTTATCAATCGGGGATCTTCTTTATCTTTGACAGAAGTCAAAGAGAGGTACAGAGAGAGAGAGAGAGAGAGAGAGAGAGAGAGAGAGAGAGAGAGAGAGAGAGAGAGAGAGAGAGAGAGAGAGAGAGAGAGAGAGAGAGAGAGAGAGAGAGAGAAAGAGAGAAGATGGAGGCACTTGAAAAACCTTCCTATAGTAGACAGTCCTGAGTGCAGCTGAAGATTATGAGGTGTAGTGAGAAAGGAATTCATTTCAGCCTTCTGTGACAGCTGAAGTGAAAACATAGAGAGAAAGATTCAGGCCTGACTCAGGACACTGAAAGCAGGTTGCATGGCTACCACAGAGAATGGGTTAAAATAGAATAAGTTGCTATAATGACTTCTTGTGTCCTCTTTTCATAGTTATGCACATTTTAATGCCAAGCTCAGCTTCATTCTCCTTTTATTTTTGTCATTGTCAAAACAATATTATTTTCTCTTTCCAAATGATATACAGTGTGCAAAGTATATTCATAGATACTTAATGACCAATAACTTTTCATAAGTTGAAATATCTCTACAAGGGCATACTCTGCCCTTTCCTGACTCATCTCCCATGAATCAGCTTGTTCTTTGTGTGCAGCATTCTATTATCTATCCCTGCTAATAGAACTCCTATTTACTCCATACCTAGAAAACACCCCTTCCTCAATTCACCATAAAATGAAACTGGCAAAATTTATTAGAAAATTAATTTTAATCCAACAATATGTTGTCTAACAAGATCTACATGAAACAGAAAAACTTGAACTGAGTTAAAAATAAAGGGCTAGAGCCAAATCTCTTATGTCTTATGTAGAGATCACCCCAGGGCCTTAGATGCCCTTTCCTGACTCATCTCCCTGCATTAACCTGTCTAATTTTGCATTTTCCTATTTCGAGCCTTTTCCATAATATTCCTCTATCATTTAGAATGTCCTCTGCACTCCTAGCCTTATCTCACCTATCGATCATAGCTACCTGAAATCCCATTTCTCATTAAGAGCATGCATAGACAAACAGCCATTACAGTTTCTCTTTTACACATGTGACTACTCTTTCCTCCCCATTGAGATTGCCAGCTCTTTTCAGGATGTGTTAGACTTCTCCTGGTATGTCCCACAGCATTTCCTATGGGGTTACGAGACTAGCAAATGCTTTCTCAAATTGAATCACCCTGGTGAAGTAAAGTTCATTGTCATAGCTGCCTCCTTTCCTCACAGTTCTGGGTTTTCTCTTCCTCATCCTCCTATTTTGTAATATTCTCAAGTATTATTGTTGAAAAATGAGGAACAGCATGCTGAAGAGAAAAAGGAAAAGATGGCCCTTCAACATAACCTTTTCTCTTAGCTGTTCCTGAGATCCTGTCAAGCTTAATCTAGCCTGTTTTATTATAACAAAAATTTTCATACTGAACAACTGAACATTTTGATATTTTTAGGGTTCCCTTCCATCTACTTCTTATTTTTCTTGTGTTTATGCATTGATATCAATTGTTCCTCCCTCATCATAATGTTAACTCCTCAAGGGCAATAACCGGTTTTGCCCATTTTGTATCCCTGGAGCTAAGCAGGGCTTGGCACACAGTGAGTATTTAGTATAAGCTAGCTGATTGAATGATTAATGATTTAGATACAGGATTGATGTTAGAGTTCTTGTTGCTTGTCCTTTCTTCTGGAAGAGGACCATGACTTCAGGAAGGTGATACCATTTCTTGCAAGTGAATTAGTAAGTGAGAGAGGGCTGTGCAAAGTCACCAGTCTCCCTTTCTCCTCTGGAGCCTTCTGGGTCCAGCAGCCAGATATACATCAGTTTGACTGGAGAAGGCAAAGTATTCAGTAGGAGACCTTGGTCTTTTTAAGGTAAGGTCTTTTCCAAGTCTCAGTTTGACTGAATCAATGCCTATTCAGTGATTAAGTCTAGGTAAGAAATGAGGTCTTAGCATAGGTTTTCAAAGTAGGCTTTACTGCCCCCTGGGGGACACTAGAATAATGGGGGTTTTGTCATGGAGAGAGGATGGTAGTAGCCTCCAGTAAAGTTGGAAGGAGTTAAATAAAAGTACAGGTTAACATAACCTAACCCAAGGGGAGCACTGAGTAATTTTGTTTTGTTTTTTAAAATGGGCAGTAGGCCAAATAAGTTTGGGAGCCTCTGTTAAGAGTTAGGAGGACCTGGGTTTGAGTATTGTTCTGGACCCACAGCAACTATGAGCAAGACACATATCCTCTTCAAGTCTCTCCAGCTGTCACGTAAAGATGAGTTCCCTAACTAAATCAGCACAGGCGCTTTCCGTGCTCATGAAGTTGTAAATCTAAGAGAGAAAGAAGTCTGCCAAAATCATTTATATAACACTTTTGGACCAGCCCTCAGTTTACACTAACATATGAAACCTCCCTCTACCAATGTAGATTAGGACATGCAATGCAACTTACAGACTTAGTAGTGAACTACCAGGGGAACTGAGAGGTTGAGTGATTTTCCCAGAGTCACACAGCCAGTATGAGTCAGAAGCAACACGTGAACACAGGTCTTCCTGAAACTGAGGCCAGTCCAGTATCTATAATACTGAACTGATGCTTCTATAGCATTTACAGTGTATGAACTTAATTATTATTATTATTTTTGGCAAATCTTAGCTTATTTGAGCCTCACACAGCCTCATGAAGATAATGAGAGTTGTAAATTATCTCAATTTTACAATGAGGAAGTTGAGGCTCAGACAGGTACATTTAGTACATTTAGGGATGTACTGAAAGCAAGATTCCACAGAGAGGTTCCAATTTTAAAATCCACTGGTGATACTAGTGGATCTGTATTATCAGATAGAAATAATGATCTCTCTTTTAGACAAAAGGGTCTAGAAAAAGCTTTTAGTATAAATATTAACCTTTCCTACCTGGCTGGAATTTATGCCTTGAACAACACATATTTAGCTATTTGTTTCTCCAGGGGGAAAAATCACTCAGAGCATTCTCTCAGCAAGCATGTCTCCAGCCTGACTTCTTTGACTTATTCGATTCCTCCTGGCTCCTTCCATCAACTTCAAAAGCAAGTGCCCTTGGTTGCCATTAACACTACATGTAAGACACTACCTAAAAGTATTGATTACTGTTAACTCACTGGTTCTAACAGGAAAGACTTGTGCAAGCTTCTACTACAATTCATATTCATTAACAGGGTATCTCCTCTTTACCCATTTTTTTATTCTAGTTAAGATAGCCAACTGGTTCATTGGTTATAGTACACAGTTACTAGTACTCAGTCTTTGGGCATGGGATGATAGACTTAGTGTGGTCCAACCTCCTCATGTTTGATGACGAAGTAGCTAAGGCTGAAGATGAAACTGAGGGTGAAGAAACTTGCTCAGTGTCACCCAAGTAATCCATGGCACAGTCAGAATTTGAACCCAGGTCCTCTGACTCCAAAGCTAGTCCTTTCTTTGTGCCCTGCTATGCCAGGGGATTCCCAACCCAGTCTTGTTTTAGCCTCAATGCACTGTCTCCCCTAGGGGCAGCTAGGTGGTGCAGTGGATAGAGCACCAGTGCAGGAGTCAGGAGTACCTGAATTCAAATCTCACCTCAGACACTTGACACTCACTAGCTGTGTGACCTTGGGCAAGTCACTTAACCCCAATTGCCTCATTCTGGGTCATCTCCAGTCATCCTGATGAATATCTGGTCATTGGATTCAGATGACTCTGGAGAAGAAGTGAGGCTGGTGACCTGCACAGCCCTCCCTCCCTCAAAACAAAGTCAAGTGCAAGTCATGTTATCATTTCTCTGATGGCATGGTCTTCTTCGGCAATGAACGTCAAACACATATAGTATACTATTATTTATGTCTAGTAATATAGTCTTAATTTTCCCCCATACCTAGAAGACACCCCTTACTCAATTCACCCATAAAACAGAAGGTAGCAAAATTCATTAGAACGTAACAACATGTTATTTAACAGGAATCTACATGAAACATAAAAACTCACACTGAGTTAAAAATAAAGAGCTAGAGCCAAATCTGTTATGCTTCATTTGAACTCAAAAGAGGCAAGAGTAACAGTCATGATCTCAGACAAGGCAATGGCAAAAAATAGACTTAACAGAAATAAACAAGGAAATGTTATTGTTCTGAGAGACACATTAGACAATGAATGGAAAATAATGCTTAATAGATATGCATCAAGTGGCACAGCATCAGAATACTCCACCTCCTCAAATGAATATAAAATCATTTACATGTTCACTGTGTGTCAAACTTCCTTCAATGTGTATCTCAGTCCACTTTCCTGATTCCATCAGTTCTAAACACATTCTTTCTTGAAATTACTTTGAATTGTACTATGTGTACTTCATGTATCCTTAACTGGTACATATATAATATTCCAGAGCCTACGCTCAGGAAAAAACAAGCTCACTGAGGGCAAGGGCTCTTTCCCCCTGCCTCCTCCCACCTTTTTTTTTTTGCCCAGAGCCCGACAGTTGCTTATTGATGGTAGAGGAGAGTGGAGAGGGATTGTCTTGGTGATTTCAGTGTTAAAGGGAACTCATAAGTCTAGAAACTCCCTCAACCAGATGCTACAAGTCCCCATGAAGCCTCCTTGATTAACTAACACTGGGTTGCGATGTTCGTTTTATTGCAAACGTCTTTGAAGGGATGTATTTTGTACTGGTGATTAACCAACTGAAAGTAGAGGGTAGTGCTTGGAAGTGGAACATGAGAATGCATATTAGGAGGGTATTATGGTTAGGTCTGATGAAGACGAAAGGTATTTAATTTTTTTCAGTGATCTGACAGGAAGTTGGAATTAGATTTTTTTTTCTTTCCACCCTGCATTAACCTGAATTCATTGAACTGTCTTCAGTAAATGAAAAGTAAAATTGTTTCATTCTTTATTCCCAAAATAAGATTATAGATTTAATTCTAAGAGAATTTCATGAGCAGCTAGGCAAGAAGCTTTGGCGTTGAAAATGGCTCAAGATGACTAGAAAGGGCTGGACCTATGATTTCCTTCATAAAAGAAATTCCCAGGAAAGGAAAATCCCTCCACCAAAGCAGATTGACAACTTCTCTGAAATGCATACTTTTAGAAGATTATTAAGTGACTTGTCCAGGATCACACATGTAAACAATTTGTGTCATAGGTGGTCACTGAACCCAGTTTTTCTTTGTTCCAAAGCTAGCTCTCTATTTACCATATAACCCACTGTTTCATAGGAAGGCAGAAAGAATCTTTTTACAATCATCATCATCATACATTTTTATTTTTAACTAATGGCTAAAATAGAAATTATGGGCTTGGATATCAGGGATTGATGGGGGGGGATTAGAGGTGTAGGTTAGTACAAAGTAAATGAGTAAGAGGAGTAAAGCAATGGGTGAGCCAGAATGGAAGAATATTTATTATCACAGAGAATAATTCAGAGTTCAAATACTAGAGTGGGACAATTTATGGTGAAATCAAAGGTGTGACCACTTCTTCAGGGTGCAAGAAATAGAAATAGATTGAGTTTCTATAATAAAAGTGACCAAGTGAAGTCACTTGGCTTCTTCTAATACACAGGGAAGTCATTGATCATTCTGTGCCATTCATCTACTATGTTACGAATAATTATAAGGGGCAGCTTAGGTGGTGCAGTGGATAGAACACTGGCCCTGAAGTCAGGAGGACTCGAGGGAAGATAGCTAGAGAGTCATTAATGAATGCTTTTTATTTAATGAACCTTAAGACCTGAGTTCAAATCCAGCCTCAGATACGGACTAGCTGTGTGACACTGGGAAAATCACTTAACCCCAATTGCCTCAAAAAAAGTAAAAGAATTAGAATTCAATTTGTTCGTATTGTGCTAATTTCATTAGATGTTGTAGTGGCATTGAGAAGGGATAGTGTCCATGGAAGAGATATCAGAAGATTATGGGAATTTAAGTCTCAGTTTCCTTATCTGTTAAAAATTATATAATCTGATGACCAAGTTCAAGAATTCATTTTCAGATTTTAGATGGTTTGAGAAGAGTCTGATGAGGAGAAAAGTGGAAAGTGCTTTTTTCAATCAACAGAATAACTCTTTGTCTTGCTTTCTGCTAGTTGTAATAAGTAAAATGTGGACAATGTTATTAATGTCTTAGTGTTGAGGGAAAGGACATTTTGCGCTGAGCCAAGGCTCAAACAGGGTGACAGTGTTGAAAATGCAACAAGAAAAATAAATAGGTTATACATAAGTAGAGGCAGCAGCTCAATTAGAATGAGAATCACCATCACAGCTTTCTTGATCATGCTGCCTAAGTGCACATGTAAAACCCACAAACATAAAGTAGGATGGATGATACGTTTGGCCAAAATACACTGGCCACCCTATGTCTCTGCAAATTCCAAACTATTCAGTCAGCCAATAATTAACAATTAGTACAATTAGGCACAAAAAAAATGTCCCTATCCTCATGGAGTTTACATTCAGAGAAGAGAAGCAGCATGCATATATATATATATACATATATGTATATATGTATATATATATGTATATATGTATATATATGTATATGTATATGAACAAATGCAAGATATATACAAATATAAATAAATAAATTTATGTATGGATATGCATATGCATACATGAATATATGTGTACCATATGTATGAATATATTTTATGTTCATATATCCAGATATGTAGTTACTTTGGAAGATGAAGTAAATATCAAAGGAGGTGGGTCTGATAAAGAAGGTAGTCTTAGAGTTGTGCATTGAAGGAAGTCTAGTATTCTAAGATCAGATATGATTAGGTAAGATATGCCAAGCACAAATATTTCAGGCAAAGAACACTCCATGAAAGTGCAAAATTATGGAGTCAGGCGATGGAGAAGAACCTGTGAAGAGCAATGGAATAGGATGATATTTTGGAACCATATTCCACATGGAAAAGAAATATGTTTAATATTATTAGAAGTTGAGTTGTGGCAAATTTTATTTTTTTATTATTTTATTTGTTTTCAGTGTTCTACAATTACTTTCATATAGCTTAGGATTTTTTTCCCTTCCCTCACCTCCTTTGCTCCCAATCTACCCCTCCTTCCTTGAGATGGCACACCATTTTATATAGGTTCTATAAATACATGCCTATTAAATACATTTTCACCTTAGTCATGTTGCATAGAAGAATTAAAATGAATGGGAGAAATCATAAAACAAACCAAACATAAAACAAAAGAAAATGATCTGCTTCATTTTGTGATCAAATTTCTCTGGATGTGGAAGGCATTTTGCCTTAAGAGACCATTGGGAATTTTTTAAGTCCTTGCATTGCAATAAAGTACTAAGTTTACCAGAATATATTTCTCACACACTGTAGTTTTTCCTGTGTAAAAAAGTTCTCCTGGTTCTTCTTTCACTCAGCATCGATTCATATAAGTCTTTCCAGGCCTCTCTGAAGTTTTCCTGTTCATCATTTCTTATAGCCAAATAGTATTTAATTACATTCATATACCACAGTTCATTCAGCCATTCCCCAATTGATGGGCATCCCCTTGATTTTCAGTTTTTGGCCATCACAAAGAGAGCTGCTATAAATATTTTTGTCTAAGTGAGCCCATCCCAGCTCCACCAAGAATGAATTGGTGTTTCAACTCTCCCACATCTTCTCCAGTGTTTATCATCTTCCTGTTTTGTCATGTTAGCCAATCTGACAGGTGTGATGTGTTGTTTTGATTTGCACCTCTCTAATCAATAGCGATTTAGAACATTTTTTCACATGACCATGGAGAGCTTTAATTTCTTCCTCTGAAAGCTACCTGTTCATATTCCTTGACCATTTATCAACTGGGGAATGACTTGTATTCTTGTACATTTGAGTCAGCTCACCCTTGAGTGTAATATGGGAGTTTGGAAGAGAAGTATGTTTTGGATGAAAGATTATGTGTTCTATTTTAGATATATTTGAGATGCCTAATGAACATCATGTTTGAATTGTTTAGTAGCTGTTTGTGGAGCTAGAACTTTGGAGTGTCTATGGCTGACTATTTAGAACTGAGAATCATCTGCATAGACATTATATATAAATTCATGAAAGATCATAAGATCACAAGTAAGAAAAAGTATATAGAAACAAGAGACAAGGGATTATAACATAGTGCTTGGCTACATCAATAGTCAGTAAAAATGCTATGGAAGAAGATACAGCAAAGGAAACTAAGAGGGAATGGTCAGACAGGTAGGAGCAAAATCAAGAAAGACCAATGTCATGAGAATGGTCAACAGTGTCAAATGATGGAGGAAGGTTGGAAGGATAAAGATTGAGAAAAGTTTGTTATACTCTACCACTAAGAAATAATTGGTAACTTTAGTGAAATCATTTTCAGTTGAATGATGAGGTAGGAAACCAGATTGCAGAGGGTTTAAAAGAGGATGAGAGGAGCAGGAATAGAGATGCAGAACATAAATAGCTTTTTAAAAGTAATTTAGCTAAGATGGTGGAATAAAAGCAGACTTGCTAGAGTTTTCTGCAACATCCAGCCAAATACCTGTAAAAATTACTCTAAACAAATTATGGAGCAATAGAACCCACAGAATGACAGAGTGAAGCAAATCTGCAGGAAGGTTGACAGGAAGTGTGAATTGCACCATAGTGGAGTGTAGCACATACTGGGCCTGAGCACTCCTTGGGTAGGGGGGGAGGGTGGTACTGAATTACTGGCACCTGTGGCAGTTTCCAAACTTCTTGAACACAAAACCCTGAGGACAAATTGAAAGATCAGTATAAAAAACCTGGTAGATCTGTGTGAAAGGGTAAAGAGGTCTGGTCCCAGTCCCAGAGCAGCTAAGGGGCAGAGGACTCCATGGCAGCAATAGCAGGGGCAGTGACTTTTTCTGGGGCTCTAGGCCCATGGTTGTGGGGGGAATCAAGCAGACAACAATACACCCCTCCACCCCCACTAGAAGGATAGAACTGCCTTGACAAAGAACTCAAAAGTTAAGTAATTGGCTGGGAAAATGAGAAAAAACAGAGAAAAAAATCAGACTATAGAATCTTACTTTGGTGATAAGGAAGGTCAAAACTTACAACTAGCAGAAGGCAGCAAAGTCAAAGCTCCTACATCCAAAGCCTCCAAGAAAAATATGAATTGGTTTTAGGCTGTAGAAGAGCTCAAAAAGGATACTGAAAATCAAATAAGACAAGGAGGTGAAAAATTGGGATAAGAGATGAGTGATGCAAGAAAATCATGAAAAACAAGTCAACTGCTTACTAAACAGGACCTAAAAAATACTGAAGAAAGTAAGATCTTAAAAAAAATAAACTAACCCAAATGCAAAAGAGATCCAAAAAGTAAATGAGGAGAAGAATAACTTAAAAGCAGAATTGGCCAGATGGAAAAGGAGGTCAAAAAATCTCACTGAAGAAAATAATTCCTAAAACATTAGAATGGAGCAGATGGAAACTAATGACTTTATTAAAAATCAAGAAATTATAAAACAAAACCAAAGGAATGAAAAAATAACATGCCATGTGAAATATCTCATTGGAAGAACAACTGACCTGGGAAATACATCCAGGAGAGACAATTTAAAACTATTGGACTACCTGAATGCCACAATTAAAAAAGAAGCCTAGACATCATCTTTGAAGAAATTATCAAGGAAAACTGCCCTGATATTCTAGAACCAGAGGATAAAATAGATATTGAATGAATCCACCAATCATCTCCTGGAAGAGATCCCTAAAGGAAAATTCCTAGGACTATTGTAGCCAAATTCCAGAGTTCTCAGGTCAAGGAGAAAATATTGTAAGTAGTCATAAAGAAACAATTCGGGCATTGTGGAAACACAATAAAGATAACACAAGATCTAGCAGCTTCTATGCTAAGGGATTGGAGGGCTTGGAATTTGATATTTCAGAGATCAAAAGAGCTAGAATCAAAACCAAGAATCACCTGTCCAGCAAAACTGAGTATAATACTTCAGGTGGGAAAAATGGTCATTCAATGAAACAGAGGACTTTCAAGCATTCTTGATGAAAAGAACAGAGCTGAATAGAAAATTTGACTTTCAAACACAAAAATCAAGAGAAGCATGAAAGGCAAACAAGAAAGAAAAATCATAAGGGATTTACTAAAATTGAACTGTTTACATCCCTACATTCGAAGACATTTATTACTCTTGAGACTTTTCTCAGTATTAGGGTAGTTGGAGGGAATATATATGTATGTGTGTATATTTTTTTTTTTTGTGTGTGTGTGTGTGTGTGTGTATATATATATATATATATATATATATATGTAGATGTGTGTATATAAGTATATATAGACAGAAGGCACAGGCTGAGTTGAATATGAAGGGATGATATCTAAAAATAAAATTAAGGGGTGAGATAAAAATGTAATGAGAGGAGTATGGGAGAAATAGAGTGGTGTAAATTATCTCCCACATAAAATAAGCAAGGAAAAGCTTTTTCAATGGAGGGGAAGAGGGGGGAAGTGAGAGGGAAAGAGTGAACCTAACTCTCATCAGATTTGACTTAAGGATGGAATAGCATGCACACAAAATTTACTATGAAAATTTACATTATACTATAGGAAAGTGGAGGGGAAGGGGATAAGCAGGAGGAGGTGTGAGGATCATAGAAGGGAGAGCAAATGGGAGGAGGGGACAATTATAAGTAACACTTCTGAGGAGGGACAGGGTCAAAAGAGAAAATGGGGGACAGGCGAAGATGCAGGGAGATATAGTTAGTCTTTCACAACATGACTGTTATGCAAATGTGCTGTAAGACTACACATATACAACCTATATCACATTCTTACCTTCTCAATGAGGGTGGATGAGGGGGGAGGAAGGGAGAAGTTGGAACTCAAAGTTTTTAAAAAGGATATTAAATACTGTTTTTACATGCAACTAGGAAATAAGACATACAGGCAATGGGATATAGAAATCTATCTTGCTCTAAAAGAAAATTAGAGGGGAAGGGGATAAGAGAAGGGAGATAAGATTGGGGGAAGGGGTCATCAGAATGCACTCTGTCTTGGGGTGGTGGAGGGGAGAGATGGGGAGAAAGTTTGGAACTGATATTCTTGTGGAAGTGAATGTTGAAAAATAAAAATTAATAAATTAATTTTTAAAAATAATTTAACTGAGGGGAAGAGTGTAGAAATATTACTATTGGTGAAGGTAAATTCTAATAACATTTTTCTTAACATGGCAAAGACTTGTGTATGTCTGTAGGCAGTAGGGAAAGGATAGGATTAATGAGTACATTAAGAGAGTAGAGGTGGGGGGATTTTATTAGGGATAATCTATAGGAGAAGGAGGCCATGTTATTTTAGAAGGGTTGACATTGGCAAGAAGGAGCATTTCTTTATCAGAAATCAGAGTGAGGAAGGCAATCAATCAATAATATAGGGCCTTAATATTTTAGTTAAATATGAGTTGAAGTCCTCTGTCAAGTAGGTGAGGTCCTGGTGGTGTGGAGAACAGGCTTAGAACAGCTTCTGTGGTTAGTGGGATAGGTAAGAAAATATAAATGAGTAGAATTCTTGTTGTAGTGGTGGCCAAGTTGAGATTGGATGACAAATTTGTCATGGATATGATAAGCATGCTTTTATAACTTCCTTTAGCGCTGCCTATCTGGAATGAAGGAGGTGGATGGTGGATGTGGTCCCAAGATAGAGTTTGGCAATATGAGAGCAGTAACAGGAAAGGGAAGCAAGTGATTCATGAGCAGATATGAACATAAAGTGAGTCTCTAAGGACAGGATATTGGGAAAAGAGAGAGAGGAGGTGTTGCTTGTAAGGTTTCTAAAATTTACCCAGAGAATTCTGGGAAGGATCCCCAGCACTTAAATCTAAATTTCACATCATTTGCTCATATGTTTATTGTTATCGTCATTGTTGTTTAGTCCAGATATAAAAATCCTTTCTTGTTGGGAGCTATTGCTGTGGAAACTTTCCACTAATGGAGATGCGTAACTTACTTCTAGCTCATAGACATAGATTTGCTGGGATATGAGAAGTTAAATGAATTATGCATGATCACACAACTAATTTCATAAACAGGATTTGAACAGTGTTCTTTCTGCAGGTAGAATGTGATCACCTAATAGGCAAGGATGATTTTACTTTTCCTTTCTGTTTGGTCTATATCTTTCTTGTGCTTAGCACTTATTAGTCATTCAATAAATGCCTTTTGGAGTGAATTCTGATGTCTCTTAATTGTCAGTTATATTTGTTGAATTGATAAACCCTCAGTAGCTTTAAAAAAACAGTAAAAGGCAATGAGGTTATTGATTCCTTGAGCTTAACACAGGAAATATTATTTTATAGACATCAGTGACAGATTTCAATTTCCATTTTTGTTTCAAACCATATTGAATGTGACTTATTTCTATTGTTTTCAGATTATCTGAACTGAGAAGCATGGGTCAATGTAAAGAATGCCATTTTTTTGCAGATCTGAGCCCCAATCCTAGATGTCATTTATTGCAAATTATTCAATCACTTTGGGCTACAGTTTCCTTCTTACAAAATAAGAGGTTATACAATATGGCTGCTGAGGAGGCCTGAATCTCTGTTCCTATCACCCAATCAATTAAAAATCATCTATCGGATGCCTACAGTACCCTCAGGCACTGTGGGATACAAAGGCACAAAAGCAGTAGATCCACTCAAGAAGTTCGCATTCCATGATCCCCAGTCCCAAGAGGCTTTCTAAACGTCGCTAACACCTGAAATGTCAATTGCATATTCACAATAAGCCAAAGATAACATTAATAAAACTAAAAACAATATAGTGATTCCATACAACATGCTTTATTAACAAACTTTTTGCAAAGGTATCTTTGGATTAATTGATAATGGTAGAACTCCATGAAACCCACCCACATTGTTATTGTTACTAGCTCATAAAATAGCATAGCCAGATTGAGTTCATATTCTAATCCCAAAAGAAAAGAATTCCATAGGTCATCCCATCTCATCTTTTCTTTTAAGAATAGTGAGAATTACATTTGGCTCTGCTTCTACTGATTGGATTGAAACTTCTGCAGGGATTGTGTGGCTCTCTAGAGAACATGAGAATTAGTCCCTGTGGAAGCCAAGACTCATACTTAGTGCTGTCTAACACTTTCTAACTTTAGTTTTGTTTCTTTAATTTCTCTGTGTCTTAAACTGAAGTGGTATTATTGCAGTGCTTTACTGGAATTTTGTTTAAACACATGGCTTGAGAGAATCCATGTCTTTTGTCATAGGCCTTTCTCAGGAAGAAGCCTGACTTTTCAAGTTTATAATTATATCATGGGATTTCAATTAGGAAAGGGCTCTTGAGATGCTCCAGTGATGGGCTTCTTAAACTTTTTCCATTAGTAACCCCATCAGTGCTTCTTAAACTGTGGGTCAAGACCCCATTTGGAGTCAGCCCACAGTTTAAGAGGTGTGACATCTAGTGAGTCCTGATTTTATAGATGATAACCTACAGATAATCAGAGAGTTATATAAGGTCCTGACAATATTAACTATTAGGATTGGATTTGAATGCATATCATTCAGTTCCAAAACTCTTTATAGTAAGCTATGCTTTCACTTTCTGTTGGTCTTTTTTGTCAGATGCTACCTTCCCTTCCAAATCCAGAGCATTCTATAAAAACATAATCAGTCAAAAAGTACTAACTCTGGAAGCAAAGGACTTGGGTTCCAGTTCTGCCTCTGATGCATATACTATTCGTAAGACATCGAGCAAGTCAGGTCACTTCTCTAACCCTGGTTTCCACTTTACTAAAATCAAGGTTGTATGTGGAGATGACCTCTAAAGTCCTTTATAGTTCTAGATCTATGAATATATGTGTGTAGCACAGCAGTACTGTGTTCTTCTGCTTGAAGATCATCTGCATATGCTCTAATCACATATTTGTAGCTGGAATAACAGTGCAAAGTATTGCATTCAAAGCTATTTACAATCTCTGCTACTGACAATTATGCCATTAGCATTGGCATAAAGTGGAGATGGTGTTCTTGGGCATTTGGGATAATTTATGTGCCCAAAGTCCCCTTTTCTGTCTTAATTCTTCATCTACCTATCTGACAATGCTTTCTTACTCTCCTTTGCTGGCTTGTCATTTTCCTTCTACCTATTAATTATGATACTTCTCCAAATTATTTTCTATTTCTTTCTATTATCTCTCTATATGTATCATCTCTGTAGTTTTCAATTATCTTTTCTTTGCAGATGCTTTACCAGTATCATATGTAGGATAAAACTCTGTCCAAAATGGAATTCTCATATTGTCAAATCTCTGCTGGGCTTTTTCTTCTTTTAAATGTATTTGTTTACCATGAGCTTAAAGAACATAAATAAACATCAACATTTCATTATACAACATAGAACAAGAAATTTGTATGATAACTTAGGAATCCTCTTATTGGAATTTTTAAAGCATATATGTATACAGATAGAGATACATCTGTGTATACCCAAACATACATGTTTACATTTTCATTTTAAGTAGTATGTTTCCAAATTATGTATATAAACTTTATGTATATGTGCATAAAATACACTTAAGTATTACATATGGTGGGGCAGCTAGGTGGTGCAACAGATAGAGAATTGGGCCTGGAGTCAGGCAGATCTGGGTTCAAATCAAGCCTCTGACACTAACTCTGTGACCCTGTGAAAGTCACTTGACCCTGTTTGCCTCAGTTTCCTCAGCTATAAAATGAACTGGAGAAGGAAATGGAAAACCCCCTCCAGTATCTATGCCAAGAACCCCCACCCCAAATAAAAGGGGGGGGTCATGCAGAGTCACATCCAACTGAAACAACTAAATTAAAAAAATTATATATGTATATATAATATGTGTGTTTATGTATGTATATATATAATGTATGCATACATATATGCATATACACATGCATGCATACATATACATATATACATGTATACATACATATATACACATATATGTAAAAATCTAACAAATTGATAATAAAACTACTCTTTTTTGTATTCCTATCTTCCCCCTTTTTTGTCTTTCTGTGCATTTGAAAGTAAATACATTTTAAAATTATATGTTGTTCTGTAATCTACCACTCTCACTCCTCCTCCACCCTGAGTAGAAGCCTTCCTTTATGGCAGATAGATATAGACCAGCAAAATATACCAATACTTTGTCTAAGTCTGTGAACACGTTTCTTACTTTTCTCATTCTGCATCATGAGTCTGCTGCTTCTGTCAAGAGATGGGAGGAGTGGGTCATCATCAATCCTTTTAAAATCCCTGTTGTTTGATGCTTTTCATCACAATGTTGAGGTCTTTGCAGGATCTTTTTCTTCATATTATTGTTCTTATTAATGAATCATTCTTCTAGTTCTGCTCATTTCACGTTGCATCAGTTTGTAAAAATACTTCCATTTCTCTAAGCTTCCATCATGTTTGGCATTTATTATGATGCATCAATATTACATTACCTCCATACACCACAGTTTATTCAGTCATTTTCCAAATGTTGAATACTTATTTCATTTCTAGGTCTTTGTTACTACAAATTAGGATCTTTTTTTAAAATTTATTTATTTAACTTTTTACATTCATTTTCACAAAGTTTTGGGTTCCAAATTTTCTCCCCATTTATCCCCTCCCACCACCCCAATACACCAAGCATTCTAATTTTCTGTATCGCCAATCTGCCCTCTCTTCTATCATCCCTCCCTTCTCTTGTCCCCATCTTCTCTTTTGCCCTGTAGGGCCAGTTGACTTTCTATTCCCCATTAACTGTATTTCTTATTTCCTAGTAGCAAGAACAATGCTCAACAGTTGTTCCTAAAACTTTGAGTTCCAAATTCTCCCCATCCCTCCCTCCCCACCCATCCCCTTTGGGAAGGCAGGCAATTCAATACAGGCCATATCTGTGTAGTTTTGCAAATGACTTTGATAACAGTCGTGTTGTATAAGACTAACTGTATTTCCCTCCATCCTATTCTGCCCCTCATTGTTTCTATCCTGCCTTTTGATCCTGTCCCTCCCCAAGAGTGTTGACCTCAAATTGCTCCCTTCTTCCATTGCCCTCCCTTCCATCATCCCTCCCTCCCTGCTTATCTCCTTCTTCCCCATTTTTCTGTACTGTAAGATAGGTTTTCATACCAAAATGAGTGTGCATTTTACTCCTTCCTTTAGTCGAATGTGATGAGAGTAAACTTCATGTTTTTTTTCTCAGCTCTCCTCTTTTTCCCTCCATTAAAAAGTTCCCTGCTTGCCTCTTGAATGAGATATAATTAACCCCATTCCATTTTACCCTCTCTCCCCTCACTACATTTCTCTCTCACCATTTATCTTAATGTCTTTTAAGATATGATCCCATCCTATTCAATTCACTCTATGCTCTCTGTCTCTGTGTGTGCATGCTTGTGTGTATGTGTGTGTGCGTGCACGCATGTACATGTGTGTGTGTGTACATCTTTCTGTGGTCCCACCAACTACCCAGATACTGAAACGTTTTAAGAGTTACAAATATTGTCTTTCCATGTAGGAATGTAAACAGTTCACCTTTGATAAGTCCCTTATGACTACCCTTTGCTGTTTACTTTTTCATGCTTTTTCTCATTCTTGTGTTTGAAAGTCAAATTTTCTTTTCAGCTCTGGTCTTTTCATCAAGAATGCTTGAAAGTCCTGTTTCATTGAAAGAGCATATTTTCCCCTGAAGTATTATACTCAGTTTTGCTGGATAGGTGATTCATGGTTTGAGTCCTAGTTCCTTCGACCTCTGCAATATCCTGTTCCACACCCTTTGATCCCTTAATGTAGAAGCTGCTAGATCTTGAGTTATCCTCATTTTATTTCCACAATACTGGAATTGTTTCTTTCTAGCTGCTTGGAATATATTCTCCTTGACCTGGGAACTCTGGAATTTAGCCACAATGTTCCTAGGAGTTTCTCTTTTTGGATCTCTTTCAGGCGGTGATCGATGGATTCCTTCAATACTAATTTTGCCCTCTGGTTCTAGAATCTCAGGGCAGTTTTCCTTGAAAATTTCATGAAAGATGATGTCTAGGCTCTTTTTTTGATCATGACTTTCAGATAGTCCCATAATTTTTAAATTGTCTCTCCTGGATCTATTTTCCAGGTCAGTTGTTTTTCCCATGAGATATTTCACATTCTCTTCCATTTTTTCATTCTTTTGGTTTTGTTTTGTGATTTCTTGGTTTCTCAGAAAGTCATTAGACTCCATCTGTTCCATTCTAATCTTGAGAGAACTATTTTCTTCAGTGAGCTTTTGAACCTCTTTTTCCATTTGGCTAATTTTGCTTTTGAAAGCATTCTTCTCCTCATTGGCTTTTTGAACCTCTTTTGCCAATTGTGTTAGCCTATTTTTCAAGGTGTTTTCTTCGGGATTTTTTTGGGTCTCCTTTAGCAAGTTATTGACTCGTCGTTCATGCTTTTCTTGCATCTCATTTTACTTCCCAGATTTTTCTCCACCTCTCTAACTTGATTTTCAAAATCCTTTTTGAGCTCTTCCATGGCCTGAGCCCACCGGACATCCACCTTGGATGTCTGTGATAGAGAGGCCCCAACCTCCACGTCTTTCTCCGATGGCAGGCATTGTACTTCGTCATCAGAAATGAAGGGGGGAAGGAACATCTCTTCCCCAATAAAGTAGCTCTCTATGGTCTTATTCTGCTTCCTTTTTCTGGGCATTTTCCCAGCCAGTTACTTGACTTCTGAGATTCCTCTCCACCCCTGCCTAGATCTGCCCAGCTAGTGCTTCGGATCTGACATTCAAATGCTGCTTCCCAGTCTCAGAACTATCCATCATGGGAGCGGCCGCTATTCAATGTGAGCTTAAGTTCTGGTGCTTGGGTGGGGGCAGGGCCGCCTCCCAGGCTCAGCTCCCTCAGGGGTTTTATGCAGAGACCTGAACTTCTGCCTGCTGCTCTGGGAGTCCTGGGCCGCTGCTGCTGCCTCTGCCGCTGCCTCTGCTGCTGCCTCTGCCGCTGCCTCTGCTGCTGCCTCCCGAGGGGGCCTGAGTCACGGAGACACCCCCTCCCCTCTCGGCCAGCCTAGACGTCTCTCTCACTGACCTGTAGCGTCTGTGGGCAGAGGGACCTTCCCGTCCGCTGGAGGTTCTGTTCCTGAAGCCTGCTTGGATCTGCTCCTCTGGGGCCATGGCCAGGGCAGTGCTGGGGTGGGCTCCACTTTCCGGGGCACAACGGACCCCTGGGGACCACTCTCTAGGGCTCTCTGGAACTGAAATCTCTTCCACTGTGTTTCTGTGCACCTTGCAGTGATCCCGAATTTGTGGGAAGTTCTTCTTACAGGAAATTTATGGGCTGTGGATTTGGAGCTAGCATACATGAGTCTTTCTGCTCCACCATCTTGGCTCCTCTGTTGTTTTTGTTTTCCTGAGAGTGCCTCTGATTGAATAATGTGATTAAAGAAGATCTTTCCTACCCATTGAGGGAAGCTTGATTAAGGGAGCTGTTCTGTAGGAGGGTCCCAAGTACCTTTGATTTTTTCTATTGAGGCACTGGGTCAGAAGGTTATGCCCTCTGGCTATAAAAAAGTATATAAAAACTCTGAGGGTGAAGTTTTATTTTGGGACTTAGCTTTGGCAAGAAGTTTTGAGTTCCAGAGGAAGACTCTGGGAAGCTACTTTAAGGAGCCCCCTCCCCTCCAGCTTTGAAAATCCAGATGTCAGTACTTCCCCTTCTGGTAAATATGGTTAGAGAGTTGGTGTGTCTCTTGAATTCAGGCTGAGGAAGTCACATCTGTTGATCTTTGATTAATCTGGGGCTTACTGACTGGAAGTGTTTGTTTGGCCAGACGAGGACTCTGGGAAGCTGCTATGGAGCCCCTTGACTTTGGAAACCCAGATGTTGGTGTTTCCCTCTCCAGTAACTATGGCCAGACAGTTGGACCTGTGGTTAGGCAGAGGAAGCCATTATCTGTTGATCTTTGATTTCTCTGTATTTTCTTTGAAATTCAGGGTGCTGACTCCCCTGAGCTAGGTGAATGATATTTGTGCTTGGTTAAATGAATGATACATGTGCTTGAGTAAAATGATTGTTGACCCCTCTAAAGTTGCCTTTCCTTTAATAAAAGTAGATCTAAGAACTTATGATAGCAGTCCCCCCTTGTGTATGTTGGGGTGCTTGCTGATATAAGCATTCTTAAAATATTTTCCCTCCATATTTGACCACCACTATGCCTTATAAAAGTATACCTGATTGAAGGCACAAAGTCTAATTAATGTATGTAGATGACAAACTGTTTTTTTTTTTTTTACATTCTAAATGTTTATTGCTGAAAACTTGCTGTAGCACCTGTGGGTGGAGGGACCTTCGTGGCTGCCGGAGGTTCGGTCCCTGAAGCCTGCTCGGATCTGCTCCTCTTGGGGCCGTGTGGCCAGGGCTGGGTTCCGCTGTCCAGTGTGTGATGGACCTTTGGGGTTGGTTTTTCAGGGCTCTCTGGAACAGAAATCTCCTCCACTGCATTGTTGCGCAGCTTCCACTGCTCCAGAATTTGTGGGGAGTTCTTTTTACAGGAAATTTATGGGCTGTGGGTTTGGAGCTAGCATACGTGAGTTTTTCTACTCCACCATCCTTGCTCCTCCCCCTCCAAACTGGTATTTTTAAAATGAATTTTGACTACTTCACACACTTGTAATCCAATATTTTTAGTGGTTCCTTTTTGTCTCTGAAACACACATTCTACAGTGGGGCACTTATAACTTTCCATATTCTTACTTCCATTCACTGTTCTAATCTTAATTAATTATACCACCCTTTACACACTCTCTGTATTCTTTATATACATCATTACACCTCTTGCCTCTATTTCCATCATTGGGTATATCCCTCCTGACCTCTGCCTTATAGAATCCTCAGTTTCCTTCAAAGCATAGCCCAGATGTTACCTCCTACAGAAGACTTTTCCTGACTCCATTATCAGCACTCTCACCCATGAAATTACTTTATAACACTGGATATATTTTGCATTTATTTTCTTGTGTAAATGCTATATGCCACACCACCTCCCACACCTACCCTGCAGGATATAAGTTCCTTGAGGGTATAGACTGCTTGGGTCTTTGTATTCTCAATGACTAGAAGAGTGACTTTCACATGGCAAATCTTTAATAAATGTTTATCAAATCAAATTGAATTGTGCCAAATGCTAACAGAAATGTTTCATTAAGAACATGTATACACATTTCACTTGTTTTCAACTCTTTATGATGCCATTTAGGGTTTTCTTGGCAAAGATATGGGAGTCATTTGCCATTCCCTTCTCTAGTTTGTTTTATAAATGAGTAAATTGAGGCGAACAGGGTTACTCACATAACTAGTAAGTGTCTGAGGCCAGATGTGAGCTCAGAAAGATAAGTGTTCATGACTCCAGGCCCACCACTCTATCTATGGCACCACCTAATTGTCTATCTATGTACATATTCATATATGCACACAGACCTATGTGTAGAGGTGCACATATATACATCTGTGCACAGTATTCAAACATATATGTAGTTATATATGTGTGTGCATACATACACACATATGCACCATCTGTATTGGAAGAGCCTTTTAATTACAATTTGGAAAAGCAAATATAGTTACAAATACAAAATAAATGGATTGAATACATCATACTTTTCAATAACTTGTTTATTGAATGATGAGTACATCAGACATCATTTTAGAAGAGGAAGAATGAGAAGACATGGAGGAGGAAGAGGGAAAAGAGGAGGGAAGGAGGCTTTTTATAGCACTTGATAAATTCAAATTTGCTAAAATCTCAGACATTCTGAACCATCAAAATCATCTACCCACACACTGACTTTCTGGAGACCCTCCCATATTTTCACTTGCCTTTTGTTTCGTCTTAATAGTGATTAAGAAGAAATTTTTTAGAAGTAGCCACAAAAAGAACTTCAACAAAAAAATGCTATGATTAAGGGACAAATAAACTCCCTGGTAAATGGCAGGCACCGTGTTATTTTCCCTTTACCCTGACAAGCTCCAGGCTATTTCAGGTTGTACTTGAACTATCCTTTGAGATGTGCTATAGCCTAAGTGACTGTGTGATAGCTGGTGAAATTATACTGTGTCAGACACTGATTCTTTGTGCACTTACATGAAATAAAAAGTTATAAATGAGAGAAGTGATGGTAAGACAGTTTAAATGACTTCGCCAAGGTTGCCTAGTAAATTAGTAGATGAGCCTGCCTAATGACCTCTTTATTGGATCAAATCCCCCTTACACTTTCTCCTGTTGTCCCTTCTTCCTCCCCTCCCCATCAAGTATGACTCATTTCTCATTACAGTATTAATTCCATTAATCTTTTTGAATAGGGATGCTGTCTTAAGGTGGGGAGAGAAAAGGGATAGGGAATATGTGTGTGTGTGGGGTTCATTCAATATTGGCCTGGATTTTTTTAACTTCATTTTTTCTGTCTGGTTGAAATGTTTTTAATCATCAATCTCAATATCAGAGAAGTAGGGTTATTATTATTTATAATATTTAAGGATTTCTACTTCCTTTGAACATTATTTCGCATATTTTTCTTCTGTTCTTCATATTTGTGGACTCTGAGTCTTCATTTATTTTGTAGAAACACAGGGATGAGTAGTTATTAACCATCAATAATGTAAGTATCAGAGTGATTAAAACCTCATAAAAAACCTTCATTTGAACTCTAAGGGCAAACAGGTTTGCCTTCCCCCCATGTCTGAGACTGTGAGTCACTTTTTATCCAGTGTCTGTGTGCGCTAATCAGATCCAAAGTATTTGAAAACATTAAATGCTGTGTAGTCTCTTGGTCAGCCAAAACATAACTCCAAGTTTACTATAGCAGCCTGGAATTTATTATTACATTAAGATGAAGATACTGAGGCTTATCTTATAAGATATGTCTTTACAGTAACCTAGAATCTCCTGATCATCTTGTGAATTCCTTTATGATTAATATATTTTGTCTATGGGATATTCAACTAAACCCTATTTCTCTTTCTGACTCACCTTCCCCAACTGTTGGCAATTTTCACAACTATGAAGAGCCATAGAACAATTTCTACTCAGGGATACTGACAAAAACATTTGTCAAAGGGACCCCAAATAATATTTTCTCTACCACTACATTTTCTCTCTAATAACAACCCCCTAAATAATATTTTGCCCTGACCCCTGACATACAAATTGCATCTCTAGGCGATCCATCCAAAATTCAAGTAAATTCAACCCTACTCAGAAGGTCTTCTGGAGTACACCCTTCCCTCCAGTAAGAGCACACTTTCCTGATGGAGCACTTCCTTCATTGTGAATGGACCCATTCTCTTTAGTCTCCAACACAGTACCACCCATAAATGAGAAATGCTTTTGTTAATCTGTATGACTGAGTTGTATATTGGGTCCCCTTTTTCTCTCTCCCATTGCCCTTCTTCCATGTCACATGCAATAAAACTTTAAATTGAACTGATTCCCAATGTTTTACATGTTATCCTCAGCACCTGAACCCGTTAAAGGGTTGATTTTCCTGATCTCTCTGGCTGGCTCATGAGCATTTCCTTAGACATAAACTAAGTACCCAGAAAAGGACTTAACCTATTGACAGCCACACCTACAACTGGGAATTATGGCACTGTGAGCACGGTTGTAGAAAGCAAATATCATTAAGGAAACCCTGTGTCTTCTCAGGATGGATTCCTTTAAGCCAGGGGACTATCAAAAAACACAATTTTTTCCTATTCTGAATTTTCAATATTTTTCTGACAATATTTTAAACAACATAGTCCATATCTTTTAATTGCTTGGATCAGAGGTTTGGTGGCTTAGACACATAAGGGACCATCTTGTTCAACCCTTCCATTTTCTTGATGTAGAAACCAAGGCTCAGACTGGCGAAGTATCTAATGCAAAATCCCATTAGTATCACAGAGGATTTGAACATGTCCTCTAACTCTAAATCCCACATTCTTCTCATTAGAATACTAGATCCTTCATTAGAATGTAAACTTCTTGAGGTCAGGATTTTCTGGTTTTTTTGTTTTTATCTTCAGCTCTTATCATAGTACCTAACATATCGTAAGCACTTAATAACAGATACTACTACAGTGTAATAATCCCAATATTGATATTATTTATTAATCAATATTGTTAATACTATTAGCCTTCCCAGCATACTTTCTGGGTTCTATCAACTCCATATTCAGTTGCATCTCCTCTTCCATAATGGTAGTCCCCAATCTCCTTTTCAGGTACACAGCACTGTCTCATGCCCTAGAATGACTTTATCCTGAAGCTGATTTAGAGAGTAGTGCATCTCTTCCTTTAACCTCCATATACTGAGAAAGTCTATTTACAATGCTCATTCTTCACTACAATCTAAGGCTCCAGTCTTCCCTACTTCCATATCAGATGCCTGTTCCCTTGGGGAAAAATGACCTACCCAACTCTTTCCTCAATGATTAGCATCCTCCCGGCTCATCATATCCTCCCCTTCCTAGTGATTCTGAAATGCCAGTTGCCGTTATCCTAATGCCTTACTCCATCCCCATTGCCTGCTCTCCCAATCCTATTTTCCTTGCTACTATCACTCCTAGACTCTATCACTTCTATTACTCTTGTTTACTAACCTTTCTTCTTTTGATGTTCAATATTTATTTATCACTTCATCAATATTCTTTTAGCTATAATCTACTGATATTCAGCAAATTCTCCTTTCCTCATTGAGGTCTGTGCCTGGCTTATGGTCTTTCTTTCCTCCTCAAGTCCTGCCTTAATACTAGTGGATTTCAAAATTCATGCTGATAATCCCACAGATATTTCTCATTTAGCATGAGCTCCTTCTCTATTTTTCCTCAGCTACCCACAGAGATTACCATACCCATAATGGTGCCCCTTTCTTATTCATAAACTCTCAATTTCCTTTAATGCTTCTTACCCCTTTGCCATTCCATCTTTCTATCTGTTTTACAGTCCCTAACTCTGCTCTTCCTCCTCACTGTAACTTGTAACCCCTCTATTCCCTAGTTGTTTTGTTTTTTTACAGGCTATCATTTGTGCACTATCTAAACTAGTCTCCCTGCCTTATTTTAACTCCCTAAGGAATCAGTTTATCTTTTCATTATCTTCTCTTAAGTCTCTGGTCCCATATTCTATCACCAATCTTGCCCTACCAAGCCTTGGATTTCTCTCACTCTCCTTTCCCTTTGTTTCTCTTCATGTACTGTTGAATGAAGCTGGAAAAAAATACAAAAACACGCTGATTGGAACCACTATAAATTTATGTTACCCAGCCTCACCTCAGTACAGCAAGGCATTTCTTCTACAACTCCCCATTTCATTAACTATACCATGGACCAGAGTGGCTTCTTAGGCTTTTCCTCTCACTTTTCCTCATTCTTTGGGCTTCAAATTTTGCTTCATATTTCATTGAATATTTATTTTGGATGTTTGGGATAGAGGAACCTTGACTTCTGTGTCTTTCCCTGATGGTAAGCATTGTTCTTCCTCTTCTGAAAGGATGGGAGGAGATCTGTTCACCAAGAAAGTAACCTATGGTCTTATTTTTTTCCCCTTTTTTGGGCATTTTCCCAACCACTTACTTGACTTTTGGGTCCTTTGTCAAGAGTAGTATATACTCTGGGAATCTGTGAGATCTCAGTTCCTCCAAGATGGCACAATCAAGTGTGCACTGGTCTGGATGCAGAGAGGGATTTTTGTGCCCAGAATCTTGGCAGATACCTCTCCACAGCCACTTGGCCTCCAGTTCCTAAGCCAGCACTGGGGGTTGATTTTCAGATAAGCTGGATGGGCAGGGCCACCATTCAGTTTGGGACAAAGACCTGATCATCCAGGGCCTCCATCCAGGACTAAGGTAAGACTCAGATCTTCAATGCTCCCAGGGATTTTTACACTCCAACAATGGAGCTTCCATATGGGCTGCTGTGCTGGCTCTGTGGCTGCTGCCTGCTGCTGGAGCTATAGGAAGGCCCTTCTCCCTTCCTGGCCACCTGATAAAACCCTGTCACTGACCTTTGGCACCTATGGGCCGAGGGATCTGAGGACCCGCTACTGCGACTGGAGATTCTGCCCCTGAGGTGTCCTCCTCCCAGAGTTTTGTCTTGTTGGGCCGCTCGGCCAAGGCTGGGTTGGGCTCTGTGCTCAGCTCCGTGTCCAGTGCAACTGATGTTTCCGTGGGCTTTTCAGGTCATCATGGGCTGGAAATCTCCTCCACTCTGTTGTTCTCCACTTCTGCTCCTCCAAAATTTGTTGAGAGTCCTTCTCTACAGGTATTTTATGGGCTGTGGGGAGAACCCTGCGTGTGTCTTTCTAGTCTGCCATCTTGGCTCCACCCCACCCCTTCATATTTCATTGAAAGAAAAATGAAGTTCTTTGCAGAAAGCTCCCTCTTTTCCTTTTCTCATCTGGCATCATACAGATGCATTGCCCAACTATTTCCTCTTTCATCCTCACACTTATTTTATGTGAAGGAATTACCCTACTCCTTGCCAAGACAAACACCATTACATACACCACTGATGACTATCTGATATCCTTTAGCTTATTGTTCCTTCTATCATTCCCATTCTGGCCCAATCTTAAATCTCTTCTTGTCTACTGTTATGTCCATGCTACTTACCAACTTACCCAGGCCTTCTCCATCTTCTAAAGCACTCTGCTATCCATCGTTCTGTATCTCTCCTCCCTTATGTTTCTAAAATCCTTGAGAAAGCCATCTTCAATTAATCACTGCACTAGCCCACCATCATTGCCTTACTTCCCTCCACAGCTCAATCTCCTTAGTTCCTGGTTAAGTGAGAGTTGGCTCAGTTTTTCATCTTGGGCAAAGTGATCATATTTTGTCACCATTCCACCCTGACCCTTGGCACCTACCTAAATAGTTGATCTAGACTAGGGGGTTATAAACTTATATTCTGTGAACTTATTTTTAAAATATTTGTTATCACTGCACTTTTAATATATTTGGTTTCCTTTGTAATTCTGTTGTGAGAAATTTATTAATTCTCTCTTGTATTTAATAACTAATTAATGTGTTAGGACCAAGATTTCTCCCCTTTTTACTTCCTCATTCAGAAAACAAGTATGGAAAACCAGTGTGGGAAACGTTAGGCAGAAATTTTCCCAGGTCAAGATCTAATTGGACGTTAAAATAAATTCTAATTTTAGGCTAATGGATGCATTCCTACTCATCCTGTTTACTCAGACAGGTCTGGGAAAATATGAATTCTCCCTTTTGTCAGACAGGTGATATGGACATAGTTAAGTTTCTCTGATCAAGATGTAGGTGATCCAAGTCACATACCCCAAGGTTCTCATTTTAGTATAGCCCTCCTCCTATTGTATTAACTACAGTTGATTGCCACCCCTTGTAATCCCTACTTTTCAAAGTCATATAAACTCATAACCCATCGTTACGAAGGGTTTTTGTTCTAAGAGAACAGTTAAATGACTACCCTTTTACTCATAATGTACTGGTCTTATTAATAAAATGATGAAATTACCCAGAAACTATATGTCTCAGAATTTTTGCCACACTCTGTATTTATTTATTTATTTTTTGCATTTAAAAATATGATTTTGAGAAGGCATCCATTGTCTTCACCAGAAGAGTCTGTGACACGCACAAACAATAGCTTAAGAATTTTTGGTCTAGTGAATATGGGAAGTCTCACTCACTGTCAGTTTGAGAGGGGCAAAGGTAGACCCCGGTGTGCCATTTCTAGATGATTTCCTGGTCTCCAGCTGTGGCAGGTGCAACAGCACCTGCAGAAGGAGACTGGGTTTTTCAGTTAGGAGGAGGATGGTTTTGAGCTGAGGAAACAGCCACAGACCAATTGCGTGTCCCTGGGTGATTTGAAAGACAAGTCAGGAACCTGCAGTTATGTGACCCTAGAAGAGCCAGCAGTTGTGAGTGAGTTCTTCTTGTGGATTTGAATGAGATTGGGGAGTGAAAGAAATTTGAAGGAGAAGGATGTCTTTTCAACCAGGGCAGTGCCATGGGACCAAGGGCTGAAAGCAGATGAGGTGATTTAAGAACGTATATGGGGAATTCAGAAAACTTGAAATAATTCTTGTATTTAACAGGAGCAGTCCAAGAAGAATGAAGAATCGAGAAGAGAACCTGTATACAAAGATAAATGTGTTTCTTGAATTCTGACAGTTTTCCTCCATGTTCCTCCCCCCTCCAATCTTCCACTCCCACTCCCTTTCCCAACCTGAACATAATAATTCAAATAGAGCAATCCTGAAAAGTTCTATGAGCTGAGTCTCTAAAAGAGTTAATGTGAATCTTAAGTTTCTGATCGCTTTTCAAGGACATAATTCCAAAGGAGAGAATTCACTTTGGATGGAGTCCTGGGAGGCCATAGATTATAACCTAAGGCAGACTGGCTGAGTTTTGTCCTAAGGCACTGACCATGCTCATCCCTTCAAAAACATTGAAACAATAGTGCCTAGAACCTAATTAGCAGCAGTATATAAATAAAATAGCAAGTTCCTGGATTTCTCCAGCATCCTGGGTAACCTCTATCCTTCCCTAACATCATCTTTGAGGTTCAGCTTATGTCCCAGGGTCTCTACCTCCATGCCAACTGAATATGTCTTTTAATAATATGGTTTGAAGTCACATTTTGTGAACCTGATCCAGGTGTCAAAATTCAAAGTTCTGTTGGGTGGAGGTGAGCATGGGAAATGTAGTGACCTATGACACTAAATCATATGGAATACACAAGGAACTGTGTGTTCCTGGCTCCCTCCTGGGTGAATCTTGAGTCAACTGCTATCTACCCATGTAAATTCTTAGCTTAGTTTATAAGTGATTTCACTTTGACTTATGGAGGCCAGAGGGGATTAGGATGGAAAAAACACAAAACAAATAGCTACCTTAAAGGCCAGGATCATACCTTTCATGAAGCATCTCAGAGGTCTTTAACCCAATCCTCTTATTTTATAGATGAAGAAACTGAGGTTAAAATTTTGAATGACCTTCCCATTGTCCGACAGCTAATAGGCAGTGGAGAAATTTGAACACAGGTCCTGTGACCAAGTCAGTAGTACTGTTTTCATTCAGCTACATTGAGCTAATGGAGAAACAATAAGAGAGTTGCCCATAACATGTGCATAATGTTTCCCTTTAACTTTTATTTTATAAAACTATTGTACCTGGTAAAGAAGTTATTTAGCATAAAACACACAATTTGTTTTCCCTTGTGCAATAAACAGTCCTAACATATTTAGGCTGAAAAAATATTATTGCATATTTTAGTGACTTTTTTTGTCTAAAATCATTATACCTGGGCTTAAACAACATGGGGCTACAATTGGAGAATTTTATGTGAGTCCTTATCCAAAGTCATATATTAAATACCACAGAAATATATTCCTCTCTGAGCAGATTACATGTGAAAATCACATTTCAGAGTTGTGGTGGTATTGAATAATAATGCACAGAATGATACTTACCTATGAAAATTGTTTCTGGGAAAATCTATAAGGAAATATTTTTATTCCAGTGAAACCAAGAGAAAGGAAGATTTTATTTAGGTAAAAATCAGATTTGGATGTTAGATTGAGAGCTGGAAGGGACTTTAGAGGCTATTTGCACCATTCTTTCATTTTACAGAGAAGAAAACTAATAGCCAGAGAACTGGGACTTGACCAAGATCACACAGGTAGAAAACAGAGGCACTAAGGTTAACACTTCCAAGCCCTGGCTTTCTGACTCCAGAGCTCACCCTTGTCTTGTTGTACAGCACTGCTGCCATATGCAGTCATAGACCAAGAACCAAAACGACTCTTTTCGGGATAGAGAATATCAGTCAGCAGGAATGTTACCAAGAGTATTTTGGTAGAGATGATCCTGAATGTATTTCAGTCCCAATAAGATCATTAATTTTGAGTTAAAAGAGGCCTCAGAGCCACTGAGTCACATGCCCTCATTTTATAAGGAGGAAGTAAAATCCAGAGTTTATTTGACTTGGGATCATGGAATCAGGACATCTGAGGCCAGATAAATCAAACCCCATCAGTTTCTAGATGAGGAAATTGAAATAGAGAGTAATGGTTTTGTTCAAGGTCACACAGCTGGTCAGTGTGGAGGATAGGATTTAACCCCACGGTTTCTGACTCCAACTCCAGTGCTCTGCTTGCTATACCAAGAGATACAGGTCCTTGAACTGGGTATTCCTTCCAGTTGTACAGATCGCATCCCATTGATATATGCCTGTCCATCCTGTGCAAGTCTTGTTTGAGTTTTATGGTAGTTTTATTTTTGGTATTTTGTGTGTGTTTTCCTGTCATACTTCTTTGATGGCATTGTTTAGAGAAAACATAGTGTGCTCTTGTGATTGGGTTTGGGGGGGTAGGGTAGGGGAGAGTATGGATTCTGGCCTTAGAGTTGTTCAGTCATGTCAGTTGTGTCCAACTCTTCATCATCCCATTTGGGGTTTTCCTGGCAAAGATCCTGCAGTGGTTTGCCATTTCCTTCTCTGGCTCATTTTACAGATGAGGAAACTGAGTCAAACAGGATTTGTCCAGGGTCACATAGCTAGTAAGAGTCAGAGACCACATTCAAACTCATGTTTTTCTGGCCTCAGGACTGGAACTCTCACCACTGTTCCACCCAAGTGCCACAAGGTTAGAGTAACTTTGTTCAAATTTTCCCTCTGACACCTAATATCTGTGGAATATTTAGCAAGTCACTTAACCTCTTGGGTTTTAGTTTCATTATCTGCCATATGAGGAGTTTGAACTGAAAGAACTTTGAGGTCCTTCCAACTTGAGAGCGTTATCTTATGAACATTAATTCCTCAATGTAATTTTTGTTTTTAATACATGATTATGTGATCATACTTCCTGTGCCCCTCTTTATGTCCCCTTGATAAACTTCAACTTGACTTCTTTGAGAGTGCCTTGTGCCATGTCTCCTAGCAGTCCAAGGTAGCAAGCAGTAGGATAATCTCTGGGAGAAACTTTAGGTCCCTAAGAGAATTTTAAAATTCCTCAAAGGTCACCCAGGCACTCTTCTCTATTCATTCTACCTTTTTCCTTCTTTAACCAACTCATAGTAACATAAATAACGTGACCCTCCCACTTCAAGCCTGGGAAATTTAGGGAGATCAGATCTCAAACCAAGAAAGTCACTACAATATATGTCATTTTTGTTTCTTAGCCAGTAACAGAGTATTCATATTCATTGTCATATAATATAGTTAAAAATCTGGTACTGCTAAACCTCTTTCCTTTGCATTTTTTTCATTATTTCTTTTTATTTTCTTGACTCTTTGTTTTTCCAGATAAATCACTATTATTTTTCTCTAATTCAGCAAAAATATTTTGGTAGTGTAATTGGGATGGCAATGAATATATATATATATTAATTTGGGTAAAATTGTCAATTTTTATTATGTTGGCTCTGCTTAAAAATGAACAATTAATATTTCCCCAAATATTTAAATCTGATTTTATTTGCATAAAAAGTTGTTTTCAATAATTTTTTATATCATTTCTAGGTCTGTTTTGGCAGGTATACTCAGTTATTTTATACTATCTAGAGTTATTTTAAATATGGTATTTTTTTACTGTCTCTTCTCGCAGAGTTGTGTTTGTGACATATAGAAATGCTGACAATTTATGTGGATTTACTTTATATCCTACTCCTTTGGTAAAATTATTGTTTCAACTAATTTTTTTAGTTGAGTATTTGGGATTTTCCAAGTATATCATCACATCATCTACAAAAATATAAAGATAGCTTTATTACCTCATTTCCTATTTTGATTCCTTTTTTCTTTTACTATTAATATAAATTTATTTATTTAATTTTTTACATTGATTTTCACAAAATTTTGGGTTCCAAATTTTCTCCCCTTGTATCCCCTCCCCCCACCCCAATACACCAAGCATTCTAATTTTCCCTATCACTTATCTGCCCTCTCTTGTATCATCCCTCCCTTCTCTTGTCCCCATCTTCTCTTTTGTCCTGTAGGGCCAGATGATTTTCTAGTCCCCATTAACTGTATTTCTTATTTCCTAGCAGCAAGAACAATACTAAACAGTTGTTCTTAAAATTTTGAGATCCAAATACTCCCCATCCCTCCCTCCCCACCCATTAGGCAGGCAATTCAATATAGGCCATATCTGTGTAGTATTGCAAATGACTTCGATAATAGTAGTGTTGTGTAAGACTAACTATATTTCCCTCCATCCTATCCTGCCCCACAATGATTCTATTCTGTCTTTTGATCCTGTCCCTCCCCAAGAGTGTTGACTTCAAATTGCTCCCTCCTCCCATTGCCCTCCCTTCCATTATCCCCCCCACCCTGCTTATCTCCTTCTCCCTCACTTTCCTGTATTGTGAGATAGGTTTTCATACCAAAATGAGTTTGCATTTTATTCCTTCCTTTAGTTGAATGTGATGAGGGTAAACTTCATGTTTTTTTCTAAGCCCTCCTCTTTTTCCCTCCACTAAAAAGTCTCCTGCTTGACTCTTGAATGAGAGATAATTTACCCCATTCCATTTCACCCTCTTTCCTCCCACTACAATTCTCTCTCACCATTTACCTTAATTTCTTTTGAGATATGGTCCCATCCTATTCAATTCACTCTGTTCTCTCTGTCTCTGTATGTGCATGCATGTGTGTATGTGTGTGTGCACATGTGTACATGTGTGTGTGTTCGTGTGTGTGGTCCCACCAACTACCCAGATACTGAAAAATTTTAAGAGTTACAAATATTGTCTTTCCATGTAGTAATGTAAACAGTTCAACCTTGGTAAGTCCCTTATGACTTCTCTTTGCTGTTTGCTTTTTCATGCTTCTTCTCATTCTTGTGTTTGAAAGGCAAATTTTCTTTTCAGCTCTGGTCTTTTCATCAAGAATGCTTGAAAGTCCTCTGTTTCATTGAAAGACCATATTTTCCCCTGAAGTATTATCCTCAATTTTGCCGGGTAGGTGGTTCTTGGTTTTAGTCCTAGTTCCTTTGACTTCTAGAATATCCTATTCCATGCCCTTCGATCCCTTAATGTAGAAGCTGCTAGATCTTGTGTTATCCTGATTGTATTTCCACAATACTGGAATTGTTTCTTTCTAGCTGCTTGCAACATTTTCTCCTTGAGCTGGGAATTCTGGAATTTGGCCACAATGTTCCTAGGAGTTTCCCTTTTTGGATCTCTTTCAGGTGGTGATCGGTGGATTCCTTCAATACTTATTTTGCTCTCTGTTTCTAGAATCTCAAGGCAGTTTTCCTTGATAATTTCATGAAAGATGTTGTCTAGGCTCTTTTGTTGGTCATGGCTTTCAGGTAGTCCCATAATTTTTAAAACTGTCTCTCCTGGAGCTATTTTCCAGGTCAGTTGTTTTTCCAATGAGATATTTCACATTCTCTTCCATTTTTTTTCATTCTTTTGGTTTTGTTTTGTGATTTCTTGGTTTCTCATAAAATCATTAGACTCCATCTGTTTCATTCTAATTTTGAGAGAACTATTTTCTTCAGTGAGTTTTTGAACCTCTTTTTCCATTTGGCTAATTCTGCTTTTGAAAACATTCTTCTCCTCATTGGCTTTTTGAACCTCTTTTGCCAATTGAGTGAGCCTGTTTTTCAAGGTGTTATTTTCTTCAGCATATTTTTGAGTCTCCTTTAGTGAAGTATTCACCCATTTTTCATGCTTTTCTTGCATCTCTCTCATTTCTCTTCCCAGTTTTTCCTCCACCTGTCTAACTTGATTTTCAAAATCCTTTTTGAGCTCTTCCATGGCCTGAGCCCACTGGACATCCACCTTGCATGTCTGGGATACAGGGACCCCAACCTCCAAATCTTTCCCTGATGGTAAGCATTGTTCCTCATCATCGGAAATGAAAGGTGAGAACATCTGTTCCCCAAGAAAGTACCTTTCTATGGTCTTATTTTTTTCCCTTTTCTGGGCATTTTCCCAGCCAGTTACTTGACTTCTGAGATTCCTCTCCACCCCCATCTAGGTCTGCCCAGCTAGTGCTTGGAGTCTGAGATTCAAGTGCTGTTCCCCAGTATCAGGGCCTTCCACAGTGGGCTGGGCTGCTATTCAATGTGAGCTTAAGTTCTGGTGCTCGGGTGGGGGCAGGGCCGCCTCCCAGGCTCAGTTCCTTCAGGGGGTTTATACAGAGACCTTCAGTAATGGAGCGGAGCTCCTGCCTGCTTGGCGAGCCTGGGCCTGCTGCTGTCCCTGTCTCTGCTGCTGCCTTCCAAAGGGGCCTGAGTCACAGAGACACCCCGCTCCCCTTTCTGCCAGCCCAGAAGTCTCTCTCACAGACCTGTAGCGCCTGTGAGTGGAGGGACCTTCGCTGCCACCAGAGATTCCGTCCCTGAAGCCTACTCGGATCTGCTCCTATGGGGCCACATGGTCAGGGCAGGGCAGGGGTGGGCTCTACTGTCCGGTGCACAGTAGACCTTTAGGGTTGGTTTTTCAGGGTCTCTGGAATGGAAATCTCCTCCCCTCTGTTGCTGCGCGGGTTCCACTGCTCCAGAATTTGTGGGGAGTTCTTTTTACAGGAAATTTATGGGCTGTGGGTCCTGGAGCTAGCATACGTGAATCTTTCTCCTCCGCCATCTTGGCTCCTCCCCTGATTCCTTCTTTTTCTTCTCATTGTTATTGCTAGGATTTCTAATACAATATTGAATAATGTTAATGTCTTTATTTCACATCTGATCTTACTAGGAAGGTTTCTAGTTTATCCACATTAAAAGTAAAGCTTGCTGGTTCTTTTAGCTAAGGGGTTTTTCTAAATTTAAGGAGCAATACAATTATACCAATTTGTACCCAAGTGCTTTTAATTTTAAAAAAAGTGTTGCATGTCAAAAGCTTTTTCTTCATCTATTGATATAATCTTATGATTTATTTTTACCTTTATTGTTGACATCAATTATGGTAATAATTTTCCTTATGTTAAAGCATCCCTGAATTCTTGCTATGAATCCCACTTTCTCATAATTTATAGTCTTGGTAATATATTGTAATCTCTTAGCTAGTATTTCATATAGGATTTTTACATCCATGTTCATTAATGAAATTGGTCTATAATTTTCTTTTTCTATCTTTCCTCTTCCTGGTTTCAGTATCAGTGTCATATTTGTTTCATAATAGGAATTTGGAAGAATGCCTTCTTTTCCTGATCTAAATAATTTATTTAATATTAGAATTAGTTGATCTTAAATGTTTGATGAGGTTTACTTTTAAATTCATCTAGTCCTGATGTTTTTCTCTTAGGAAACTTATTTATGACTTATACAATTTATTTTTCTAAATTAAGTGTATTTAAATATTTTATTTCCTGTTCTACTAAGTTAGGAATTTATATTTATCATTAAATATTCTTCCATTTCACTTAAATTTTTAAATGTAACTTAGCAGAATAGCTCCTTATAATTACTTTAATTTCATCTTTGTTAGTGGTATGTTCACCCTTTTCATTTTTGATACTAGTGATTTGAATTTCTTCTCTCTTCTTTTAAATCAGATTAACCAATAATTTATTTATTTGGGCTCTTTCATAAAATTAACTCCTAGTTTTATTTATTAATTCAATGTTGTTCTTACTCTCAGTTTTATTAATTTTACCTTGAATTTTTAGGATTTCTGATTTGTGTTTAACTGGGGATTTTTAATTTGGTATTTTTTCTACTTTTTTAAATTTAAAATTTAAAATTCTACTTTTTAAAAAAAAATCATTAGTATGTTCTTTGTCTGTTTTATTGATAAGCATTTAGAGATTTAAAATTTCTTCTAATCACTACTTTTGCAGTATCCCAAATTAGATTTAGGATTTTTTCTTTATTTGTGAAACATTTGAAATTCAATCTGAATTGCTAACTATGATATTATTCTTAATTAAATATTCTTCCATTTATCATTAAACTGTTGTTCTAATTAACTTAGCTATAAACTCCTTGAAGACACACTTTCTGTGTGCCTGATTGCCAGATACCTTGCATATGATAGGAACTAATATGTTTGCAGAGACCAACTGTGACTAAGGTTCATCAGTATGTATATAAATTTCTGTGCAGTATTGCACAGTAATGACCTCAGGATCTACTACTGTGTAAGACTGTTCATTCCTACATTCTGATTTCCATTGGACTTTTAAACTGTCCTCCCCCATTTACTGTCACTTCTACTATGTTAGTATGTCTATTTCAAACTTGCTCTATTTTACTTGTTTATTTTAATCTGAGAGTAAATTAGGGACTACAAAATGACATTTGTCATAACTACGGCTACCATAAATGTAAATAGGCTCTGTGTATACAACTTACAACATCTCCTGTGGGATAAGTGGAATAGTTTGAATACAGAGAGTTCATGTCATACGTTTTGTTCCTCAAAGTCTTCCTTGTTGCTATCCCCACACCTTCTAGCACCTTACCTTTTCTCGATTATTATCTGGAGAGTTGAGATTGCTGGATAGCTGAGTATAAAGGAGAGAAGCTATCAATATTCTGTAAACTATGGCAGAATCGAGATTCAAAAAGATTTTCATCAGTTGCAATGATGGTCAAAAACAAGATTCATTTTAATGGTGCTAAAATTCTGCATTTATACGTTATTATTACTGCTACTACTGCTGCTGGTGTTGTTGCTACTTCTCTTTCTTCTTTCTCTTCCTCCTCCTTCTTCTCCTTCTCTTACTCCTTATTTTCTTTGTCCTAGTCCTCCTTCTCCTTGTCTTTCTTCTCCTTGTCTTCTTTCTTCTCATCCTCTTTCTCTTTGCCTTCCTTCTCAATGTCCTCCTTCTTGTTCATGTTCCCCTTATCCTCCTCCTTCCTCATCATCCTTCTGCTCATCCTACTTCTCCTCATCCTCTTCTTCCTCTTCCTCTTTTCTCTTATTATTATGAGAATGGGTCTTGATATCTCAACTGCTTTTCTTCCCTTTCCATTTTTTTCACTTGACACGTCCAGAAATCTACTCAATGATAGCTCAGAACACCTAAACTAAAGCAGCCTACCATCTTCAGGCTTCCCCAAAACAAAGACTTCAGCAATGCATACCCATGCCCAACAATTTATTCAGATTTTCTAAACACAAACAATATTAATAATAAAAATAACTCCAATAATTGTCATTTGTGAAACCCTTATTTGCAAATCTCTGCATTAATTTTCTTATTTGATCAATAAAGTAGAGAATAAGGGTAACTTGATACCCTAATTTGGATTAGGGTACTAGATTTGTAGGTAGAGTATCTCGATTTGAATCTAGAATTTGATATTTCCTTCCTCTATTACCTTATAACTTCTTGAGTCTCAGTCTTGCATTTGTGAAAATTAGGAGGTTTGGCCTTGTTGGACTCTAACTCTATGATCCTGTGTAGGTGAAAATGAATAAAGGCATAATATATTAAAAGAAAATGAAGATTAAAAGGGGCCTGATAAAAGTACCAACATTGGTATTTCCGGGTGAACAAAGAGAAGAGAAATACTGAAAAAAGGAATTTCCATTTTTTTCATGCTTTGACTCCAACATAACATTTTTTTAATTTGTGAGCAGAAAGATGTATTTACTTCAAAAGGTAGCAATTTGGATTTATTATACATTCACAATGGCCTAGCCACATTACATGGAAAACAACCATAACCTAATCTTGGACTGCATTGATAGACAGATATTTTCTGAAAATAATAGCAAGTAAGAACACTCTGAGTCTATTCTTTACTGGATATATCCTATCTCTGGCATTATATTCAAAGTGGGTACCACATTTTATAGGAAACATTTTGTGTAGAAAAAAATAATTAGGAAACTGAAGGGTCTGAAAACCTTGTGAAACAAGAAAATTGGAAGCTTCTGGAGAAAGTCTGGGGAAATAATGACTTGGGAAGAAGATCATAACTTTCTAGATACCTCAAAGGCTATCTGGTTATAAAGGAAGGAAACATACTCTATGTACAGGACAAGCTATAACTTCAGAGGGAAGAACAAGGATTAGTCTATGGACATTTCCAGATCAATTCTAAATTCATTTAAGGTAGAATTTTGTAACACTTTGGAACTATGCCTACCTAAATGCAGTGGTTTGCCACTGAAAATAATGTGTTCAAACTGAGACTGGATCTGTCAAACTGGGTTGTGGAATGAATTCCCAGATTCATTTGCCAGATCCCATGGATTCCCTTTCCCTCACTCTTTCTCATCTTCTTTTCCTTAGATGCCTTCTGCCACCATGCCCTTCTTCACTCCTGTCTTACATTATGAAGTGGGGCAGCTAGGTGGTACAGTAGATAGAGCACCAGTGCAGGAGTCAGGGGGACCTGAGTTCAAATCTCACCTCAGGCACTTAACACTCACTAGCTGTGTGACCTTGGGAAAGTTATTTAACCCCAATTGCCTCATTCTGGGTATCTCCAGTCACCCTGATGAATATCTGGTCACTGGATTCAGATGGCTTTGGAGGAGAAGTGAGGCTGGTGACCTGCATAGCCCTCCCTCACTCAAAAAAACAAAGTCAAATGCAAGTTATGTCATTATTTTTCTGATGGCATGGTCTTCTTTGGCAGTGAAAGATGAACACACACACAATGAAGTATTTTTACAAAATATTAACTCTTTCTCCTTTTCTCAGGAACTCTGAGGGTCTTCCCTTCCCAGTTTGATTTTTTTTTTGTTTGTTTTATTAAAAGAGGTCATACCTTGAGTAATTGCTTAAAGAGGCCTATTCATTAAATGCATGTATCTCACTCAAAGTGAGAAAGTGGTAAGACCTTAACCTGTAAGGGCCAGGGTCTCATATTGCATCCTGGGATATCTCCAGTCATCCTAAGGAATATCAAGCCACTGGACTTAGATGGCTCAGGAGGAGAAAGTGAGGTTGGTGACTTCCCTCACTCAAATCAAAGTCAACTGCAAGTCATGTCATCATCTTGATGTCATGGTCCTTCAAGAATGAAGGACAAACACAACATGATGAAGTGGCTTTATTCTCTACCAAGACTTATCCATCTTCTTATTCAAGTGATCCCATTCCACCCTTTCTCTTCCAACAGATATCCCTGTTTGTCATGCCCATTCTTTCACTCATTTTCAGTCTCTCCCTGTCTACTGACTTATTCCCTGCTGACTACAAACATACCCATTTCTCCCACAGTATGAAAAAAATCCACTTAACTTCGTTCTTGGCTCTCTGCTAACTATTGTCCTTCATCTTTTCTGTCTTTTGTAGCTAAATTTCTCTAAAAGGCCATCTGCAATAGGTGCCCCCACTTTCTTTGCTCCCACTCTGTTCTTAATCCCTTTCAGTTCCACTTCCAACCTTATCATTCCACCAGAACTGTTCTCTCCAAAGTTACTAATGATCTCTTAGTTGCCTTTTCTCTAACTTCTATCTCTCTATCCTCATTGTTTTTAATGACTGCATATTTTGGCAGTATTGATCACTCTCTCCTCCTTGATACTCTTCTAGCTTTTCAGGAGACTAGTCTTTTCTGGTTCTCATTCTTACACCTGACTCCCCACCATATACTCTTCTGACCAGTGATACTGCCCTCCTGGCTCTTCTAAGAACAAGAAGAGCCACCTCAGGGCTCCAGGCATTTTCTTTGTCTGTCCCTGTTGCCTGGAAGACTATCCCATCTCCAGTCTGATTACTGACCTCCCTGGCTGCCTTTAACTAAAATCCCACCTTTTACAGGAAGCCTTCCTTAATATCTCTTAATTCTAGTGTCTTCCCTCTTTTAATTATTTCCTTTATTATTGGCTCACTCTATATGTATTTGTTTGCTTATTTTCTCTCCCAGTAGAATGTCAACTTCTTGAGGGCAGAGATTAACTTTGACCTTCTTTCATATCTCTGGCACTTAGTTTAGCACATAGGAGGCACATAATAAATATATAAATTGATTGAATGGTTAAGTTGGAATTTAGGCTAATGGTCTTTAAGACCCTTCCCAATTCAAAATTTCTCTGAGTCTCTGCTATGGCCTTCAAAACATATGTGTATCCAGAGCCATATAGTTACAAAGTGAATTTGAAAATTTTTGTATGAACACACATATCCTATAACCCAATACAGATGATATGGATCAAATCACTAAGTTGTAACTAAAAGGGACCTTATAGGCCATCTACCTTGGCATATATAACAGAGAAGTAAACTGAGCCTCAGAATTGTGTTTTGACAGTCATCACTCAGCTCATTTCTTATTTTAAATATCTGATTCCATTTAAAAAACCACTGTAGGAGATTCTGTTAGATGATGTAGAAATCCCTTTCCTTAGGGCACTTACAATTGCATAAGGAGGATACATTATACTTTCTTTAAATAAACATATTAAGTGCTAACAATATAAAGGTACAGGACTACTACTCAAAATATTCTGGTGGATCACATTTTCAGCTATGTGGAAAATCTCACTAAAGATGCTGGTCACATCCTAGCCATAACACTTAGCACACTGCCTGGCACATCATTAATGTTTGATTTATTGACTGCCCAGACTGTGTTAGTTCTGCACATATTCTTTATGTTTGTCAGAAGGGGACTCACTTGACACACTGGGGACCTTCTGCACTTTCTTCTGACACAAGAGAGACATGAACATATAATCAAGGGCTTCATATAGAATGTGAAAGCAGAGCTGAGCTGAGTTTTGAAGGTAGCTAGGAATTGATCTGGAAAGCCAAGGTAAGGAGGGAGGGCCTTTTATACAGAGGCCCACTTGTAGGAAAGCAGAGTGAGGAAATGGACTGTGAGTGCATAAAGAGCTAGAAAAGCAGGCAATCCCTGCAAGGTACCAGCAATTGTCAATAAACATTGCCTTAAAACACCCTTTCTAAAACATTAATTTAAAAGATTGGAAAATTACTCCAGTGGGATTCAAAGGAATGAGTGTTAAATGAGAATAGTGAGACTAGAAGATGCTTTAAAATAGCAATGCAAATATTGCTTTCCAGGAGTCTGCCCTCAAAACTTTTAATTAACTTAATAGTTATTCATTTTTCCTAGAGTTTTTCAGACTGTCCACATTCCAGTGGAAATACTATACTATTTATAATGTTGATTTATTAAAATGCATTCATTACTCAAATGCCTCTGGGGTTGTGTACAAACACATAAATGACACTATTAAATCAAATTAAGCCCAGTAGGTAAGAGAATAAATTCCCTCATTAAAGATACAACATCTGTTTGATAGGTGTTCCTGAGTGTACATATACCCTGAGTACCTATAGAGCTGTAAAGTTTGTCAAACATCTGGTTTAGAACATTGTTTCCTATCAGCTTAAATTTAATTTAGCCAAAAACAAGGTCCCATGGAACCTGTTTTTTCATGGCAAATTCTATCAGCTTTTCCTTGCTGTCTCTATCCTCTTCCCCCGCCCCAATTTCCTGTGTCATTCATAAACATGAAATAGTAATCCCGAAAAAAAAATATATATTGAAGGTAAATGTTTTATTATTCCATCCTCATTTTTGTGCTGAGAGAAACTGATGAATCTAAATTAAGTTTATGAAGAAATTAAATGAGAAGAAACTTGGTGGTGGTAGATAGAAAGTGAGACTTGCCTGCAAGGCTGATCTTTGACTCCAACTGACTGTAAGCCACCTTGGTGGTGGCTCAGGTAACTTTCTTAAGAGTGTTAATTAATCAATCAATTATTAAGGACCTTCCATATGTCAGATACTTTACTAAGTGTTAGGAATATAAGGGCAAATGTGGCAGAGCTAACAGATATTTAGCATCTATGTTGCTTTTCATGGTACCTTGTCTTTCTAGTTCTATGCTCCTTATTTTATTAATAGGTAGATGTTTAAAAATGCCAAGTGCTGTCCTTCCAGACTTTGGGTAATATAAATGATTCAATGGTGATAAATATTGAATATACACACAAATACGTATTTGTCGATAGCTTTATTAATAAGTTTTATCTTTATCCCTTTGTATCTTTGATTTGGCAAAGTTTATTAACCTTCCCACACAGAATGGGATTTCAAATTGTCTACGTATGTATACAGACATATAAACATATGTTAAATATATGTGTGCATATATCAAATATATGTATATATACACATATGCATACACATATATGTGTACACATACCTACATGTATATATGTATGTGTGTGTATAACACAACTATTTTCTCATTTAGTCCTTCCAACAACCCTAGGAAGTAAGTGGTACTATCATCTCTATTTAACAAATAAGGAAACTGGGGCAAACAGAGGTTGAGTGATTTGCTAAGGGTCACATAGCTAGTAAATGCATGAAGAAAGTTTATGAATATGTTTAAATTCAGATCTTCTTGATTCTAGGCTCAGTACTCTATCCAATATATCATCTAGCTGTCCACCTAGCTGATCATTGTTACATAATTGTCAGGTATCCTCTAAGTGTTAAGTTTCACTCAATGTTTTCACCCCTAAAAGCACCCAAGAAGATCTTATTCTTTTTCCCATTTGGAAAAAAATCGTAGATGAAATATCCAATTGGATAAACACAGCCCTATGCTACCTGGCCTCATAGATAAGACTTTCTATATCTTTTTTCTTAGCTAATCTTGAGTAAATCAGAGAACATTTAAATCTCATCCCCCTTCAAACTGTCAAATTGTTGCACTCAAAGACCCCAATCATGGATCTGGAAGCAGAGGAAGCAAATAACACTTTGCTCCTGACTAATCATAATTCTGTGATTCTTGAAAAGGAAGGACCTTTTCTTACATATTCAAGATTGTGACTTTTTCTGTACAAAAAAAAAGGGGGTGGCGAGGAAGCTCAGAAGTCAGCTTTGAAGCTGTCATACTATCACTTCAATTTGTTTGCATAATTGAAGGACAGCAGTGCCCCACTGTCATCTCCAGGCAAAGGAAAAGTGTATCCTTTAATAAATCTTTAGACAAATAAGAACTGGGGCATTGGTTGCCTTGTCCCCTAGGTGGTGCTGACCAGGTTTCCTGCATAACCATTCTTTAGAGAAGAATTTGTCACCAAATGAAACTCACATGGAGGAGAAATGGATCAGATGTCTTCCTCAACTCAGAGAACCCTCAATTCAGACGTAGCAAGTGGACCTAATTTGACAGAAGTCAAATAGTCTTGACTGTTAAGGAGGAGATATTGCCAAAGGGGAGTCATAACCTCAAGGCTTTTGCAGCAATTAAGGCTTGAGTTGATTATCTGGACTAGGGCAATGGCTGTGCCAGTAGGCTTAAAGAGCTGATCACAAGAGATTTTGAGAATGCTGAAATAATAAGATTTGGGAACATCCTGGATATGTGCTATTAGTATGAGAGAAAAGTCCAGTATAACTTTGAGGTTTCAACTCCGAGTGGCTGGAAAGAAAGTGATACCCTCTGCAACAAGAGAGAAATTCAGAAGATAGGAGGGTTTTTTGGGAGTTAGTATCAGCTCTATTTTGGGTATGTTAAGTTTGAGATACCTCTAGGGCATTCACTTCAAAATGTCCAGCAGGGACTTGGTGATGCAACACTCACTCAGGAGAGGAGTTAGAGTTACATATGCACCTCTGAGGGTCAACGAGGTGGTTCAGTGGATAGAGTATCAGACTTGAAGTCAGGAAGACTCCTCTTCCTGAGTTCAAATCTGGATTCAGATATTTATTAGCTGTGTGACTCTGAGCAAGTCACTTCTGAGCAAGTCAATTTCTTCATCTAAAACATGATCTGGTAAAGGAAGTAACAACACCACAGTATCTTTGCCAAAAAACAAAACAAAACAAAACACAGAAAGGAGTCACAAAGTGTTGCGCATAATGGAAACAAATAAAGCACAGCCAATGTAACTGAAAATGATGTCCATAGATATAATTGAGTGTTTATGAGTTGATGAGATCACCAAATGAAGTATTATAGAAGGGGAAGAAAAGAAGGAGTTTGGCAAAGGAGATTAAGAAGTGAGAGAGCAGGGTTATAAAAATCTAGAATGAAGAAAGTATTCAGGAAAAGAGGTTAATCAGTCATTTCAAATACTGAAAAAGGGGCAAAAAAGCATGAGGACTGAAAAAAAGACCATTAGATTTAGCAACTAATAGATAGCAGGAAATTTTGGAAAGAGCAGTTTGAGTTAATTTATGAGGTCGAAGCTGAATTACAGAATGTTTAGAATATTATTAGGTATATAGAGTCTAGACAATTTTCTTAAGGTGTTTAGCCATGATGAAGAGAGATAAAGGATGATAGCTGTTGGGATGGTTATTTTTGTAAGTAAAAAAATGCATGGGAGAGACATACCCATGATAATCTATTGAAGATGCTGAGGTGGAATGTAATTAAGAATGAATGGAGAGGTGTTTGTCTTGGCAAAGAGAAGGTCCATCTCTTCATCAAAGGCTAAATCTAAGTAGGAGATTATCTGGGGAAGATTTTTGAATGATGTGAGATGAGAGAGAAATGGATCAAACTCTCAGGGAATGGTCTCCATTTCTCATTGAAGTAGGAAGCAAAGACTTCAGCTGAAATAGTAGTAGCTGGGGTGCCGGGGGAGGGCAAAGCAGAGATGAAAATGATTGGGACAGTTACTGTGGTCAGTTGGTAAATTGAATAGGAAAGAATAAAAGGACTGACCTGCAGCAGTTATGACTATGGTGAATCCACTTATCACATTGTTATTTCTTTCTCCAGTTTCTTTCAATAACTTTTGCATAGGAAGATAAATGGCAGTTGTTGCCAATAAATACGAGGTTGGGGATTGATAGGACATGAGTGATGGTAGGAAAATGGGTCAAGAGTTTTGAGTATACAGTGTATTGTAGACTTAAATTAGTTCCTAAAGAAAAGATAATGGAGGAGACTGTGGCCAAGGCAGAAGTGACGACCTGGGAAAGATAATAATCTGGCAGTTAACATCTTAGGTGTTGAATTTTAGACCCCCATGTGAGTTTCTTTTCCACTGCTGGGTTAATCTTAGCAATGCTTATGAAACCTAGAACCACCCTGATGGTAAGTTGGTGGCAAGTATGGTTATCTACATTTTACATTAGAGGAAAATGACCTTGAAGTTAACTTTTCAAGATTGTTGGGAAATGAAGCATTTCCAAGAGTAGAAATTGAGAAACAAGTGAATGAATGAATGAAAAAGCGTTTATTGAACTCTTTCTATGTGCAAATCATGGTGCTAGGGATATAAATAGAGAAGTAAGTCATTTCCTATACTCAAGGAGCTGGCATTAGAATGGAGGCCCCAACACATATGCGAGGTTCAGATGGCAAGTCCCATGGTCCTTAGGGTGCAGTGCTCAAGCAGATGGTATATGTTTCTTTAATGTCATCTGTACTGATAAAATTGTATTCATTTCTAATATTGAGCTTTTTGACAAGGCCAAGGACTGTGATGGAGAAAATTATGAAAGCATTTGACATGACCATCTTTCTCAGTGGTAATTTTAGGGCCTGCCCTGGAGGCAGAACTGGTAGTCTGAGAGTAACTGGTTCTCAGGTTCAAGATCCTGGGCTGTCTCCATTGGAGATGGAGAGAGGGTATACACTGACTCCTGTTTCTCCATCACAGTACCTTGTTATTTCAGGTAGACTTGCTTATCAGCAGCTCAGCAGTAGCCAATTGGATAGCAGATGGTAAGAACTGCTGGCACCTTCTTCAGAGAAGTTACTTCTCCCAGATGATACCTGCAGGTGTGGGACTCCCCCAACCAGGGTCATGTTGCCAACCCAGGATCCTTGGGCTTAAATTAAATGCCCATGGTAGTAGTTGGCCAGAAGTGGATGCTAAATGTGGCAAGGAGATTAGACCCCATGTTCAAATCACAGGAATCACTCTTGGTCTAGCCATCCCTTCATTCCAGATCTGCTAGAATTAATCTGTGAAGCAATTTGGTGAGCTCTACATTACTGGTCTCCTCTCATGTAGCCTCACAGATTTATTAGCCATGGAGTCTAGAATGTTTCCTTGGACAACGTACATCTCTGAAGCAACCATTATGGAAAAAATTACATCCTCTTTGTGAGAATGAAGTGAACAATTATGACCAGTCATCAGGAGAGCAAGGAATAATTTCTACTTTTGCATTTGCTTAATGTTTTGGTGGTGGCTGTAATTTACTCCATATGCCTGTCTATTACCTTTGATTTTAGAGGTAACTGAACTGTGTCTTCATTTATGCTTATTCCCATATGCCAACAGCAGTTAAATCTGCTCTTGTTTCACTGCATAATGCAAGTTACACTGGGAGGAAACTGAAAAATATTTTTTTGAGAAGTAAGAAAATCATGTGGCTATATCATCAGCAAAAAATAAAGGCTGATTTGATTCATTACTATGTCTCCACGAAACCATTTTTAAAGAAACTTTTAGGAAAAAAAACAAACAAAAACCTTTTTAATATCAATCTAGAATGTCAATTATTGTGTAATAGTTTAAAGATATATACTTACATATGCATATATGTATATATGCATATACATGTATATGTGTGTGTGTGTAGATATATCTATTTGGAATAAAATTAGGAACTACCAAAGAATTTTAAGCCTCATCTCAAACAAATGAATCCCAAATACATAAATCCAGCCATCTCTCTTGTGAGTCCCCAACCTTCCCTTGAATGTCTGTACCTTCTTTTTATGTAAACTCCTTGATGGCAGGAGCTTTTAGCCTTGTCTCATGGTATCCCCAGCACATGGCACAATAGAAGGTTCTGGTGGTTATTTGATGATTGTTTCATGAGTTTTTAAGTAAGTCAACTAACTGTCCTTTCTAAGCCTCAAACTTGACTTACCATTTTCCCACCCTAACTTTCATCTCTCATTCAAACTTTTCCATTGCTCTTTTTTTCCAGGAAACATGAATTTAATTTGTCTGTCTTTCTCAACTTCTCAAATGGGGAGGTGTGTGTGAAAAACAGCAGGCTTTTAACAAACGTATATAGCTAAGTAAAATAGAACCTCTCATTGGTCCTGTCCTCTGTCATCCTGATTGATCCTTGAGATGATCAGGGTTCTCAAGTCTTCCAAAATTATTTGTGTTTACAATGTTGTTTTAGTTTATGTTGTTCTCTTAGCTATACTCACTTCCTCCTGGATACCTTTAAATGAAGCTTCCTAGATTTCTCTGAAATTGTCACTTTTGTCATTTCTTCCCTATCACTTTTAAGAAGATTGTGGGGCATCTGTAACTGCCATCTTCAAGTGTACAAAACACTTCTATGGATTATGAAATTGCCTTGTTCCCCATGCATGAAAGAGTAGACTTAGGATCAATGTGGACACAGAAACACCAACCAAAGATTGATGTCATGGGGAAAATGCCAGGGTGGGAAAGAGCCTGATCACAATGAGAACTGTCCAAAAGTAAAAACTGGATGCTCTAGTTGGTAGTAGATACCTCCTCATCAGAGGATTTCAAGCAGAGAAATTCAGTCATTTCTCACCAGGTATGTTGTAGTGGTGGACAGTGAGGTGACTCAATAGATAGAGGACCAGCCCTGCACTCAGTGAGATCTGAATTCAAATATGACCCCAGACACTAGTTGTGTGACCCTGGGTAAATCATTTAACTCTGTTTGCCTCAGATGCTTCATCTGTAAAATGAACTGGAGAAGAAAATGGCAAACTTTCCAGCATCTTTGCCGACACCATATTGGGTCATAGAGTTGGATGCAGCTGAAATCCAAACAAGAGCAAATGTTGCAATGGGGATGCTTTGTGTCATATGTGAGCTAGAATTCAGGGGTGGGAAACTTAAGGGCCTCAAGAGGATTTGTTCTGTAAAGTTTGGATTCAAAGGGCCACCGTTGAGGCCCTTGAAAACCTCACATCCTTGAGGCAGCAGGTTCCCCACACCTGGCCCAGACTTAAGTCTCTTATGACAGAAAAGCAATGATTCTTTTATATATAATTTTTTTTGTTTCTTTTTAAAATTTTTTTCACTCACTTTATTCTTTTTTCCCGAAATTTATTAATTTATTTGTTTTCAGTTTTCTTTTTTTTTTGAGATTGAACAATTTATTTTGTTTTATTTTTTAATATAAATTTATTGAACTTTTTATATTCATTTTCACAAAATTTTGGGTTCCAAATTTTTCTCCCCATTTATCCCCTCCACCCACCCCAATACAATGAGCATTCTAATTTCCCCTATCACCAATCTGCCCTCTCTTCTATCATCCCTCCCTTCTCTTGTCCCCATCTTCTCTTTTGTCCTGTAGGGCCAGATGACTTTCTAGTCCCCATTACCTGTATTTCTTATTTCCTATTAGCAAGAACAATATTCTACAGATGTTCCTAAAACTTTGAGTTCCAAATTCTCCTCATCTCTCCCTCCCCACCCATTCCCTTTCGGAAGGCAGGAAATTCAATATAGGCTGTATCTGTGTAGTTTTGCAAATGACTTCGATAATAGTCATGTTGTGTAAGACTAACTATATTTCCTTCCATCCTATCCTGTCTTTTGATCCTGTCCCTCCCCAAGAATGTTGACTTCAAGTTGCTCCCTCCTCCCATTGCCCTCCCTTCCATCATCACCCCCACCCTGCTTATCTCCTTCTCCCCCACTTTCCTGTATTGTGACATAGGTTTTCATACCAAAATGAGTGTGCATTTTATTCCTTCCTTTAGTCGAATGTGATGAGAGTAAACTTCATGTTTTTTTTTCAGCTCTCCTCTTTTTCCCTCCACTAAAAGTTTCCTGCTTGACTCTTGAATGAGAGATAATTTACTCCATTCCATTTCATCCTCTCTCCTCCCACTACAATTCTCTGTCACCGTTTACCTTAATATCTTTTAAGATATGATCCCATCCTATTCAATTCACTCTGTGCTCTCTGTCTTTGTGTGTGTGTGTGTGTGTGTATGTGTGTGTGTAGTCCCACCAATTACCCAGATACTGAAAAGTTTTAAGAGTTACAAATACTGTCTTTCCATGTAGGAATGTGAACAGTTCACTTTTGGTAAGTCCCTTATGACTTCTCTTTGCTCTTTGCTTTTTCATGCTTGTTCTCATTCTTGTGTTTGAAAGTCAAATTTTCTTTTCAGCTCTGGTCTTTTCATCAAGAATGCATGAAAGTCCTCTATTTCATTGAAAGACCATATTTTCCCCTGAAATATTATACTCAGTTTTGCTGGATCGGTGATTGGGGTCTGAGATTCAAATGCTGCTCCCTAGCTTTAGGGCTTTCAGTGGCAGGAGGGGCTGCTATTCAGGGTAAAATTAAATTCAGGTTCTCAGATGGGGGCAGGGCTGCCTCCCAGGCTCAGTTCCCTCAGGGGGTTTATTCAGAGACCTTCAGTAATGGATCTGAGGTCCTGTCTGCTCCAGGAGCCTCTGGCTGCCACTGCCTCTGCTGCTGCCTCCTGAGGGGCCCTGAGCTATGGAGACACCCCACTCCCCTCTCGGCCAGCCCGCAAGTCTCTCTCACTGACCTGTAGTGCCTGTGGGTGGAGGGACCTTCTCGGATCTGCTCCTCTCAGGGCTGCACAGCCAGGGTAGGGCTCTGCTCTGTGTGCGGTGCGCAACAGACCTTTGCAGCCAGTTTTTCAGGGCTCTCTGGAACGGAAATCTCCTCCACTGTGTTGCTGCGGAGCTTCCACTGCTCCACAATTTGTGGGGAGTTCTTTTTTCAGGAAATTTATGGGTTGTGGGTTCGGAGCTAGCATATGTGAGTCTTTCTACTCCGCCATCTTGACTCCTCCCCCCTCTTATATGCAATTCTAATGCAATCCACTTTGCTCTGAGCTCACCATAACCCTTCAACAGGCAACTAAGTGATATCCTGCACAGAGTATTAGGTCAGGATTCAGAAAAACCTGAGTTCAAATCTGTGAGACCCTCAGAAAGTCACTTAACTGCTATATAACTTGGTTTCCTCAACTGTAAAATTAAGATAATGCCACATAGATTTTTTTGTAAGGATCCAATGAGATACTAATTTATCAAGTATTTAGTACAGTGCCTTGAACCGAGTAGTTGTTTAATAAATGCTTATTCCCTCTTCTGTCCCCCCTTCCCCTTTTCCTACTGAATAAAGCATATCTTATTTTTGGAACTTTGATAATTCTCTCTCCTCTCCATATCCATTTAGTCTGCAGGCCTTATTCATTCCACTTGAGCAACATCACTCATCTGTCCCTTCTGTCCACTAATATGGTCTCTTCCCTGTTTCAGGCCCTTACCATTCTTTACCATATCCGCCTCATTTGTCTACCTAATCCAACCTCTCTCCTGTTCACTCTTTCCTTCTCAAAGGGAGTTGCCAAAATCAACTCCTTCAGGCACAGATTTGACCAGGTTACTTCACCTCATAAAGAAAAAAAAAGCACTTCATTGGAACCAGAACAAAGTACGTAGTACCAGCAGTATTGTCAAGATAATCAACTGTGAAAGACTTGGTAACTCTGATCAATACAATGATTCACCAAAACTCCAAAGCACTCATGATGAAAAATGCTCTCCACCTCCAAATAGAGAACTGATGAATTCAGAGAGCAAACAGAAACATTTCTTTTCCTGTCTTCATTTTTCTTGCTTTTTTCCCCAGAACGTGGCTAATATATATCTATCTTTGCATGATTTCATATGTGTAATGTGTATCATAATCCTCACTTTCTCAATTGGTGAATGAAGGGTAGAGAAAGGGAGAGAATTTGGAACTGAAAAGAAAATAAAGCTTTAAAAACAAATCTTTGTCAACTTCCAATTGCTTCTCATGTAATAATCAGGAGATGGATGACCTATGGTCCATCATTCTTTCATATTTCTGCCTCTTATTGGACTACAAATTCCTCCTGAATTTCAAAAAGCCACTTTCTCACCTCTGTGAAGTTGTAATGCATTGATTTTTTTTTTTTACCCTGCCAGAAATGCCTCTTTAATTTCAAGGCATAGCTCAGTTACTACTTTCATCAGCCCAGATGTTAGTTTCTCTCATCTTTTTCCACCTCCCCAGATAATACAGAAAGGTTGCATGAGGTTGTGGATATGGAGGTAGCCTAAAATCTAGAAGCTCTATGTCTAATCTAGGGTAAGTCCTCAATAATTGGGATATACTTCCTTATTATCTTTGCCTCTTAGAAACACTAGTTTCCTTCATATGCTCATGAGATGAATCTCCCTTCTCTCATTTTAGAGATGAGGAAACTTAGTCACAAATTTATCTTAAGTTGTAAATCCAGAGTCACACAACTAGTAAGGGTCTGAGGCAAGATACAAATACAGGTCTCCTTGATTCCAAGCTTAGGGTGATAGATACTAAGGAAGCCACTTAGCTTCCTAAAGCAAAAGTCTATAGTACCCAGTATTCCATGGTGATCTCCCATCCAAATACTGACCTGACCCAAGCCTACTTAGCTTCTCAGATCAGATGAGATCTGTTGTCTTTAAGTTGGTTTAAATATTGACAAGTAGTGACTTAAAAGCTCATCTCATCTGCCATATACTAGACAAGGCCTGCTAATTCCCCTGAATACTTAATGCTATCTCCCCCAAATTGCTTTGCATATGTAACAGTAGCATGGCTCTATGTATTCTGAACTAGTGAGCAGACAGGAAATTACATGATGCACTGCAGAGAATTGGGCCAGGATTCAGAAAAACCTGAGTTCAAATCTAGCATCAGACATTCTTTTGGTGTGAGACCCTAGAAAAGTCACTTAACTTCAGTATACCTCAGTTTCCTCAACTGTAAAATGAGGATAATGATAATACTTGTCACATAGGGTTGTTACAAAGATCAAATGACATTTCTCAACTGCTCTCATGCTTCTTGGTGAGCCAAGATTCTATTCCTGTTATGTGGGATTATCTCTAGCTATCCTCTTGGCTCCTCACCTTCCAAAGAAGTGGCTTTTCTTTCAGATCAGGCAGCTCAATAAACCCCAATGCTAGTCTGAATGCCAGCTTATACTAGCATATGGCCAGCTCTTACTGTTGACTCATTTGCCTAGAGAAACCAGGCTAAATATATAATCCCTGACCGGAAGTTGTAAAAAGCAAATTGGTAGCTGCTCATTTCCAAGTCCTAGACACGAATTGTGTCGTGGAAAGATATTGCTGTTTTAAGGTGTTCCCAATTCTCCCCAGTGCTGTGTTTGGACAGTAGTACACACAGTTTAACAATGGAGTTGGTTAATTTCATCACATATTGTAACCTCCGGTCAAAATAAAACTTTAATCACAGAATAACAAACACACTTTTCAGAAAGACATCATCCTGGGGGGGGGGATGTTAGATTTAGAAATGGGGATTAACTACCTTAGGAGAGACAGAGAAAGGGTAGAAGAGAAGAATGAAGAATCACTGCACTCTAAATGTATTTTAGTGTCTACCACAATATGGCTTGCACTCCTCCATGTTGATAAAGCCTTTGCCCTTTCTATCTCTCTTGAGTCTCTCAAAGCTTCTTGGATTTCTCCCCCACAAGACCAAAGAATGGAGTAGAAGAAAAGTTGGGCCCTTTGCCAGTGAAAGGTCAGAACTCAACTCCCCTGCATGAGGTTGAGCAGGAGGAAAACAGTGGGAGATTTCTGTCCACTTTCCATCTGCAACTCTGCATGATTTCGGCTTCTAGGAAAGCTGGAAACTTCATCATCATGCTGCTAACTCAGTCTCAGATACTCAAAACTTTCCCAACTCCCTTAATTTATTTTCCCTTCTGATTGGAGGGCTAGGAGGAGGGGTACTAAACTCTTCTCAAAGCTTTTCCTTACACAGGGCAGAATTCACACTTTCCATCTCATTTTCCACTCTCCATATGCAGCATTGTACTCCATTTAAACACCACAGAACAAGACGCCCCCCGACATGCTTTCTAGCTTCTTTTTATCTTACCCCACTAAATGTAAGTTCCTTGAGGACAAGAACTGTCTTATTCTTATTTGTATCCCCAGTGCTCAGTGCTGTGCCTGGCACATAATAGGAGCTTGATAAGCGTTGATTGAATAATTGGATTGAATTAAAGATTTGCCTAAAACTAGCAGATCTTTTTCTACAGTCCTCAGGTCCTAGAAGATGTCTTCAGTGGATACAGGCAAAGACTGTTACATGTACAATTTGTATTGTTTTATCTCTGTACAGGTTATTTCCCCCAATAGAATTAGAGTTCTTTGAGAGAAGGGACTTTTTCCTTCTTTTTAGCCTTTGTAGTCTCATAACATAAGCACAGCTATCAACACTTAAGTACACTAGACTCCCAAATGATGATATAAATATTGATATAGATATATATATATACATAGTGCATGTGTATACATGTGTGTATGTATATGTGTGTGTATGTATATATATGTATATATATATATATATATATATATATATATATATATATATATATATATATATATATACATATATGTGAATGTATAATATAGTAACTGGAGAGCTGGGCCTAGAGTCAGGAAGACCTGAGTTCAAATATGGCCTCAGACACGTCCTAGCTGTGGGACCCTGGACTGGGCTGATCACTTAATCCTGTTCGCCTCAGTTGTTCATGTGTAAAATGAGTTAGCAAAAGAAATGGCAAACCAATCCAGTGTCTTTGCCAATAAAACTCCAAATTAAAGTCCCAAAGAGTGAGACATAATTCAAAGTTAACAGAACAACAATAATAACTGGGCCTGTGATTTGATTAGAATCAGGAATTTCCAGATGAGGAAATTCTCAATACTAAATCAGTTAGCATTTTCTATTAGTTTATAGTCTTAGAGGAGCACAGAGTCATATAGTTAGTAAGGTCGAAGTTTTAAACCAGATCTTCCTGCTCTCCCCAGAATAGGCGTTAAATAAACCCTTGTTATTAAATGATGTAACTTGGTAGATAACGTTTGAAACATGCTGTGCTAAGGACAGAAAACATAAATGAAAAATAAGAGAGTCCTTGCTCTCAAGAATCTAGGTTCAAGCACTGCCTTTGGCACTTAATGGCTTCATGAACCTTTGTATGACCTTACTCTTTCTGAGTCTCAGTTTAGTCATTTGTAAAATAAAGAGGTTGTGCTAGATAGCTCCTACGTTCCCAAATAGTTCTAAATATATAATCCAATAGTCCTATGCTTGGCAATTTTTTTTTGAGGATAATAAATAACCTGACATGATTTTTATTTGCTCTGGGAATTTGGCAATGTTCACTACATACTTCAAAAGCAAAGTGCTTTTAAGTCACGGAATATGTTTTACAAATCAGATTATCTCCTGTTTCAGGCTAAAATGACTCAACTGCCTGAGGCTGAAAAGGAAAAGATAGCAGAGCAAGTAGCTGATTTCAAGAAAGTCAAGAGCAAACTGGATGCTGAGATTGAGATATGGGATGATACCAGCAATGACATCATCGTTCTGGCCAAGAAGATGTGCATGATTATGATGGAGATGACAGATTTCACCAGGTAATTATGTGGAAAATAATGTTTAATATTTATGAGTGTTAGAAGTACTTGTCATGCAGGTAAAACATCAAGGTTTCCGAGTGGCAGGTGCCAAAATCTTGCGAAGACTGAATGATAAAGCAGATGAAAAGGAAGGAATCGGGTGTGTATCATTTCAGGACTCCAGTGTGAATAGACAGAGGAGTATTTAACCTTGAATGGAGTTCAGTGATAACTGTCAAGGACTTTTCTTTTAAAAGCCTCCTATTCAACATTTCATTCTGTGAAGGAATGTGCACTTCTGCAGTAAATGAATTCCTGAGATTTTCCTGAAGCCCTCTCTTTTAGATTTTTGGGTTTTTTTTTAATTTGATTTAATAATTTTATTATTTGGCCATAAACTTTGGAAGGAAAAGTGGATAGAATATAGAGTTCTCAGCATGCAGTTATAAGAGCAGAACTCAAATCCTGTCTCTGACCCTTAATTGGCTTGTGACCATGGGTGAGTCCTAATTTATTTTAGGTCTGTTTCTTGATCCCTATAGATGAAAGGAATAGTATAGGATTGACCTAGACTTGTGATCTAAGGATTACAAAATGAAGAAATTCCATTTTCCAGTTTAGATCTATACCTTCTCTGAAATTCATACTTTTGGAGTTGCATGGGAGTACCAAGAATAAATAAATGAATGAATTTTAAAAGCATCTGTTAAATTCTTTTATGTGCTACGTATCTTTGGAAACACAATTCATTTAAATAAGTCATTTTCTGCCCCTAAGGTGCTTAAACCTTCATAATGAAAGATATCATAAATAGGGAACTAATGGCCAGGGAGGAGCGTTTTGCATAGGGGAGTAAGAGGGACTGCTGATTGGAATTGTAAGGCATTTGACATGGACTTTTCTAGAAATAAATGAGGATTAGTAAGGTATGGAATTAAAATTGTCGGAAAGTGGTGTATTAGCTCTGGTCTAAGCAAGACAGCATAATATTCACCAATTAAAAATCAAAGATCCTAGCTTGGGGGTTTACATTCTGGCTTGGAGGTGAAGATTGGAATGAATTCAGCAAAGCATGGAGATTTCTGGAAAGTTTTGTCATGAGTTCAGATCTTGACAGGATGAGTTAATGGGATAAAATAAGTGCCTACTATGTGCAAATAACTTTTCTAAACACTGAAAACACAAATAGAAAAGTAATACAACCCCTACTCCCAAGGAGCTTACATTATAATAGAAGGCAAAAACACATAGAAGGATACAACTCCATGACATATGAAATTACAATATAATCCTTAGGGTATATTGGCAAAGTTGATGGTGAAATTTCTTCTTGAATATTTCCCATATACATACATGCATCTATACATATAATATACATATACATGTGCATATATATATATATATGTTTTAGTGTGTGTGTATTCATTTGTTATGGTAAATTATTTGATGATGACAAGGACTTTGGTAAAGTGAATATTTATTAATCAGAAGCCCAGTGTCCCTGGGTTGGAGCCTGAACTCTAGGTTAGAGATGGAGGACAGGGATAGAAAACAAGGCATGAAGATACCAAGGAAAGTGGTGAGATGCATCTGGGTAAAGGAAAGATAAAATGAAAAAAATGTTTCCCAATCAGAACAGGGTGCTAGGATTTAATGATTTGCCCAGGATGTCACAGTGAGTATGTGTTATAGGAGAGAATTAGGGAATCAATCTCAGATATTCTGACTCTAGATAGATGCCTACCTCTGCTAGATCATGATGACTCATCCTGATATATAAAATGGGCCTAATGAAACTTATAGTATAATATACCTCAAAGGATTGTTAGAGCAATAAGAGAGAATGGAAATGAAGAATTTTGTACACCTTAGAACGTTACATACTTGTCAGTTATTGTTGTAAAAGAGAGAGGAAAAAAATGTCAACAAAGGGAAAAAAGTCATGGACTACAGAAGAAAATAAGTATACACATCTTACCCACTAGTTTAGTACTCAGACATTTAACCACCAGAAACAGATATCAGATCTAGAAAAAAATGAAGGAAAGGGTATGAATAAAATAGCTATTTAAAAGCACATGCATTGCATTGTCAGAAAGGAGAAATTGTTTCCAGAGCTGAGTTCACTGATGTAAAATTAGTTTTGAATTAAGGTCCCAAATTTGATAAGATCCATGATTTGGTTCCTTCCACAATATGCTCCCCATATCAGAGAGATATGGAGATTTAGAAGAGTTTTAGCAATTCTTGACAGTGAAAGAGATAGTAGAATCACCAAGTCATGTGGGCCCATTTAGTATGAAAGCAAAAAAAGAAAAACCATCCATTTATTCCACCAACATTCCTTAAGTAGCTATCAGTCAATCAGTCAGTAATCAAATACTGTCTTCTAAGTGCCTAGCATTCTATTAAGTACCAAAGACACAAACAACAAAATGACAGCCTAAATCTTCAAGGAATTCACATTTTAGGAGGAGAAAATGTGAATATTTCAGTATATACACAATAAAACATATGTCAATATAAATTTTGATTTTGGAAGAAGTTCTATCATATGGGGAATCAGAAAATTTCTCAGTCAGAGGTAAGTTACCATGTACCAAACACTGTGATAGGAAGAGAAGTTTATGAAAAATTTATAAGAGACACATCTCTTGCCCTCTTGGACCTTACTGTATAACAGTGAGGAAAGACACAGAGATAACTGTAATGCACAATTATGCATTGTGTGAATAAGTGTCAACTGCTTTAAGAAAACTAAAAGAGTGACTCAAAGTGAGCTTCATCCTTTGAAAGAACGGAGGTTAAATGATGGCCAATTTCCTTTCAATGAGGCAATTAGTGAATAGAGTGCCAGGCCTGGAGTCAGGAAGACCTGAATTCTCCCTTCTCCCTTTTCCTTCTCCCTTCTTCTCCCTCCTCCCCTTTCCTTTCTTCTTCCTCTTCCTCCTACTTTATACAGCTTTGCATTTATAGATCAGAGTGTAGCCTCTTCCCTCCAGCCCCTGGAGAGTGTAATCTTTCAGATATGAACTCATATCTTGTCAAGTCTTATCATTTCTAACTTTGTAACATTACTCAAGTATGTCTTCTTCTCTCCTCTGACACTGCCATCACCCTGATGTAAGCTGTCATCACCTCATCAATGGCGATTGCAATAGCATACTGTTTGGTCTGCCTTCCTCCAATTTCTTCGCAATTCAGATCCATCTTCCCAACAGCTGTAAAAGTGATTTTCCTAAAGTGCATGTCTGAATATGGCATCTCCACCCTTCCATTTAATAAACTCCAATGACTCCTTATAACCTCCAGGATTCACTATAAAATTATTTGTTCAGCTTTTGAAGTACTTTATGCTTATTTTTCCAGTGTTCATACCTATTTCTCCCTTCTACTTATTTTGTGATACAGTAACACGACGTATCTTGTACGCTATACGCCCTCTCTCAAATCTGAACATTTTTCCCTGACTGTCCATCATGCTTGGGATACTCTCCAAGCTCATCTTCACCTCCAATTTCCTAGTTTCTTTACTTTCCTTCAAATCTCAGCTGAGGCTGTTCCCGTTACTCTTTTATCTTACTGCCCTTTCTCTAAGATTCTCTCCAATGTATATAGAGAGATTGTTTTGCACACAGTTGTTTGCCTATTGCCTCTCCCATTATACTGTAAGCTCCTTGAGAGCAAGGGTTGGTGGTTTTGATTTGTTTTGTTTTCCATTACTTTGTCACCCTAGCACTTAGTATAGTGTCTGGCACATAGAAGGTACTACTATAATGCTAGATGATTGATTGCCTTACAGAATGTCTATTGAGGTGACTACATTATTTGAATTCTGATGAAAAACATTTATTACAATGCTATTAATTCTCTTTTTTACACTATTTTTCATCATGTGAAGAGCGATATAGTATAGTAGACAGAGGCTGAATTGAGAGGCACAAGAACCTGAATTCAAATCCTACAACCTTGAATGCGTTGGTGCTCCATGTGACTTTGCTGTGAAATGGTAAATTGAAGAGAAGTCAATGTGTGATATTGCTGGAATTTCATCATCCTGGTATTCCATATGCCAATCATACAACTAATCCTAATTCTCTTACTCTACCCTATTCTTAATTATCTATGATATATAAGATGATAGCAGCTAGGTGGCACTATATTGGATAGTGTGCTGGGTCTGAAGTTTGGAAGACTCCTCTGCATGAGTTCACATCTGACCCTAACCTGAAATGCTTACTAGATGTGTGACCCTGGGCAAATGAGCTGGAGAAGGAAATGGAAAGCTACTATTATATTTTTGCCAAAAAAAATCCAAAATGGGGTCATGAAGAGAGTTGTACATGACTGAAATGACTGAACAATATAAAATGAAATTATTAGTGTAAAGTGCTTCATAAACTTTTAGAAAATTTGTAAATATCTTTTCTATCACCATCATTATTGACATCATTGAACCATTATGATAAACTGCAAAATTTCTATTCCAGAATTTAAAACTTTCCGAGAAATGATTGTGTTTATTTCCATGGTAACAAGATTATCATTCATTCAATCATATTTACCATGTTTAATAATAATTCTTTTTTAAAAAAATACTTATTGATTCTCTTTTCTTTTTTATTGTTATCCCCATTTTATTTACTTTTATATTCATTTTATTTATTTTTAATGCTCTACATTAAATGCTCTACATAAAACTTAGATTTTTGTTTTCCCTCTACCTATGCCCCACAATCCCCTCCGTCCCCAAGATGGCATACAGTTCTATATAGAACCTACACATACGTTCCTATTGAATACATTTTCATTATTATGCTGTGTAGAATAACTAAAATAAATGGGAGAAATCATATAATAAACCAAAACATAATACACACACACACACACACACACACACACACACACATGATCTGCTACATTCAGCGATTGAATTCCATAGTTCTTTCTCTGAATGTGGAAGGCATTTTGCCTTAGAAGACCATTGGACATTTTTTTTTAATGTCCTTGCATTGCTATGAAGTTCCAAGTCTACCAGAAAAAACTCTCACATACTATGGTCGTTACTATGCACAAAGTTCTACTGATTCTGCTCCTTTCGCTCAGCATCAGATCACATAAGTCTTTCCAGTCCTCTCTGAAGTCTTCTTGTTCATCATTTCTTATGGCGCAATAGTATTCCATTGGATTCATATACCATAATTTATTTAGCCATTCCCTAATTGATGGGCATCCCCTTGATTTCCAGTTTTGGGCCACTACAATGAGTGCTGCTATAAATATTTTTGTATATGTGGGACCCTTTCCCATTTTTATGCCCTCTTGGGGATACAGTCCTAGAAGCGATATTGCTGGATCAAAGGGTATGCACATTTTTGTAGCTCTTTGGGCATAGTTCGAAACTGCTCTCCAGAATGGTTGGATGAGCTCACAGCTCCACCAACAATGAATTAGTGTTCCAATTCTCCCACATCCTCTCCAATATTTATTATTTTCCTCTTTTGTCATGTTTGCCAATCTTATAGGTGTGATGTGGTACCTCAGAGTTGTTTTGATTTACTTCTCTCTAATCAAAAGTGATTTAGAGCATTTTTCCTATGATTATAGATATCTTTAATTTCTTTCTCTGAAAATTGCCTGTTCATATTCTTTGACGATTTATCAATTGAAGAATGACTTGTATTGTTGTACATTTGACTCAGTTCTCTATATATTCTAGAAATGTCCTTTATCCCCGAGATTGGCTATAAAATTTTTTTCCCAATGTACTACATCCTTCCGAATTTTAGTTGTATTGGGTCTAGTTGTGCAAAAACTTTTCAGTTTAATGCAATCAAAATTATCCATCTTGCACTTCATAATACTTTCTATCTCTTCTTTAGTCAAAAATTCTTCCCTTCTCCACAAATCTGATAAATACACTATTCCTTGCTCCTCCAGTTTGTCCATGATATCAATCTTTACACCTAAATAATATACACATTTGGACTTTATTCTTGTGTAGGGTGTCAGGCATGGGACTATGCCTAGTTTCCACCACACTGTTATCCAGTTTTTCCATCATTTTTTGTCAAACAGTGAATTCTTATCCCAGAAGCTGGGGTCCTTGGGTTTATTAAACAGGAGATTGCTATATTCATTGCCTACTGTATCTTGAGTATGTAGACTATTCCACTTATCTACCCGTCTAGTTAGCTAGTACCAAGTGGTTTTGATAATTGCTGTTTTATAATACAATTTGAGATCTGGTAGAGCTAGGTTACCTTCCCAATCATTTCTTTTCATTAGTCCCTTTGATATTCTGGACCTTTTATTTTTCCAGATGAATTTTGATATTATTTTATCCAGCTCTAGAAAATAATTATTTGATAGTTTAATTGCTATGGCACTAAATAAATAAATTAATTTAGTTAGAATTGTCATTTTTATTATATTAGCTAGGCCTACCCATGAGCAACTGATATTTTTCCACTTACTTAAATCTGACTTTATTTGTGCAAAAAATGTCTTGTAATTGTGTTCATATAGTCCGTGGGTTTGTTTTGTCAGGTAAACTCCCAAGTATTTTATAATGTTTACAGTAGCTTTAAATGATATTTATCTTTCTATCTCTTGCTTTTGAACTTTGTTGCTAATATATAGGAATGCAAAAGATTTGTGTGGGTTTATTTTGTAACCTGCAACTTTGCCAAAGTTGTTCATTATTTCAAGTAGTTTTTTACTTGAATCTCTGGGAGTCTCTAAGTATATCATCATATCATCTGCAAAGAGTGATAGCTTAGTTTCTTCTTTGCTTATTCTTATTGCTTCAATTTCTTTATCTTGCTAATTGCTACAGCTAACATTTCTAGTTCCATATTGAATAATAGTGGTGATAATGGACATCCTTTCACTTCTAATTTTATCGGAAATGCATCTAGCTTAGCTCCATTGCATATAATGCTTGCTGGTGGTTTTAGGTAGATACTGCTTAATTTTTTATGGAAACTTCTCTTTATTCCTATGTTCTTCAGTGTTTTTAATAGGAATGAGTGTTGTATTTCGTCGAAAGATTTTTCTTCATCTATTGAGCTAATTAATAACAATTATTAATCACATATATGTTTATACATATATTATTCCATAGCTGTAATCAAAGACACTTGTTCAATATTTTTTTGTGGGGGGACATGAAAGGACACACACACACACATATTATATATATATATATATATATATATATATATATATATATATATATGCAATAAGGATTGATGATGATGATAATTATCATTTATTTAATGCTTACTGTGTACCAGGCACTGTGCTAAGTGCTTTATAATTATAAACTAATTTGATCACCAAAACAACGTTGAGAGTAAGATTCTATTATTATCTCCATTTTACAGATGAAGAAACTAATGCAAACAAAGATTAAGTGATTTTCCAGAGTCACTAGTCATTTAGCTAGTAAATGTCTATGGCTATATTTGAACTCAGGTCTTCCTGTCTCTAGGCCTGGGCATGCTTTTTACTGTAACTGTGTCATCTAGCTACCTCTCTTCCCATCCCTTACCTTTAAAATACACACACACACACACACACACACACACACACGCACACACGCACACACACATACACATGCACACACACCCTGAACGTCACTTAATATTGGAAATGGAGACCAAGAATTTAATACCAACCATATAGATTTAGCTACTAGCTGTTCAAAATTTTCCTTCATAGCTCCAACTGAATAAGAAGAAAATCCATTTGAAAGAAAATCTCTTTTCTGAGAGTGAGAAAAAAAGCAAAAGGAAAATAGTAATTTTATTTGCAAATAGTGACTAGCTTCAATTTAAAAATTAGTTCCATTGAAGGATTGAGGTATGAATGAGGATAGGAAATTTGAGATTGAAAGAAATTGAGAAAATATTTATATGTGAAATGAGAGGATTTTAAAAGAACACAGAAATGTAGAATGCAATTGTTTACATTGATATAGGCTTCCAGGATTTCCAAATGATTTCCATAATTTCTTTTGAGTATTACAATCATACTGGAAGGTAGATACTATAATTAATATGATACCCATTTTCCTGATGAGGAGACTGAAGTTCCAGGAATTTCAACAACTTATTCTGATCATGAAGCTTGTGTGTTTGAAAGCAGGACATGGACCTGGGTCCGTGTTGATCTCATCTCCAGACCACTGCCACTTCCCAAAAGACAGCAAGAGAGAAGCTATAATCACAAAAGAATGAATGATAAATGAAAGAAATGAAAACTCAAGGACATCAAAGACATTGTGTAGTGTATTTTTGTTTTTTATTTAAATCCTAATATGTAGTTGCTGAAATACTTGAGGCTCAATAATCACCACTTAACTTTGATATAATCCTTATTACTTTTCATCAATCTCATTGTACTGTTGGATGCCACAGTGTATAGAACTCTAGACTTGGAATAAGTAAGACATGAGTAAACCCTGCCTCAGAAATTTTGTAGCTCTATAATGCTGTGCAAGCCATTCAAACTCACTAAGCCTTCAAAAAACAAGTTTAACACCTTTAAAATTTCACTTAATTGTCACTGTCTTCATTTAAGACTCAGTTTAGGGACAAGTACATAGGCCATTGGATAGCATACTAACCCGGGAGTCAGAAGGACCTGAATTCAAATCTGACCTCAAACACTTGTCATTTACTAGTTGTTTGACCCTGGGCAAGTCATTAAACCTTGATAATCTTCCCTCCAAAACAAAACAAAACAAAACAAAAAACTCAGTTCAAATCTGATCTACATGAGTCCCTTCCTACTTGTCCCAGGTGCTAATGTCTTCTCTGCTAAAGTAACATTTCATGTTTTCTGTATGTAGGCAAATGGATGGCACAGTGATTAGAGTACCAGACTTGGAATAAGGAAGACATGAGCATAAATCCTGCAGAGGACAATAGTTACATGACCCTAGGCTAGTCACTTAACTTCTATATGTCTCAGCTTCTTTATCTGTAAAAGGAGAATAAAAGTGGTACTTACCTCATAGGTTTGTTGTGAAAATAAAATGAGATATTTGTAAAACACTTTTTGCACACCTTAAAGTGATATATAAATGCTAACTGTTGTTAGAAATGCTAGTTATTAGCTGGCGAGCATCTTTTTATTTGCATGGTTCCTCCCATTGGAATATAAGGTCCTTGAGAGTAGGCCCCAGTTTTGCCTTTCAGCTTTTAGCACAATGTGGGACACATTTGTTCTTATTCAGTCATTTCATCTGTATGTGACCCTTTGTGGCCCCATTTGGAATTTTTTTGGCAAAGATACTGGAGTAGTTTAACATTTCCTTCTCCAGCTCATTTTACAGGTAAGGAAACTGAGACAAACAGGGTGAAGTGACTTGGCCAGAATCACTCAGGTAGTAAAAGTCTGAGGCTAGATTTGAACTCAGGTCTTCCTGATGCCCAGCCCAGCACTCTATCCACTGAACTGCCTGCCTTCCCTCTATGATATAGAGTATAAGCTTAATAAATGCTTTTAGAAGGATTATTTTACTATTTCCTACACCACACCACATCATTTAGCTCCCTTGGTCTTTCTTCATACCATGAATGTGGGCCTAGAATCTCAAAGTCTTTGACAGCTGAATGGAAGTTCCATCAAGTTCTATCATGCTTGAAGTCCCTTGAGAAATGAGCCTCATGTCCTAGCAACAGACTTGCTAAGTTCAGAATGCTGGCTAATTTTTGGATGTACAAATTCTGTTTTTGGCTGAAGTAACTCACCAAAACTGTGACCTAAAGTTTGAAGACCTCACAGTGTATCAGTTGAGGGACTGTTCACTCTCATAGAATCCTGGAGTCCTGAGATACTAAATTTCCATTCTGTTTATTATCTGTCTCCAATTATTCTAAAAATCATGTGTGTATATGTGTGTGTGTGTGTAATTTTATTTTTACTTGTTCTTTCCTCTACTTCAGGAATATTCCCTCTACCCTCATTCCCATTCCTAGACACTTCAATGCCTTTTCTGAAGACCAAGTGCAGCTGTATATCCTGCTTACTGTTCTTTTCCACCCTTACAGAATTTATCAGAGCAGATTATTCAATTTTTTATTGATATGAGAACCTGAGAGAATGGAGAGGTCATGCCTGGAAGGGTAGTACTTTTCAGTAATGGATTGATCTACTTGGTATGTAGCAGTTACCTCTTTATCTTGTCAATAACAATTTTTATTAGGGACAGCTAGGTGGTGCAGTGGATAGAGAACCAGTGAAGGAGTTAGGAGGACCTGGGTTCAAATCTCACCTCAAACACTTGGCACTCACTAGCTGTGTGACCTTGGGAAAGTCACTTAACCCCAATTGCCTCATCCTTGGTCATCTCCAGTCATCCTGATGAATATCCGGTCACTGGATTCAGATGGCTCCGGAGGAGAAGTGAGGCTGGTGAGCTGCACAGCTCTCCCTCACTCAAAACAAAGTAAAGTTCAAGTCATGTCATCATTTCTGTGATGGCATGGTCTTCTTCGGCAATGAAGGATGAACACACAACCATTTTTATTACAAAAAAAACCCCACCAAATTTGCTATACTTTAAAAAATGCCGAGGAAGACTGTATTCATTCATTCCATTCAGCAGTCAGTGAACATTTATTAAACAACCAATAAGGGCAATTTTTTTCCTGAATTCATATCTGGGCTTCAATACTTGCGAAGTGCGTGACCCTGAGCAAATCACTTAACTTTACTTGCCTTAGTTTCCTCGCCTATAAAATGAACTAGAGAAGGAAATCATAAACCACTCCAGTATCTTTGCCGATAAAATGTCAAATAGTGTCTTGAGAAGTCAAACATGATGACTAAACAATGACAAGTTCAAATTTAATTTTTCATTATATATCTAGCCAGCTGCCCATGCCAAATCAGCTTGTGAATCTCTTTGTCCTTCCATCAGTCAGTTTACCACACTTACTGCTGCCACAAGAATTTCAGGAGTGGGAGACAACCAGTGAAAAAGCTGGGAGTTGTGAGATAGCATCATTTTGGAAAAAAAGTAAGGAAGTTACTCTAGGTAGCAGAGTACCATAAGGTATAAGAAGATTGATTGTTTCTTGTTGACTCTTGCAAGGGACTAAAATGGCAGCAATATGCTTGAGTCAAGATTCCAACTGTGGCTGATAAAATCAATGTGAGCTTGGAATGCTCTACCATAGGTCAGACACAAATAGTGTGAACATTGGGCTGGATACTCTAAATCTGCACATCCTGCATTTCCTTTGATCTATCTCAATTCTGCTTCTCTTATAGAGCACAATTCCTTCTCTGATGTGGACATGCCATGCTGAGCAGTTCTGAATCAGTCTCTCCCATGTCACACAATCAATTCCAAAGTTCTTAAGAGAGAAATTGAGAATGTCCCTGTGTTGCTTCTTCTGACCATCCTGTGCACACTTGCCTTGTGTGAGTTCTCCATAAAATAGTCTTTTTGGCGAGCATACATTTTGTATTCGAACATAGTGGTTAACTCATTAGAGTTGTACTCTCTGAAGCATAGTTTGATTGCTTGGGAGTTTAGTTAAATTGAGGATGTCAGTGTATGAAGTACTTGTAAGTACCTTAAAAGAAGACAGGAAGATTATGAATGGAACAGTTTATAAAAGGTTTTGAAAGTCAGAAGATTTTATCCTTCTTCTTGGAATTAATAGGGAACCAGTGAAGCTTATCAAATAGGGGTGTGACATAGTCTAAACTATACTTTAGAAAATCATTTTGTCAGTTGAATGGAGGATGGACTAGACTAGGGTAAAACTTGTGAAAGTGAGACCTACCATAGCAGGAGCCTATGTGTGGGCTGATTATGACTTGTACCAGGATAGTGACTGTTTCAAGGTAGAAAAAGATGTATCCAAGAGAAGTTAGGAAAGTAAAACCCACAGGATGTGCCAACAGACTGAAAATGGGAATGAGAGAGAAAGAGGTGAGTGGAAGGATGATGATAACTTCCACAGTAGTAAGAAAGTTAGGAAAAAGAAAGTTTAGGGGAAAGGGGATATGTTGGACATGTTCAAGTTTGAGATGTATACTGGAATATCCACCTGGAAATATCTAAAATGAAATTATTGGGAGATTGTGTTGGGAGAGAAGTTAAAGTTGGTCAGTTACCAGTTATTGGTGTATACAGTATACATCTGTATAAAGTTAAGAATTGAAACCATGATAGCTGATGAGATCAGCAAAAGGAAGTAGGATATGAGAAGAGAAGAAGACCCCAGGGCAGATATTTGTAGAACTGTCACTGTTAGGGGGCATGATGTACATGAAGATCCAGCAAAAGGATAAAGAAGAGTGCTCTGTTAGGCAGGAATACAGCCAGGAAAATATGGTGTCATGAAAACCTAGAGAAAAGAATGTATAAAAAAGAGGATGATTGAAAATGTCAAAGACTACAGAGAAGTAAAGAAGGATCCAAATTGCAAAAAAAAAAAAAACAAAACAAAACCTTTAAATTTGGTCATTAAGATATGATTGATAAATTAGGAGAGACAAGATTGCTCATATAATGAGGGCTGAAACAAGACTGCATAAAGTTAAGGGGAAAAAAGAGTTTATAAAGAGGAGAAAAGAAGTAGAGGCATCTAGTGTAGACATCATTCTCAAGAATGACTATATTATACCAGGACCAAGATATTTATTCCCCATTAAGCATTTACCCTGGCTCTTCTGTACCCTATGCAACATGACAGGTCACTCTAGATTATCTTCCTCTCTTTATGGGCCTGTCTTCCATACTGCTAAATCTGCTATGAATCATTCATTTGGCTTTCCTCTCATGAGTGGTGGCCCAGATTCTTACTTATCTAGGAATGGCCAAATCAGCCCTTTTTCAAATATGGGGTACAAGAAAGGAATATTTAAATTCATATGAAACATTGCCATACCTTAAAAGAAGACCATTACTAATGATGCTATTAAAATGTCTTCACTGTTGCTTAAGGGATATACTAGTGGAATATAAGTTCCTCAATTCCCTTTACAGTCAGAAAGGCTATCAGCATTGCCTTTTTGAGGGATTGCTTGACTGTTGACTTGAGATCAGTCTTGATTAGCTTGGAGACACTCAACATGCCATAGAGTGATTATTTTTTTCAGTTCCAACAGGGTATATAAATCATCTAGTAAGAGGTTGTGATCCCCATCCCATCAATAGAGAGAACAGACACCAACAAAAATCACAGATGTTTGAGGAAGTATGAAGCATTAAGTACTCTGAAATTGAGCACATTTACACAAAACAAAGAATTCACCAGTTCTGCTAATATTATAAAGGTAGAGAAAGATAAAAGAACTAATGCCTACATAGACAGAAATTTATTTGCATTCAGTAACAGTAAAGAATTCTCATAACGTCTTCAAGTATTTCAGTATTTTTATTTCAGTGTTTCAACAAAGTCAGACCAATTGCAGTACATACGTCTTTGCAAATGGATCTTCTCTCATTGGTTTGGAGATTTTTAAATTCTGAATTCTTCCTTTCCCCCATCTAAGTAAAGAGAATTAAACACTGTAGAGAATATAGCTCTCAAAAATGGAAATGAAAATGACAGCTCCACCGAGTCTCACCTCATAGGCTTATCTAGTTCCAACTCATTACCGAATGAGAATCTCGAAAAAAATACCTGGCAAGTGGTCATCGAGATTTGGATTAAGTATCACTGGTGTGTATGACTCCAGCACCTCCAGAGGCAGTCTATTCACACCACTTTTGGTGGCTCTATTTTTTTCTCATTATTGTTGTTTTAATATTACTATTCTGCCAGACAGACACAAAAGAACCTCAGTTTCATTTTTTTTGTGATTCTTCCTGCCATAACCAGGAAACAAAACAATCCCACCCCATAGCAAAGTGGCTTTGGAAAAAGTGAACCAAGCTATTTCAAATTTCAGAAGGGTTTCAGGTCACATTTTGATTGCAGTTCAGTTTACTTGTTCCTTTAAATTGAACTGTTCTACAGTCCTCAAGCAACTTCTTTTTTTAACTCTGTTATTGACATTATATGGAAATCTGAACTTTAGCTACTTAAGTGATACTCAGTTCCCATTTGAACCTCAATCTCCTTTAGTAAAATATATGGCATGAGGACAAAAAGTTACTATACAATCCATATTTTTAAACTAACCCTATCTATTTAGTATTTCGCAATATAAGATGACTGAATATTAGCTGGAGAGTTCAGAAGAATTATATTCTACTGCTTAATCAGCTTTGGTTTGTTATATGACTTGAACAAACCATGACTTTATCTTTGGTCATATAGGTTAAATATAAAAGCCTCTCTACTTATCTACCTTGACAAAGCCCTACTTTGGAGAAAGCAGTGAGTGTATCAATAAGTCCCTCCCCCCTAAAACAATAAGAAAACTGTCAAATCCAAAAGTCAAATCATTTACCAACTGAAGAAATCAGGGGAGGGTTCAGCAAAGAGGTGGCATTTGAGCTGGATTTTAAAGGTCAAATAGAAGCCTAGCATATTAAGGGAGCTTTTGAATGATACCCAGAGTAACAGGCATCCACTGCTGTAGCTTAGAACTTGACCCTCATCATTTGAGCCATTTCAGAGACTTAGCCTTCAGGGAACAGGTATTAACCTGTCAACAATGCACTATTTTGGCTGAATTGGAGGCTATCTGCCAGAGGACTTGGTTCACTTTTGAGGATTTATCTTTATTGTCTCCCATATATTCTATTGGCTGTAGCTTGAAAGTTGGAGCACCTAGTCAATTCTCTTGAGCATATGGCAAATAAGGAGGGAAGCACTATAAAATAATGATGTCCTATTTTTTCCCCTATTAAAAGTAAACAACCAAGTCAGCCTGAATTATTGTGATATTAAGTTGAATAATTTAAATTTAAAGGGACAAGAAAATCTTTACAATCTTTAAAAATCTTAGCATCATCATTACAATCTATTTCATGTATTCATATTATAAAATACTTTTATTATTCTAGCTAGTAATAGAAACTATAAGAAAGCAGCAACAAAGATGATTTAACTTTTTTTTTTTGCAAGCCCTCACTTTTATATTCTTACTATTTAACTATAGTGCATTGTGCTCCATTGTAAAATAGGATGGCTGCCCCATCAATTCCCCCAACTCCCATGCTCTTGCCTTTGGGAATAGTATGTGACTTTGTCTTAAAAATTATTTGTAGTGTCTAGACTAAGAAAAAAATTTTAGTGTCTCTCTCCAGGACAATTTCCACCCAGATCGAGCCAGCTGCCAAAAAGAAGGCGGCACCTTCATAGGATGTTAAATCAGTGAATAGCACATTGAATGTAGGGTGCAGCTCATGGACTGAAGGTATCTCACATTGGTATTTAAAAAGGAAACACAAAAAGGAAAACAAAACAAAACAAAAACATTCCCTTACCCCAAAACAAGTAATAATTCTGCAGTTAAAATATTCACAGTTTTGTGAAACAATATTCACAAAAATTTGAGGTGCCACTTCTTTGTCTAGAATTAGTTGACTAGAGATTTTTCTCAGGATGCAACAATTTAGAAAAAAGTAACAACACATTTAGTCCATCAGAAACATTTAAAAGAGTTCAGCACAATTAACAATATTCATTATTTGTAACAGCAAGCTAACAAATGAAGTATTTTCTTTTTCCTATGGCCACAATAGAACTGAGCCTATTTCCCTGTTCAGTCATTCTCTGCCACATTGTGCCCTCATGTTCCAGAGTCTGTCTCTCTCCCTTGCCCTTCCTCCTTCTTTCCCTCTCTCCTTTCCTTTCTTTAATGTATTTTTAATGAATATATTTATTTACCCATCCATTCATTCATATACCGAGGGCAGCTAGGTGGTACAATGGATAGAGCACCAGTGCAAGAGTCAGGAGGACCTGAGTTCAAATATCACCTCACACACTTGACACTCACTAGCTGTGTGACCTTGGGCAAGTCACTTAACCCCAATTGCCTCATCCTGGATCATTTCCAGTCACCATGATGAATATCACTGAATTCAGATGGCTATGAAGGAGAAGTGAGGCCGATGAGCTGCACAGCCCTCCCTCACTCAAAACAAAGTCAAGTGCAAGTCATGCCATTATTTCTCTGATGGCAAGGTCTTCTTTGGCAACAAAGGACAAACACTCATTTATCTATTCATCCATCCTTCCATGCATCATTCTCTTATTTATTTGTTTGTTCATTTATTTGTTTGTATGTTAATCTATCTACCTGTCTGTCCATCTATCTATTTATTGTTCTCTCTTACCCAGGTCAGAATTTCTTTTCCTTTTCTCCTCCCTCTCCCACCCTCCACAACTGGGCTGTCTTGAAAATATGTTTTCATGTTTATTGGAGGTCTTTTTGACCTCCAAGGAGGTCAAGTTGAAAGAATATCATTTATGACTCTGGTGCAAAGAATGCTAGTTTTAGAGTCAGAAGATTGGGATTCAAGAGTTTGATATACTACCCACTACCTTTGTGAGCTTAGGCAGGCAAAGAACATTCCTTGGGCCCTACTATTCTCATCTGTAAAATGAAAATGTGGGACCAGATTACCTTTAGTAAGCTAAATAATGCATAGCTAGTGACAGAGTAGATAGAATGCCAGACCTGGAGTCAGAAACACTCATCTTTATGATTTCAAATCTAACCTGAAACATTTACTCTTGGAAGTCACTTTACCTTTTTTGCCTCAATTTCTTCATCTGTAAAATGAACTGGAGAAGGAAATGCAAACCACTCCAGTATCTTTTTCCAGGATGACCCCAAATAGAATCAGAAAACTTTGGACCTTGCTTCTTTATTAATAAAATGGAAAGAAAGGAGGAAAGAAATAAGAAAGGGAGGAAAGAAAGAGCAAGGGAGGACTGATCATAGATAAACCTTTTTTTTTAAATTTAAGATCACCAGAAAATAAATAATGGGTTTCAATTTTCATGCTAAAGACTTTTTTCTCAGTTCTTTGTGTAAATTTCATAACAAAATTAATATAGAAATAAAGATACTACATTATCTTAGAATTGTGAAAAACATAGTGTACACCAGGTATTCATCATGTTGAATTTTAAGATATTTTGATATTGTTGTTGCAAAAAATAAGCATCAATGACAGAAAGGAATAGACAAAAAAAATGTGATCAGTGTTTATTAAGCCCTAGGTTCTCATGTAGACAATATTTGTCATTGGTGAATTGGTCCTTTCAAATGGCATTTATTATCTGAACATTAATCAGTCAAGAGCATTTATTAAGCAGTTATTCTATTACAAGCACTCTGAAAACTCCTAGAGATTCATAGGAAAGTCCAAGAGTCCCTGCTTTCCAGCTATCTGTTGAAATTCAAGGGGCCCTGATTAGTATCTCTTTGTTTCACTGAAATGTCTTGGTACATATTTCCTTAAAATGAAGGAGAAATAATATTTTAATTTATACCTGTATTTTCAAAGGAACATTCTAAGTAACAAGGAATCCCTTTGCCTATGTGTTATGTTTTTCCTTCCAAGATTCCCTTTAAGTATCATTTTAAAGCCATATAGAAATACTAAGATGTATTGAAGATGGAGTGCCAGTGAATGTCCAACTTTCTCAATCTGTTTCTACATGAAGTTAAAAGGACTTACTAAAGTGTGAAAAATGCAGTCCTTCAGCATTTTTGGTTTGTTTTGTATGTACCCATAAAACAACCACTATAAAGGACCTTCTAAATGAAGTAACTGTCTGTTTTGATACAAGTAGCCTTAGTCTCTGCTTCATTTCTTAAGGAAATCAGTCCCATTTTTATGTCCTCTACTTCCTGATTTTTTTTTAGTTGAAAGCACTCAAAGGCCTTTAAATAGAGCATCTTAAAAATTATCTAATCTTTATTGTTTCTTTGATGGTTCTGATTTCACGGACATACAGATTCCTCTCAGTGGTACATATACTCTTAGATGATGGGGATGCTATCTTTTTTTTTATCTCTAATAGGAATGGACAACACTTATAAAATTCAGGTATATCTACACTGAGTCACTATGTTAGGCTTATGTCCAAGGAGACAGATTTACATGAAGTGAGTTCATAGTAATTTCTCTCTTGAAGCCATAGCTAAGAAATGGTTTAATCTTATGCTCCCAGTTAGCAAAAGTTTGAAAAATGTGCTTTGAGTTGGGATTCTAGGGGAGGAGACAAGATGGTGGAGTAGAAAGACACATATATGCTAGCTCCCAAACCCACAGCCTATAAAATACCTGTAAGGAGGAACTCCCAACAAGTTCTGGAGCAGAGGAAGCCATGGAATGACTGAGTGGAGGATATTTCTGTTTCAGAGAGACCAGAAAAACCGACACTGGAGGTCTGTCACACACCAGACTGGAGCGGAGCCCAGCCCTACACTGGCTGCGTGGCCCTGGGGGGAGTGAATCTAGGCAGGCTTCAGGGACTGAATCTCCAGTGGTCGCGCAATTCCCTCCACCCACAGGCACACAGATCAGTGAGAGGGGAGCAGGGTGTGTCAATAACTCAGGAGGCAAGGTGGGTGTGGAAAAGAATCTCAGAAGTAACTGGCTGGGAAAATGCCCAGAAAAGGGAAAAAAAAGTAAGAACATAGAAGGTTACTTTCTTGGTGAATGGATATTTCCTCCTTTCCTTTCTGATGAGGAAGAACAATGATTACCATCAGGGAAAGACACAGAAGTCAAGGCTTCTGAATCCCAAACATCAGAAATAAATATTCAATGGGCTCAGGTCATGGAAGAGCTCAAAAAGGATTTTGAAAATCAAGTTAGACAGGTGGAGGAAAAATTGGGAAGAGAAATGAGAGAGATGCAAGAAAAGCATGAAAAACAGGTTAGTACCTTGCTAAAAGAGACCCAAAAAAATGCTGAAGAAAATAACACCTTGAAAAAAAATAGGGATTCTAGAAATTTGCTAGGAAAATTCACACTCTATTATATGGCTCCCAGAACTGGTCCTAACCCTATTACCTTGAACAAAGGGACACAGGGAAGTGAGTAGTACAAGATCAGGGTTGAGAAGAGGTGATTAAGAGAAATAAGATTGGATCATTCAGATTCAACCTTTAACAGAATAATCAAGTGATTAAGAAGGAATGCCATTTGTACCCACAAGAAAGAAGGTCATGGATGGGGAAGGGAGAGGGTCAGGGCAAGGAACCCTTTGTATTTGGCATTTCTTTAGATGCTCCAGCCAGCTGAGTGAAAGTCTTCAGTGAAAAACAAGACTACCCTCCTCTAACAAAAAGATTTTAAAAAGCACAGTGTACTATCTCCCAATGCTCTCCTTAACTTTTGCATTTCATGATCTTGCTTGGAGTCATTGTTTTAAGCAAGGGAACTGCGGATATTACTAACACCAACCTCTGCAGTTCCGTTGCTCTCTGTGTTTCAGGAAGACTCTGCCACCTCTTTCTTGACCTTTCTTCCTCCTGAGGTTCCCCCCAAAGCTCTCCCTAGTGTGGAAAACAAACAGAAAACTACCCTCAACTCCTGGTATCCCATTATCTTTCTTTCTTCACACCACAGAAAAAAATATATTTCCGGAGTTTTGGAAGCCAGCCAAAGTGAGGACAGAGGGCTATGAACATGAAAAAGAAATAAACTTAGATCCTGGAGACAAAATGAGGTCTATTTTGTTCACTTATAAATTTAGGACACAATGGAATGATGTCTGTCCAATTAAAGATTTACATTTGATAAAACTCACTTGTAGGAGGCAGCATCTTCTGAAAGAAAGAAAAAAAAGATTGAGAATCAGGAAAGACTCGAGTTGACATACTGCATAAGAGTGGTATGTGACCTAGATAAATCTTTTTATCTCTGTGTGCTGAATTTGAGGACTTTTAAGATTCATTCCACCTATAAACACATAATCACAAGACTTTATTTTATCACAGAATCAAGATGATAGAATTTCTAAGTTGATATGGGACACAAAAGTAAAACTCATGAAAATAAAAGAAAAAAATAAAGAAACAGAAAATCTATCTATAAAACACAACAATAAAACCCATCACCACTAACAACAATTGATTTTCATGGCAAAAAGGACTTCATGACTTCTAAGTCCCTTGCAACTCAAAATCCGTGACCCTCCGATTGTAAATGGCCATCAAAAGTTTAAAGGAATATACAGCCTGCTACAGGAGCCCCTTCTGCTTTAGAGATTTGTTGTTAATAATCATTCATTATTTCTACTATACTTGAAAATTGATAAAAAAAAAAAACCTGAATATAGAATTTTCTCTAAGAAACATAAATCTAATACAAAACAAACTAGATATAGTGTGCCTAAATCTCCTGAATACAAATGCAAAATTCTTGAAGGCAAGGATGATTTCTTTTTTCTTTTTCCTTTGTCCTCCTTTCCTCCCAGTGCCTCACACATACTTGGCTATGTGTTTATTGATTTAAAGTCAATAAGAGTTTTTTAAAGAATATGACAATTTATGAAACTGGAAAAATTGAACCAGTTTTGAAATGACAGCTTTCATTTGGTATTAAATCCATCAGTAGGGGAAGAGCCAAGATGGTGGAGTAGAAAGATTTACATATGCTAGCTCTGAACCCACAACCCATAAATTTCCTGTAAAAAGAGCTCCCCACAAATTCTGGAGCAGTGGAAGCCACGCAGCAACACAGTTCAGGATATTTCCATTCCAGAGAGCCCTGAAAAACCACCACCAAAGGTCCATCACACACTGGACAGCAGAGCCCAGCCCTGCCCTGGCTGCGTGGCCTGAGAGGAGCAGATCCAAGCAGGCTTCAGGGACAGAACCTCTGGCAGCCTCGAAGGTCCCTCCATCCACAGGCGCTACAGGTCAGTGAGAGAGACTTGTGGGCTGGCCGAGAGGGGAGAAGGGTGTCTTCATAACTCAGGCCCCCTCGGGAGGCAGCGGCAGAGGCAGCTGTGGCCAGGAGCTCCTGGAGCAGAAAGGACCTGAGATCCATTACTGAGCATAAACCACCTGAGGGAATTGAGCCTGGGAGGCGGCCCTGCCCCCACCTGAGAACCTGAATTTAATCTTACCCTGAATAGCAGCCCTGGCCCCCACTGAAAGCCCTGAGGCTGGGGAGCAGCATTCGAATCTCAGACCCTAAGCACTGGCTGGGCGGATCTAGGTGGGGGTAGAGAGGAATCTCAGAAGTCAAGTAACTGACTGGGAAAATGTCCAGAAAAGGGAAAAAAAAATAAGACCACAGATAGTTATTTTCTTGGTGAACAGATATTTCCTCCTTTCCTTTCTGATGAGGAAGAACAATGTTTACCATCAGGGAAAGACATAGAAGTCAAGGCCTCTATATCCCAAACATATGAAATAGATATCCAATGGGCTCAGGCCATGGAAGAGCTCAGAAAGGATTTTGAAAATCAAGTTAGACAGGTGGAGGAAAAAGTGGGAAGAGAAATGAGAGAGATGCAAGAAAAGCATGAAAAACGGGTCAATACCTTGCTAAAGGAGACCCAAAAAAATGCTGAAGAAAATAACACCATGAAAAATAGGCTAGCTCAATTGGTAAAAGAGGTTCAAAAAGCCAATGAGGAGAAGAATGCTTTCAAAAGCAGAAGTAGCCAAATGGAAAAAGAGGTTCAAAATCTCACTGAAGAAAATAGTTCTCTCAAAATTAGAATGGAACAGATGGAGACTAAGGACTTTATGAGAAACCAAGAAATCACAAAAAACCAAAAGAATGAAAAAATGGAAGAGAATGTGAAATATCTCATTGGAAAAACAACTGACCTGGAAAATAGATCCAGGAGAGACAATTTAAAAATTATGGGACTACCTGAAAGCCATGATCAAAAAAATAGCCCAGATATCATCTTTCATGAAATTATGAAGGAAAACTGCCCTGAGATTCTAGAAACAGAGGGCAAAATAGTATTCAAGGAATCCGCCGATCACTGCCTGAAAGAGATCCAAAATGAGAAACTCCTAGGAACATTGTGGCCAAATTCCAGAGTTCCCAGGTCAAGGAGAAAATATTGCAAGCAGCTAGAAATAAATAATTCCAGTATTGTGGAAATACAATCAGGATAACACAAGATCTAGCAGCTTCTACATTAAGGGCTCGAAGGGCATGGAATAGGATATTACAGAAGTCAAAGGCACTACGACTCAAACCAAGAATCACCCACCCATCAAAACTGAGTATAATACTTCAGGGGAAAATATGGTCTTTCAATGAAATAGAGGACTTTCAAGCATTCTTGATGAAAAGGCCAGAGCTGAAAAGAAAGTTTGACATTCAAACACAAGAATGAGAAGAAGCATGAGAAAGCATACAGCAAAGATTCGAAGTCATAAGGGACTTACCAAAGTTGAAATTTTTACATTCCTACATGGAAAGACAATATCTGCAACTCTTAAAACTTTTTAGTACCTGGGTAGTTGGTGGGACTACACACACATGCACACACATGCACACACACGTACACGTGTGCATGCACACACATACACACATGCACACACACAAAGAGAGCACAGAGTGAATTGAATAGGATGGGATCATATCTTAAAAGAAATTAAGATAAACGGTGAGAGAGAAATGTAGTGGGTGGAGAGAGGATGAAATGGAATGGGGTAAATTATCTCTCATAGAAGAGGCAAGCAGGAGATGTTTTAGTGGAGCTGAAAATAAACAGGAAGTTACTCTCATCACATTCGACTAAAGGAAGGAATAAAATTCACACTTATTTTGGTATGAAAACCTATCTTACAATACAGGAAAATGGGGGAGAAGGAGATAAGCAGGGTGGGGGGGATCCTGGAAGGGAGGGCAATGGGAGGAGGGAGCAATTTGAAGTCAACACTCTTGGGGAGGGACAGGATCAAAAGACAGAATAGAAACAATGGGGGGCAGGATATGATGGAGGGAAATATAGTTAGTCTTACACAACACAACTATTATGGGAGTCACTTGCAAAACTACACAGATATGTCCTATATGAAATTTCCTGCCTTCCCAAAGGGAATGGGTGGGGACGGAGGGATGGGGAGTATTTGGAACTCAAAGTTTTAGGAATAGCTGTCGAGTATTGTTCTTGCTACTAGGAAATAAAAATACAGGTAATGGAGAATAGACAGTCATCTGGCCCTACAGGTCAAAAGAGAAGATGGGGACAAGAGAAGGGAGGGAGGATAGAAGAGAGGGCAGATTGGTGATCGGGGATATTAGAATGTTCGGTGTACTGAGGTGGGGGGAGGGGACAAATGGGGAGGAAATTTGGAACCCAAAATTTTGTGAAAATGAATTTAAAAAGTCATGACCCTGCTAGCTTTGTGACAGTGACCCTGTGGAAGTCAATGAAACTTTCAATTTCCTAGGCAATTTGGTCTGTAAATTAGAGGTGATTTGGCATGGTGGAAGTATTTTTCACACAGAGTCTCTCACACTAAGAAAATCCATGCCTAGTGTTGTAAGAGAATAGGGATAAGAAGAAAAATAACATATGTGGAAGAAGGATAAGATAATATTTGTAAATATTGCCTTGGATATCATTAATTTTGTTTTAATCCCTTCTATTATTTTCCTACTTATTAGTATTTTATTTTTCCAATTACATATAAAGATAGTTTTCAGCATTCACTTTTGTAAGAGTTTGAGTTTCAATTTTTCTTCGTCTTCCTTTCTCCCTTACCCAAGTTGTCAAGTAATCTAATAGGCTATACATATCCAATCATATTAAACATATTTCCACTTTAGTCAGGTTGTGAAAAAAAGAATCAGAACAAAAGGGAAAAACCAGGAGAAATAAAATAAGAGAGAAAACAGTATGTTTTGATTTGTATTTAGACATCGTAGTTGTCTTCCTGAATTGAATTAGATCATTGTATTGCTGAGAAGAGTTCAATCTATTAAAACTGATCATCACATAATCTTGCTGTTACTGTGTATAATGTTCTCTTGGTTCTTCTCACTTACTCAGTATCAGTTCATGTAAATCTTTCCAGGTTTTCTGAAATTTGCCTTATTATCATCTCTTAGAGAACAACAGTATTCCATCATGTTCATATACCACAACTTGTTCAGTCATTCACCAATTGATGGGCATCCCCTCAATTTTCAATATTTGCTACCATAAAAAAAAAACAAACCAAATATCTATAAATAGGGTTGTATTTATGGATCCTTTCCCCATTTTTATGATCTCTTTGGGACACAAACCTAGAAGTGATATTGCTGGGTCAAAAGATATGCACAGTTTTATGGCCCTTTGGGCATAGTTCTAAATTGCTCTCCAGAATAGTTGGATCAGTTCACAACTCCTCCAATAATTCATTAGTTTTCAAATTTTCCAATATCTCCAATATTTATCATTTTCTTTTTCTGTCCTATTAGGCACTCTGATAAGTGTGATGTGTTTGGATGTCATTTAAATAGCAACAGCCTGGAAATTAAGAATCTTCATTGGGTTGAAAATTACGTCAATGGAAATGGCATATTATTTTAACACTAGGACCAGGCATATTCATAAAAACAGTCTTTTAAAAAATATAACTTATTGTAATGTCTGATAACTGTGCAAATGCACTCACCAAATAATTACATGCAAATAAAATTTTAGCATCAAAATAAACATTATTATCTTACAATCTTTATATTTTTTGCCTTATTTATAAAACAAGATATACTGTGTTAATTGATGTAGTGTGGTCCTTTGAGGTTTTCTTAAATTCTGACATTTCTATTAAAACATCCAGTGGGGGGGGTGAAATCAAGATGGCGGAGTAGAAAGACTCACGTATGCTAGCTCCGAACCCACAGCCCATGGATTTAATGTAAGAAGAGCTCCCCACAAGTTCTGGATCACTGCAGGGTGTGCGGAAACACAGTGGAAGAGAGTTCCGTTCCAGAGAGCCCTGGAGAGCCATCCCCAGGGTCCGTCGCGCCCCGGAAAGTGGACCCCACCCCAGTGCTGCCCTGGCCGGGGGGCCCCAAAGGACCTGATCTGAGCAAGCTTCAGGGACTGAACCTCTGGTGGCAGGAAGGTCCCTCTGCCCACAGACTCTACAGGTCACTGAGAGACAGGTCTGGGCTGGCTGAGAGGGGAGCGGGGTGTCTCCGTAACTTGGGCCCCATTGGGAGGAAGCTGCGGAGGCAGAGGCAGAGGCAGGAAGTGGCAGAGGCAGCAGCGGCCCCCAGGACTCCCTGAGCAGCAGGCAGGATCTTCATTACTGAAGGTTTCTGCATAAACCACCTGAAGGAGCTGAGACAGGGAGGTGGCACTGCCCCAACCCGCTCCATTACTGAAGGTTTCTCCATAAAGCCCCTGAAGGAACTGAGCCTGGGACCCTGTCCCACCCCCACCCGATCCATTACTGAAGGTCTCTGCATAAAGCCCCTGAGGGAACTGAGCCTGGGAGGTGGCCCTGCCCCCACCCCAGCACCAGAACTAAAACTCACATTGAATAGCAGCTGCGCCTGCCGTGGAAAGCCCATTTGAATGTCAGACCCCAAGCACTAGCTAGGCAGATCTAGGCAGGGGTGGACAGGAATCTCAGAAGTCAAGTAACTGGCTGTGAAAATGCCCAGAAAAGGGAAGAAAAATAAGACTATAGAGAGCTTTTTGGAGCAGGTACAAATGTTCCCGCCATTCGGTTCTGACGACAAGGAAATATTCTTGCCATCAGGGAAAGAAGTGGAGGGTGGGGCCTCAGTACCCCAGACATCCCAGGGGCATGTCGGGTGGGCTCAGGCCTTGGAAGAGCTCAAAAAAGATTTTGAAAAGCAAGTTAGACAAGTGGAGGAAAAACTGGGAAGAGAAATGAGAGAGATGCAAGAAAAGTATGAAAAACCAGTCAATACCTTGGTAAAGGAGACCCCAAAAAATGCTGAAGGAAATAACACCTTGAAAGATAGGCTCACTCAATTGGCAAAAGAGGTTCAAAAAGCCAATGAGGAGAAGAATGCTTTCAAAAGCAGAATTAGCCAAATGGAAAAAGAGGTTCAAAAGCTCAGTGAAGAGAATAGTTCTCTCAAAATTAGAATGGAACAGATAGATTCTAAAGACTTTCTGAGAAACAAAGAAATTATAAAACAAAACCAAAAGAATGAAAAAATGTAAGAGAATGTGAAATATTTCATGGGAAGAACAACTGACCTGGAAAATAGATCCAGGAGAGACAATTTAAAAATTATGGTACTACCTGAAAGTCATGATCAAAAAAAGAGCCTAGACATTATCTTCCATGAAATTATCAAGGAAAACTGCCGTGACATTCTACAACCAGAGGGCTAAATAAGTATTGAAAGAATCCATCAATCACTACCTGAAAGAGATCCAAAAAGAGAAACTCCTAGGAATATTGTGGCCAAATTCCAGAGTTACCAGGTCAAGGAGAAAATATTGCAAGCAGCTAGAAAGAAACAATTCCAGTATTGTGGAAATAAAATCAGGATAACTCAAGATCTAGCAGCTTCTACTTTAAGAGACTGAAGGGCATGGAATAGGATATTCCAGAAGTCAAAGGAACTAGGACTCAAACCAAGAATCACCTGCCCAGCTAAACTGAGTATAATACTTCAGGGGAAAAGATGGTCTTTCAATGAAACAGAGGACTTTCATGCATTCTTGATGCAAAGACCAGAGATGAAAAATTTGACTTTCAAACACAAGAATGAGAAGAAGAATGAAAAAGTAAACAGCAAAGAGAAATCATAAGGGACTTACCATAAGTGAACTGTTTCCATTCCATTCCTACATGGAAAGACAATATTTGTAACTCTTAAAACTTTTCAGTATCTGGGTAGTTGGTGGGAACACACACACACATGTACACGCATGCATGCACACACACATACACACATGCACGTACATACAGAGACAGAGAGCACAGAGTGAATTGAATAGGATGGGACCATATCTTAAAAGAAATTAAGGTAAATGATGAGAGAGAAAGGTAGATGGAGGAAAGAGTGTGAATTGGAATGGGGTAAATTATATGTCATTTAAGAGGCAAGCAGGAAACTTTTAATGGAGGGAAAAAGAGGAGAGCTGAGGGGAAAAAAAAAACAAGAAGTTTACCCTCATCACATTTGACTAAAGGAAGGAATAAAATGCACACTCATTTTGGTATGAAAACCTATCCTCAGTACAGGAAAGTGGGGGAGAAGGAGATAAGCAAGGGGGGCGCATGATGGAAGGGAGGGCAATGGGAAGAGGGAGCAATTTGAAGTCAACACTCAGGGAGGGACAGGATTAAAAGACAGAATAGAAACAATGAGGGGCAGGATAGGATGGAGGGTAATTCAGTTAGTCTTACACAACACGACTATCATGGAAGTCATTTGCAAAACTACACAGATAGGGCCTGTATTGAATTGCCTGCCTTCCCAAAGGGAATGGGTGGGGAGGGAGGGATGGGGAGAATTTGGAACTCAAGTTTTAGGAACAACTGTTTAGTATTGTTGTTGCTACTAGGAAAGAAGACATACAGTTAATGAGGAATAGAAAGTCATCTGGCCCTACAGGACAAAAGAGAAGATGGGGACAAGAGAAGGGAGGGATGACAGAAGAGAAGGCAGATGGGAGATAGGGAAAATTAGATTGCTCGGTGTATTGGGGTGGGGGGAGGGGATAAAAGGGGAGAAAAGTTGGAACCCAAAATTTTGTGAAAATGAATGTAAAAAGTTAAATAAAAAAAAAAAACATCCAGTGGCCACAGCTTAAGGAATAAGTGTTGTTGACAGTAACATTGCTTATTATCATCCTCATCATAGTCATTACTTGTAGAAGCATTCACCTCATGCTCACTCTATTCTATAAAATATTCATCCCAAATATGATAAGGATGGAACAGTTTATTTCTTGTGAAGATATTCTTACATACATGCACAAACACATGTATAATAATATGGATATATTTATATGCATTTCTAGTGAATTCCAATTCTTTTCAGGTATGATATTTTGTGAAACTAGGGAGATTGAAAGTAGAAGAAAGGGGGAAAAATTCCAGAGAGGGGAGAAAGCCTAGAAGTTTAATTGAAGGGCTTTTAGCAAGTTACCCAGTTAGAAGAAATTAGCTTTAGACTCTGTGCAAACTGCATGAAAGCCCATCATTTAAATTGAAATAATGTGTTGATTAAAAGCATGAAAATTTGGTATATGAAAATAGAAGAAAAGAAACAAGTCAGAATTAACATGCTGACAAACATGCTTATGTTGCTTTTTACAATTGAAACACATTCTATTGGGTTTATCTCACTTAATCCACCCATATTCTCCATCCCTTTTAAACCCCTCCACTAGCCTCCATGTCCCCAAAATATTTCATGATTATTAAGGATGAATAATTTGTATTTAAGCACCATTTAGAGACTGGTGTGACCTAGAATAATAAACTGAATTAATTGATATAAAAATGTCCTTGGGAATTCTGCTATCTGGTATAAATAGACATTAAAATGTGTGAAGGAAATGATTTTGTATGTGGTAAGTCCTGTGTTTTGTTGATAGTGAATTCATAAAAAGAAACAATAATATGTTTTACCCATGTTTTAATCCTCTTGAGTTTGAATCAAGTTTTGAGGATTAAGTTTTGAGGAAAGGTATATTTTTTAATACATTAAAATGGGAAAATAAGGATGTCTTTATCACAGCATATGATTTGCTGACATGAATCACATCTGGATAATTTTTTCTGATTTTCCTTTTTCTTATTTGCTTTTTTTGGCTTTTGCTCTCTTTTTTTTTCTTCTGTTTAGATTTAAAATAATGAGGAAAGTGAGGTGTTGTCGAGACAGACATTAGATGAGGCATCAGGAAGACCTGTTTCAAATCCTGCTTTGACGCTTACTCTTATACAAATGATTTACACTGTGCTCATTTTCCTCATTTGTAACATGTGTTTGCTCCCTACGTCACTGAGTTGTTTTGAGGCTGAAACTTTAGAGTATGCATGACTTGGATGTGGACCAGTGCTGAGATGGGGAAACTCTCTTTACCAGCACAGGCCTTCCCACTTTTGTCTATATCACTCTCAGTTGAACAAAAGACGAAATTGCATTTAATAATGGTATGATCTAAAACTGGTTATCTAATGATTTCAGGGTTCTTATTACTATAGAAGGCTATGAAGTACTTTGAGCTCTTCCGTCCATGTGGCCCTGCAAATTTGCCTTTCAGTAAATTATTCTCTATGATTTCATAGCCACATTATAGAGAATATGATTTGAAATGATTCAATTAAAATAAATATTCCTTAAGTATTCATGATCTATCTGATATTTGGTATCAGGTAGACAGTAGGACTAAAAAAGATGAAATGCAAAATCGATTTTCAGGTAATGAATTTTGTCTTTAAAGGGGACCAAGGATGAAGGGAAATATTATTTAAGCAGAAGAGTTGATAGGGATGGCATAGGAAGAGTAGCTGAAAATCAGAATTTCCCTGGCTCCAGCTTGGAACATTTTTATTTACTTATGTGTATTTCCATTGCCTTTATCAGGCTCTCCATTATTTGCTCTAGTGGAGGCAAGCAGGAGCAGAGAGAACTTTTCAAGATTATTTAACTTCAGTCATCAATGCATTATGATGATTTTCCTAGCAGACTTATCTCCCCACTTTTGTTTTGCCAGGCTGATGACATTAAAATAAGTTTTCATTGTCTGGTGACACTGTGACTAAGCAGCATTGGAAGAAAGTTGATCGGTGGGTTTTAAACTGCTGCCAAAAAAATCTCTAAAGAAGTTAACTGTAATGCCTATCAGGAAGGCAATATTATATGAATGCTTTCACACAAGGAGAATGTAATGGTTTGCAGTGAATAGTTAGTTAGCTTGGAGGTAAGGGTAGTAGGTAGACTAGAATTATGTAGTACTGCTTTGGGCTGAGTTCAGGGTGCAAGGAAGCAGGGCATAAGGGATTTAGTGTCAACCTAAAACTGCAATCTAAAAATTCACATCTTTACATATTCTATAAGGCTTATACAATAGATGGTATAGCTTGAGTGATTGGAGGCGGGAAGAGATTTGAATAAAATATAATCTCTACTCAGCCTGAAATGGGCATGTTGAAGAGCAAACTAAGCACTTTTCATGAAAAAATATAGATATGTGATTTTTGCAGTAGAATATTTAAGAGTTGACATTAAGAAACCCTACATCAAATGTGTTGTCTTATTTTTTTCAAACTTTAAGATGCTATATAGAGTTATCCTTTTATAAAAGGAGCATATCTTCTAATTTTCAAAGAAATATACTATGGATATATGAACTAAGCAATATCAGAAAAGCCATAAGATGGGTTCCCAGAAACTACACATGCCAAACAGCCTCATTACTCTAAAGTTATACTTTTGCTAGTGGTGTTGAGATCCCTTGAGGCTTATTTTCTACAAAATAATAGATTAGACAGAACCAATCTGGGGTTTGAAGAGGTGACAATCTGCCATCTGGTCACCATTGGTTGACTGGCATTTCGTAATGAATGTTGGCTGACCCCTCCAGAAGTACATGGAGACTACCTCAGTACCTGAGGAAATTGGAACCTACAAGTGGAAACACTTGCTTTCAACCCTGTGATGGAATCCTGAGAGATGTCAGGTTGAGTCACATCTCATCAACATCACTTCACCCAGCAGTGCTCCGCATATCTGTCCATGGTACATTCCTTCTAAAATTGGAAGAAATTCTCCTGGTATAATGAGGCAGCTCTTGCTGCCCTAGGGAGCTAGTCTTTTCACACACATATCAGTGGAAAGAAAGATATTACTTATTTCAACCCAGCCCCATTTCTGGGGGTCAAAATGTGTCTTGAAGCTAAAAATCTCAATTTTACTGAATTAGTATAGTCCTTATTTACTCCCTCTAGAGCCAATATGTGGCATTATTATTATGTCAGTTCTTTCAATGATTTTATCATTAAAACAATCATTAAATATTTATTAAGGGGTTACTATGTGCAGTTTAGCATGCTAGACTCTGGGGATGCAAAGACAAAGCTGAAAAAAAAACTCTGCCTTCAGAAAGCTGGCATTGTATTGGGAGGGGTGGGGATAATGTGTGCATAATAAGTATATACCAAAGATATACAAAGAACATTTCTGGAGCAGGCAACTAGAGAAAGCAGAAAAGTCTTAATATCATGGGGAAAGATTTGACGTGAATGTTATTCTATGTATTTTATTGAAAATTGTATTTTTCTCCTTGAAATAATTAAAATCTATTATATATAAATATAAATATATATACACACACATATATACATATACATACATAAATATACATGCATACATACATTTTATATATATGTGTGTATATATATGTGTGCATACACACACACACACACACACACACACACACATATATATATATATATGGTACAGACAACATTTATCCATGGCTTTTACTAAATAGACATGTGCATGCATGTACCTACCCAAACACAACCACAGTGTTCTGAAAAGACTATGCGTGTGCACACATATTTGTGTGTATACTTTAATAACTTATAATTTCAATAAGACTTATGAGATTATTTATTCTTGAATTGTGATATATATTCAAGGAAGTTGGGTTGTGTTGGTTCCATTGTTGGGTCTGAAGTCAGGAAGACCTGAATCCAAATTTGATCTCACTTACTTTGTAACACTGGTCAAATCACTTAGTTTGCCCCAGTGTCTTCATTTCTAAATTGCCTACCTATAAGGATTGTGAGAGTCAAATGAGATAACATTTTTAAATGTTCGGTGAACCTTAAAGTGCTATAAAAAATGTAAGTAGTCATTGATATTGTATTTTCTGTTGCAGAAACAATATAATAGCACTGTTCCCAACCAACCTGGTGATGAATCTCTCTAAACTTACCTATGTTTGTCATCAGAAAACACACAAACACACATACACGCAAACAATCTTCTGCTGGTTCTGCACTTGAAAAGTTTTCCATTTGGGTAGATCCTGACAGATATTCTCCACACTTGCAAAGACCTCAAGAATTCAGGGTCATTGGGGCGGAGCCAAGATGGCGGAGTAGAAGGACGCACGTTTACGAGCTCCGAAACCAAAGCCCATGGAATTGGTGTAGAAAGAGTCCCCCATAGATTCTGGGTGAGTGCAAGGTGTGCAGAGGCAGAGTGGAGGAGATTTCCATTCCAGGGAGCCCTGAGGACCCATCCAAAGGGTCCGGCGCGCCCCGGAGAGTAAACCCGACCCCCAGCGCTGCCCTGGCCGAGGCCTCAGAGAAGCGGATCCCAGCAGGCTTCAGAGACGGAAGCTGAAGCAGCCGGGAAAGTCCCTCCGCCCACAGAAGCAGGTCAGTGAGAGAGGCTGGGCTGAAGGAGAGGGGAAGCGGGGCGTCTCCGTGACTCGGGCCCCCTCGGGAGGAAGCGGCGGCGGCAGGGACGGGGGCAGGAAGCTGCGGAGGCAGAGGTGTGGGCGGCGGCTGAGGCGGCAGCGGCCCAAGACTCAGGAATCCCCCAGCAGCAGGCAGGATCTTCATTACGGAAGATTCCCGCATAAAACCTGACGGAGCTGAGCCTGGGAGACGGCCCTGCCCCCACGCCGCTCTGTTGCTGAAGGTTTCTGCTCGGGACCCCCAGGGGAGCTGAGATTGGGAGGCGGGCCCCCCACCCCGCCCCCACCCGCTCCATTCCTGAAAGTCTCTGCATAAAACCCCCGAGGGATCAGAATCTCGGAGACGGCCCTGGCCCCACCCCAGCACCTGAACTAAAGCTTACTGATTGACAGCCAGCAGGAGGAAAGCCCATTTAAATCTCAGAGGCCAAGCACTAGCTGGGCAGATCCAGGCGGGGGTGGAAAGGAATCTCAGAAGTCAAGTAACTGGCTGGGAAAATGCCTAGAAAAGGGAAGAAAAATAAGACTTTAGAGAGTTTTTTCCAACAAATGCAAATGATCCCGACCTTCGGATCTGACGAAGATGAGGACGTATTCTTGCCATCAGGGAAAGACGTGGAGGGCGGGGCCTCAGTACCCCAGACACCCCAGGGGGGTGGTGGGTGGGCTCAGGCCCTGGAAGAGCTCAAAAAGGATTTTGAAAAGCAAGTTAGACAGGTGGAGGAAAAACTGGGAAGAAAAATGTCAGAGATGCAACAAAAGTATGAAAAACAGGTCAATACCTTGGTAAAGGAGACCCAAAAAAATGCTGAGGAAATTAACACCTTGAAAAATAGGCTCACCCAATTGGCAAAGGAGGTTCAAAAAGCCAACGAGGAGAAGAATGCTTTCAAAAGCAGAATGAGCCAAATGGAAAAAGAGGCTCAAAAGCTCACTGAATTTAATAGCTCTCTCAAAATTAGAATGGAACAGATGGAGTCTAATGACTTTATGAGAAACCAAGAAATCACCAAACAAAACCAAAAGAACGAAAAAATGGAAGAGAATGTGAAATATCTCATGGGAAAAACAACTGACCTGGAAAATAGATCCAGGAGAGACAATTTAAAAATTATGGGACTACCTGAAAGTCATGATCAAAAAAAGAGCCTAGACATCATCTTCCATGAAATTATCAAGGAAAACTGCCCTGACATTCTAGAACCAGAGGGCAAAATAAGTATTGAAAGAATCCATCGATCACCACCTGAAAGAGATCCAAAAAGAGAAACTCCTAGGAACATTGTGGCCAAATTCCAGAACTCCCAGCTCAAGGAAAAAATCTTACAAGCAGCTAGAAAGAAACAATTCCAGTACTGTGGAAATACAATCAGGATAACCCAAGATCTAGCAGCTTCTACATTAAGGGACCGAAGGGCGTGGAATAGGATATTCCACAAGGCAAAGGAACTAGGACTCAAACCAAGAATCACCTACCCAGCTAAACTGAGTATAATACTTCAAGGAAAAATATGGTCTTTCAATGAAACAGAGGACTTTCAATCATTCTTGATGAAAAAACCAGAGCTGAAAAGAAAATTTGACTTTCAAACACAAGAATGAGAAGAAGCATGAAAAAGTAAACAGCAAAGAGAAGTCTTAAGGGACTTACCATGAGTGAACTGTTTACATTCCTACATGGAAAGACAATATTTGTAACTCTTAAAACTTTTCAGTATCTGGGTAGTTGGTGGGACCGCACATACACATGTACACGCATGCACACACATACACACATGCACACACATACAGAGATAGAGAGCACAGATTGAACTGAATAGGATGGGACCATACCTTAAAAGAAACTAGGGTAAATGTTGAGAGAGAAATGTAGGGGGAGGGAAAGGGAAGGGGGTAATTATATGTCATTTAAGAGGCAGGTAGTTTTTCTTAGTGGAGGGAAAAAGAGGAGAGCTGAGAAAAAAAAAAAACAAAAACAAAAACAAGAAGTTTACCCTCATCACATTTGACTAAACGAAGGAGTGAAATGCACACTCATTTTGGTATGAAAACCTATCTTACAGTATAAGAAAGTGGGGAAGAAAGAGATATTGCAAGGGGGGGGATGATGGAAGGGAGGGCAAAGGGAGGAGGGAACAATTTGAAGTCAACACTTGGGGAGGGACAGGATCAAAAGACAGAAGAGAAACAATGAGGGGCAGGTTAGGAGGGATGGTAATCCAGTTAGTCTTACACAACACGACTATCAGGGAGATCATTGGCAAAACTACACAGATATGGCCTATATTGAATTGCCTGCTGTCCCAAAGGGAATGGGTGGGGAGGGAGGGATGGGGAGAATTTGGAACTCAAAGTTTTAGGAACAACTGTTTAGTATTGTTGTTGCAACTAGGAAAGAAGACATACAGTTAAGGAGGAATAGAAAGTCATCTGGTCCTACAGGAGAAAAGAGAAGATGGAGACAAGAGAAGGGAGAGATGACAGAAGAGAGGGCAGATTGGAGATAGGAAAAATTAGATTGCTTGGGGTATTGGGGTGGGGGGAGGGGATAAAAGGGGAGAAAATTTGGAACCCAAAAATTTGTGAAAATGATTGTAAAAAATTTAAATAAATAAATAAATTAAAAAAAAAAAAAAGAATTCAGGGTCAGTTCTACCTCTAGTGAGTCATTACTTGGGCATGTAGTAGAGTTCTATGTCATGTGTCTTCCATAAAGTCCTACCTTGATATCTCATTATGGCATGAGGGTGATTCTCAATTCTGGAAAAAAATTTCCCAGGGAACACAATTACAGATTCTAATGTACCAGAAAGGCTTTGCTTGGCAATGTTTTTACTGCAAAGCAGATTGTTTCTTAAAGACCAGTAATAAGACTCTGTTACAAGAAATTCATCACCAGTACACTGACCACTTGGTAATGAAGAAACGATTTAACAACGATGACCCGTGAAGTATATAATGTCCCTTACTTCCGTGAAGCTTCCTTTAACTTTTCCAGCAACTATGGTAAAATAAATGAAAAACAAAGTTAAAAGGAAGATTAAAAATAATACAATATTGAAATTGTCTATAAACGTTTTCTTTCGTGGTACTTGTGAGATCTTTGTCCAATGACCCATGAGTGATCATTCTGTTGAACTCAGTCACAGTGATGATGGCATTTTTATTATAAACAAAACAATAACTGCGTTTACATCTGTATCTGGGGCAGATTATACAAAGGTACAATTAAATGAGACTAGAATTACACAAAAGACAGAAAGCAAGCTGAATTGCCTTCAGGAAATATCAAAGTTCATTTAATACTGCAAGCTTCTCCTGTAATCACATTTCTACCTTTTCAATTCCAATATTCTCATTGATATTGAATGCCTTTGAGACATAAAACTCAACATTCTATGAAGAGATGAAGATGATTATCCCACAGAAGACAAAGGAGAAGGGGAATGGTGGGTACGGGTGGGTAGCAACATATAACCAACGAAGAACTGCAAAGAATAAATGGAATAAAACAACAAGGAAATTAATGATAAGAGGATGGGATGATTTGGTCACATGAAGAAGGTGAGGAATTACAGTACTAGTAACAACAGGAGTAAACATATAACCTTGTTAGATTGGCAAAAACAATTTTCATGAATTTTTCTCTTGATCAAATGAAGTAGACATTTTCATCATTTTATTGATAAATTATTGATTTTAGGGAAAAGTGAGGAAAGCCCTCAGGTCCCTCTGTGGAGATATCAAGGAAGAATATGAACAATTATCACTCACCATATTCAGGTTTAAATAGCTTGCAGTCTGTATGGTTGGGGGAACAGGCACCTAAAATGATGAGCTCACAAGTCCATTTTAGTGTTTGATTTCACATTATCTGTTGATTGTTCCCAAGGGCCAAGTGATGAATGAAAATAACACCAGTCTTAAAGCAAAAGACTTGCCTCCTAGTATCAGCTATTACTAGCTAGCTGTGTGACTTATGGCACGTTTCTGAAATTTTCTGGGCCTTAATTCTCCTTAAATGAAGCAGGGTGGGCTAAGTGGCTGCCAATCGCCCCTTTATTATGTAACTCCCTCTACATGTTCTCAAGTTTGACTACAATGTAATAGAACCGATTTGCTTGTTGCTCATGAAATCAGTCTCAATACATGCAAGTCACACATCCTGTATTGCTATGTTGTCTCTATATCCAGATGTTGGTTGACTGGATTATTAGTCACAGGAGTTAGGCACCTGAAATCTACAGAGAAGCATTTTCTAAGAAAGTGGATCTTCTCTCTCCACTCAGAGGAAAGTTAGAGAAACAAGGAAAGAAGTCAGGGTGAATGGAGCACTACTATTTTGTGCATCTGGGAATGCACATGCCCACTCTTTTCCCTCATAGAACTATAAGAAATAGGGAACTCATTGATTACAAAATGACTACTAATATTTCATCTTTCATTTTGCTTGGAGAATCTTGATTCATGGAACCAGTATGAGAAATGCTATTACTATGAACTAGTTCCTTCTGTTTTTGTTCAAGTAATCCTTGTATTTTTTAATGTGGTTAAAAATCATAGTGTCTGTCCAAAGGGCTATAAGAATGTGTATAACCTTTGAACCAGGAATACTGATTCTAGGACTGTATTCCAAAGAGATCATAAAAATGGGGTCCCACATGTATAAAAATATTTATAGCAGCTCTTTTTATGGTGGCCAAGAATTGGAAATTGAGGGGATACCCATCAACTGGGGAACGAATGGGCAAGTTGTATATGAATGCAATGTAATACTATTTGCTATAAGAAATGACAAACAGGCAGGTGTCATAAAAACCTAGAGAGTCTTATATGAACTGAAATGAGTAGAACCAGGAGAACATTATACACAATAACAGCCACAGTGTATGATGACTGTTTGTGATAGACTTAACCCTTCACAGAAATGCAAGCACCTAAAATATTTACAGAAGACTCAAGATACAAAATGCCATCCACATCCAGAGGAAGAACTATGGAGCTGGAATGCAGAATGAAGAAGACTATTTTCTATTTTATGATGTTTTGTTTTTCTCATGGTTTCTCCCATTCGTTTTAATTCTTTTATGTAATGTGACCAATATGAAAATGTGTTTAATAAGGATCTATATGTTGAATCCACCATATAAGATTGTAAGTGTCTTGGGGTGAGAGGGGAGAAATTTTGGAACTTATGAAAATGATTGTTGAAAACTGAAAACAAATAAATTAATAAATTTTGGGAAAAAAATCCTACATTAGTCACATAAAAAAAAAAAACATAGTGTCTTCAATTCTTGTTTTTCTCCCAACCTAACCTCCATGATGTATGATACCTGCAACTTTAACCAATCAGTTCAAGTACATCCATTTATTAAGTACCTACTGTATGGCAGACACTATATTTGGCACTAGGGATACAAAATCATATAGGAAACAGTACCTGATCTTAAGGAAATTTTATTCTATATGAGGAGACAACATGTACATGTATAAGTGTCTAAAGAATATTTTTTCTCTAATATGCTCTAGGCGATACCAGATGGGATGATCAGCAAAGCTTATGTAGAAAGTAGCATTTTGGATTTAACTCTGTGCTCCATTCTAAAGTTGGGTAATCTTTGGAATATATTTGTTTAGGAGCCAGAAGATACAGAGAGGAAGGAGTTAAATTTTATTATTTTGTTTTTTTTTGTAAACTCAACAATACCCTCACCTCATAAACTAATTGATGGATTCTTTCATCTTACATGCAGCCGGTATCAAAACAGGCAAAGGGGAGTCTGAGTCAGAATTCTTTTCGATGGTACACATAATTTTATAGAAAGTTTCTCTCTTTAAGTGAGTTTATATCAGAATAAAATCATCACATCCTCCCCCAGATATGGTGTAATGGTAAAATGTCTTCATCAAGTGATATTTTGCTCCAGATATATGGGTTGCTTTCTGATAGAATGTTCTTTGGGATCCATTTATGAATTTGAAAGTATAGTAATTAGTCATGCATTCAGAATACAGAGAAATCCAAAAAAAATCCTCCCTATGTATTTAACTACTGAAATAAGTTTAACTACACACGCACACACATATACATCTACACACATCCTATATACATATATGCATATACTATATATACATACATATACATATATACATATATGATATTAAGGTCATCTTATGAGTTTAATATACAGGAATTCAATAGATATCTATATATGTGTGTATAAGCATATACACAGAGAGAAGTTAATGATATTGTAGTCATCTTAGTAGTTATATACAGTAATGTTATATACATGTGTGTGACTGTGTGTAAACACACATACATGCACATTCTTTTTGTTCAATCCATTAAACTATGAGGAAGGATCATTATATTCTTTCTACTTTCATCCTCGCCGTAATGCCTGGCACATAGTAGGCATTTAGTAAATACTTGTTGATTACCTCTGAGTGCCACTAAAACATTAGTAGCTCACATTTATAAAGCATATTACTGTTTACACAGTTCTTAACTCTCAACTTATTTGCTATTTAGGTAATGAAAACAATTTTCATGCATTACATTTGAAGTAGCTTAATGTTTACACTTAATTAGAACTGTTCAAAATTAAAAGGGTAATTTCTCCAAAAATAAAGATCAAAGGATACATGACTTTTAAATTCACTACTCAATAATACAAGGAATGCCTTGCTTTATAACTCTTTATTTTCTTATGAGCTTGAATTATGCAGAACTCTTGGCTTTTTTGTCTGGCTGTTTAGAATTTATAAAATAAAATGATATTATATGAATCCCAATTCAGAATTTTCCATGTGACTTATGACCTTTGGCAGCTAAATTCTGGGCTGATAAAGAATGTGCCTAATTTTGCTGGTTGATTCCTAAAACAATATATCTATATCTAGTCTTTCTCCCACCTAGAATTTACTCTGGGAACTGTTTTGATCAACTCACTCTATTAAAATAAACTGCATTTTTAATTGGGTTAAATATCACTCTAGTCAAGATTGAATATTTGTAGAGGCTAAAAGACAGACATTGAAATGTAAAGGGTAATACTTTCAGATAGAAAATAGACATTTTCTACCAAAGTGAGGGAGAGGTTGTGATCTGCAAGAGTCCAATTGTTCAAAGGAATTTGAGAGAGAGAGAGAGACAGACAGAGAAAGAGAAAGAGAGAGAGAGAGACAGAGAGAGAGAGAGAGAGAGAGAGAGAGAGAGAGAGAGAGAGAGAGAGAGAGAGAGAGAAAGAGAGAGAATTAAGGGCCTTCTATGTGTGAGCATTGCCTTAAGCAATGACAATAGAAGCAAGCAAGACTGTCCTACCCACAGGGTACTTATCTTACCATCTAATAGAGGAGCCTGTCCTACGATCTGTTGCTGGAAAACAAACATGTCAGTTTCCCAGTAGGTTATACTTTGCTATCATAGAATGTAAGAACCGTGCCTTTCTTGGCTCTGTTTCATATTAGATGAAGGAGAGTAGCAAAGCCTGGTGATGGATGCTTCCAAGTCATTCAATAAAGGCACTCCCTTTTCCTGTCATTGAAGAAAGTGAGAAACAAGAAGCATTTGATTTTGGAAGGTCTGTCTAGGGAATTTCATGGCAATGTGCTCAGAAATAAAATGTGGCATCCATCACTTTGTTTTGAGTTCTCTTGTGAGTGCATGAATTAATGAATGAATGATTCTACTGAAACCTAGTCATAATCCATTGGTGACACATCGATTGTCAATTTTCAGGGAATGCTTTATGTTATTTTCAAACTTCCTACTGCTTTCAGTCTGTAAAATACTTTCAAGTAATTCACTTGCTGATCTTCATCATGGCCTCATTTAAATAATAACAATAATATTAGACATTGTAGAGTTGTGGACAAAGGGCTGAGATTAGAATCAGGAAGACCTGAAAACAAACTGTGCCTCAGACACTCACTAATTATGTGATCCTGGGCAATTAAATTATTCTCTCCTGACACTAGTTTTCTCATCTGGGAAATGAAGGATGCAGACTCAATGGTCTTGCAGGTCCCTTCTAATTCTAAATATACAATCCTATGATCCTATGGGAGTCCATGGGTTATGTGACCAAAACAATCCATTAAACTTCGCAGTGTCTCAATTTAGGTTCAATCTGAACTGATTGTAGCAGGAAAGGGAGGAAAGAAAAGGGTATAAGTGGACTTTAGGTCATAAGAAAGTCATAAGTCATAAGAAAGAGATAACTAAATAGAAGGGAGTGAAATGAAGCTTAATGGTTGACTGAGACTTTCTCAAAATTGCAGTCCAGAATGGGATAGTAAGCAATTAGATTATGTGAGTCCGAGGATAAAAGTAAATAATAATAGTATGTTATATGGGGGAAATCATCAACTTTAGAATCAAGAGACCTGGGTTTAAAATTTGCCTCGTTCAACTATCAATCATTCGACTATAGTTAACTTACATAAGTCAAGTGCTTTTCAAAAGCTAATAGTCAACCAAAAATAGCTATAATGGAAACTGATATTCTCTACATGTTTCTGCATGTAACATGACGCTACCCTTAATGATCTATAAAGTAGGCATAATAAAGCTATCTATTCACAGGACTGTTGTAAGAAAAAGCATTGAATAAATATTAAAGTACTATGAAATTCCAGTCACTCAGATTATATTATATTCATGATTCTATGTATGTGCATGCATGTGTGTGTGTGTGCATGCACACATGTATGTGTGTGTGTCTGTGTGCGCATGTGTGTGTGTGGTCCCACCAACTACCCAGATACTGAAAAACTTTGAGAGTTACAAATATTGTCTTTCCATGTAGGAATGTAAACAGTTCACTTTTGGTAAGTCCCTTATGACTTCTCTTTGCTGTTTAATTTTTCATGCTTCCTCTCATTCTTGTGTTTGAAAGTCAAATTTTCTTTTCAGCTCTGGTCTTTTCATCAAGAATGCTTGAAAGTCTTCTCTTTCATCGAAAGACCATATTTTCCCCTGAAGTATTATACTCAGTTTTGCTGGGTAGGTGATTGTTGGTTTGAGTCCAAGTTCCTTTGACTTCTGGAATATCCTATTCCACGCCCTTCGATCCCTTAATGTAGAAGCTGCTAGATCTTGTGTTATCCTGATTGTATTTCCACAATACTGGAATTGTTTCTTTCTAACTGCTTGCAATATTTTCTCCTTGAGCTGGGAGTTCTGGAAATTGGCCACAATGTTCCTAGGAGTTTCTCTTTTTGGCTCTCTTTCAGTTGGTGATCGATGGATTCTTTCAATACTTATTTTGCCCTCTGGTTGTAGAATCTCAGGGCAGTTTTCCTCGATAGTTTCATGGAAGATGATGTCTAGGCTCTTTTTTTGATCATGACTTTCAGGTAGTGTCATAATTTTTAAATTGTCTCTCCTGGATCTATTTTCCAGGTCAGTTGTTTTTCCAGTGAAATATTTCACATTCTCTTCCATTTTTTCATTCTTTTGGTTTTGTTTTGTGATTTCTTGATTTCTCAGAAAGTCATTAGACTCCATCTGTTCCATTCTAATTTTGAGAGTACTATTCTCTTCAGTGAGCTTTGGAACCTCTTTTTCCTTTTGGCTAATTCTGCTTTTGAAAGCATTCTTCTCCTCATTGGCTTTTTGAACCTCTTTTGCCAATTGAGTGAGCCTATTTTTCAAGGTATTATTTTCTTCAGCATTTTTTTGGGTCTCCTTTAGCAAGGTATTGACCTGTTTTTCATGCTTTTCTTGCATCTCTCTCATTTCTCTTCCCAGTTTTTCCCCCACCTGTCTAACTTGATTTTCAAAATCCTTTTTGAGCTCTTCCATGGCCTAAGCCCATCGGACATCCACCTCGGATGTCTGTGATAGAGAGGCCCCGACCTCCACATCTTTCCCTGATGGTAAGAATCCTTCCTCGCCATCAGAATTGAAAGGCGGGAACATCTGAACCCCACCAAAGTATCTTTCTATAGTCTTATTTTTCTTCCCTTTTTTGGGCATTTTCCCAGCCAGTTACTTGACTTCTGAGATTCCTGTCCACCCCTGCCTAGATCTGCCCAGGTAGTCCTTGGGGTCTGAGATTCAAATGGGCTTTCCGGGGCAGGCGTAGCTGCTATTCAATGTGAGCTTAAGTTCTGATGCTTGGGTGGGGGCAGGGCCGTTTCCCAGACTCCGTTCCCTCTGGGGCTTTATGCAGAAACCTGAACTTCTGCCTTCTGGTCCAGGAGTCCCGGGGGCCCCGCCGCTGCCTCTGCCGCTCCCTCCCTTGCTGCCTCCCGAGGGGGCCCGAGTCACGGAGAAACCCGCTCCCCTCTCGGCCAGCCCAGACGTGTCTCTCACTGACCTGTAGCGTCTGTGGGTGGAGGGACCTTCCCGGCAGCCGGAGATTCCGTCCCTGAAGCCTGCTTGGATCTGCTCCTCTTGGCCGCATGGCCAGGCCAGCACAGGGGTGGGCTCTGCTTTCCGGGGCGTGACAGACCCCTGGCGACGGCTCTCCAGGGCTCTCTGGAACGGAAATCTTTTCCACCATGTTTCTGCGTGCCTTGCAGTGCTCCAGAATTCGTGGGTAGTTCTTCTTGCAGGAAACATATGGGCTGTGGGTTCAGAGCTACCATACATGAGTCTTTCTACTCTGTCATCTTGGCTCCACCCCCACATTTAAAGCCTAATTTAAACTTTTTATAACCCTATTTTTCTTACTATCATAGAAAATACATATTATTTAACATTGAAATGACATTTTTAGTTTTCAGTATAAAGAACACATTTTAAAAAATAAATAAATTTACAGAATAATGGTATTGCCTTATTCACTGGCACTTTCATGTACCAGGGTATAGCACATATGACATTTCTGATAGCAGTTTTTAAGGATTAATGCACCTTATTGAATCTACTTTTTATTAATATTGCATTAGAGGAAAGTAATTGTGTAAGTAATCACAAAATGCTATTTATTAGTAATGATGAAAGAACTTATATTTTACCAGATAGATTGGTACAATGTCATTTTTGTTTATCAGAATCTGCTGTTTTGTCCTTTGTTTTCTAAGAGGACTAGTAACATCGTAAGGTGATATTATCACCTTCATGACTTATGAATGAATTGGATTCATTCAGAACGAATGTACGACTAAGTTGCATAAAGTTGTCAGCCTTATCCTGTCTTCCTGAGTCATCAAAGTCCAGTGGCAAGACAAAAATCAAGATAACTGAAGAGGGTCATGGATGCAATGGATGAACTTATCATCTTGGGTGTCTCACTAAGCTCCAAGCACTCAACAGTCCCTACTTCAGCTGCTGTTATGTTTATTAGAATATGTTGTTTTCACTAGCCCATTCTGCTGGGGGAAGTCTTCACATGCTTGGCGTAAATATTTCCCTAAGTCACTGAAAGGGTTGAGGATAATTGACTGGCTTGAGATTTGCGAATCATCAGTTCCCCTTACCCTGTTTAACCCATCTGCCAAGATAATTTATCAGGATGTGGTGACTGTGTATTCTAAAGCTTCTTGAAGCCATAGGGAAGAACAGATTGCCAGATAGATACCAAAGGTAGATGAGTAGCCCTGAAAAGGGTTCATCAAACCCTCACACCAGAGGTGCTAGTCCTCCTTGAATACCCCATAGATTTCCCATATGGAAATCTACATTGATACTTTTATTGGCTTACATATTAGAGCTAGAAGGGAACTTAGAGACATATAGACCAATGTTTTCATTTTATGGATGAGGAAATTGATCCCTGAAGAGTTTATTATTTATCAAGGTAACACAACTTATATGTAACAAAAGCAGTACTTGAGACCAGATTCACTGCCTCTAGTGGTTTTGTGTTTTGTTTTGCTTTGTTTTTGCATTGTGCCATGATACCCTTGCAATTCTTTCTCTGAAATTCCTAGAGATTAACTATTTCTTTCTCTGCAAAATAGAGGATGCCTTTTTAGTATTCCTTATTTTGCCCTGGAGTTGATAATGAGTTTTCAAAAAGGACTTGGGTATGCCAACCAGGGACAAATTTTGCCAGATCCCTGCAAGCTTAGAAAGATTATGATTAGGAACTTGAGGTTAAGTCTAAGTAAGTTTGAAATAACTATTCATGCTAAGTTAGCCATCAAGTAATGAATTAGCAAGTACCAATATCTTCTAAAGACTTTTTAAAAAATCATCAACAGAGGATTAGTGGAAGATTTTCTTAACTCCATTTTAGTTTTGAGACATCACTAAATGTAGGAAAAAGAAAATCATGTTTTTGTTTCAGTCTTTATCTATCTATCTATCTATCTATCTATCTATCTATCTATCTATCTATCTATCCATCTATCTATAATTTGTTGTTCAGTAGTTTGAGTTGTGTTGGACTCTTTACGGTCCCATTTGGAATTTTCTTGACAAAGATACTGGACTGGCTTGTCATTTCCTTCTCCAGCTCATTTTACAGATGAGGAAATTGAAGCAAATAGGGTGATGTGACTTGCTCAGGGTCACACAAGTAAGTATCTGAGGCCATATTTTAACTCAGGAAGATGAGTCTTCCTGATACGAGGTCCAGCCCTCTATCCACTGTATCATCTAGCTGCTCATATATGTAATACTAGTTGATAATTATATTATGTGTAACATAATAATATAATATAAATATCATTTCTTTCTAGGAGTGTCCATTTCATGCAGTTGTTCAACTTTTGAAATTCCTAATATTTTTGTTTAGCTAACAATCATTTTTTGTATTAAAGAAAATCTAAATTTTTACTTCTTGCATTAGGTTTATGTTTTTCAATACCTCTCTTCTGACTTCAAGAAATTAATTCTAGTTTTAGGGATTCAAATTTTTTTTATTACTCATTGTTACCATCTAGAAATATCACCCATGACTTATGATATTAACCAGGATGAGACTCCAGCAAGATGTGAGGCCAGTTCAAGTAGTCTGCCAACAGTTCTTAATGTTGATGGTCTTTTATTTTATTGTTTTTTTATATATAAATTTATTTATTTAACTTTTTACAATTATTTTCACAAAATTTTGGGTTGCAAATTTTCTCCCCATTTGTCCCCTCCCCCAGCCCAATACTCCAAGCATTCTAATTTCCCCTATCACCAATCTGCCCTCTCTTTTATCATTCCTCCCTTATCTTGTCCCCATCTTCTCTTTTGTCCTGTAGGGCCAGATGACTTTCTGTTCCCTATTACCTGTATTTCTTATTTCCTAGTGCCAAGAACAATACTCAACAGTTGCTCCTAAAACTTTGAGTTCCAACTTCTCCCCATCCTTCCCTCCCCACCCATTCCCTTTGGGAAGGCAAGAAATTCAATATAGTTCATACCTGTGTAGTTTTGCAAATGACTTTGATAATAGTCGTGTTGTATAAGACTAACTGTATTTCCCTCCATCCATTCTGCCCCCCCCATTGTTTCTATCCTGTCTTTTGATCCTGTCCCTCCCCGAGTGTTGACTTCAAATTGCTCCCTCCTCCCATTGCCCTCCTTTCCATCATCCCCCCAATCCTGCTTATCCCCTTCTCCCCCACTTTCCTGTATTGTAAGATAGGTTTTCATACCAAAATGAGTGTGCATTTTATTCCTTCCTTTAATCGAATGTGATGAGAGTAAACTTCATGTTTTTCTCTCAGCTCTCCTCTTTCTCCCTCCACTAAAAAGTCTCCTGCCTGCCTCTTCTATGAGAGATAATTTGCCCCATTTCATTTCTCCCTCTTTCCTCCCAATACATTTCTCTATCACCACTTCATTTTTTTAAGATATGATCCCATCCTATTGAATTTACTCTGTGGTCTTTGTCTTTGTGTGTGCATGCATGTGTGTATGTGTGTGCGCACATGTACATGTGTGTGTGCATGTGTGTGTATGTGTGTGTATGTGTAATCTCTCCAACTACCCAGATACTGAAAAGTTTCAAGAGTTACAAATATTGTCTTTCCATGTAGGAATGTAAACAGTTCAACTTTGGTAAGTCCCTTATGACTTCTCTTTGCTCTTTACTTTTTCATGCTTCTCATTCTTGTGTTTGGAAGTCAAATTTTCTTTTCAGCTCTGGTCTTTTCATCAAGAATGCTTGAAAGTCCTCAATTTCATTGAAAGACCATATTTTCCCCTGAAGTATTATACTCAGTTTTGCTGGGTAGGCGATTGTTGGTTTGAGTCCAAGTTCCTTTGACTTCTGGAATATCCTATTCCATGCCCTTCAATCCCTTATTGTAGAAGCTGCAAGATCTTGTGTTATCCTGATTGTATTTCCACAATACTTGAATTGTTTCTTTCTAGCTGCCTGCAATATTTTCTCCTTGACCTGGGAATTCTGGAAATTGGCCACAATGGTCCTAGGAGTTTCTCTTTTCGGATCTCTTTCAGGTGGTGATCTGTGGATTCCTTGAATAGTTATTTTGCCCTCTGCTTCTAGAATATCAGGGCAGTTTTCCTTGATAATTTCATGAAAGATGATGTCTAGGCTCTTTTTTGATCCTGGCTTTCAGGTAGTCCCATAATTTTTAAATTGTCTCTCCTGGATCTATTTTCCAGGTCAGTTGTTTTTCCAATGAGATATTTCACATGGTCTTCCATTTTTTTCATTCTTTTGATTTTGTTTTGTGATTTCTTGGTTGCTCATAAAGTTATTAGCCTCCATCTGTTCCATTCTAATTTTGAGAGGACTATTTTCTTCAGTGAGATTTTGAACCTCTTTTTCCATTTGGGTAATTCTGCTTTTGAAAGCATTCTTCTCCTCATTGGCTTTTTGAACCTCTTTTGCCAATTGAGTTAGCCTATTTTCAAGGTGTTATTTTCTTCAGCATTTTTTGGGTCTCCTTTCACAAAGTATTGACCCGTTTTTCATGCTTTTCTTGCATCTCATTTCTCTTCCCAGTTTTTCCTCCACCTGTCTAACTTGACTTTCAAAATACTTTTTGAGCTCTTCCAGGCTTGAGCCTTTGGATATCTATTTCAGATATTTGGGATATAGAGGCCTTGACTTCTATGTCTTTCCCTGATGGTAAGCATTGTTCTTCCTCATCAGAAAGGAAAGGAGGAAATATCTGTTCACCAAGAAAATAACCTTCTATGGTCTTATTTTTTTTTTCCCTTTTCTGGGCATTTTCCCAGCAGTTACTTGAATTTTGAGATTCCTCTCCACCCCTGCCTCACTAGTGCTTGGCTTCTGAGATTCAAATGCTGCTTCCATGCCTCACGGCTTTCAGTGGGAGGTAGGGCTGCTATTCAGTGTGATTAATTTCAGGTTCTCAGGTGGGAGCAGGGCTGGCTGCCAGGTTCTGTTCTCTCAGTGGGTTTATGCAGAGACCTTCAGTAATGGACCCAATTTCATGCCCGCTTTGGGAGTTTCTGTCTGCTGCTTCCTCCGCTGTTGTCTCCTGAGGGGCCCTGAGTTACGGAGACACCCTGCTCCCCTCTCAGTCAGCCAAAAAGAGTCTTCCAATGACCTTCAGTATCTGTGGGCAGAGGGACCTTCACGGCCCACCAGAGATTCCGTCCCTGAAGTCTTCTTGGATCTGCTCCTCTTGGGGCCATACAGCTAAGGCAGGGCTGGGCTCTGTTCTGGGTCTAATGTGCGATGGACCTTTGATGTAGGTTTTTCAGGGTTCTCTGGAACAGAAATCTCCTCCACTCCATTGCTGTGCAGCTTCCACTGCTCCAGAATTTGTTGCGAGTTCTTTTTACAGGTAATTTATGGGCTGTGGGTTTGGAGCTAGCATATGTGAATCTTTCTACTCCACCATCTTGGCTCCTCCCCGATGATCTTTTATAAGGAACTCTTTTGTGCTCCTAGCTGCTTAACTCTTTTCTTGGCCCCGTTCTCATATTTCTCCAGTGTTTTGCTGCCATTATCTTTTTATTCTCAGCAGTCAATGTGGATTCCTCTCATGTTAATCACTTTTTTCTGCTACTACCTGGTATAATGGACATTTTCAGTGTCATTGTTGACCTCAGCCATCTTTTGCTCTTTCCTATGGTTCAGTTCTCCTCCTGATGTAAACCCATCAGCTGGATCCCATAATATTTACACAAAAAACACCGCTGATAGTGGCATAGCTCTTTTGAGTTAGACACAGCAGGATACAGTGAACAAGGTACTGAGTCCAGGATCAGAGACCTGGAATTCACTTCCCACCTTTCCTCACTTACGAAGTAATATTTAACAAATCTCTTTCCTTCTATCACCCTCACTTGGCTCATCTATAAAATGAGGGGGAGAGTCTAATCATTTCTTTCTATGAGTGTCCATTTCATGCAGTTGTTCAACTTCTAAAATTCCTGATATTTTATTTAACTAACAATCACTTTTTGTGTTAAAGAAAATCTAAATTTTTAGTTCTTGTATTAGGTTTACGTTTTTCAATACTTCTCTTCTGACTTCAAGAAATTACTTCTAGTTTTAGGCATCAAATTAGATAATCAAAGGTCTCTTTCACCACTAAATGATACCACGATATTATTATTCTGTGACAATAGAATGCCTCTGAGCTATTTAAACCTTCTGTTGCTTCATATATGAATCCCAAGGTTTCATTCATTCACATTTCCTAATATGATATCTCTAGGGAGCTATGGAAGCACCTGTTTCCTGGACTATTTAAAAGAGGTCATTTTACACCTTCCAGATTGGCTAAAGTAATAAAAGAGGAAAGTGACAGATGTTGGAGAGGATGTGGAAAAAATGAGACACTAATTCATTGTTGGTGGAATGGTGAACTGATCCAACTGTTATGGCGAGCAATCTGTAATTATGCTCCAAAAGTAATTAAATTACCTACACCCTTTAATCTAGAAATACCACTACTGCATCTATTTCCAAAGATACTTAGAGAAAAAGAAAAAGAACCTATAATTTCTAAAATGTTTATAGCATCTCTCTTTGTGGTGGCAAAGAATTAGAAATTGCAGGGCTACCCGTCAAATGAGGAATGACTGAACAAGTTGTGGTATATAATTATCATGAAATACTAATGTAATATAAGAAATTATGAGCCCAATGATTTTAGAAAACAACATATGGAAATATATGTATTAAATAATGAAGAGTGAAATAAGCCCAGTCAAGTGAATATTGTTCAATAACAGCAATGTTGTTTTAAGAATGACTTTAAGCAAATAAGTTATTTTGATTATTATAAATACCCAAATTAACTGCAAAGGACATAGGAATAAAGATACTATCTACATCAGGAGAAAGAACTGGGAGAAGTATGTACAAAATTATTTTGCACTCATGTATATATACCTACTTGTGTCTATTGGTAGCTATCACTAGGGCCTAGGGTGGGAGTGTAGGGGAGGGAAGAAAAAAAAGAAATTCACATGATAATTTTGTTGTATATTTGAAAGAAATAGCAAATTGTGTATAGTAGATTTGCAGTTTCACATGTATTCATCTTTTTTATTGTACTGTTATGAACATGCTTGTTTTGTTTCATAAGTTAAAAAGAAAATTTAGAAAAGAAAAAGGAAAAGAAAAAAGAGATCTTTTGATTCCAAAATGGTTTGTGGTGAGACAATAAGTATTCGTCATATTTTCTCCCACTGCTGGCATGAGTTGATCCCCAATTAGACATCATCCCCACTCCATGGAGTCTTTTGTGACTTTCAAAAGGAATTTTTTTACCCCATCCCCTAATCTTTCTCTGAAGTAACTGAGCTGGTAATGCACATGTCCTTAGTCATCATCTGCCAAAGATCAAAGGGAAGGGGTAAAACTGGTGGTACTCATAGGCTAATTCCAGGCTATGTATGTGACTCAGATATATTGTACTTTAGTGATATCACATGGAAATATCACTTTTTTATATTGTATGCAGTTTTTATAATTATATAAATTGGTTAATTTTATTGGGAATTATGCTTCTAATTTATGGGTTGATGTCCAGTTCAGTGTCATCTGTTTCAACTGGTTGTCATAAGAGCTACATTGTCAATTTGTCTGATGAATTAACATTAGTAATTAGTGATGCTTCCAGATTAAAGTGAAGAAAAAAGGCTGCTTTTGGCTTGAAGATGATGTACATGGAGAGATACAAAGTGGCAAAGTGGGTAGAGTAACTGATCTGAGACCAGGAAGACCTGAGTTCAAATCTTGCCTCTAACACTTGCTAGCAATGTGACCCTAGACAAGTCACTTAACTCTTTGGTACCTCAGATTCCTCATTGGTAACCTGAAAACAAATAATAGCACCTACCTCCTGGTTGTTGAGTAGATCAGAAGAGATTATAATTGCGAAGTGGTTAGTAAAGTGCTTAAAACATACTATGTAAATGTTAGCCATCAAAGTTTTAATTATTAAGTAAGCTGGAAAAGGTGGTTTGAAACTTGAGTGGGAAGGATCTTTAATGTCAGATAGAAGAGTCTGTATTTTACTGTAAAGAACATAGAGGACAAGAAGGTTTTAAGTAGAGGGGTGTTATGGTAGGATCTATACCTGGGAAGATTAATTTTACTACTGTCTGGCTTTTAGATTAGAGAGCAAAAAACCTGAAAACAAGAAGCTCCATTATCAAATTATTATCATAATCCAACTTAGAGTAATGAAAGCCTGACATACAGTGATGATCACGGGTTTGTGGATAAGTGTGACTGTACAGAAACAACAAGACTTATAAACTGACGAGTATACAAGCTGAAGAAAAGGGAATAGGCAAGCTGAAGAAAAGGGAATAGGCAAGTATCTTTAAGATTTCATCAATGTGGTTGACTTGAGAATGTGTGAACTCTTCATAGAAGTAGGAGTTTTGAGCACTTGATAGACCAGGAGAGGGGAACAGGAGATGAGGTGTGTTTTACATTAGCTAAGTTTGAAATGTTAATGAGAGAGATAGGAGGGGATGCCCAACCAACGGGGAGTGCAGAAGACACATTAGCATTGAATATTTGAATTTAGAAATCATCTGTGTATGATCTATGCATTGAACCAGTTGAGTCTTTTAGGAGCAAACGAGATTATGAAATCACAGCATTAGAAAGTTGAGCGTGACCTTAATTAGCATTTGCTTCAACCACTGAATGAACAGTCTGCTGTGGTATAACCCCACTTGACAAGTGGTCACAAAAAGAGAGCTCAGAGAAAGAAGAAAAGGGGTTTAGGACTGGAAAATGCTTCAGGGGCAGGAAAAAAGTGAAGAACCATCAAAGGAAAAAAAAATCAAAACGATTGTTTTCTCATAGAAACCAGAGAGAATCTAGGAGGAGATTTTTGTTAGCTGTGTAAAAATTTATGAAGATTTTTGAAGCATATATGTATAAAAAAGCAATTAAGTATGTACGAAGCATCAACAACTTTGGAAAAAGCAGTTTCAGTCCAGTAGTGGTGCTTGAAAATTAGAGCTAGTGAGACTAGCTTCTGAGAGCAGAAGGGCAAAATTCATGGCTCAAGGCCATGGTAGATTCAAGTGAACATTTATCTACCTATTTATCTATCCATTTAAAAGTAAATTTGACCATGATTGTAGGCTGTAGGGAAGGATCCAAGAGGAAGGGAGATACCATGCCTATCAGTGTGGCATGATAGGTAGATAGCTGGACTTGGAATCCAGAAGAACCAAGATCAAATTCTTTGTCCTGATCCTTTCTAATTGTTTAGCTATGTTAAGTTCACTTACTGACTCTGAACCTCAGATTTTTCATCTGTAAAATAATGATATTTCATAAAATTTCTTTTTTACAGAGTTGTAAGTCTCAGATAATATGATGTAAACATCTGTAAAAACAAAGAGCTACATAAGTCAGCTATTATTTTTGAAGATGAGAGAGAGAGAGGCAATTCTTAATTGAAAAAATTCCGTGGGAGACAAAAGCTGATTAAATCAAGGGTGCAAGTAGAGGAATTGCTCTTAGCAAAGAGAAGGGATTCCTTCTTTCTGAAAGACTGGAATAAAGTAGCTGATTGAGGCACAACTATATAGTTGAGGCAGGTAGAAATGCAGATAAGAGATGAGGGAGATAAAGTCCATGACTGGACTTCACTTAACTCAAGAAAATGGAATGTATCCTTCTGTGATAGAGAGGAGGGATAGTGTGGAGGCCTTGAGGAGAGAGGAGAAGTTTTGGAGTGGATGCTATGTGAAACTCTGGGATCAAATAGAAAAGGGAAAAATTCTAAGATTAGACTTAGATATACTTTGTAGGCCAGGAAGTGAAACCTTTACCTCATTTTCAGAGGATGAAACTGAATCTAGAAAGGATAAATGATTTACTGAGGCAGGATAAGAACCCAGAATTTCCTGGTTCCAGGTTATCATATAAGAATAAGAGCCCCATTGACATGAAACAAAAGTCCATTTTGACTTCATCTCTTTGTGAATTCTTCCAGCAGTTCTCAGCAGCATAATTGCAGGGCATGACCCAGATTTAGTGATGGGCAGGGCAGGCATTTAGTACAAAGCTGAAATTTCAAAATGTAATATCTTATATATGAATGTAATTCACAGTCACACCCCCTTAATCTATGTCTGCAGCCTCAGTCATATACCTCCTATTACTGAGAACGTTTTTCTTCCCTCATCTTGGATGGAAACAATATCTGCTGAGAGACAGACAGATAGGCAGGGAAGAAATGTTGTGTTTAGTACTTCCTTGGAATTAAGAGGGAAAATATTATTTTTCTTTGGGAAGCCACTGACAGAGACAATGATGACAATGATTGGAAGAAAAAGGCTCATTTAGGTACTGGTCCTGGATAGAAGTAGAAAAAACTTTGATTGAAGTATATTTTTCAAAATAACAATTAAAAGAGATGACCCTCCCCCCCCGCCCCCCAAGGAGTAGATGCTGTGCATGGAAATGTGCCCAGATAGCCTTTTGGTTCTCTTCTGCTTTTACCTTCTACACTTTGCTGATATTTAATGTACAATAGGTGTTTATGGTAGTGGCAAAGTTCTCACAGATATCCATCCATGGACAAGTAGTTATAGTAGTAAGGCCTAACTTTATCCTTTTTGTTATGAGTGATTATAAAACAAACAAACAAACATGAATGGAATTAGGCACTTTGGAAGAAGTTAAGTAGTGACTAGACATATGTGGAGGGTGAGGAGTTAGAAGAAACCATGTGGGCACATGCAATTAAAACTTGCCTTGTTCACCATAGGAAGAAGATGCCATAAGTCATGGGTGGTCCAGGAGTCCATTCCTATTGATACAGTGTCAAAAGACCAGGAAGCAATTTCTCCACAGGTTGGAGGGACGCTTTGTGTTACTTTTACAGGAAAAAAAAGGCTGGGAGTCAATAAAGAAAGAAAGACATAGATGAATCACTATTAAAAGGAATGCCTGAGATGCCAAAGTACTTGGAGCTTTGACATTCTTTTCTGCATGTTTTGGTGCTTTTAATTTGGTGGGCAGAATTTTTTTTTCTGTAGCTAATTTCCTGATTAACCACCCTGGCTTATCCTTGAATCATGTTTCTTTTATGAAACTAAATGTCTCTGGGTAGCAAAGCTTAGGCAGTTAAATGTTGGTTATTAGTGTCTTTATTTATTCCATTGTTGAAAACCATCCTATAAATTTGATATTGGGGAAATGTATTCCATTTTACATAATTATAGCCTTGGAATTTACCACTTCTACTTGATATAAGTGTAATGTGGTTGCTTAGGACAAATGACTTATTTTCTACAGGTGAACAACCCATTGTTAGAGGAACAGAATTAGACAATGTAAAGCAGCTCTTTTAGTGATTAAAGAAGTTGTGCTCTCCATCATTGTTAACAAATTTTGGAAAAGAAGGAAAAAATTCCTTTGAAGAATATTTTATCTATATTAGATGCCTACATATGCATTCTCATATATACAACTGTATATTCGGATATATTTGCATATGCATTCAAGTGTGTGTTTGATGTGTGTGTGTGTATATATATATATATATATATATATATATATGTATATGTATTTATTACAACAAATGTATACAAACACACTAGGCCTAGAAGAGATTTCTTGTGGAAGATAAGGTCATCCAAATACTCTTGCTTATAGAAGGCATGTGTAATGATTGAATCAAACCCCAAGACATTACAAAGGCTTTGGGAAGAGATCTGTATACACTCACAAGAATTTGGCTAGTCCATCCACACAGGGGAAGAATGAAGAATCTACACTGAATGGAGAAAGGAATAATGTCTCTATCCCAGTTTGCATCTGATAGGACACTACAGATTTTGTCTAACATACATATAACTACAATATGCAGTTCACATAGTGATTTGGACCCAGAGTAGAAAAGGAAGAGAGTACAGTGGATTGTTTTCTGAAAATTCAAATGCACATTTACTAACTCTAAGCTTCCTGAAACAGCAAAGGTCCATTCTTTTTCAGTGCTAAAATATTATCAGAGTTGTTGTATGGCATGAAACACTGGAACATCCTCACTTTTGAAAAACAAAAGCTATGTCTACCACAGAGAGGAATGGAAAAGTGCATGGTAGGTATGAGTCAGCTACAATATACATCTAAAGGGGACTTTTTTAGAAAAAGGACAGAGAAAAGGAAGTGTGGCATTACAAAATTATATAAGGAAGATAAGATGGTCGTATGGCCCCAGTGAGTGATGACCACCAGAAGGCTCCATAGTTACCATTGAAATGTCAGGAGAAAGCATCCATGCACTTGTAGGTTATGTGCACCTCTTCTGATTAATTTTCAGGAGGATAATAGATGATGAATGATGAATAGGTTTATGATAGGTATAGGTATATATGAATAGGTATAGATGGGTTTGGTTCTGCACTGTTGAAGAGAATTCTTAAATTGATGAGTTTATAAATGTTTTATCCTCTTTTCACAAACATTCACATATATATGTAAACACACATATATGTGTGTATATCTTTGTACACACATATCTTTATATGAATAAAGGAATGAATCCATGACTGAATAGCTAATTAGCAGTTATGAAACACGATGTGCAAAACTTGGTGCTTGATACTGGGAATATGAATAGAAAAGTAAGACAACCTTTACTCTCAAGGGACTCATAATCTGTGACAACAAATAAGGAAGGATTTCACTAGCAAAGAGTTGAACACACCTTATGTCCTTCCTGTTTGTCTCAGTTTCCTCATCTGCAAAATGAGATGGAACAGGAAATATCGTCATTCCAGTTTCTTTGCCAAGAAAAGCACACTGAAATGATGGAAAAACAATAACAATTTCCCTTGTTAAATTTCCAGCTTTCTCCTTCCTTCCTTCCTTCCTTCCTTCCTTCCTTCCTTCCTTCCTTCCTTCCTTCCTTCCTTCCTTCCCTTCTTCATTCCTTCCTTCCTTTTCTTTCCTCCCTCCCTTCCTCCCTCCCTCCCTTCCTCCCTCCCTTTCCTTCCTTCCTCCCTCCCTTTCCTTCCTTCCTCCCTTCCTTCCTCCCTTCCTTCCTTCCTTCCTCCCTCCCTTTCCTTCCTTCCTTCCTTCCTTCCTTCCTTCCTTCCTTCCTTCCTTCCTTCCTTCCTTCCTCCCTTCCTCCCTCCCTTTCCTTCCTTCCTCCCTCCCTTTCCTTCCTTCCTCCCTTCCTTCCTTCCTTCCTTCCTCCCTTCCTTCCTCCCTTCCTTCCTTCCTTCCTTCCTCCCTTCCTTCCTTCCTTCCTTCCTCCCTCCCTTTCCTTCCTTCCTCCCTTCCTTCCTTCCTTCCTTCCTTCCTTCCATCCTCCCTCCCTTTCCTTCCTTCCTTCCTTCCTTCCTTCCTTCCTTCCTCCCTTCCTCCCTCCCTTTCCTTCCTTCCTCCCTTCCTCCCTCCCTTTCCTTCCTTCCTCCCTCCCTTTCCTTCCTTCCTTACTTCCTTCCTTCCTTCCTTCCTTCCTTCCTCCCTCCCTTTCCTTCCTTCCTCCCTTCCTTCCTCCCTTCCTTCCTTCCTTCCTTCCTTCCTTCCTCCCTCCCTTTCCTTCCTTCCTTCCTTCCTTCCTTCCTTCCTTCCTTCCTTCCTTCCTTCCTTCCTTCCTTCCTCCCTCCCTTTCCTTCCTTCCTCCCTTCCTTCCTCCCTTCCTTCCTTCCTTCCTTCCTTCCTTCCTTCCTTCCTCCCTCCCTTTCCTTCCTTCCTTCCTTCCTTCCTTCCTTCCTTCCTTCCTTCCTTCCTTCCTTCCTTCCTTCCTTCCTTCCTTCCTTCCTTCCTTCCTTCCTTCCTTCCTTCCTTCCTTCCTTCCTTCCTTCCTTCCTTCCGCAACTAGTAGCTATGTTTACCCTTTGCCTTATAATGTTAATTCAAGGTTAATGATGGGTCAGGGAGAGAGTTGAAGATCTTCCCTGCCCATTAATAGACCTCAGTACCTTTTGTTAATTTCTGTTGAAGCACTGGATCTGAGGATCCTGCCCTCCTGATCTGAAAAGTGTATAAATACTCTGAGGTGAGGTTTTACTTTGGGGCTTACTCATTGGAAGTGTTTGTTTGGTCAGATGAGACTTTAGGTAGCTGCTGAGGAAATCACTAGCTTTGAAAATCCAAATGTTGGTGCTTCTCTCTCTGGTAACTATGTATGTTTTGCTTATGGTCAGACAGTTGGAAGTCCTGTCTATTGGTCTTTGCTTCTCTGTATTTTCTCTGAAGTTCAGGGCACTGTCTTTTCCCCTGAACTAAGTGAATGATATATATGTGCTTTATTAAAGTAGACTGACTCCTCAAAAGTTGCTTTCCCTTTAGAAAAGCAGATCTAAGAGCCTGTGTAGTTGGCCTTCCTGTATATGCTGGGGTACTTACTGTTATATGCCTATACATATTCACCAATGGGTCTGTGTATAATTATGGGAGAGTGTACCACAGATTTTTGGTGGTGCTGTGTTATAACAGTTGTGCTTACTCTACCACCTTTGTAAAAGCCAGTGCATGTCTAGTGTCTGATTAAAATGAGACACACGTGGGAGAGATGTCGAGCATGACATTTCAATAAACCCCAGATCATCCAGATTATTCGTATAACCTTGAAAGGAATGCTAATTACCTATACCCTCAGGGCACTCCAGTTGTTGAATGTGAGTATCCCATTGAAGAAATAGCTCAAGAAGTGGGTGTTACACTGAGATTTTCCAACTTGTACACTGAAAAATCAATTAGTCTGCTAATTCATGAGTAGACATTTTCAGGTACCTAACATTTCATATAGTCTTTTAGGTTTGAGGGGGAGTATGAACTGATTTTTGGGTTTGAACATGCTAAAAACTGGTAAAGGAGGAAAGTGTAGGAAAAGCCTTAATTAGGAGGTGATATTTCAGTTGGGCCTTGAAAGAATCTAGAGATTCTAAAGTTTTTCAGTCAGATTCAAGAAATGGAAGGATCCAGTGCAATAACACTAAGTCAGGAGATACTATTTCATACCAGAAAAGAGGCCAATTTGAGTATAATTTAGATTTATAAAAATGGAATAATGTTTAAATATCATGGGAAGGATAGTAAAAACCAAGTTGTAAAGGACTTAAATGTCATATAGGAGGTTGTATATTTGATCTTAGAGGTAATAAGAAGCCAGTGGAATTTGTTGAGTAGAAAAGTGAACTGATCACTTCTGTTCATGAAGAACATTACTTTAGCAGTAATGTAAAGAATGTATTACAGAAGGGAAAACCTCAAGGCTGTGACAGCTATATGTGGGGTATTACAATAATTCAAGGAAGAAGTCATAACAGTGTGATCATGGGTAGTTATATGTATGTGTGTATATGTATATATGTGTTTATATATAGACATATACATTATGTGTGTGTGTGTGTGTGTATCAGAGAAAGAGAGAGAGATAGAGAAAGAGAGAGACTGTAGAAATATTGTGGAGATAAATGCAATAATACACGATGTATGATTGACCATGTGAAGTTAGGGAAAGTAAGGAGATGATAATACTAATATTGTAAAGGTGGTCTGACCAGGTCAGAAGGATGATCTTGACCATTATATTTAGGAAGAGATAACTTTGAAACACGTTTGGATTTAAGGGGAAAGATGAGGTCTGAGGCTCCATTCATCAATAATATTCTAGGATGTTCATCCTGAATGAACTCTTTATTTTGTCCTTCCATACTTACCATCATATTTTATCTCTTCAGGGGCAGCTAGATGGTACAGTGGACAGAGTGCTAGACCTGGAGTCAGGAAGACTCATCTTCCTGAGTTCAAATCTGGCCTGTGACACTTACTAGCTTTGTGACTATGGTCCAGTCACTTAACTCTATTTCCCTTGGTTTCCTCATCCATAAAATGAGCTGAAGAAGGAAATGGCAAAACATTCTACTATCTTTGGCAAGAAAATCCCAGACAAGGTAATGAAGAGTTGGAAATGACTGAACAAAAACTGAACAAGAGCAATGCATCTCTTCTGTCCTTTGGGCTAAACTTCTACCAAAGGACAGCTACTGTAAATGCCTCCCCTTCTCTACTAACATTTTCTTCATTACTCCTTAAAGTCTGACTTCTGACCATGTGATGACACTGAAATTGCTCTATCCAGAGTTACCAAGGATGCCTCAGAAGTCGAATCCAATGATCTTTTCTTAAACCTCAACCTCACTGACCTCTTTGTAGCCACTGACATTGTGGATCACTCTATCCTTGATGTGTTCTTCTAAGATTTCAGAATACCATTCTCCTGGTTCCTGTACTACTTATCTGATTGTTTCTTTTCATTCTATTTTGATGGATATTTATCCAGGTCATCCCTTATAATCAAAGGTGTCCCACATCATTCTATCCCAAGTCCTCTTCTTTTCTCCTTCTATACTATTATTCTTGGTGGTCTCATCAGTTTTCATGGATTTAATCACTATCTCCATGATGATGATTATCAGTTATCTATATTGGACCAACCTTATTATTGTTATCCAGTTTTTCCTCTCCAGACACCTTTTCAACATCTCCAACTGGATGTCCAATAGATATCTTAAACTCAATGTATCCAAACTGGAACTCATTATATTTTCCTCTAAATCCTTCCCTTTTTGCCTTTGCTATTATTGTAAAAGATTTCACTATTCTTCAAGTCCCTCAGGCTTGCAAAAACAAGATTCCTGAGGGACTGAGAATTCTGAATTCTGAGATTCCTCACTGTCTCTTAACCCCTCCCTCTTCCCACATGCACCCTGTTGCCAAGGTTGTTGCAACATTCCTCAAATATTCCCCTTTCTCTGACACCACTGCCACTTTAGCTCAGGTCCTTATCTCATCATGACTATCCTATTGCAATTGCCGGCTGATGGTTCTGCCTGCCTCAAGTTTTACCTCATTCCTGTACATCTTCAGTTACCAGTTTTCTTTCTTTAAAAAAAATTAAAATTAGCTACAGTATTTTTACATTAGCTTTCTTTATCAAGACCATATTTGCTTAACCAGATAATTATCGCATTGATACAAAGAATATGGTATTTACATGTTTAAAGTAAAAAAAAAAATAAGTACTTTGATGTTTATAAAATATTAGAATATTTAGTTGACTGACAGTTTTAAATCATCCCCTCTAGAGAAGATATATAATATCTGTATATATACATATATGTATATATATATTACATTATATAATACATTTCATTTCTTTTTTTAATAAGTCAAAAATGACGTTGTAATGCTTCATCCAAGGTAACCCTTTAGCTGGATCATACTCTTAACATCGTTTGAACCAAGTGAAATTGATTCTCATGGTCTGCAACAGGACAAACCATGAGTTCCTCTAATGACTGACAGCATCTCCTAACACATTTACCAGCAGTACTATGTTCATCCCAGTCCAGTTCATTGTGGTGAAAAGATCTGTGCTTTCTTGTTTTCTGGATCATTTATGTTAGTATAAATCTTAATATCTGTTTTATCATTATAAATGATGATTCTTTACTATTATGCGTTTAAAGTATTGGATAATCAAAATAATGTTCACAGGGCTGAGATCACCCCTGTGCTAGATAAGTTGTACAATTCTGTAGTGTCATGTAGGTGTTAAAGTGCTTTGACATTCATCAACATATACTGTACTTCCAAATGCAGTGACAGGTAACTGTATATGTAAGTGTGCACTCATATTTCATTTTAGCATTATCCTTTACTATGTAGACTTGAAAAACAAAATATTTTCAGGTTTCAGATCTGTATGTGTCAACTTACAGGGCAAAAAGTTTATTGATTTTTGGATATGATATTCTATCTGCCTGAGATGGTCACTTTGTCTTCTTTAATAAAATCACAAAGTTCAAGCACTATGAAAATATGACCATAATGATCAAACTGTTCTAGCTTTTGGACACATGGAAACACATTATTGGGGTTACTAGGAGTAGTACTGTTTAAATGCTCTGATACCTAGAATTCTGAACAAGTAGCTTCATGATATCTGCCAGAATGTCTTACCATTTTCACTGAAATATGTGTATTATCCATGTCACAGCGAATGCACTCCACTACTTTGCCAAAAGGTCCTTCACCAAAAGTAACAACAATTTCATATTTTACACTTAGTACATCTCCATTTTGATAGATCAAGTGAACCTCCTCATCATTCTCTGTACTCCTGCCTCAATATTTGATTGATGTCTTGAACATTATCTATTACACTTCCTTTTTGGACTATTGATTCAGCCTGAAGGTTTACTGCAATGTATGATAAATGTTTTCTAAGACTCAGTGATAAAGTCTATGACCTTATTCTTCAGAGTAGTCATTTCTGAAGTCAACATATCTCCACTCACAATAATCTGTCTCACTTAAGGATCTTATTTCCAATTAATTACATGCTAATTCTTTCAACTTGTCATGTGGTTTGCACTATCTCTTCTCTTACATACTACTGTGGAATTTTTTCTTTCATTTGTGACTGCTACTGTAGCTTTCATAATCCCAGCTTTTTCCACTATTCTATTCAAGACAATTAGTTCATTTTCAATGCTGCATCTGGGGCTTTCCAACCTGGTCACAGCCATAGCTGGCATGGAAGTAGACAAGCCGCATTATTTCTCAGAGCCTGAAGACATGGATTGAAATCTCCTCTCTGACATTTAGCACCTGGTCGTGCATCCCTTTTTTACCCTATGGTTAAGTTGCATCCCTTTTTTATCCCATGACCGGAATACTCTCTCTCCTCATCTCTACTTCCTGACTTTCCCTAGATTCTATTAAGTTCCAACTTAAATATCACTTTGTACAGGAAACTTTTCTCTGCCCCTCTTAATTTTAGGACCATGCCTATCAATTATTGTCTATCCTTTGTGTATTTTTATGTCCCTGTTAGATGATGCTCCTTAAAAGTAGGGGCTATCCTTCATTCTTTCTGTCCTCAACACTTACCACAGTGCCTAGCACATAGTAAGTACCTCACACATATTTAGTGATTGACTTCTTGATCGTTAAGACTTGATATAACTTCTCCCAAGAAATGTCTATGATTTATAGCATCCTCTAATTCCCAAGTTCTACTTTCCTAGTCCAGTAATCTCCTAACTTTTGATTATGTATACCTATTTTTTTAAAAAAATGAGCATGTGCTCTCAATTATGAGGTGATCTGGGTGGAAGAGGTTGGAATGCTGGGAGTGTGGACCCCATCTGCTGTTGCAATCACACAGGTTAGATTTAGGTTACAGCTATACCATAGGGTCAATCTGTAGAGTAATAGTGGATACATCAAACAGAGGGGATGAGCAATTCTGGTTTATAAAGGGTTAATGGTAGTTATAGTTTTGTTACAGATATGTCCTCAAATTTTCTTTCCTAGAGACGGCGGGAAACAATTTATCTCCCTCCTATTACCTTTTGTAACATGTAATCATGTTACATCACGATTTGGAAGACCATTGGTAACCTCACCAAGCTTCAGTTTTCTGTCTCTATTTAAATAATAGATTTGGATGTGGTGGACTCCAAGGTCCCTTCCAGATTTTTTTTTTTGGTCCAGCTGTCAATGAATTAAAAGAAACAGTGAAAACAATTGGACTCATAATTGTTTGATCTTATCAGAGTTGAGCAATTTCCTTTTCTCCCTAAAAGTAAAAAAAAAAAAAGTTTACATTTGTATAAGCTTTCTTGAAATTACAAGAAAAGAAGAAAACATGGGAAATCTAATGTATAATATTGCCCCAAGGAAGGAATATTTATCTATTAGGGGTCCCAAGCTGATTGAATATTATTGATCAGTCAATAGAAAAGTCAAATATGACTGATTGCAGATCAACATATATAACCACACAACTCCATCCTTATTTTGCATTTATTTTGATCTGTACTGATTTCAGTGAATTGGGGCATGTGATCAATGGTCATTTCCATACATCTTTTTTTGTCACTTAAAGACATGCAAGGGAGGAGTGGAACTAACCACTATTTCTTCCCCTAAGTGAATTGTCATCATTTCTCCCTTCTTTTTTGCAGGCACATCTCTTTCTCTCTCTCTCTCTCTCTCTCTCTCTCTCTCTCTCTCTCTCTCTCTCTCTCTCTCTCTCTCTAAAGGAAATTAATAGATTTTTCTTCAGGGACCATAACATGGGTACTTCTGCTCAGATTCATTCAAAGGCAGATTACAGGCTCTTGACTGTTTAAAAACCTGTTGGGAGGCAGGATTGGCAACTTCCCACATCCTTACATGCTGATATTTTATCAGACCAATAAAACATTATTTATAAATAAATATTCCTATTTGGAAGGCAACAAAATTATAAATCCTTTAACTCTCAATTTTAATATAACTTATCATTTCTATTCAAGTACAGAAATAAATTCACCTAACTGATCAATTTGCTTTTGCTATACTTGCCACCTTGCACATAAAATTGTAAATGTCCTCTGCAGAAATGTTCCATTTAAAAAGCTGGCTCTTAGTATCTTTACTCCATCATTTTCTAAGAATCCAAATACTGGAAAGATTTTCCTATTGAGAATAATGTCAGAATTTGCACACACTATAGTCCTGCTTCTGCTGATAAAAGGGAGAATAATTGCAACCTTAAGCACCCCGCTCCCCCCTTGGAGAGGTATTCTCTTTCAAAACAGCAGAACAGCAGTAGATAAGCTGGAAGAAATGGATCTATCATGGTGTGTAATTCTTGAAGGTGGTATTGAATGTATTTGGATTTTCCAATGACTTTCCCAACTGTTACAGCACAGTTAGGTCAGACTGCTCACCTAGAGAAAGCTGGAGCAGCTGATAAATATCTGCGAAGGTAGGCCCTGACCCTAAAGGAATTCAACAAATCATTTTCTTTAATTTTATCTGACCTAAATTTGATTGTCATAGTCATAGTTATATGGATTCTGCCAACCCCAAAACTGGGTCATTGGAAAGAATCTTTGGGTTCTTTCATCTATTTGATTATAAAACTGCATAGCCCCTGACATAGCTGGACCATCTGGCAGTCACATTATTTGACAAAAATTGAGCATTTGGAAGCAATTATATTTGTGATTTATATTTTGGTACTCAAAACCAGAAAAAAAGATGAGGTTACAGAAGGCAGCAATGATAGTAACCAAACAGTATGTCTCCTTGAAGCTTTGCATTTAAGTGGTTATGCCAACAGATAGTTCATTATTGCTGTTTGTTACTGTTATTATTATTGATAGTATGTACATCTTGAAGCAGGTAGGTGGCTCAGTGCATAGAGTGTTGGGTCTGGAGTCAGGAAGACTTGAGTTCAAATCTAGTCTCTGATACTTACTAGCCATATGACCCTGAGCAATTCACTTAACCTCTATTTCCCTTAATATCCTAGAGTAGTAAAATGGTAAACCACTACAGGATCTTTGCCAAGAAAACCCCATGTACAGTATCAGCATGCTATTGTCTATGGGGTTCATGAAAAGTTGAATATATTTGAATGACTAAATAACAACAAATCCTTTAATTAACTCAAACAGGCTGCTTCTATACATGCATTCCTAGAGCTCTTAGATTACTGGACTGGGACACTATCAAATAAACAGAGATCATTAAAAAAATTGACATATAGTTATGTTATTCTTGATGCTTCAGGTATATACAAAAATAATACAAGTAATGGAAAATACTAACTGAATTGATTATTGTTCCCAATTCTGTGTATTAAAATGACCAAGGAATAGTAGAATTCTTACTGAAATGTATTTCTTTGTCTTTTTCCTTTGGTCCATTTAATATATAGATTATTCTGAGATAGTTCTGTTCATTTTGGGGTCAGCACCTCAGTGAATTAGGAATATCAGATCTACTCTGTCTCAAGTCAGTTGGAAACATTTCATATTGGACGTGTATGCAGGACACACATGCTGGGATTAATGAGTAATTGTAACAGGAGAAAAAAGTGAACAAAGGACAAAGAAAAGCCTGGAGGGATTTCATATCATATCCATACACACATATTTAATGGACTGGCAATATTGTGTTGTGTTTTTTTTTTAAGAGTGTGTGATTGAATGTTGGCTTATCCTGTTTTATATCACCTATTTTTCGTACCGCCCTCCAAGAAAAAATAGAATGTCATATATGAAGGGGACCTTATAGAGCATCTTGTCTGACTAATATATTAACTAAAAGCTCCTGGTGGTGGCAGGGGAGGAAATATCTATCTCTGTTTTTATTTTTTTACCTGTCACTCCTTCCTTCCTTCCTTCCTTCCTTCCTTCCTTCCTTCTTTCCTTCCTTCCTTCCTTCCTTCCTTCCTTCCTTCCTTCCTTCCTTCCTTCCTTCCTTCCTTCCTTCCTTCCTTCCTTCCTTCCTTCCTTCCTTCCTTCCTTCCTTCCTTCCACATTTACTCATTCAGCCTTTGCTTGAAATTCCCTAGTAAGTGGAAACCCACTGCCTCCAGAGATAGTCTTTTCAAATTTGTGCATATATGTACATTTTTGTATGTGTCTGTGTTTTTCATCAAATCAGTCAACAAGCTCAGAGCTGTAATAATTGTGAATCAAAGAAAAAGGTAAAATACATGCCTTTCAAAAATTAACATTCAATTAGAGGAGACAACATTTGTACACCAGTATAGGGATGGGACTACCTTGGTAGTTTCACTGGGTGGGAGCTAGCACGTTAAAAAATTCCTGATAATCAAGTCAGAATTTTCTCTGCATCTTAAATTCTTAGAAAGTTGCCTAGAGCCATGAAAGATAAGAGATTTGCCAGGATCACATGATCAGTATGAGTCAGAAGTGGGACTTGAACTCTGTGGATGACTCTCTATCCACTATACAACAGTTTCCTCATATAGATTTAGTATGTACGTGATACAAGATGAAATGGAATCCCACCTCCCCATACTATTTCATTTCCTTTTCTTTCTGTATATATAATTAATCATATACAAAAAGAAAAAGGAAAATGTTATACATACATATGCATCTGTGTATATGCACACATGCATGTGTATATGGTTGAATTTATACATATATGCACACATATACATACATACATTTTGTTTATCTATATCTATCTATCTCTAATCATGAATAAAAGGAAGATTAGGTGAAATCCTGACACCTGAAAAGATGAGGAAAAGTTTTCTGAAGAACTATTGTATGAATTATATCTTTTTCTTTTGCTAAATTACTTTTCTTCAATTAACAAAATCTTCCTTCCCCTTGTCCCAAAATAAACCAAACAAAAAAAACTTCTTGCAAACATGTATAACCAAGCATAACAAATACCACAATTATCATGACAAAAAGAAACACACACACACACAAACACATAAAACTGACGCCATTTGTACTCTGTAAACTCTATTTAGGCACCACATTTCAATATAATTCTTTTGTAATTTTTATTTGACCATTTTGTTTTTAAGAATTCACAAATATTTCCAAGTTGTTTGTCTTTGCCAACTTGTTCTTATTATATAAATTGTTTCTTCAGCCAGCTCATTTCCCTCTCTATCAATTCATAGAAATCATCCTGGACTTCTTTAAAGCTATCACCTTCATCATTTCTTTTAGCACAGTGGTTTTCCATCACACAGGAGTAACAAGATGGTGCAGTGGACAGAGTGTCAGGAATGGAGGCAGCAGACCTGAGTTCAAATCCCACCTCAAATACTTGCTAGCTGTGTGACCCTGGACATGTCACTTATCCTGTTTGACTCAGTTTCCTCAGAAGAAAATGGCAAACTACTCCAATACCTTTGCCAAGAAAACTTCAAATGGAGTCATAAGGAGTCAGACATGATGAAACAAGTGAAGGGCAATAGAATACCATTGCATTCATACATCATAACTTGTTCAACCATTACCCAATTGATGATTATCCCATTTAGTTTCTAATTTTTTGCTTCCATAAAGTTGCTATATTTTTTAAAAAATTTCTTTGTGGTATAGATCTAGTAGTAAGTATTGTTGGAATGAAGACTGTGAACAGTTAGCTTTTTGGGGACATTGATCTAAATTGTTTTCCATAAAGGTTGGGCCAGTTCATAGCTAAATAAGTAGCACCTTGATATGTACCTGTATTCCCATAGCCCCTCCAGAATTTATAATTTTCATTTTTTCTCAATCTTGTCAATCCAAATGGTGTGAGATAAAATCTCAGAATTATTTCAATTTCAATTTTTCTAATTATTAGTTAATAAGGGAACTATTTTCAGTGTAAGTATGCAGAGAGTGGGTTTCATCCTTTGAAAACTGCTCATCTGTCCACATACTTTGACCATTTACCATTTGGTGAACAACATGTATTTATGTATTAATTCATTTTTTCATTTATATATTTGTTTGGTTATGCAATAGTTTCCTAAAACATGCCTATCCCTCATTGTGTACAAGACCAAACCATTTTTCTGTCTCTTGGATCTCTTCTTCCCCTTTTGTGCATGTAGTCCTGATTTGTTCTCATTCCCAGTACCTATAAACCTGTCTGTCAGTCTCCTATGATGATAGTGGCTTGAAAAATATGACTCACTGTGCATTTTTTTTTATTTCTTCATTAGGTCTTGGTTTAGTGTATTTTCTAAATATTTATGGAGCAAGGAGGGTAGGGAGTTAGGTTGTACTTCTCTCTACTGCTCTGCCATTTTAACTCTGCTTTGCTTCAAAGATGCCAGTGATTCCAAACAGTGGGTGGAAAGAGAAAGTGCATTCTGGGCATGGAAATCCACCAGTGTAAATACCTTGAGTTACATGACACAGCATAGTGTATTTGTAGACCAACTAATAGGCCAGCATAGATGATTTAGACAGTGGAAAGTTATTCTCAGTCTCTGCAGAGAGAGCCAGGAAAAGATTGTTTCCACTGATGATAGCGTAGGCTAGTGTTAGTACAGTTGAGTTAATAATGTAGTCAGTCACTCGAAAAAAACATTACAGGAAACCTCAAAGACATGAAAATATAAAATTCTCTCTGTGATACCAAGTCCTCTGGGATTATAGACCTCACCATTTTCATATACATATTGAATAATCAACCCAGAGGATAATGGGAAGATATTCAAGCTTATGAATTTCACCACTACCTCAAGCCTTGCTTTTTTCCTGTGCAACTGTGTTCTAGAACCCCTTAGTTTCATCTTGGGGAAAACTTAAAAAAAAATAATTCCACTTTTCCATATAGTCCTTTGAATATTCCATATAGTCCTTTGAATATTTGAATAATCAACCCAGAGGATAATGGGAAGATATTCAAGCTTATGAATTTCACCACTACCTCAAGCCTTGCTTTTTTTCCTGTGCAACTGTGTTCTAGAACCCCTTAGTTTCATCTTGGGGAAAACTTAAAAAAATAATTCCACTTTTCCATATAGTCCTTTGAATATTTTAAAATAATTGTTATTTTTCCTCCTGTTGTCTTTTCCAGGTCAGCTAAAGAGCTACCTTTCAATCAGTTGCGCTTCTGATAACAGGATTTCAAAGTTCACTTTCTAGATTACTCCTTTTGGATTCTCCTCAGTTTATCCCAGTTCTTCTTAAAATATGTCATGGTATGGCTTCTCTTTGATGCTTTTGAATGACTACATTTTTTTAACTGAAAGATAGTAAATGCAAAAGGATTTCCTGGGGCATTCAAAATGCTTCTGAAATGCAAAGTACAGTTCGACTCACCAGTTAAAAATGGGCAAAAACCTATGCATCCTGCCTCCAAAGATTCCTGAAAATGTTTTTTTTTAGGGGGTCTCCTGAAGTAACACATTTTTAGGTTATGTGGAAGCTAAGTAAGAAAATCTTTGAGCTAGAGTTGAAATAGACTTTAGACACTAAGTAGTGAAACCTTTTATTTTTATACGTAAAGAAACGGGGATGCGGGAGATGAAGGGACATGTCCAAGGTCATTAGGTAAGTGCTCTCCCAAGTAGGTTTCTTTGCCTGAGATAATATTTATAAACTACACAGCAGTTGTCCCACATTAGGGTATATGACATATGCTTAATCGTTCATCTCCTTCCCCCTTCTGATTTTATTCTATGCTTATTGTGGGGTAAAAGTGCCATGAACTCATCCACCTGCTTTAAACTCATTGACTTGCAGCTTTAAATTGACCAGCCTTAACTTTAGCATGAGATAAGATTAGAGAAAAAAAAAGTGATGGAGTGATAGCTGCTTTCTGGCTAGTTAAATTTGAGGAAGAGGAAAGAAATAGTGGTGGTGGCATACACATTTAATAACAGTCAGAGAGAATCCCACTGCCAAGCTTTGGCCATGTTGAGGCTCTGCATGAGCACAAAAGGTGACCACAGTGTAGCACCTTGTGAATTTTTGCAAATTAGATTTTTCTGAAATGTACCACATCTAGAGACATTCGAGGAGGCTCCTGTCAGCCAGATTATAGAGGCAGTCAGATGAAGGAAGATCTGGGGACAAAGCCAGATTTCTAATCTGGATTGGAGAGACATTTTATAGTAGAATTATCAGGAAATTCACTGTGAGTGTGACAGTGTCAAAATGAATCTCTATTCAAAGATCCTGTCATATTGACCCCCACAGTGCTCTTTCTGAGTGAAATAAACCTCATTTTGGATACTACCATCATAGTTGTGTCAAATAGCATGTGGTTGCTCCTCCCCCATTTACCCTAATCCTTAGGTAATTTTGAAAGTTAGTTAGGAAGCTAGAGAGGAAGATACCATTAAGAATTTTCTTTGTTTTGTTTTCTTTTGTTGTTATTATTTTTAATGGTGTTGATGGTTGCCGTTGCTGGTAGGGCATTGGAATTGAGGTGGAATTTGTACATTTTATTTTCAAGTTTGTGGTCTCCATGAGCTTTCTCTATTTGGACTCTAATAGATGAGCTCCTTTCCCTAGGCATCACTTCCAGAGCCATTTGTGTAGCATGGGCCAATTAGCATCTTATAAATGATGCAAATATGAAGTCGCTGAAGCAATTCACCAACTCTGTCAAAGCATATTGCTAGTTTATACCTTTTCGCTGTTTGTGAATCATTCATTTCAAGGCTGATTTTTTGAAAGGTACTGGAGTATCTGCTTGAGATAACAACTTGCATATTTTTTTCTTTTATTAAGACTAATAATAAACTCAGGCTGCCCAAGGATGATTATCCCTATTCCTCAAGTTTTCCACTCTCTCTGGAAACATAGACTCATTTTGCTTATTTGTGTGTTTGTCCTCTTCTATCAGTAACTTTTTCTAGTCCTCTGCCAAAAAAAAAAAAAAAGTGAGCAATTTCTTGTGAATATATTCAAGGATGTACAAACTCATTTGGTAGACAATCAAGCACTTCCAATGCACATATGAAGCTGAATGGGCATGAATTTCATAAGCAGCATTGGTTTCAAATCATGGCTCCCAGACTTAGAGGTGCCATGACCGCATGCAAGTCATACACTATCTACCACTCTTAGTTTCTTCAGCTGTAAAATAAGGATATTAAGACTTTTGCCATCTTCCTCACAATCCATTTCATCCTCTGATCAGTTGACATCAGCTTTCTCTTTCTGAAGATCTGACCATAGCACCACTACCAGCTCCCATTCAAAAAGTGTCCTTATTATCTCCAGGATCAAATGTAAAATGTTCTACTTTTCTTACCAAACCCTTTAGAACGAACTCCCTTCCAAGCTTCCTAGCCTTCTCACTCCTTACTCCACTTTCCCTTGCCGTGTTCTCTATAATCCAGTGACTCTGGATTCTATCCTGTTCCTCCAACAAACACTCCATCTCCAGTCCATTTCAGTGGCTGTCCCATATCTGTAATGCTTTCCCTGCTCATCTCTTCTTCCTGTCTTCCAAGCCTTTCTTCAAGTCTCAACTAAAATTCTGCCTTCTATAAGAAACCTTTTCTAGTTCTCCTTCATCTTACTGGCTGCTTCCTGATACTACCCCTGTTTTATCCTGTACGAGTCTTGTTTTTACATACTTATTACGTATCGTTCTCCTACTACTTGCATCCTATTCTTTAGACTGAGAAATGCTTCAGAGTAGGGACTGACTGAGGTTTTTGCCTTTTTATCCCCAGCACTAGTACAGTGGTTGGTAGAGTATGCACTTAACAAATGATGGTTTAAGGGGCTAAGAAATAGTATTGTTGTGATTCTGTCAAGTACTAGACAGTATGACATAGTATAAAGAATGCTTTTCACATTTTGGAGACACTTTATGTACATTATCTCTATATTCCATGAAGTTGGGGGTCCCTATCCTTACTGCCACTCTTACTAGCATGTTAGCTTTCCAGATTACACATAACTATAAACTCTGGAGTTCCTTCTTCTAGTGCTTATTCTTGTTGACAAGTAGGCTTTGAGAGTATTAATACATGCCATATTTGCCTGCCATTTTGAACTTCAGTTTATTTCTCTACAAAAAAGAAAAATGATATTCATATTTGTAATCTCTCCCTCAAAAGGGTATTGTAGAGCTCAAAGACAATGAAAGTAATGCACTACTCAACCATAAAATGATATTATTAATATTTTTAAAATGTATTCAATTTTTAATTCACAGAATGAAACAAGCACTTCCATAACACAGCACAATAAAATTTATTTTATTAATGATAAAATCAAAATAATTGTAAGATATTCAAAATAAATGAAACATAATCCCTGCCTTTAAAAAAATAAAGGCTTTATCAGTTAGTTTATGTTAAGTGTAACATCAGTAGGGATAAGTAAATTACTGTATGAGTTCAGAAAAGAGAAAGTCCATTTTGAATTAGGTAGTAGGAGATTAAGGACTATTGTATGGGGAAGGTGGTCTTTGATTTGAGTCTTGAAGTGGGAATAGAATTCAAACATGATATTTGTTCAGAGGACTGTGATATACAAAGACTTGGGCAAAAATCTTTCCTCTCATACTCACCACCTCTGATTTCCTGGGAAAGTGAAGGTATATAATTTCTGTATTTGTCCAGAACCTCCTACAGAAGTGTGTGCTTTTGGGTTACTATTTTATTTGGTGGGGAAATCTCATTCTGTTAACCAAATCACATTTCCTTTTGGTATATGCAAATATAGCTGGGATAAGGAAGTAAAGGGTGGGGAGATCTCAAGTCTCCCTGGATGAGTCTTCAGAGAAGGTAAGCCTTGTTTGAGATTTTTTTTCCTTTTTTTGTGGGTTGACAATTTGGGTTTCATCAAGAATTGACTCATGTCAAAAAATATCATTTAATATTACATCTGGCAATTTAACAGATGTTATGAGAATTATTTTTTTAAATTTTTTTTCCATTTCCTCTGTATCTTACTCTTGAAAGAAGATAAAGCAATATTTCAGGAATTAGCCAAAGGAAACAAGAATATACATTGGAGAAGGAGGAAATCTAGGGAAGTGATGTGAATAAAGAATGATAGCTATTGCAAACCAACAAAGAGAAATTAGTCTCTAGAGAAAAAGGCTTGAATGCTATCCTGCAAGCATATGATTCTCAGAATAGAAATTTGAGGAGACTTAAGTTTTGAAACAGGAGCAATGTGATGCAACTGGGGAGTTCTACTGGAGAAACTCATGCAGAGATCAAGGAGGGAACAATCAGAGAGGTCCAGTAGGTCATGCATTTTTAATAAATGCAAGAAAGGGAAGATATGCATTGTATTTGATTGCTTTGGAGGCTGCAGAAGGCTTTAGCTCAAGTAGTCAATTTATCCCAGGAAGAGAAAAATTGAATAAAAAACTTTTTTTTTTTTATCAATTTTCTTATAAGGGTTGGAATCTAAACTCAAATCTTCTAAATTCAATTTCATTGTCATTCCATAAAAAACATACTGTTTTATTTTGCTAGGAAGTTGAACTAAACATTACCTCATAGAGCCTCTCTCAGCACTATTTTTCCAAGCTACCATGGAAATACCGATACCTGGACCAAGTGGTCAGTTTGACATGGGATCAAAGACCTCAGGGATCTGTATTAACTGAGTCTGATATTCTGGGACCTTTGTAGTATTTCTCTGAACCACCACAGCAAACTTATTACTGATTACCTCTTTATCTCTACTCTCTGCTCAAGCCAAGCTCATCTAAATTTTTTCCCCTGGATTGACCAGGAAAATTTCTGCCTTTGTGTCTTCACTTATGATTCACTTGGTGTAGAAGAATCTTTATATTCATGTACTTACTTTGCTTCCTTGAAACTCACCCTTAAAACTCACCTCAAGTCTTGCTTGTTCCATAATTCTATTTTGGATTTTCCCCTCTTCTCTTCCTTTAACATTTTATTTTCTTACAGGGCTGGGCAGAAGGGGAGATGGAATCTAAACCCAAATCTTCTCAATTCAATTTCATTGTTATTCCATGACAACATAGTGTCTTACTTTGTTTATCTGCATTCATATCCCAGGAGAACTCTCTTTTGGTGAAGCAATTCCCATACAGAAGAAATCAAAGAACCTTGACATTGATTCATTGTCTTGTTGTTCAGTCACTTTCTCGTCATGTTAGACTCTTCATGACCCCATTTGAGGTTTTCTTGACAGATGCTGGAGTGGTATGACATTTCCTTCTCCAACTCATTTTACAGATGAGTAAAACTGAGGTAAATAGGGTTGTGACTTGCTCAGGGCCATATAACTAGTAAGTGCCTGAGGCCAGATTTGAACTCTCTAAGATGAGTCTTCCTGATTCCAGGCTCCAGCATTCTGTCCACTGTGCCATGAAGCTGTCAGTTTTTTCTTCTACAAAATCTTAAATTTAAAAACAAACTTCAGAATGCATGCACTCCAAACCTTATGTCAGTTAAAATACATAGAAGATTGTCTTGCACATTCAATAAATGTTTAAGAATGAAATTAACATATCTTTAGGGTACCTTTGGATGTATCTTCATACATTTGGGGATATATCTAAGAAGATAGATCAGTTAATGATCTTATTCCCTCAGTTGTCTCCATGCTTCTTCTGTAATGAACTCAATCATATGGGAGAGCAGAAAATAATTAGATTCGTGGAACTTGGAAAAATTGACAATGAGATTTTCTGTAGGTGCTGAGAAAACAACTTTCTTATTTATGCTCCCCCTATGCAGCATAGGCTTCAGGTATTTAAAAAGACGTAAAAGGAATCTTTACTACAAGGTAGATTGATGTCATGTATGGACATCCGAGCCTGGAGACTAGGATATTCAGTCTAAATACAGAGACATGAACCTAAAGGTTTACTTTTAGTTGTATTTTCTTGTCATTCTAAAGCACTTACTCAATGAATCAGAGAATCTCTTGCTAGAGATGAGCATCCTTGAAGTAAACACTATAAAATGGGAATGAAAATATTTTTAAAATGGAATAGAAGCCACTATATTGTTGTTTTTGCTTTTTTCTTAGAGAAATATTTTTTTATTGTACATAGCTGAGATGACTATTTTTATTTTTTTACAAAGGTATAAAAATTCTTGCTTTGAAATAAAAAGAGAAAATGGTAGATCTCACTCTTCTCATGAGGAAGAGACATAATTATCACAAAAAATTCAACAAATACTAAAAGCTAGGAGTATACATTCCATAGTCATGATTCCAGGGAGTCTATCCTGATGAGTAGTCAAGAGAGATTCGATATTTGAAATTTTCTTGGGATTCCGCATCCAATTGGGCAGCATCCATCACAACACTGTATTGTTCTGAAAACTTCTACAGCAGGAAAAGAACAAGTACAGGTTGTGACTCCAGTGGAGTCCTGAGGAAAGAAGTCCTAATGTTATCAGTATCCCTACAGCATACTCAGTCTGAGTTGCTCTTCTCTGAGTGTATTCTACCTTCATGGGTTCTCTGTATTTATCCACTTTCATGCAGGACACATTAGCTGTCTATGTTAGCACCTTTTGACATGTGTTACATAACTTTTCCTGATGATAGTTGTTTCTATTTCCAGGAGTGTGTATTCTGGTTTAATTGGGGGATGGTTTGTTTTATTTTTACCTTTCATATCCCATTCTATTAAATGCCTTTGTGTTAAAAAAAATTTAAATCTTCTGTCTGAAATTATCACATCAAATACAAACTCTTGAGATTTAGTTTTAGTTCATGTGGACCCATAGAATATCTTGAAAAGCCTGCTCAGAGTAGACAATTTATAGCAGCAAATGAGTATAGTAACTTTATGTTTGGCTATGGTAAACTCCTTTGGTGTGAGGGTTGTACACCAATAGCACATATGCAGATATATTTGAGAAATCAGTGATTTAATCAATGTTATTGATTATCTCAATAAACTCATATCACAACCTATCTATATATAAGAAGAATTTAGGGAACTTCCTGACAGATGTATTTATTGTACACACAGACTTACCGAGGGAATTATAAGAGTTAATGTATAAGAAAAGAAATGTTTGTTTAAGACTTCTGTGGAAACATGGTACAATGGATAGAATATTGAATTTGAAGACAAATAATTTGGGTTGAACCTCAAATTTACCCACTAATCCCTTGAATGGTGCTGTTGTTCACCATAAGTTAGAAAAAAAAAAGTACTTCTAGTTAGGTAGTAAAAGAGCACTGTAGAACTGACTATTCTCATGAGGAAGAGATGGTAGGGTGACAAAAGACTTTAACTGAAACCAGAGGCTGGAATCTGAGAGAAATTCTATAGCCATTTACACCAGACTCATAACTTAAACTCTCTATGCTACAATTTTTTTCATCAGTTTACTGATGAGATTAATCTGAGTGGTCTTTCAGTTCCCTTCTAGTTCTGAACCTCAGATCTTGATTCCTGACTTCAAGCTCAGAATGTTGTCCATGGCACCAAACCACTTCTTTACATGATAGATGATCTGATTATATTATCTGGGTCTTTGAGAAGAAAATTCCAGTTTTAATTAATCATCTATGTTGATGCTATTCTTAGTATCTTATGATGTAGCTGTCCCAAATTTATTTTCATCAGGAAAATGTACGTACTTATTATCATTAAATTACTTTAATGCTCATCTTTCTAAATTTGAAGAGTATCAAAATGTCTGTCATTGCAACAGGAATCTGTTGAACCATCTGATGAACAATTTAATTTAGAGCCCATGATTTTATAGCAAGGCACATCCCATGTGACTTTTTTGTTGTGAAGTTTTCTGAGTTATACTGAGATTTTTCATTTAAGAGAAAGTGATATCAATTCTGTCCTGAACAGTTTCATTCCCTACCTTTAGTGGACAATGTCCCAGAGTAGTGCCACATTTTGAGGACAAAAACTTATTCCAAAGCCCCATGGTTGCTGGGTAAGTCATTATGACCAAATTTGGAAGCACCCAGAAACTGATATTTCTTATTTTGTTATTTCCCAATGGGCCTAGCAAAGTGCTTCCCAAGGAATATTTACTCAGTAAATATTTATTAAATACTTAGTGGATAATGTTTTCCTCTATGAGGAGATGGTAGGGTAAATAGTCAATTCCTTTGGATTATGATATTAAGAGTTAGAAGAGAGGATAAACAATTCTATTCTAACCTCATTTTATAAATAATAGAATCACATGTGTAGACCTAGAAGGGAGCTTAGAGGCCTTGGAATCCAAGCCATTTTATAGATGAAGAAACCAAGGCCAAAGTGGTTATACTTTTACTAAAGGTTTTACCTGTAGTAGGCAGCAGAGCCTGGATTCAACTCCAAATCTGAAAAAGAAGCAGCTTGCATTTAGTGATGTATTTAAAGTACCTGAAAAGAACCTTGAACATAGCTTGTAGTTTTATTTTTTAATATTTATAAACTGCAGCATTTATTTAAATAGCAGGCATAATTTACTTTATGACTGCAAAATAGGTATTTTTCTTTTCAGCCTGTACTCCATCTACCCACACAGATCAAAAACTCTTCACATTTCAGTGGACAATTTTCTTATATTACTAAGGCCTGAACGATCCTATCCTAGGTAGTGAAACACAGCAATGAGCAGACACAGACTACAATCTTCAATTAATTAATAAAATAAGTCATTGGTGACATTTCTTGTTGAGTGGGTTCAATGACTTTTCTCTATATTATTTCAATATGTACATGCTCAGACCTTACCTCCTTTGTGATCTCTTATTCCATATCTCCAATTGCTGGCTGAACATCCCCATATGAATATCACTTGGACATGTAGATTGCATTATAAAAATAGAACTCATTGTCTTTCTACCCAATTCCATTTCTACTCCTAATTTTCCTGTTCCTAGCAAGTCTATGGTCATCTTTTCAGGTGCCCAGATTTATAACTTTGGAATTATCCTAAATTCTTTATAAATTCTCCGTATCAAATAAATTGCCCAGTCTTTGTTTCTAAATGCACAAAATCTCTCTGGTCATCCCATGCTGTCCATTAACATGGCCACTCTCCTAGTCTAAACCTTCACTTCTCATTAGCTACTTTTGTTTTCAAGAAGCACCAAAACTTAATATCTAAAATTATTTTACCCATTTATTTTCATTTATTGTTTTAACTATTTGTTAACATCTTAACCACTAGAGAGTACCCAGATCAAGTGGTAAATACTCCAAGAAAAGTATAACTGGCATGCCCAGTGGAATGGAAATAATCTGTCACATATTCTCAAACTCATTTATCCTATTTTATTGAAATAAACACTAATGTTAATGGGAGAAAATTGTATTAAAATTGCTGCTTGTGTTATTTTGGCAACTGATTAAGTCCCTTGAACCTTACTTTCCTCATCTGTAAAATGATGGGGTAGTGGCTGTATCCCCCTCATCTTCCTTCTAGCTATGATCATACACTTATTAGAATCTAGTTAGCACTTTAATATCCTATAACTGCTATGAGACTTTTAAGTGGCTCTAGTAAATCAACTATATCTCACCACCCTACCATTTGTAGCCCATTACATTTCATTAAGTATATCATATATAATAGAATGAATACACAAATTAATGAATATAATGCTTACATGATGATCTACCAAAGCCTGACTTTGACAATCCCTCCTAAAATATTCAATTTATATGCATGAAATTACTAAGTCAGTGAAAGAATCAGCCTGAAACAATAGATCGAGGGCCAACACAGGCCGAAACAACCTCACTTTGTCTCTCCTTTAACACGTATTGGCTGTGTGAACCTGGGCAAGTCATTTAAATTCTTATTATCTGAGGTAATTCTCTAAGATTACACAGTTGCAGAGAAAGTGATGATTTATATTCATAAAGAAAACTGCTTTGTTAAGATTTTCCTCTATCAATGAAATCACAAGTCCAAACAAAGTCAAATTATCCATTTTTAAACAATCAATGAGACTCAAGTCATCAACAAAAACTCATTCAATGTGTAGTATGTTCTGGGTATTATGCTAAACACCAAGAATAAAAATACAACAAAAATAAGTAATCTCTACCCTATGGAGCTTGCTTTCTAATAAAAGATCACAAATAAAATTAGAGAAGGCAGGGAAGACCCAAATGAAAATATGGAGAAGAAAGCAGTCCAGAGATTCATAAATGAACCTCAGAGATGAATGAAGGAGGGAAAATGTCTCACCTGGGTACTTACTTTAAAAATGGAAGGCCCTGGAGGATCAGACCTATTTGAGAGGAAGGGAGTCAATGGAACAGAGTGATCTTCCAGGAAAAGAAAGCACAGAGTAAAGCTCTGGAGGAAGAAAGCAGTTGTGGCATGGTGCGAAAAGTCAAGAACAAAATTCTTTGAGGCAATGACTGAACCAGGCTGACTTAGGCCCATTATTAAAGTGGAGGCTCGAGGAGGAGCTTATTTATCTAGAAAAGTGGTTATATGGGCAGAGTGATCTTACAAGGTGAGAAGGCCACCAAAAAGTAAAATTCGAAGTGGGGAAGACTGGCTAGTTCAGTAGAAAGTAATTGTTATGTGCTAGGTATTAAATCTACAAAGATGATAAGGAAGAGATCAAAGAAGAAAGAAAGGAAACACATTTTCTTGCAATGAAGTCATTTTTTCCCTTGAAATGACTAAAATGATTTGTTTAAAGAATGATTTCTTCAAAATAACTTGTCATATATAGAAGAAAACTGAATCCAAATTAATAAGTTTTTCTAATAGTAATTTCTCAGGATGCAGATACACATGCATGCATGCACACACATGCACATATAAAGGTGTAGTATGATGTCTATGTGTGTGCATGTAGGTGTGCGTGTGCATGTGCATGTGTGCATGTGTGTGTGTGTGTGAGAGAGAGAGAGAGAGAGATCTTTATATTAGGCTATATATTCTATCTCTGGAAGCAGGCTGATGTCAATAGCTTGGTGGACTTGGAGTCAGGAAGACCTAAGCTCAAAATTAACCTCTGACTCTTGCTACCTGTATGAAGTTGCACAAGTCATTTAATATCCCTGAGCTTCAGTTTACTCAACTATAATATGAAAGACTAGATGCCCCCTGGAGTTCCTGCTAGTTCTAGATCTATAGTACTGTGATGCTAACCAAGGTTCACCTTCATACCATGATCTAATATGTGAAGAGGGCTAAAGTGAAGGAAACAGACTATTTTATTTATAAGAAAATATGTAACAGAATATATTTATCATATTATTAACCATCGAGCCAATTCTGTCTTTAGAGAAAACAAATACAGTAAATTTTATTTGAACAGTTTTCCATATTTGGATTCAAGGCACTAAAAGTTTAAAGCTGCATTCCAATCTTCTTTGCTTTCTTCTCTCTCCTCCCCTTGTCTCTCCACCTGCCATAGATATAGGACATAATAGCCTTAAAAATTATAAGAATCATGCAACTTCTTTTGATTAGCTCACTAATGCTCACTTTAACTTTCCATCAACCCTTACTATCTGTTCCTCCCAACCTCTTAGTTTATATCTTTGAAAAATAATTTAATCCCCATTTTTATATAACTCTCTTCACTAAATAAATATTATTTATTATATCATTATGTTTATACATGAATGATTTTAAACTAGAGAATGTAACAGCAAGGACCTTGGCATACACAGGAGGGCCTGCTGTACAGGTTCTTCAATCTACTTTTCTAAAAGGAAAGCAACTTTCAAGGGGTCAAAATCACTTTAATCAAACACATAAAGGCCACAGAGAAAATACAACAAACAGGGTTTCCAACTGTCTGACCATAAGCAGTACATACATTACGGTTCAAAAGACAGATCCAGCTATCTGACCCTCACATACATACATAGCTGAGAAACACCAACATCTGGGCTTTCAACACCAGGGGTGAGGGCCTTAGTGGCTACCCAGAGTCTTGTCTGGCCAAACAAACACTTGTAATGAGTAAGCCCCAAAGTAAAATCTCCTTTCAGAGTATTTATACACTTTTCAGAGCAGGAGGGAACGACCTTCTGACTCAGTGCTACAATCGAAATTAACAAAAGATATTATGGACTATTAATAGGCAGGGAACACCCTTTCCCCCCATACCATAACTTTACATTAACATTACAGAGGACCACTCAGATATGAAACACCCCTCCCCCCCACAACTGTGATATACACACACATGTGTATTACATGTATGTATGTATGCATGTGTTATGACGTGTACATATATTGCATATTTATGCCTATGTACTTATATGTATGTACCTATCTCTATACACATAATACATATATATGTGTGTATATGCATGCATATACACATACACATATATGTGTGCATGTATGTGTGTAGAAGCACAACAGAAATCCAATTGATTCTCTATTTTAAAATTGTTTCCATTTTAAAAAAAAGCCTTGTCTCTGTCCATTTTGCAACCTCTGAGAAATTCATGCTATTTAGAATATTTAGGCTAATAGGTTAACTAGTTTGTGATTTCATTAATATGTGTCATTCCCCTGGTGTAGGTGACAAATCATCCTTAACCTTTCCATTCTGCTCTCCTGTTGTCAAAATCCTTCAATAAATTCCCCATAGAGAAACAAACCACAACTGTTGAGTCCTTTGTCCAATTATCGTAGTATTTTACAGACTCTTAGTTATTCAAATGCTATCTTTTACTCCTGATAAAGGACTAATCTACCTTCTTTTCCGACTATGAATATTTACTCTAAAGATTTTTTTTTTTACAGCTTCTAAAGTTGTATCCTTATTCTACACAACTTGTGTCTTTCCTTTGGACACACATTTTGGCATGTATGTCCTTACGTGATTGGGATAGTCCATGAAATGCAACCATAAAGCACAACCAGATGCAAAAAAAAATAAGGAGCCTTATGTCTGGTTGTTGTATTTCTGTAAAAGTCATTCATCATCTGTGCTTAAAGCAACAACAGCAGTGATAGTGATGATATTGCACTGATAATCAAAATAATACTTACCTACCACTTTGAAGTTTACAAAATACTTTACAAATACGATATCATTTTTATCCCAACAACCTAGATGTTTTGCTTATCCCCAAATTATGGATGAGGAAACTGAACCAAACAGGTTTAAGTTCCTTGCCAAGGATCATGAAGCTATTAAGTTTCTGAGGTTGGATCTGAACTCAGATCTTCCTGATCCCAGGTTCAGTGCTCTATCCACTGTTCCACCAGCTCCCTATGTACATACATTTTTAGTTCAAAAATGAGCCTAGATTCTGGAGTAAAAGAACATATGTTTTAATCCTGCCTCTGATTTGAACTACCCATGTGACCTTCAGCAACGTCTTTAGACGTCATGGAATTTGGGTTTCTCGTCTGCAAAGTGACAAATTCCCTTCCTGCTCTAAGCTATGACATTGTTATTCAAAATAGTATCAGAGAGATGTGTGGACAAGGAAGGAGGGTGGTTCATATAACAAGAATAAAATGTGGACACATTGAATGTTTCTCTTTGATATAGAATTTGATATAGAATACCAGGAGAGCTTGACAAAAAATTCTCAGGTTGTCAGGTAAATTTTCTGCAACAGATTTATGGGATGATATGGACATGAGGTACATAGGATGAAAAAATGAGAATGAATTATATTCTGCCATATATGAGTAACTACCTTTTTAAAAATCCTGGATATCTGTTCAAATATTTTATTATTTATCATATATACATACATATATCATAGGTATATATCATACCTATACATGCAACTATATACATATATGAATAATGATATGATTCCCAAAGAAAAAATATGTTTTGCTTCATAAAGATTTAAAAAAAAACTTGCACATAAAACAATACTGAAGTCCCACAGGAAAGATTAATTATAACACAATTTCCCTAAAATATTTTTGCTAAAGAGACATCTGACATTTTCATATATAAATTTGACAATTTGTCAGATTCAAAAGTGGTTGTTCCTGCCTGTCTTAATTATTTATTTATGGATACTGTGTGGTTTGTTATCTCTGTAACTGTGTCTTATAAATTGATGTAAAATAAAGAAAAGTATAAATATTTACAATTGTATTAACATAGTGAAATCTTCTCAATGTAAATATATTTATGATAGAAAAATTGCCAATTCCCAATTTTTTTCTTTAGATTTTGAGGGTTTTTTGTTTGGGGGGAAGGGGAGCAAAACCTATGATTTCATCATCATAAGAAGTACCAAATGAAAAACTCCTTATACTAATGATGAATATCACCTATTAGAGCCTTATAGTCTTAGATAATTTGAAGGGGACACTGTATGTCCAAGGCATACAAACCATGGGTTTCAGAGATATTTCTTGAACTTTGGCCATCCTGACTCTAAGACCAGCTCTGTCCATCACAAAACCACATTATATATTTCATTGTTACTGGTGTTCTCTAAATGTAACCTCAGAAGACTTATCAGTGTACATTAGAGATCATGTCATAGAACCATGTACTCTTGTAATCCTAGAACCTAAGTTTGGAAACATGCCAAGTATCATCTAAGCTAGTGTTCGGGAATCTGCAGCCTTGAGACTATATGTGAGCCTCTAGGTTTTCAAGTGCAGCCCTTTGAGTGAATCCAAACTTCAAAGAACAAATCCCCTTAATAAAATGATTTTTTTCTGTGAAGTTTGGATTCAGTCAAATAGCCACATCTGAGCCCACAGGTTCTGTACCCCTGATCTAAGCCAACCCCTTCATTTGTCAGATAAGGAGTCTGAGGTCCAGAAATGGGAGCTGGCTTACACAATCACACAATAAATTATGTATGTGTACGATCTTTGGAAGCTAAAAGTAATGATATCTATGATTTTAAAATATTTAAGTTTACGTTTTAGGAGGAAAGAAAAGATAAAAGCTTGAAAAGATCAATGAATGACACAGCTGTTTCTATACTGTCCTTAAAGAAAGATTTTTAGTTAAATTGTTTAACATCTCTTGTACATATCCCCTTTTCTCCTCCAATGCTGCAGTCCTCGATACAGTCCCTAATCACTTCACATTGATCTATTTCAATAACCTGCTGATTCATTTCCCTGAGTCATTTCTCTCTCCATTCTAATCCATCCTTCACTCATTTACCAAATTGTTCTTCTTAAAGTGTAGGTCTGCCACATCTGACCCCTACTCAATCAACTCAACAAAAGAGAGGAAAACCATCTGTTGTGGATATCCAATGAAGTGACAACTTATAAGGTGCTTTGCAAAAAATTACAGCACCATATAAGTGCTAACTAATATTAATACAGCAACTCATAAAAATAATCAACTAAGGCATGGAAGAGGTCATCATTTATTTTAATGGAGCAATAGTAACACTCAACAACAAAAGAATAGAGAAAAAGATCTGAGTCTGTCCAAAGGGATAACTAGCCCCACATGCCCCATTAATAGATTCTAATTTCAACATTTTTACAAGACAGCTTGGCATAGTAGATTGTGAGCTGTCATAAGATTTGGGAAGACCTGGACTCAAATCTTCATTCTGAAATATTTTTTTGTGTGACCACAAACAAGAAACTTTTAATCATCCATTGACTCGGACAACTCAAAATCTATAAATGACAGAGAAATGGCTAAACTCCTAGTAGGAGGTGTACAACTGTAAATTCTCCATACAAATGAAATCACCAGTCAAGTTTGCTAAGTTAAAAAAAAATTGCATATGACAAGGCTTAAGTCCTAGACCAAGTAGATTCACTCTAATTTTTGATATTGTTTAATCAATCATTTTAATGACTAACTTTGTGTAAGTTAAGAATGATGCTATAGGGCTCATTGATTAATTAATGTTTAGGACAATCCACAACACATGCTGTTTCAACAGCAATCCTTGGATGAAAATTTTAGTGGTTCTTTCATCCCTAGGAGACTCAGGACCTGGTCAGGACTTGGCTCATTGATGCATGGTCAAGTTCAAAGTTGGCTAGATTCCCGCAGTAGTACCAGATGGTGTGATACCAATTTAGCTTTCCTTGTATAAATGACTCTTTGCCTTTAAGATAAGTGGGAATTAAATAATGAAAGGAACCAAAAAGTGTGTGTCTATGTATTTGCATGCATTTCTATCCTTAGTCTAGGATGTAGGTGTGTGTATATATGTATTATCAAAGTATACAAATAAATAGCTTGATACCTAGCATGTAGAAAAACAAGTTAAAACGTGCTGCTAATGTATATAAAGAAACAGAGCTTTCATTTAGGATTTGGAGAATTTTTGGAGAGAAAATTGTCTGTTGCCTGGATGTGAGGACACAGATCTCTGTCAAAATACAGAATGATAGCTTGCTTGTATGGGAATAGTTAATATTATAAAAATTTTAATATTACAAAAAAGTGAGAAAAAGCTTGCATTTAACTTAAATTAAACAAGTGTGAGTACAAAGAAATAGTACGAAGACCATGAAACACAGAACTATTTATTAGACTACAGAGTTGCAAAGCATGATGGAATATTAGCTAATTTGAATATATACTATTTTATGATGAAATACAGTAAAAACTATCATTTGGAACCTGAGGTAGGGGAACTAGGGGAGTGGTACAATTGTTTAAATTTTATTTCATTTATTTATTTTTGCAATTTATTTATTTATTTTTTGTTTTCAACATTCACTTCCACGGAATTTCAAATTTTCTTCCCATCTCCCCCCTCCCCTGCCACAGGACAGTATGTATTCTGATTACCCCTTCCTCCAATCTCTCCTCCCTTCTATTACACCCCACCTCCCCGACTTATTCCCTTCCATTCACTTTTCCTGTAGGGTAAGATAGATTTCTATATCCCATTGCCTGTGTGTCTTATTTCCTAGTTGCATGTAAAAACAAATTTTAACATTCATTTTTAAATCTTTGAGTTCCACATTCTCTCCCTTCCCCCCAAATAGCCTCACTGAAATAGCAAGCAATTCAGTATAGGTCATACATGTGTAGTAATGCAAAACTCTTCCCTAATAGTCATGTTGTGAAAGACTAACCATATTTCCCTCTACCTTGTCCTGCCCTCCATTTATTCCATTCTCTCCCTAGACTTGTCCCACCACAATAACATTTGCTTCTGATTACCCATTTTGTCATTCTGTTGTCCATTCTATTATCACCCCTCTCTTTTCCCCTCTCCCCCTGCTTTCTTGTAGGAAAAGATAACCTTCCATACCCAATTGAGTGTGCATGTTATTCCTTCCTGAAGAAAAAAAAAAACAATGAAATAAGGCTCACTGCTTCCTCTCACCTTCTCATTCCCCTCCATTGTAAAATATCTTGCCTTTTATGTGAGATAATTGACTGCATTCTACCCCTCCCTTTCTCTTTATTCTAGTGTATTCTTCTCAACTTTTAATTTTATTTTTTAGATATCATCCCTTCATATTCAGCTCACCCGGCTCACTCTCTCCTTCCCTTCCTCCTCCTCCTCTCTCTCTTTGTCTCTCTCTGTCTCTGTCTCTCTCTCTCTGTCTCTCTCTCTCTCTCTCTCTCAGTATGTATACTGAGAAAGATCGCAGAAGTTAAAATATCATGTTTCCATGTAGGAATGTAAACAGATCAAATTTAATGTGTCCCTTATGATATCTCTTTCCTTCTTACCTTTTTATGTTTCTCTTGATTCTTGTATTTGAAAGTAAAATTTTCCATTTACGGGGAGGAGCCAACATGGCAGAGTAGAAACATACCCATATGCTAGTTCCTAACCCATAGCCCATAAAATACCTGTAAAGAGGAGCTCCCAACGAATTCTGGAGCAGTGCAAGCCGCATAACAATGGAGTGGAGGAGATTTCTGTTCCAGAGAGGCCTGAAAAACCAATACCAAAGGTCCATCGTGCACCAGACCCAGAGCAGAGCCCAGCCCTGCCTTGGCTGAGCGGCACCAAGAGGACCAGATACGAGAAGGCTTCACAGACAGAATCTCCAGCAGCAGTGCAGGTCCATCCACCCACAGATGCCAGAGGTTAGTGAGAGAGCATGTCTGGCTCACCAAGAGGGAAGCAGGGTGTCCCCATAGCTCAGGTCCCCTCAGGAGGCAGCAGCAGAGGCAGCAGCAGACAGGGGTTCCCAAAGCAAGCAGGGCCTCCGGTCCATTATTGAACGTCTCCACATAAACTCCCTGAGGGAACTGAGCCCTGTGAGGCGGCCCTACCCCCACCTGAGCAGTTGAACTTAATCTCACACTGAATAGCAGCCCTGCCCCCACTGAAAGCCCTGAGGCTGGGAAGCAGCATTTGAATCTCAGACCCCAAGCACTAGATGGGTGGATGGAGAGGTGAAGTAGGTGTGGAAGTCAGGTAACTGGCTGGGAAAATGCCCAGGAAAGGGAAAAAAAAGACCATAGAAGGTTACTTTCTTGATGAACACATATTTTCTCCTTTCCTTTATGATGAGGAAGAACAATGCTTACCATCAGGGAAAGACATAGAAGTCAATGACTCTGTATCCCAAACATCCGAAATAGATAACCAATGGGCTCAGGCCATGGAAGACCTCAAAAAGGATTTTGAAAATCAAATGAGAGAGGTGGACGAAAAACTGGGAAGAGAAATGAGAGAGATGCAAGAAAAGCATGAAAAAGCAAGAATTACCAATACCTTGGTAAAGGAGACCCAAAACAATGCTGAAGAAAATAACACCTTGAAAAATAGGCTCACTCAATTGGCAAAAGAGGTTCAAAAAGCCAATGAGGAGAGGAATGTTTTCAAAAGCAGAATTAGCCAAATGGAAAAGGAGGTTCAAAAGATCACTGAAGAAAATAGTTCTTTCAAAATTAGAATGGAACAGATGGAGGCTAATGACTTTCTGAGAAACCAAGAAATCACAAAACAAAACCAAAAGAATGAAAAAATGGAACATAATGTAAAATATCTCAATGGAAAAACAACTGACCTGGAAAACAGATCCAGGAGAGACAATTTAAAAATTATGGGACTACCTGAAAGCCATGATCAAAAAAAGAGCCTAGACAGCAGCTTTCATGAAATTATCAAGGGAAACTGCCATGAGATTCTAGAATCAGAGGGCAAAAAAAAGTATTAAAGGAATCCATCGATCACCACCTGAAAGAGATCCAAAAAGAGAAACTCCTAGGAACATTGTGGCCAAATTCCAGAGTTCCCTGGTCAAGGAAAAAATATTGCAACCAGCTAGAAAGAAACAATTCAAATACTGTGGAAATACAATCAGGATAACAAAAAATCTAGCAGTTTCTTCAATGAGGGATCTAAGGACATGGAATATGATATTCCAGAAGTCAAAGGAACTAGGATTAAAACCAAGAATAACCTACCCAGCAAAACTGAGTATAATGATTCAAGGAGAAAAATGGTCATTCAATGAAATTGAGGACTTTCAAGCATTCTTGATGAAAAGACCAGAGCTGAAAAGAAAATTTGACTTTCAAACACAAGAATGAAGAGAAGCATGAAAAGGTAAACAGCAAAGAGAAGTCATAAGGTACTTACTAAAGTTGAACTGTTTACATTCCTACATGGAAAGACAATATTTGTAACTCTTGAAACTTTTCAGTATCTGGGTAGTTGGTGGGATTACACACACACACACACACACACACACACACACACACACACACATGCACACACACACAGAGACAGAGAGCACAGAGTGAACTGAATAGGATGGGATCATATCTTAAAAAAATGAAGTGGGGAGAGAGAAATGTATTGGGAGGAGAGAGGTGAAATGGAATGGGGTAAATTATCTCTCATAGAAGAGGCAGGCAGGAGACTTTTTAGTGGAGGGAAAAAGGAGGGGAGCTGAGAGAAAAACATGAAGTTTACTCTCATCACATTTGACTAAAGGAAGGAATAAAATGCATACTCAATTTGGAGTGAAAACGTATCTTACAATACAGGAAAGTGGGAGAGAAGGGGATCATCAGGGTCAGGGGGATGATGGAAGGGAGGGCAATGGATGGAGGGAGCAATTTGAAATCAACACTCGGTGTGGGACAGCATCAAAAGAGAGAATAGAAGCAATGAGGGCAGGATAGGATGGAGGGAAATATAGTTAGTCTTACACAACACAACTATTATGGAAGTCATTTGCAAAACTACACAGATATGGCCTATGTTGAATTGCCTGCCTTCCCAAATGGAATGGGTGGTGAGGGAGGGATAGGGAGAAGTAGGAACTCAAAAGTTTTAGGAACAACTGTTGAGTATTTTTCTTGCTACTAGGAAATAAGAAATACAGGTAATGAGGTATAGAAAGTTATCTGGCCCTACAGGACAAAAGAGAAGATGGGGACAAGGGAAGGGAAGGATATTAGAAGAGAGGGCAGATTGGTGATAGGGGAAATTAGAATGCTCGGTGTACTGGGATGGGGGGAGGGGATAAATGGGGTGAAAATTTGGAACCCAAAATTTTGCGAAAATGAATGTAAAAAACTTAAATAAATTAATTAATAAAAGAAAGAAAGAAAGAAAGAAAAGAAAAAAAATTCTATTCAGTTCTGGTCTTTTCAACAAAAATGCTTGGTGGTCCTCTATTTCCTTGAAGTTCCACTTTCCCCATGCAATGTTATGCTCAGTTTTGCTGGATAGGTGATTGTTGTTTTTAATCCAAGTTCCTTTGACCTCTGGAATATCATATTCCAAGTCATCCAATCCCTTAGTGGAGAAACTGCTAAATATTTTGTTATCCTGATTGTGTTTCCACAATACTTGAATTATCTCTTTTTGGCTCTTTTAATATTTTTTCTTTGACCTTGGGACTCTGGAATTTGGCTACAATATTTCTAGTTTTCCTTTGGTGATCTTTTTAAGCAGGTGATTGGTAAATTCTTTCCATTTCTACTTTACCCTTTGATTCTAGAGTGCTAGAGAAGTTTTCTTTGATAATTTCTTGCCAGATGATGTGCAAACTCTTTATTTGATCAGAGCTTTCAGGTAGTGAAATCATTTTTAAATAATCCCTCCTGGATCCATTTTCTGGGTCAATTGTTTTTCCAATGAGATACTTCACATTGGCTTCTATTATTTTTCATTCTTTTGATTTTGTTTTATAATTTCTTGATTTCTCATAAAATCCTTAGCTTCTATTGGCTCCACTCTAATTTTTAAGGAATTATTTTCTTCAGTGAACTTTTGGACCTCTTTTTATATTTGGTCCATTCTGCTTTTTAAGGTATTCTTCTCATTGACGTTTTGGACCTCTTTTGCCATTTAGGTTAGTCTAATTTTAAAGCCGCTATTTTCTTCAGTTTTTTGGGGGGTTTCTTTAACAAACTCTCAACTCTTGTTTGATGATTTTCTTGAATCCCTCTCTTTTCCAATCTTTTCCTCTTGTGCTCTTACTTGATTTTCAAGATCCTCTGTGAGCTCTTCTATGACCTGAGGAAAAAAAATATCATATTTTTCTTGGAGACTTTGGATGCAGGAGCTTTGATTTTGTTGTCTTCTTCTGGTTGTATGTTTTAATCTTCCTCATCAACTATGATGTAAGAAAATACCTTTTCTCTCAGAAAGTAAGAATATATAGCCTTTTTATTTTTTCCCATTTGCTCATTTTGCCCACCAGTTACTTGACTTATGAGTTCTTTGTTAAGCGGAGGGCTCCAGAAACAGCCTCTTCTTCAGCAGTGGTTTCTAATGCCCTGGGGCTGGGGCCTGGGCTGAGACTGGGGCCTGACCAAGGCCCTTTCTCAGTCAGGGGAGAGACCCTTCCCACTGACTTTCAAAGGTATCTTTGGCATTTGATGGTTGAGAAGTCTGGAAATCACAGTAGAAGTAGTGTGGCACATGCCAAACTGTATTTTGCTTCCAGCCCTGTGTGATAGACCCTTCTGGTCTACTTTTTAGATTGTCTTGGGCTGGAAATTAGCTTCAGTCTTTCATTTTGTGGCTTCTACTCCTCTGAATTTGTTTAGAATCATTTTACAGGTTTTTTGAGGACTTTTAGGGGAGATCTCTAACAGATCTCTGCTTCTACTCTGTCCCCGTGGCTCTACTCTGAGAACTGTAACTTTTTAAGTAAATTATGGATCACTAAGCATCAGAAACTTCTTCAAATTAAGACAGAAGAATGGGATAATCAGACAATCTTAAACAGGAATGCATAGGTTTGGGTTCATTTGAGAAAAGGCTGCAGTTAAATCTTTCCTGATAGTTTGGAAAGAGAGTTAGCATGATTGGTCAAGGGCTCCAGTGACAACTACTGCCCTTAGCACAACCTAGTGATGTAGAGACATCAGTCTTCCTACAGAGCAAGGTTCCTCTCTGCTTCTACCTTTAGCTTGAGTATAAAAAAGCAGAGCGTGCTTTGCAGCTATTTGCATATCTCAATGAGTTAGTTTAAAGTGTAACCCTGAAATGCATTGCTGGGAGTTCTGCTTTGATTAGACAGCACAACATCCAGATGAGTGATAGGCTGGTCAAGTCTGTAAAGCCTAGAAATAATGAGTTTGATGAGACTTGTAGCTTCCTTACTCAAGGAGAGCTGCTATTCTTATTAAGAGTTAATACTCCTTAAATGCCAATTTTTCTAAGTGAGTTTACTTTTTAAATATTTATCCAATTGCATATGAAATCATTTTTTAACATTCATTTTAAAAAATGAGTTCCAGTTTCTCTTTCTCCCTCCCTTCCATACATCTCCCTGAGAAGGGAAGTAATTTGATATGAACTATACATGTGCAGTCATGCAAAACATATTTCAATCTTAGCTGTGCTGAGAAAGAAAATGGACCAAAAAAAGTATGTTTCAATCTATATTCAGACTCCATCAGTTCTTTCTCTGGAGGTGGAAAGCATTTTTCATTAAATTTGCTACTGTCTTGGATCATTGTATTACTGAAAATAGTGAAGTCATTCATAGTTGATCCTCATTTAATGTTTCTATTACAGTGTAAGCTTTTCTCCTGGTTCTGCTCCCTCCACTTTGCATCAGTTCGTGTAAGTCTTTCCAGTTTGCACAATCAGTTCCAAAATTCTTAAGAGAGACCCAGAGAGTGTCCTCATATTGCTTCTTCTGACCAGCATGTGAGCACTTGCCCTGTATGGGTTCTCCATAAAATTGTCTTTTTGGCATTTGTATATTTTGCATTCAAACAATGTGACCAGATCATCAGAGTTACACTCTGATGATCAGAGTTTGAATGCTTGGCAGTTTAATTTGAGTATGGACCTCAGCATCTTCTGCCTTATCCTACCAGGTGATATTCAGAATCTTCATAAGACAATTCAAATGGAAGCAATTCAGTTTCCTGGAATGGTGCTGGTAGACTGTCTAGGTTTCACAGGCATACAACAATGAGGTCAGCATAATGGCTCTGTAGACCTTCAGTCCAATGCTTCTTCTCTCCCATGTATTCTTTTGGAACCTCTGAAACACTGAGCTGGCTCTGGCAATGTGTGCATTAACCTCATTATCAATGTGTACATCCCTGGAAAGTACACTGCTAAGGTAAATGAATTTATCCACAGCATTCAAAACTTCTCTATTTCCTGCAACCAATGGTTACACATATGGTTAGTGTGGTAGTGGCAGATGGAACACCTGTATTTTCTTTTTCTTTCTTTTCAGTAATGTTTTATTGAATGTCAGACCTAAATGAATTGTCTCCAGTACTAGGAGGTTAAGTGACTGTTCCTCAACATGTATTTTTCATGTATTGATATAAAACGCATGGAATTCAGAGAATGAGTGAATAGGAGGAGTCTGTTCCCCCTTATTAGAATTATTCCTAGCACTCAGAAAGTTTGTTTCTGTTACTGAATATTTATCCAATTTATATCCTTTAACAATGGATATCCCCTAAGGCTATTTCCTGGGTTCTCTTTCTTCTCCCTCTACATTATCTTGTATTAGCTCTATAAATTCAATTATCATTTTGGTGTAGATAATTCTCAGATACATCTATCAATTCCTAACCTCTCCCCAGACCTCCATTCCTACATTTCCATCTGCCCATTAGACATCCTAAATTGGATATCACATAGATATTTTAAGTCAGCATACCTAAGACATAGATATTTCCAAAACTTCCCCCTCTTTCAAACTCTCTTATTTCTATCAAAGGTGCCTCAATCTTTTCATTTCCTCCTCTTTCCCCTGACACTGCCTCCACCCTGATACAGGCTTTCATCATCTCATACCTGGACTACTATGGTAGTCCATCCATGATCTCACTGACTCAACTCCAAAACCATTCTAGACCATCCTCCATGTCACTGTTAAAATTATTCACAAAAGTACAGGTCTGACCACGTCACCCCCTCTTGATCAATACAATTGATTGTTCTATATTACCTCTAGAATCAAGTATGGAATCCTGTTTGTCTTATAAAGCTCTTTTTAACCAGGTCCCTTTCTACATTTCCAGTCCACTTCCACTTTACCCAGTAACATTTGTTTTCTTGAAATTCCTCGATCATAACACTTAGTCTCCTTATTTCACACTTTTGTGATTACTTTTCACCATGCCTGATATCATCTCCTTTATCTCTACCTCCCAGTCCTCTGAATTCCTTCAAGAATCATCTAAAATACCGTTAACAAGAAGCCTATCTTCCATCATCCCCTCCTCTTTCTTCCCAATGCCTTCCCTCTGTGGTCTAACTCCAATTTTTCCTTCATACATCTTGCATATTCATAGTTGTTTCCATATTTTATCTTTGATTATAATGTGAGTTCCCTGATGAAGGAGCCATCCTTGGAGTGTTTATGCATTTCTTCTTATCCCCAGTGCTCACAGTGCTAGACATGTAGAAGTGTAGACATGTAATAAATTCTCCTTGACTTGATTAGTGTGAGATTGGATTAGACTCTTAACTGTGGGTTGTGACCCACAATCTAAGAAGCTCTGAAGAGAGTACATGTGGAAAAAATTTAAGAAATTCTGATTTAGGGGATCAATCCAAACATAGAAAATGACGAGGTATTACACGTCATGGTGCAAAGAGGGAGATTGACGGACATACAGACGTTTCTAGAGATCTCTCTTAATATCTTTATCTATAAAACACAGATAGATGTGGATATCTCTAAGTAGATGTCTATATAACCCATTTTATATTCATCTGTCATTGATCTACCTATCCTCTCTATGGTTTGATCATCTAGATTTGGCTTTGTCTCACTTAGGAAGTGGCAGATAAACTTAACTTTGAAGGAAATGGGATATTATAGCTTATATATAAAAGCCTAATTATCTTAGGCAAGTCACTTAGGCTGTCTGAAACTCATCTTCCTAATATGAAAAATGTGAATAATAATCTCTTTAGAAGTTACTTTACTATGCTGTTGTGAAGAAAACACTCGGGAAATTTCAAAGCACCACAAAAGTGTGAGGAATTGTCATTAATCTTGTTCTTATTATCATTAGGGAAAAGCAGGAAATCTGTGATTGCATGAATAAAGTCAGGGGCATGCTCATAAATGTTTATAACATGTTTTCTGGGTCAAATAACACATACAAAACATAGTTTTATGTTTAATCTGCTTTGCTGACAATTTCTCCATCATTTAAGATCAGACAATCTATAAAACAGTAATCAAGGCCTGATTTGTAGTATAAATGCTCATTTATATTTAAACTGAACAATTGTTAAATTACCCATTGCTGTGCCATGTGAACTCCCATTTTCAAAGCAATTTGACATCTATTCTTCATATCTGGTCTAAATGGATCATCTCCAACACTGGGAGGTTAAGTGACTCTCCCCATGTCCACTTAGTCAGCATAGGTCTGAGATGGCAGTTGGACCCAGGTCTTCATGCATCTGATGTTAGTTCTCTGTTTTTATAGTTCTTATAATATCCTAATATAGTGTCCTGAGGGCCTACCCTCCTTGAAGTAAGACTTAAATTAAAGCCTTGTCTTTTCCACATATTCCCTTTCTAAGACTGGGAATATACTTTTCTTCTCAGTTCCTGAGGTGAATCTAACACTTTGATAAAATTATTTTTCTTGTGTGGATAAAGTCAGAGATCCAAAACCATGCTCCCCAACACTCCTTGCTCCTACACACACACACACACACACACACACACACACACACACACACACACACACATACCCCAAAACAAAAACTTTAATCTGTCTGAAATTTCCTTTTGTTACTAGAGATCAGGGGTTCTTTAGCAGTGGACATATTTCACGTTTGAAGCACCACAAAATCATTTAAAGTAAGATGCATTCAGCTTCTATATAGTTTGGGGTTCACTAAGGAGCACAAGATATTGCAATGAGGTGGTGGGGTACAGAGAGCGCCAGGCTGGGCTAAGGAATTCTCACCTAAGTTCAAATCTGGCCTGATACATTAGCTATATGATTCTGGTAAAATAATTTAATCTTGTTTGTCTCAGTTTCCTCAACTGTAAAGTGAGCTGGAGAAAGTAATGGGAAACCACGCCAATATCATTCCCAAGAAAACCCCAAATGGGGTGACAAAGAGTTGGATTGAACTGAAAAAAATGCCTGAACAGCAGCACAAGATGATATGAATGGGATCATAGATTAACACATCTATATTTAACACATCTATATCTAAAGTCAAATATTTTTATCTTACAAATGAGAAAACTGAGCCCCACAGCAGTAAACTATTTGATCACTATTGCATTTCTTTTTCAGTTTTCTCTGGACCAATAAAATATTGGTCAATGTAAAAAGTCACCCCAACAAAGAACTGGGGCTATATGTTTCTATCATTATTAATTTATTTCAGTTATAGCTCTTTTTCAACCCATACTCAGGAGGAAACTGACCCTAGCATTTGAAGAATGGGCTGCTGGGAAAGTAATGATCTTTGCTGTATCTCCCTTCCATCTTTTATCACTCAGGCATTGTCTTTGAGGAGAGTTCTACATCTGATTTAATCATCTCTCTGCTTACCTTAGCAGCAAACTTTAAGTGTGAATTGTTTCTGGAGAGGTCAGGTAGTACATTTTAATTTGTATCTCTCTGCTAAATGTGAATAGTTCTTCTTACAACAATCCACAGCATAAGTAGATTTGTTCCTGTGAAGTCCAAAGGGGAACATTTCTATTTTGGCATGAATCTGCATAGTGATCGAAAGAGTTATTTTGAGAAATTGACTGGGAGCAAAGAAATTCTGGAAAGTTAGATGAGCTCTTTGAGACCCCCACCTCCTATTTTTAATGTCATCAAATTAGTGTTTTTTTAGTTTTCTCTTTTGTGAGGATACTATATGACAAGTTCATTATATGTGCATATATAATAAGAATAATCACAGAATTATTGATTTAGACCTTGAAGGGACAGTAGAGCTTATCTAACCCAACGCTCTTGTTTCATAGACAGAAATCAGAGACTTGGAATGCTTTAAATTAACTTGTTTATTGCCATATAGGTTGTTGAGAAAATAGAGAGTTACCAGAATATGGTAACTAAAATGGAAAATAAAAGATAGATTGGTTAGCAAGACACAGAGGAATTGGTTAAAGTCTTTGGGATCTCTAACTTGATGAAAGTAAGATTTATATGGGTATCTTTATATGTCTTTAAGAGCTGTCATATAAAAAAGGGAGTTGACTTCATTTGCTTGAACCCAGAAAGCAGAACTTTAAACCATAGATAATAATTGTAAAAAAACAAAAAACAAAAGAGAAACAAAAACAATTTTAGACTTAATGTTAGAGGCATTTGCCTAAGATTTAGACCAATACAAAAATGGACAATGCAACCTTTGGGTTAGTGTATGCAGTATGTCCTAAAGAATTGTAGGAAAGAGTATGTGTGTTTAGTGATCAGACATATTATAGAAAGGAATAATTTCAGGTACAATTTGGATTAGATGACCTCTGAGGGACCTTTCCTGAACTGAAATATGTATAATAGCATTTATTTTCCATGGTCACTGTGAGGATTTGTAAAGCACTTAGTACTATGGAATTGTAGTTCCTATATAAATGCTTCTTCCTTTTCTCCTTCTCTCCCATGCCTAGCACAGATTTGGATATAATATGCTCAAGAAATACTTGCTTGTTCCCTGAATGAATTGTCAAATATGTTCCTGCTAGCTGTGACTATAGTTAAATCATTTACCTATTTTTTGAGATCTATAAGGTACTATGTAGGGATAGATTTTTTATGATTCTCTTTTAATTCAAATAAGAAACTTAAGATTCTGGCTCCATACTTTCAAAAAAATAGATAATTAAATGACTATTTAGGCAGGAATGTCCTTAAAGATTCCACTGTGTCATCCATGAAGTTTCATGGATATAAACTAGAAACAGTGTATAACATAGGACAGGGTGGTAAAGGTAGACTTAAAAAGCCCTAAGTTCAAATCTTGCCCCAAGTACTTACTAGTTTTGTGATTATGTGACTTAACAGACTTGAACTTATATCAATTATCCCATTTTTAAAAGGAAGCTAATGATATGTGTAATATGAAAACTCCTTTATAAACTCTTTTCCAAAGCTTAAAGTCTCTGTGTTAATGCAATATCACGAATAGAGGGCTGACTTTGTAATCAGGAAGGACTGGTGTGAAACCTACTCTTTCATACAGAGTAGCTGTGTGACCATAACTAAGTCACTTTAACTTTCAATGCCCCCCTCCCATAGCTCTCTAAGATCCTATGTTATAGATGAGGTGCTTATATCTACTTCAATTAAAGGTATTATCAAACCAGGGAGTTGCCTGCCTTATGCAAGTAACATCAATGTTCCAGATTATATTTATTATTTTTATCATTATTGTTATCATCACCCTTACATTCATCAAGCATGTTCATTGTTCTCATATTTTATTTGATGAAATTCAGAGAGAAATACCTGTCAGTGGAGGGATGGCTAAATAACTTATAGTAAATGTATGTAAAAAAAATATTGCTGTGGTGTAAGAAATGAAAAATCAGAAATAAATCAGCAGATTTATTTGAACTAATACAAAGTCAAGAAAGCAGAATAAAATCACATGGGCAATAACTACAACAATCTAAGTGAAAAGAACAACAAAATGACCAAAATTAAATACTACAAAATTATGACCAAGTATGGACAAAAACAATTCAAATTTTTAGAGTGCTTTAAAATTTACAAAGCCCTTCTTATGTTAACTTATTTGAGCCTTGCTACCACACTCTTGCATTCTCCAAGCTTCACATTCTGTACGCTGTGCCATGTAGGCATTTACATAATGCTTGGAGGATTACAAAATATTTTCCATATATTATTTTTCTAGATATTCATAACAACTCTGGGAGGCAGGTTTTCTTATCCTTATTTTGTGAATATAGGAATCAATGGTTTTGTGACTTGCCAAAGAAAAGTATGACATTACCCTTTCTTTTTTGTGTGTGGGTTGAGAAGCTTATTATAGAATACTGTATATAACATCAAATGTATTATTTGGACATTGGTTAGTTTTACTGAAGAATTTTGTTTTTCATTTTAAGAATCCTTTAATAACATGGATAGTGCAAGGGGGGGAAGGGGAGAACATAGTGGAAATGCAGATAATATGAAGACAAATCTTATCCACAAAATGTTATTCAAAATAGAGATGCTATCAGTGCAAGTCACTGTCCTACTTCTTTTATTTTCTGTTTTGAAGCTTGGAGAAAGTTATTTACTTTTGCAAAAGAATATGTAACAGGATAGAGTCTCATCTTCTTTAGATACATCCTTGTGTAAATATCTTTAAAAGTTGTTCCCAACTTTTTATAGGTTTATGTTTGTTTTGTTTGTTTGTTTTATTTTCTCTTTTGATAATTGTGGGAGTTGTGTCATGGGGAATTGTATTTCTGATAATACACTGATTCCAACACTGCTTTTGTATTTTTAGGGATTTTTGGAGTTTTTATTTGTAGTACAAGAATATATTGGTTTATAGTCTATAAAGAACTTTGAACTTCGGCTGTGTAACTTCAGTCACTTGATGAAGAATTTATAAAAACTCAATAAAGGCTAAATTTTGGAAATTTGAGTTTAAATGTTGTACACTTCCATTTCCTTGCAAAATGTTCACCACTAAGTAAATTCAGTTCCTTAAAGGTAAACTTTTGATCCTTCTTGGTAGCAAAAATCTTATATCACTATCATAAATTTCCTGTTCAGTTAATCAAATGGCCTCGACTTAGGCATTTCCATGGCACTTCATTGAGAACATGGTTGGCTCCTATCATGTGGATATCATTTATGAGGAGCACTTTTGGATATCACTCTTTGATCTCAGTCATTTCAGATTTTCCATCTTGGAGAAATATGTATCAATTAAGCTGGACTCCTGCCAGTTATTAGCCAGTATTATTATTTGATTAAGTAATATCTATTTTTAAAAGGTAACTCTCTAACTTTTATTAACATTTTATCTGATAGTTATTGGTCTTATTGCTTCTTTTTTATGGAAATATTAATTATTGTCCAGAGTAGAGACCACATTTTTAAAGATTATTGTGAGTTTTTGTTTGGATCATTATTAAATTCATTGTTATCTATAATATTAATCCTTTAAAAGAAACAATTAAGACTAGCTCTTCTTATTTCACTCAGACCAGAAGTTCAGTAGTTATTCATAGCTAGTTGCTGTATGGTTCAGTAGAAAAGTTGCTTTCTCACTAAAGTTCTATGGACATGATTGATGGTACAGGTGGAAAAAAAAAACTGATGTTTAGTTGAATAGAAGTAAGATGAAAGGTCATGTGTAGAGTCATTGAAAGCATCCACAGTACAATTACGCTTGCAAGCAAATAACATGGACCATATTCTTCTCCCATGTGATTTTGACTTTCCTAGATCTCTATTTAAGGGGAAAAAACATGCATTTTATGATAGCATGATGGATATTATGATTGATTAACACAGATGAAGGGGACTATTGTATTTATAATTGGATAAACAGGGATTGAATTTCAGTTCTACTGTTGGCAAATTCTGTGGAAAGTCACTTTCCTTCTGTAGATCTTCATATTATCATTTGGAAATAAAAGAAGATTAAATACATGACCATAAGACTCCTTCCAATTCTAAATGTACAGTTCCAAATCATTATTTTTTTTTTACTTCTGTTAGCCCATCTCAAGCATCTTCATGTGCAGGTTCCTAACATGTGAGTGGTTGCATTTATTACCAAGTGTCTAATCGCATAGTGAGTGAGCAGATCTCCAGGTGTAGACAGTTCTCCATGTGACAGAGATTGACTAGTCTATTGCCAACTAGGAAACCATTCATTCCTCTCATGTAGTATGCTTCCACCTATGTGCAATGATGTTATTATTTTTATTACTGACAGAGATATGTGTTCTCTGACAGTGCAGCCTTCTGTGCATGGGAGACAGAGGTTGACTTTCTTTTACAGTAATGAGCTATTCATGCCCACATGTGGCTATGGCATGCTACCTATCCTTTATTCTGCCCTCTTAAAACCACTCACTAAATCAAAAATGATAGGAAATGCTAAAGTTAGAAAATATTTAATCAATCCAGTGTGGTATTTTTCTCACAGATAGGATACATCAGTTTCAAAGAAATGGTAGGAATGATAATATATCATAGAAAAAATACATTTGTCTATATTTTTACTAGTGGAAAATGTTTATTTGTAGAAGTGATTTTTAAAGCAACTTAATTTTTTTTTTTTTTTGCCACAGAGAATTCCTTTGACTGAAACTCACTTTTCCTATGTATACACCACATCAAATTCTAGTTAGGGAAATTAGTATATAAATATTTTCCATTGTTATTACTCAAAAGAATTAGGTAAGGTCATATTCTTTATCATCTCAAGTATCAGGTTTTTTTTTTTGTCATATAGGTTTGAGGGAATCATTTTCCTTACAATTTTTGATGAAAAAAAAAGGAATTTTTATGTGGGCAAATTGTGTTATTCCATAATGTATCATCAGTAAGAGTAGGGGGTTGCTTTCTTTGTCTAAGCTAGCTAGCTAACTAACTATGTAGCTAGAGAGACATATCCACATGCACACATGTTTACATATGTATATAGATGTATACATGCACACATATTGCCCACAAGGAATATTTCAATTTTGTTCCATTTATCTTTACCTTCTCCTCTTCTCATTTCTCCTTTCTCTTTTCCTTTTTGTTTACTAGGCATCCAAATGATATAGTGACTAGATTGCTGGTCTTACAGACAGAAAGAATTGGGTTCAAACTCTGTACTCAGACAAGTCAGTGAAGTTCTGCCTCGGTTTTCTCATCCATAAATGCAGTTAAGAATTGCACCTACTTCACAGAGTGATTGGATCACATGAGTTCATATTTGTAAAATTCTTAGCACAGTGCTTGAAACATTGTAGGTGTTAAATCATGTCTAGTTCTCTATCTCGTTCTATAGACATATGTGTATACATCTATGAACATTTAATATATATGTATTTATAGGCATTAGTGTAAAAATCAGTAAGAACAAAAGGGGGGAATATTTCTTATTTTAAGGAATCACTAGGTAATCATCAATTATATTTTTGCTATATTATTTCTAGCTGTATACTAATATTTTGGATCATATGAGGTGAGATGTTGTGTACATAGTGTCAGTTTCTTTCTTCTTATGTACGCAAAGAAAATGATTTCTAATCAATTAGCCAGGGTTTTCCATGTGTAATCAAGGATGTCTACAGTATTTAAATGTGGAACTGCCAAGCCATTAGCACCAATGCCATAGGATTAGACATTCATATTAGTAAACACCTGTCAAAACAGTGGAGCAGATGTTCTAAGTAGGTATCTAATCCAAGAAACAGCTATAGGAATTCCTGTTCTTATTCCTCTATAATGAGATGCCTTAATTAAATGATGAGGAGAATTCCATTTTATTTGTTTTATTTTACAACATTATAATTTCTAAAATAATTTTTCCCAATAGATTAGGAAGTTGATACATTTGCAGCCTGATTCTCAGCTTTTGGTTGAAATTACACGTTGTTATAGGAACGTTTGCAACCCACAGATTCATAGGGTTGGCTGTATCTCTCTACTAAAATTGGTTTACCATATTAGGGATTGCCCACTCAAAATGCATGTGTCTTAATTAATGCTCTATGTTTGCCACAATTCTATCCATCAGTGCCATCCACAGTTATGCTTTTGGAAGTTTTTTTAAAACAAATAATTAAAGACAGTGTAAGAAGTGTGATAAACATATATCTTCCCTTTAGGGAAATAGAGTCTATGACAATAATTTAGATAAACAAAGACAGATGGGTATGTAAATATTTATTCGACACATATGCATACATAAGGAAAAAACACATAAACACATAAAAAAACACCAATATAAAAGTAGGTGTACGTGTACAGTGACAGGTACAATGGGAGGTACTTATTTGTAAAAATATTGGGCAAATGGCAAATCATTGTTCATAATATCAATGGCAATATTTTGTTCCCTGTTCTATGTATTTTGCCACTAGCATGCTTTTTAAAATTTTATTAAAGCTTTGTTTTAGTTGCTTAGAGAACAGACATTTCTAATGTCTATTACCTCTCCCTCATACCATCCTCTTTTACATAGAAAAAACAACTAAACAGAATTCACCGAAATAGCAACTCTTATCTGAAAACATGTTTCATTAAACATCCTTAGCATCACACTTGTCTAATGGGAGGATGGAACCGTATTTCATTCCCAGACCTCTGAAATCAGTCTTGGTCATTAAGTTTAATCTGAGTTTAGCAGACTTTGGAAGTTTTTTACTCTGCAATTTTGTAGACATCTTTTGCATGATTCACCTCGTTCTTCTTATTTTACTCAGCATTAATTCTTATAGTCTTTCCATGTTTCTCCAAATTCCTCATGTCCCATATGTCTCTTCAATGATAGATACATACTTGTTTTTAGAATATTGCTGAGCATGAGTGATCTTGTGAAAATGAAAGCCTCCAGTAAGACATTTGATTGCTCTCAATCTCTGTCTTTCCCCACATAGAATGTAAGCTTTTTGAGAACAGGGAATATTTCAATTTTGTTCCATTTATCTTTACCTTCTCCTCTTCTCATTTCTCCTCTTTTCTCTTTTCCTTTTTGTTTACTAGGCATCCAAGTGATATAGTGACTAGTTTGCTGGTCTTACAGACAGGAAGGATTGGGTTCAAACTCTGTACTCAGACAAGTCAATGAAGTTCTGCCTCGGTTTTCTCATCCATAAATGCAGTTAAGAATTGTACCTACTCCACGGAGTGATTGGATCACATGAGTTCATATTTGTAAAATTCTTAGCACAGTGCTTGAAACATCGTAGATGTTAAATCATCTCTAGTTCTCTATCTAGTTCTATCATCTCTCTCTCTCTCTCTCTCTCTCTCTCTCTCTCTCTCTCTCTCTCTCTCTCTCTCTCTCTCTCTCTCTCTCAACTTGTCTTTGTTTTCCCTATCATGATTCATGTTACTTAGTTGGAACTTAACATATGCTTATCGACTGATTGATAAAATCTGAAACAACTATTCAATTCAATTGATTCTTCTGTAGTGAGTCAATTCAAGAAAAAAAAAACAATTATACTTTTCTGCATTTCTATTCAATCTAACTGAATTCATTTCACTCATCCATGAGAAATCCTGCCTGTAATATGCAAGTGATATTGATAATGATAGTGGCAGCAATGATTGGGACAATCCAGCTCAGCCTTTCTATTGCTCTGTTCAGCCATGAAGCACTTCCATATACTTTTCCTCATTAAAACCTTTCAAGAACTCTGAGACCTTATAAGTTAAAACATAATTATAGTCATCTTCATAGAAAAATTAACTGAGATTCACAGAAATGAAGTGACTTACACAAGGTTACTTAGTTAATTAACATGGCCTTGTGTTCCAGGATTTTTCTAAAGGATGCCCACATCCAAGGACTGGAGATGTAACATGTAATATTTTCAGAGATGAATTGCCTTCTGATTTACTTCATGATTTCTCTAACCACTTATATTTCTTTTTTATCACCTTCATGTATGGACTTCAAGTTGTAGTCCTTCAAACATAACATATTGAATAATTATTTAGAGACATAAATAATTTCTGCTTTCTTGTTCTTTCCTGAAAATAAAATATTTTTTCACAAGTCCTACCCGGAATTCAAAACACATTGTAAAACCTTGTCTTTGAAGAGATTTAAATGAGTGAGAAAGATGAAATGTATAGCTACCCTATTACCTTTAAAAGAAATCTATTTGAGTGTGTGTATCCAGACCTGAGATTTTGTAAGTATGGAGAACTTCCTATTTGGACACTTTGGTGGACACAGGTCAGCAATTTCATCTATAAATTATTTCCTGGGGACTAGGACACATGGCGGTTGGTCCTGGGTTACATATCCAGTGTCTTTCAGGCCTGGGTCTTAAACAGACTTCAGTGATAGAATTCTCTGTCTCTCACTTTGTTATAATATAAACATATAATATAATAAAAAACCCAGAACATACTCAGTGAAGATAAACTGTTTACTTGTCCTTCCCACTCACTAGTTATATTTTGTTTTTTTCTCTGGAGCTCATAATAAGTAACTGACTTTTTATAATAGTTTAAAGTTTACGAAGTATTTCCTCCTTGAGCCCCATACTAACTATTTGAATTAGGTACTACAAGTGTTATTCTTCTTATTTTACATTTTGGGCAACTGAGATTTTTAGGATCTCAGGACTTGTGTCATAGGAAATATTTTACCCCAGGTCTCCTGATCCTATGCTAGCAACCTATCCTGCCCTGTTATCTTGTCCAGTCATTGTTCCTGGAAGCTCAGATTTGTTTCATAGAGCATGGCACTGAATTTGTAATTAAGGGACCTATGAGCCAAAAGACTTGTTTTGGGTTCTTGTTTTCTATTACTAAAAAAGACTGACTATGGTGTGCTATTGGAAGTATTAAGAAACTCCAGTATCTTTATGCCTGAGTACAGCTGGTAAATCTAAGTCAAGGAGGAGAGAGGAAAGATGAAGGAGAGAAAGTAAAAGGTAAACTGACTGGCAAAATGTTATCTTTTATTGCCTTGGGTGCAGCAGGCTGCCTGTGTCCTGACAAGTGGCATAGATAATTTTTAGTCTATGAGCAGCAGGTCAGCAAGCACATTTGTAATAGATGACACATTTAATTTTTATTAAAGTTTAATTAATACCATTTTTTTAATGCCTTAATCATCTCTGAACATGCCCTGCTACTCAACTACCGTTTCCAAGTAACAAAGAAAAGCTGTTGAGAAAAACCCAGCAACATGCCAAGTACATCTTGTAATATATGGAGGATTCCACATTCATGGTTCCCCATAATTTTAAAGGAAAGGTGAGAGATATACTTCCTCATGTGTTCTCTGGAACTAAGAGGGAATATTGAAATAAGAGCGCTTTCATTAGCATTTTACCGTTGCTTTCCTTTACGTTAGCACGGTCACGTATACTGGGTGTTCTTACTTGTCTATTGTAGAAGCATTTTCATTTTTCTCTAAATTTCTCATATTTTCTGGGTCTCTGGGGCATAATAATATTCTAATATGTTCACATATCACTGAGTGTTCAGCTATTCTCCAGTCATTGGGCACTTACTTCATTTCTAGCTTTTTGCTACCACAAAAGTTATTACTATGTATATTTTGAGTTGGAGAGTAAGTACAAGGAATTTTCTTCTTTTTTTTATATTTTACCACCTCAAACTATTTGCTAATAGTACAATCTATGGAACAAAGGAAGACTTTAGAAACTTTTGTGAGGTAGTTTCATTTTCCCCCATAATGAATGGATTTGTTCTCAGCTTTACATACTCCAGGCCAAATATTTTACAATACGGTTTAGAGTAGAAATTGTTTTTGAGTTGTTGGCAAATGGGCAACTGAGTTTTGGCAATAAGGACATCTTTCAGTAATGAGACTCATTTCTCAGGATACACAGGGATGATTCCTAATATAACTAATATTTGAAGGGGTTAGGATAGTGCTTGACCAGACTATAGGCCCAGTCTAGTATCCCAGCTAATGCATGTGTATTTTTGCCTAAAGTAGCACATGCATTGTCTGTATAGCTAGCCAGCATGGGGGAAGATTATTGATAGAAATATAACATTGAGAAAAGAAAAGAAAATCACTCATCTGATTGGGTTGATCCTTGGAAGCCCTGTTATGTGGCCTTGATTCTTTTCAAAAAGAAATACTTAGTCTGAAGATTGGAGAAAACCAAATTCTACCCCCATTTTTTTCTTTTTTTAATTGAGTGGTTTGTGTGTGTGTGTGTGTGTGTGTGTGTGTAGACACATACCTATATATGTGTTTCAGAAATTGTCAATATATATTAAAATATTTTAGTAATTTTTTTACTTGAAGACCATTTTTATTATGCTTTCTTTACCTCTTTCTTTCTCAATCTTGTCCTAAAAATTCATTTCTCTCATTCCATAGAATAACTTTCTTCTGGATTATGATTTGAAAACCCATTTCTCTCCTAGAACTTGGTTACCCTTATCACTTAAAGAAATAATGCTTTCTATCTTTTCTATGACTTTTTTGCTCATAAAATGTCTTGTTTGTTATTCTTCCAAAATTGACATAGTATACTCTTTCCTAATATCTAATATCCAAATTGTATATTTTGGGAAAAGTTGTGACTCAAATATTGCACTTCTATGATTTCTTGGGTTTAGAGGTTTAGGTGTTCCTTTCCAGCACTACCTCTCTCTGAGGTCTCAGGTTTTCTGACTATTATGAAAGTATGAATTTAAATATTTTGTTGTACTCACATACTTCTGACTGGGACCCACTGAAGGATTCCTGGGAAATAAAGCTATACTTTCAGCTTCTCCTGTTAATTAAGGACTTTACATTTGGAAAGATCTCTTTTGTATGAGACTTTCCTTTCTGTCTCCTCCCTGAAAGTCAATCAAGCATCACTCAGCATGTGCCACTTCTGTTGTAACCCTTAAAAAATGTCAATTGAGTGGTGTTACACTCTAGCAAGTATCCAGCCCAAGCATCAGTGGGAGAACTTTCCCAGCTCTGTTTATTGGTAATATTTTGTTTGCCTTTTGTGTCTCATTTTGAAAGCTTTTAGGAAAAGAGTATTGGGCATAAAAATAAAGAGTCCATGTTCAAATCCTAAAAATGACCAGCTATATCCAATGTGATCTCAGGTCTCAGTTTACTCCTCTATGTAATGAAATAAATTAACAAGTTCTTGTTTAAGGTCCCTTAAGCTTAGGATTCTATAAAGGAAATAGTTTATATTTTCCTGATATTTGTGAATTTTTGGGTGTGAGGTTGAAGGTAAAACTAGAAATAAAGAATTATTCTCCCTTTTAGTTTCTCCCTTTGGAATGTGGATATGGCAACATTTCGTCTCTCACCCAGTGTTTCCTACTGCATAGTAACTGCCCTGAACTGTATCCCTGCAGAGATTCCCACCTGTGCGTGTGTCAGGGAGGTGGGGGAGGATGGGTGAGTAAGACCACATAATAAGATATCACAGTCATATTCTAGATAGCAAAAGAGAAATCTTATTTATTTTAGCCTACAGGGCAGAAGGAAATCCCAGGATCCAATGTATTTCTGTCTTTTAGCCAAAATTTGTAAAAATCAAAATCCCCAAATGAGGTACAATAATAATAATAATAATAATAAAGAAAAAAAAACATCACTTTGAAGTCAGAGGACCTGAGTTCACACTTTTCTCTGTCACTTCCTGTGTGACCTTGGAAAAGTCACTTCAAATCTCTACCCTCAGTATCCTTATCTACAAAATGAGAGGACTGACATAAATGGTCTGTAAGGTCTTTTCCAGCTTTCAAATTATGCTTCTGTGATTCACTTTTAATTTGACTATACCTCCAGACAGGAAAAAGCCTGGTACTTGGAGCAGGGTTCAGAGTTTTTCTGTGTCTTTGTACCCAAATCAAACATTACCCCTCACTCTTCCAGCTACTCCTTTGCCATTAAGGATACATATCATACAACTGTAGTTGGAAGGTCATATACACATAGACACATACTTGTACGTACATACATAAGATACATTGTGAGCAAACTTTTAAAAATCCTACTTAACACAACAGAAGACTGGGATAGAGGACTGGGCTTACAGTTAGAAATACCTGGATTCAAATTCAGCCTCAGATACTTGCTGGCTGTGTGTTTCTGGGCAAGAAGCAGAACTGATTTTTATAAAATGGGAATAGTAACAGCACTTACCTCCCAGGGTTGGTGTGAAGATCCAAGGTGCTAATAATTGTAGAATAGGGTAAAGTTTGCACAGTGTCTGGCATGTAGTAAGCTGTTTTTCAGAAAACAGAATATGGTTTCTCAGACTGAAATGAAGATGTTTTCTTGAATGCCTGGATTCTCAATCAGAAAGAAATCTTTCAATGATAGGATACTCCCAATGCTCTGGTCAAAGTTCACCTTTCTGCCAAGGCAGATGAAGGTACCAGCCCGGTAGCACTGTCTTCCCCAGCTTCACTTTCCTTTTCAGTGTGCCATCACCATCTTCCTCAGTCCTCTGACTGCCTCACCATTCACTTCTTTACCCCAACCAGCACTGGTACTAGGAGCACCAAGTCTTCTCAGGGCTAATGAAGACAACCACATCTCACAAGAACCCCCACAGTCATCCTCTTTCTTAAAAATATCCCACTATATTTCTTAATTAGGAATAAATTTAAGGAGAATATTTTTCCCTAGCATTTGTTTGTTCAGTGTGTTTTGGGGTTTGCTTTTATCAGAAAAGATTTGTTTGGACACAGAAGAAACATCCATACAAATTTGTTAACAAACAGCCCAGAAAATCCATTCAGTTTAGCAAACTGCTAGTTTACACAACCTTACAATTTCATCATTAAGTGTTGATAAAACAAAAGGGATTGGGACACATTTAAGTCTGAGAAGATTATAGATAGGAAATATTTTAGGAGAATAATGTAAAATATCACGGTTCTCTCTCTCTGTGCCTCTCTCCATTCCAAAGCAGGATGATCCTTAAGTTCATGTTCACTTATTCAAAGGTTGATTATTCAGGTTTTTTTTTAATTCAGACACCTTTCTTCTCCTGCCCCTCCCATTTTTGATGATTTTATTACTTGAAAAATGCCTAGCAGACAAAGGCAGGGGCTGGAAATGAAAGTCGAATCAGTCAAGTGTACTGCCTAGTAAAACATTTAATGAGGAAGAAGGTTGAATTTAATGACCAAAATAGTTTTGATTCGTCGATGGGTTTCAATTATTCATGCCATGCCTGACCCTGGAATGAATATTAACAAGATGGTCTTACACTTCAGGGTAACAGTGAATGTTTCATATCTACCCAAGCAAAGGACAAAATTGTTTTGGTAACACTTTATAATTTCTGTCTTGCAGAAATAAAGCTTTTAAGATTTTAATTGCACTTTGTATACTCTAACCTTTGGAGTATGAGAAATGGTTAAGGTGTGGTGTAGATTTCTTTATAATTTACTTTAATTTTTGAAGTAAATTTAACTGTAAATTCCAACTTTTTTTTTCTTTCATTGGCTTGAAAGCTCAACATGAATAAACATTATGTTAGCAACCAAAAATGCTAATACGATCTTCATGAAGAGAGGTAATTTCCAGAGATGATATTCCTTCCATACTCATGGAATATATATTTCTAACTGGAAAAGATGTTGTTGTTCAATAGTTACCGTCCTATCTGACTTTTCATGACCCCATTTGGGGATTTGTTTACAAAGACACTGGAGTTACTTGCCATTTCCTTCTCCAGCTCATTTTACGGAAGAGGAGATTGAGGCAAACAGTGTTAAATGACTTATTCAAGCTCATACAGCTTGTTAGGAACTAAGGCCGTATTTGAACTCAGAAAGATGAGTCTTCCTGGCTCTAGTCCCAACACACTATCTGCTACTCCACTTAAAGCTCAAGAAGCCAATTCTATTATCTTAGAGCTATGGAAGATGAGGTAGGCAGAGGTTAAGTGGCTTGCTTAGGGTCGCATAACGAATAAGTAAGTATGGATTTGATTTCCAGTCTTGATAATGCCAAGACGTAGGCTCTGTTATACTAAGGGTTACCATTATTGTTGTACTCACGACTTAGTTTAAATGGCCAATGAATTTCCTTCCAACTCTGAAATCTTATGCTTCTGTGATTTTCAAAATTGTTAAATATCTCAGAAATATTATCTTTTTTCTCCTTTGCCTTGCTCTAAATTATGTTTTCTGTAAGGGACTTAGGCTATGGCTATCCTGTTCACTAAATACTATGGAAAATCCCAATCCTCTCTATTAAGGGGTGTTGGGCAGAAGGTGTGTTAACTCTTGCTCATGACTCATCAACCTTTGGCCTACCACTCTGTGGTATTTACTGTTGAGAAATATTACAAGATTAATTGAACAATCAAAACGTCTTCTAAATGGTAATGCAAGGATGAAACTACATTCATCTCCCTACATCTAATCTCATGAAATTCTAAGTATTTTAGCATTCTAGGGGCAAAATGGCACATTTACTCTCTTATGCTCCCAAGGAGCTGACAGGCTAGTAGAGATCAGGATGAAGACATAGATAGCAATGAGAGAAATGAAAGCAAGGTAAGTATGGAGGAGAACCTCAAACAGATTACTTTGGAGTTGGAAGAAAGTGAGATCATTTTTTACGTACTCGGATTGGGGACAGGAGAGGCTATCAAGAAAGATTCATGGAAACAGTTGTGAGTTGTGACATAACTAAGAGTTTCAGCAGCTAAAAAGAAAAGGTGGAGTTTATCAGAGACCTCCAGCACATGGGGAAACAAAGGCATACTTATACAAAAAGCAGATTCATCCAATCTTGGGGAATGTAGACTATGCTAATGGAAGTGGTGACCTTACCACACTGCCCTATTTTTGACCCTAGGGACCATCTTCTCCTGGATAGTCTTCTCCCTGAATTTTTGTGACATACTCCTACTGCGGTGGTGTACTTGAAAGAGTGTCTTGTGGGAAACAACATGTAGGTGCTAGACTGGAAAGAAAATAAAATAATAATCTGCATAGTACCTTTTAGCTATTGATCTATGGTTCTATAATTTCTTAATGCTTCTAAACTTAAATAACAATGATAATAATAATAATGTCAGCAAAAACAATAACTTACATTTCTGTAGTGCTTTAAGGTTGGCCAAACAGTGTAGATATGCTCTCATTCTATCCTTTCAACAACCCTGTGTATAAGATGCTATTATTATCTTGCTTCACAAAAGAAAAAAAAAACTGAGAAAAATGCAAATTAAGTGACTTGTCCAAGGGTACACAACTAGTGAGTGCCTGATGTGGGATTTGTCTTCCTGACTCCAAGTCTAGTATTCCTACACACTTACCTTCCTAATAGTTTGGATTAAGAGGAATGAAGGACTGAAGCTGAAAAGTAACAAAATGCTAGAATCACAAAATTGGATGGAATCTAAGAAGTTACTTAGCACAATGGCATCTGACAAATGTCCTCTACAGTGAGAATGGAGATGAAGAGCCAGATGCCTGAAGTGTTATGGAGATAATTGCAGTGGGACCTGGCAGAAGATTAGGTGAGTGGAGTAAAGAAAAGAGAAAACTCAAAGATGACTTCATGGTTAGAATCCAGGGATAGTGGGGGGAAGAGAGTTACTTCAGGAGGAAATGAGCTTGATTTTAGACACACTGAATTGAAGGAGCTCAAGGGACATCCAGATGGAGGGTTGGAGACATAGAACTGGAGGTTTGTGGAGAATTTGGGAGAAAAAAAAATGTAAGTTTGGGATTATTTTCTAGGAGGAGATCATGGAATCTATAAAAATTGGAGAGATTGGAGTGAAGAGAAGGGCCAAGCTAAAATTCTGGGAAATGCTCACATTTAAGGGAGATGCAGCAGAATGAGAAACTTAGAGAATGCTTCTCTCTTAACATGGATGGCCACTACCCACCATTTTGTTTTTCTCCTTACTTTTAATACCAAATTTCTTGACTTGTAATCAGTATCTTTGGCTTTCATTTCCTTTCCATTCATACCTTTTTCTCGATCATGTAGTCTAAATTTTCTCCTAACACTATCCTGAAAACATTTTCTTAAAAGTCACTGGTGACTTCTTTCTGTTTCTCCATGTTGCCTTTTTTATCCCTCTTGTTTATATTCACTGTGGTCCTCTTGCTTTTCTTAAAATATTCTCTTTCTTGCCTTTGATGGAAGGATGCTACACTAGTTTTCTCATATATCTCTCACTCTTATATCACTGGTTCCCTTGTTTCTTATACCCTAAAAAAATATTCCCTAAGCTTCTACCCTCATATCTCTATTCATCTATATCTAATACTGCCCTACACATACCTTATGTACATGGTGTAATCATTTTACTAATGGATAGTCACATTATCATCTGTCATCTTGTTTCTCACAAAAACCTTTATATCTGCCCACTCGACTAATATGCCATCTCAGACTCAATATGTCTGGAACCAAACTCAGTACCTTTCCTTTCAATATAGTACCCCATCACTCTAAAATTCACCATTTATATCACTAGAACCAGGATCCTGAGTACTCACAAAGGAAAGATATACTTTTTTGGTGTCTCTTTCTCCTTATCCCTATACATCCCTCATCTGGTATTCCTTAATATTATACTCATATCAGAAAAAAATATGATTTCTACTTCTTCAAAAATGGGAGGACCTTTAGACGTCATTTAATTCAATCACATTACTTTGCAGTTGATAAAACTAAGGCCTAGAAAGGCTCATTCATCCATTTATCTCAGATCACATAGCTTATAAATTATAGAACCAGAATTCTGCTCAAATAATTGTCACTTTAAATGTAGCATATTGCCTTTCATTTTGTAGTCCTCCCTTTTTCAAAAATAGGATACACAAATATCAAATATCATAAATATCACAAATATCAAATCTTGTCACTGATCCAGGAAATCCCCAACATCTAAACTCACTTTGAAGCCATACCTATCCTGGCTTCACATCATGGACCTCCAAACAGAGACCGAAAAATAAAAATAGCAGTCAAAGATATGTCAATGACTCCTACAGTCTTGGGATGCTGTATAAATGTAGCCATTGTTTGATGATCAGGGTTTTAGATAAGTGTTAATGCCTTACTAAAGTGTCAGTAGAAGGCATGTTGACTTGGAAATGTAAAAAAACAAAACAAAAAAACTCTTTAGTGGAGCACAAAGTTAGTATGGATTGACTGTAGTTGCATTAATATAACTTCACTTAACACCCCCTCACTTTACCAGCTATAGTCCTGCCTTTTTTTAAAAAATGCCCCCAAAATATCACCTCTTTCTCCCCTACTTATTCAGTCATTTTAAAGAATTTATCCAATTCATACTATGTATCAGGGACAGGTATGGTGTTGAGGAGAGGAAGCCAATAGAGAAACAATATCTCCCTTAATGGCTACTTGCATGCTAGCTGGGGTGACAACAGGAACATGGCTAGAACATGGCTAGGACATCTATGAAATAGATTAGAAGTAACCATGGAGAGAGGACACTCGCAATTGGGGGAATCCAGGAAGAGTCCTGTACAAAACGTGGTACCTGAGCTTCCTCTTAAAGAAGATACAAGATAGAACACTGGGCCTGGAATCAGGAAGACCTGAGTTTAAACCCAGAGACACTTATTAGTTGTGTCACTCTGGGCAAATCACTTAACCTAGTTTGCTTCAGTTTCCTCATCTGTAAAATGAGCTGGAGATGAAAATGGCATACCATTCCATTATCTTGGCCAAGAAAAACCTGGAATAGGGTGACAAAAAGTGAGACACAATGGAAACAACTGTACACACCAGCAACCAAGAGATAGCAGTGAGGAGGGAAGACATGGGAACACATGCAGACTTCTCTGATCTCAACTGATAGTGACTCCCCCTTCTGTCCACCAGATCCTTACATAGTATATTGTAAAATCCTGATATATTTGTCTTATAACTATGTGTATTGTAGCTATTGATTGAGCTTTGAAAGGCAGTGTAATTTATTATTATGAATTGATACCTTTGGTATTTAGAGTCAAAAATCATTTGTTCCAGACCTCCTTCAGATCCTTTTTAACTTTGATATCATGAGAAAGTCACTTAGTCTCTCAAAGCCTCAGTTTTCTCATCTATAAAGTCCTAATAATGTTCATGGTGTGTTTCTTCCAGGGTTGGCATATTTAATTTTGCTAATAATATATAGTGCTTTGCAAACATGAAAATGTGAGATGATGGGGAGTGAGTCTTATTGCAATGTTAATATACTTCTGCCCTCTACAAGGAGGAAGTGCTTACTCTAATGCCTCAGAGAAAATCAGGTTAAGATCAAATGGCAGGCAGTGAGAGGATATAAAAAATGGATGGATGGTTGCATTAAGCCTGATCATTTTATTTATTCAAAATTGTAAATCATGCCCTTTACTTTGGGGAGGGGAAAGCTTTGCACAATAAAATAATTCAATAAAGCATTTAAATCAAAGGAGAACAGCAATAATGGGCACATTAACATAAAAACTAGCTGTATAAAACAGCATGTCTCACGTTATACTCAATCTGGGAGAGCCAATTAAAAGTGGTTGGTTTTACAGAGTACCCTAAAAATTAATAAACTGTGACTTGGCTGGACCAAGGTGGTTGGAAGTTCCAAAAATGAGTCAAGGAGTCTTTATTCCCATGGCAAGAACAATGGAGAGAGAAAGACTAGAGCATAGGCCTACCTGGTTCTTTGCCCTACTTGACTATAGAAAGGGTGGTCTAGATTTTAGATTAATATGCTTTTCAATTAAGTACTGAGTCTGGAATTCTAGGATCTGATTTCAGAGCCTGGATTTGTTATTTACTGTGTTCTTGTCGAGTATTTCAACCCCTCCAGACCTATGTTAAGTATGGAGTTTTGACTACAGTACCAACCAGCTCTAAATCTATGATCCATTTCCCCCTCTTGTCTGTTTTCTTTCTTTTTCTGATGATTCCTTCTACTGTGACATTATACAAGTCTCTTAAGCACCCTGGGTCTTTGTTTCCTTATATGGAAAATGAGGATGTTAGCCTAGATGGACCACTCTTGGGGTCCAGTGAAGATGAATCTCTACTCTTGTGATCCAATAATGTTTCATCAGTGAACTGAAAAAAAAAAAGCAGTGAGCTTAGAATGAGGAAAGGCCTATGACTGAATCATGGTTCTAAACTTTGGTGGCCACGGGGTCTCTAGGGAGACAATTCCACCCCTCTGGGTCTCATTTTTCACATCTGTAAAATGAAGCAGTTTGAATAGGTGACCATTTGTATCCCTTCCAATCCCAAATCTTCAAGCCTATGATCATCTGTGGTTCTGCACTTGAATTGATGAAAATCTTAACCTGTTTCCTCTTTGCACAGAACTCAAGATTAGAAGAAGTATTAAAAGGTCCTAAAAAGGATACTCTATAATAATCAATAAATGCTAAAAATATGATCTTTTCATTTTAAAAAGATGGGCTTTTTCTCAGTCCATAAAATTTGGCTCCATTACAAAAGGCTGTAATAGTACTCCCTTATATCACTGTGATTTAAAGGAGAAACATTGAAAAAAAAATCTCTTGCCTTTGTAAGAGATTGTACACATGATTAATGTGGAAGCCATTACAAACAAGCAAAGGAGTGCCTCATACAAGGACAGAATAAGATTGTGTTTGCAGGCTAGTGGCTTTGATGAATAGACTCATTCTAGGAAGTCAGGTGCAGGAGTTGAGGACGGTCTGTTTTCAAATGTTGGTGCAGAGTACACATTTCCCATTATGGACAGATAAGGGTACTGATGAAAAATGACAGAGTACTTTGAATAGTTCCTAACATAGGAGACAAGTTTAAAATAGCCTTTATTCTCCATTCCTGCCCCTATAGGCACATGGGCATATTCAATGGCCTCGTCTTCCTCCAGTTTTCAATACTGACATTACATTCCCTGTTCAGTTATCCTTCTAAGTTGATACTCTTGAAGTGTAATGGTTCCATTTCTCCCCTACTCAATAAACTTCACTGACTTCCTAATTTATTCAGAATCAAATGTGGACACCTTTACTTCACTTTTGGGTAGATAAGGGTGCAGTAGATAGATCATGGGGCTTGGAATAAGGAAGACATCTTTATGAGTTCAAATCTGACCTCAGACACTTATGGCCCTTGCTGTTTGCCTCAGTTTCTTCATCTGTAAAATAATCTGGAGAAGGAAATATCAAACCACTTTGTTGCCAAGAAAACCTCAAATGGGGTCACAAAGAGTCAGATACAACTGAACAATAACAATTTCATGTGTAGAGCCCTTGAGCTTGTCTTTGTGTATTTACTAATCATTACCTCTCTTTTTATTCCCCATATGCAACATTTCATCTCTCAGATTCATGACTCTATAAATTCCCTATGTGGAATCATCTCCATTCTCACCCCTCTCTCTTGTAAATCAGTGTTACTTCCTGGGGTGCCTCCTAACTAGTACTTTGTATATATATTTTAAAAATAATAATAGTAAAACCAGGGTCCTATTTGCATAAGGTTTTCCTTATTGAAAATGATTATTCAGTGCTCAAAGGGATGGAGTTAATGAATAAATATTCTTCAATCCAACAAAAGGAAGAATTTTCTGTTTCAATTCCATACTCATCCTTGAATATCATGAGCTTAAATATTCAATTAAATCCATGTATGATCTCAAAGTTGACCCTCTCTTCAGGGGTACATATTATAAAATATCCATGCCTGCTCATTCCGTGTCACTTTAATTGGAGGTATCCCACATTTTCACCTGAGGAGAGACAAGATGTATTCCACATTGCTAGGAGCCTTGCTCCCTTTGACATCTCAATGGCAACAGTGCTGCACATGAGATGGCAAATGATTTCTTTTCAATCACTCTTTCTTCTTCTCCTTCACACATATATTCTTGAAGGAGTCAAAATGTATAGCAGGTTTCTTGATTCAGCAACCATTTAACAAGTGACTTTTATATAGTGCTTCAAGGTGAACAAATCATTTTGTCTTCACTCTCTTCTTTGAGCCTTACAACTACCTTGTGAGAAAAATAGTATGGGTATAACTATTCCAATTTTAAAGATGAGGAAACATTTTCCAAAAATGTTAAATGATTTACTCAGCATCCCACAGATTGTAAATTTCTATGATGGGATTTGAATCCAGGTCTTCTTGACCTTCTGAGTCTATCTCTCATGGGATCATAGATGTGGAAACTGAGATAATCATAGAAACAATCTACTCAACATTCTCATTTTATAAACGAGGAAATTATGCCCAGAAAAGTCAAATGATGTATCTGTTCTTAGCATAGGTAAACAAAAGAGATGGGAAATGAATCCAGGAACTCAAGGTCCAAGTCCAGTACTATTCTTCCTATATCATGCTCTCTTTCTAGCCATTCTAGCTCATGACTTCCCTCTGTTCCCATGAGCTCAAGAAGACAGGATGGAGTGTTCAAGCAAGTTCACTCTCATCAGCCAAGAGGGTCCATCTAACCAATTCTGCCAAATATATTCATTTTGATCCATCAGGAGCCAACTAATTGGTGATAGATACTTCTTTCTTTCCAACCTGTTTCCCCAAATTTATTTATTTGTTTTCAGTTTTCAACAATCATTTCCATAAGTTACAAATATTCTCCTCCTTCCTCCCCACTCCCTTCCCAAGACAGCATACAATCTTAGATGGGCACTACACACACATTCTTATTAATAAACACATTTTCACATTAGTAATGTTGCATAGAAAAATTAAAATCAGGAGGAGAAAGCATGAGAAAAGCAGAACAAAACAAAACAATAGAGAAAATAGTCTGCTTCAGTCTGTGTTCCAACTCCATATTTCTTTCTCTGGATGTGGATGGCATTTTTCATCATGAGTTCTTTGGAAATGTTTTAGGTCCTTGCATTGCTGTGAAAGGCTAAGTATATCAAAAAACAATCCTTTCATGCTGTGTCTGTTACAGTGTATAATGCTCTGGTCACTTCACTCAGCATCAGTTCATATAAGTCTTTCTAGGATTTTCTGAAGTCCACCTGCTCATCATTTCTTATAGCACAATAGTATTCCATTGCATTCATATATAGCACAATAGTATTCCATTGCATTCATATACTACAACTTGTCCAGCTATTCTCCAGTTGATGGGCATCTGCTTGATTCCAGTTCTTGGCCACCGCAAAGAACTGCTATAAATACTTTGTACATGTGTGTTCTTTTCCCATTTTTTATGATCTCTTTTGAATACAGCCCTAGATTCAATATTGCTGGGTCAGATGACATGCACATTTTTATTGCCCTTTGGAAATAGTTTCAAATTGATCTCCAGAATGTTTGGATCTGTTCACAGCTCCACCGACATTGAATTAGTGTTCCAACTCTCCCACATCTTCTCCAGCGTTTATCATTTTCCTGTTTGTTATGTTAGCCAATATGATAGGTATAATTTGGTACCTCAGAGTTCTTCTTTTGATTTGCATCTCTAAGATCAATAGTGATTCAGAGCATTTTTCCTCTGAAAACTGCCTTTTCATATCCCTTAGCCATTTGTCAATTGGGGAATGATGTGTATTCTTATCAATTTGACTCAGTTCTCTGTATATTTTAGAAATGAGTCCTTAATCATAGATAGACACTAGTTGGAAAAATTCTTTTCCAGTTTTCTGCTTCCCTCCTAACCTTGGTTTTCATTGGCTTTGTTTCTACAAAAAAAAGAACACCTTTTCAATTTAATGTAATCAAAGTTATCCATTTTGCACTTCATAATGTTCCCTATCTCTTGTTTGGTCATAAATTTCTCCTTTCTCCATAAATCTAGCAAATAAACTATTCCTTGCTTCCCTACTTTGTTTATAGTATCAGCCTTTATACCTAGATCATATACCCATTTGTACTTTATTCTGGTATACATTGTCAAGCATTTGTCTATGCCAAGTTTCTGCCACACTATTTTCCAGTTTTCTCAGAAGTTTTTATCAGTGAGTTCTTATCCCAGAAATTGAGGTCCCTGGGTTTATCAAAGAGTAGCCTGCTGTAGTCATCAACAGCTGCGTCTTATGTATCTAACCTATTCCACTTATCTATCCCTCTCTTTCTTAGCCAGTATCAAGTGGTTTTGATGATTTCTGCTTTATAATACAATTTAAGATCTGGTATGGCTAGGCCACCTTCCCTAGCACCTCCCTTTCTTTTCATTAATTCCCTTAACATTCTGTACCTTTTGTTCTTCCAACATGAATTTTGAAATTATTTTTTCTAGCTCTCTAAAATAATTTTTGGTAGTTTCATCGGTATGACACTAAATAAGTTAATTAATTTAGGTATAGCTGTCATTTCTATTATATTAGTTTGGCTTACTCACAAGCAACTGTGAGTTTCCAATTATTTAAATCTGTGGTTATTTGTGTGAACCTTTCCAACTCTTTAGTACAAGAGAGGATGAGAGTTAGAATATATCTTTTTCTTTCAACTTGAACCCCTATTCGTAAGTAATCATTTCAGTGTTTTTATCAAAAAAACTGCCAGTGTCTTGGATACCATTGCAAATCGTTCTTTTGTTTTCCCCCAGAGTCTATCTCTGGGCCTTTATCATCCCACTAAATATCTATGTAAACTCTTGAATTTAAGCAGGAAGTCACCCTTCAAAACTTTTTTTTTCGGTTGGTCTATTTGTTCTTTCATGTTTCCAGGTGAGACAGCACATGAAAGAAGCTAGGAAGAGAGGCGAAGACAAATGATAGGCTGCTGATAGAGTAAATCCAAAGAAAGAGTATTTTTTACTCTGAAACCCTCAGGATCTGATAAGAGAGACGAAGAGAGATATGATCCAGTAATGGAACTCCAACCTAAATATCAATACAATTGGCATCATTTGAAAGTACAATCCTAATTTAGCAAAGTTGCAAGATATAAAATGAACCCACATAAATAATCTGCATTTCTGTATATTACTAATACAATCCAAAAGCAAGAGATAGAAAGAGAAATTCTATTTAAAGTTAATGTAGACATTATAAAATATTTGAGAGCATGGTAGATAGTGAATAGCCCATAAACATGTAGTAAATATATGCTACGTGTCAGGAAATGTGTATAGTTGATACAAATATAAATAAAGACAAAAACAACTCCTGTCTTCATGTAGCTTATTGACTGATGAGGAGAGATAATACCCAAAACAAAGCTGAAAAAGGAGGTGAGGCTGGCATCAAAAAGCATTTAACTTGTGGAAAATAGATAGAAAAAAATGATGGTAAGGGCCCTCTTCAAGTAGGGCTCATGACCTTTCCCTGCAGTCAAAGGGCCCAATTACACTGCCATGGATACTAAGGAAATGTGAGTACCAGGCAGATTCATTCGTGTAGGCCTCATAATGAGATTTCCCAGTAATGTGTGCTTGGGGAGGAAAGATTTGATGGAGACCTCCAGAGAAGTGCAAAAGCAGTGTGAACTGGTGGGGGAAAAATGGAGAGGATACAGAGTCTTTGAAACCACATAGACCTGAGTTCAAATCCTATCTCTAATATACATTGACTGTGACCCCATAAGCTTCTTTAGTGAGCTAAACAAAGACTTAAAATATATAAATTGCAGACAACACGGAGGCAGTTCATAGACACAGGGAATTTCTTTATCGAAGATTTCCTTACACCATTGAAATCAGAGTTCCACACCCCTTTCTTTACATAGATTTGGGTATACGAATTATGTTGGCAAGGCAGAACTTCAGGGGTGGAAGAGAACTCTTAGTTCACTTTATCTAAACACATAACTGAAGAATATTCCTCTGTAAAACATGCCAACAACTGATCATACTTTTATTTAAAAGCTTGCATTGCAGAGGAAGGCACTAATAATAGTTAATTACATTAACTAGTATTTATGTAGGACTTTTAAGGCTTGCAACATTATTTACAAATATCTGATATTATCATCATAACTGTGAGAGGTAATTGTTAGCATTTTTCCCATTGATAAGAAAACTGTGGCAGAGAGGTTAAGTGAACTGTCCAATGTCTTATAGCTAGTAAGTGTCTGAAGTCAATTTTGAACTCAGTTTTCATGACTCCAAAAATTGAGTTGTAGTGTCCACTACTCTACCTTGTTTCCACTGCCTTACTGAGGCAGCCATTTTTTGATAGCTACAATGTTAAGAACCTTTGTCTTAATTCACTTTAAACCTATTTCTTTGTGTATTCTGCACATTACTTCCCTCTAAGGCCAGTTAGAACTTTTCCCCATAGAAGCTTTTCACATACTTTGTTTAATGATCGGGCTCCAACTAAACCTTCGTTTACAAAATGGAATATGTGGTTTAAAAAAGACATCAAAGAAATGCCATAGAAGAGAATGCCTACAACCTAATGTGTTTTCAATCTCAGAAGGTCTGATGGCACATTATACTCATGATCATGCAAACATGAGACCCAAACAGCCATCATAAAAAGATGGAAACTTTGAGCAGTGAGGTTGAGTCAGCTGTGACTAACTTTATATTTGGGTTTCTTGATTTAGCACTGAGACCCAACCTGAAATGTTTCTTTTGCTATCTTGGATTTCAACATTCCTCAGGATCTTTTACACTGTCGTTTGCTGATTTTTAAGTTTATCCCTGCTTAATTCCAAATTATCACAATATTCCTTCTACCTTTCCTTTCCCAGGCCTAATCACTAGCCTCCAAGGGTAGGAAATCGGCAGCATTTGATTGGGTAGGAGAAATTAGAAAGATCCCTACCCAAGATGCCTGAAATCAAACTGCAATTACATTATACACATGGTCTCAGGCCAAGCCCAAAACAAATTAGAATCTTCCATATTAAATGATCCTCAGCTATGGGCCCACATTATAACTTTCCTTCTTAATGTATTTAGGCATTATAGGTTAGAGCTAGGGATGGGGAACCTGTGACCTGAAGGTCATATGTGACTTCTAGGTCTTCAAGTATGGCCCTTTTACTGAATCCCAATTTCATAGAACAAATCTCCTTAATAAAAGGATTTGTTCTGTAAAACTTGGACTCACTCATAAGGTCACACTGAAAACAAATGACTGATGTGAGTTCCCTGATTCCATTCTGTTGAGATATGGATTTGTCATTTTCTGGAATGAATTTTCACTATATTATCTCTCTACTTTTTCAATTTGTACTTATCCTTCAAATTCCAAGTCTTCCACTAATATTTCCCTGATTATTTCTCAATTCCTTTCCCTCCATCCCCCATTCATTCTCTGATACCTCCAGTCAGAATTGGTTTCCCCTCTCTGACATAAAATAGTATTTTGTACACTTTCATATCACAATTTCAAATTCTACCTCATGCACTCATCTTGACTCATGTAATATTAGGAGAGTCATTCCTTGAAGTCAGGTATCCTAGGTTCATAAAACTATTATTTATGAGGTCAATAGTTCTTAGAGGTCACTTAGTCCCACTCAATCATTTTACACATCAAGAAACTGAGACATGGAAAATTTAATTGACTTATCGAATATCACACTTGTAAATCACAAAATCTTGTAAATCACAAAAGCTTGGACTCAAATTTTGATCCTCTGATAGGCAAATCAATATTCATTTTTCAACATCATGCTGGAATCTGGCAAAATCAACTTGAGGAAATGGAATGTATATTATATTTGGAGTTAGATTACCTGGTCTCTCATTCCAGCTCTTCTTCCAATTATTATTTTTGTGGCCTTGAGTATGCCATTTAACTTTTCTTGGCTTGATTTTTCTCATCTGTAAAATGTGAAGTTTGGTGAAATGGTGTCTGAAGCTCCTTCTAGCACCATGACCCTCCAGACATATGAACTTTATATCTTATTTAATGTTCCCTACTTTATACATGGTATAGATGGATAGATAGAATGTGTGATAGTGTGATCTTTGCCTAACCATGTGCTTTCTCAAAATCTGCCTTTCCTTTCATATGTACCAAAATTTAACTTTCCATTGTCATGATTATTCTTCAGTAAATATACTTTCTCCCTAGGTAATCACCACAGTTTATTGTATACTGTTTTCTACTTCTCAGTCAATAAACTTAGTTGTGCTAGATATTGTGCTAAGCTACACAAAGACACAAAAGACAAAACCTGCCCTAAAAGGGCTCATGATCTAATGGGGAAGACAACAGCAAACAAATATGTGCAAACAAGATATGTTAAAAGAAATGGGAAATAATTGAGAGGCAAGATCTGAAAATTAAGAGGGGTTGAACAAGATGTATTGTAGAAGGTAGGATTTTTTTGGGACTTAAAGGAAGCCAAGGAAGCCAGTAAGTGGAGATGAGGAGGGAGAACATTTCAGGCATAGGGACAACCAGAAAAATTGTTTGGAACCAAAAGATAGATGTCTTGTTCGTGGAACATCACAGAAACCAGAGTCATCAAATAAAAAACTACATAGTGGGGAATATGATGTAAGAGGACTGGAAAGATAAGAGGGGAGTGGATTATAAAAGGCTTTGAATAACAAACAGAAGATTTTTATTTGATCCTGTAGGCAATAAGTAGTCACTGGAGCCTATGGTGACCTACTGGGCCTGTGCTTTGATTGTATCACTTTAGGGGCTGGAGGATGGATTGGACAGGTGAGGTAGTCAGACCCACCAGAAAGATATTATAATATCCATGTATGAGGTGATGAGGTCCTAGACCAGAGTACTAGTAGTTTTGTGGGAGAGAAAGGAATGTAACATCAGGCCTTGGTAATATGTTGAATAAGGAGATGAAAGGCTATGAGGAGTCAAATATGACACCTAGGTTGTATACCTGAGAGAATTGTGCTGCCCTTGAACATAATAGGAAAAATAGGAGAGGGAATAAAAGTTTAGGGGAAAAGAAGATAAGTTATATCATGGACATGTTAAATTTAAGATTTCCATTGGATATCCAATATTTTTGAAAGACCATTGGGAATGTTAGATTGGAGGTCAATAGAAAGGTTGGGACAGGGTAAATTGATCTAAGAACTGTCAGTATGATGGTAATTAAATCCATAGGACCTGATGAGATTATTAAATGAAATAGAATAGAGGGAGATTAGAAAAGAAAGGAGGACAGAGTCCTGAGGGACACTTACAGTTTCAGGGCATGATCCAGATGAGAATCCAACAAAGGAAAAAGAGTCACTAGACACTTAGGTGATAATTGAATAAAATCTTAGATTCCTGATATAACATGGTATACATTGATGGAATGAGACTAAGAGCACTACATCTAATTTCCTTCCTGTTCTCATATGTCAACTAAATATGTACACGTTGAATTACTGTTTCTAGTAATGGGACATGCCTAAAGCAGAAGTGTCAAATTCAAGCCCCAAAGTGATCCAGGCCTGAATAAAAATACAATAGAATATAGATAAAGTGAATTTGTATTTATTTTTGCTTCTGTTTCCTTTTTGTTTTGTTCTGTTTTCATTTTGGCAAATCCATATGTGGCCTCCATATGTGGCCGTTTCTATCTATATTTAACATCACTGCCTTAGACAACATAAGATTAAAACCAGTCAAAATCTTCCCTGGTTCGTTGGTGCTTTCCTCCACCTGAAATCATTTGGTGTTTAATTTATAGGCTTTAGTATTTATCCATTTTTGTTTTACTGTAAATCTTGGAAAGGAAGGTAAGCTGCTTGAGGGGAGAGATTATTTCATTGCTTGTTTTGTCTTTGTCTCCTTGGTACCTAACATTGTCTTGGCACAAAGATTTTAATCAATATGTGTTAGATTTAATTGCATTGAATCAAATTGAATTCTGCTGTCAGCGTTCACCTTTTGGTCACAAAAGGCTCAAAAGACTCCAGTTAATCGGCAGCTCTTTATAAGCCTAACAGTCTCCAGATGCTTTTCTAAGGATTTTTACAAGGCCTCAAATTTTGAAAATGGTCATTAACTCTAGAATTTAATTTCTCTAATAAGTGTCCTATAAGTGGAACCCTGGAAGAAGCATTTCTTCTTGCATGAGCCAACTATCTTTCTTTTTACCTCTTCAATTTTTGTTTACTTCAACTTTACCATTTTGAATAGTGAGCTTATTTTTGTAAGGCTCAATCTATTAATAAAAGCATGGCTGTAAATTTTTGGGAAAAGTTGACATAATGGATAGAGTCCTTGGCTTGAAGGCAGGAAAAAATGGGTTCAAATCATACCTCTGGCAGTTATTATTCATGTGACCTGTCTATGCTTCAGGTCTTCCTTATTAAGTCATAGACTAATTGTCTTCAGTTCTTCCCCTTAGAGAGGATTTCTTCATCGAGAGTTCTCATCCTGATGAAAGCAAAAATCCTTTCCTTATTCACACATGGGTGCACTAGTGGGGAAGATTTGGCATTATTAAGCACAAATCAAACAATTAAAAACTTCTTAAGTCCTGACAGTATATCAGACAGGTCCTGCTCGACTCTATGAATACTCTGCAATTCCATTAGATAGAAAATTTCCAATGAGGAAAATCCCTAAAGATTTATGGATTCAGCAACCAATATATTTGTCAAAACAATATTCATTAAGCACTTATATTATTCCAGATACTGTGCAAAGTGACCAGGGTACAAAGAAAAATATGAAACAATACATGCCCTCAAGTAATTTATATCCTTATAGAGGACATGGCATACACAAAAACATATACACATATGTACACATATGTACATGTAGGTGTGTTTATATGTATTTGGGATATAAAGATGGATGCAAAGAGTTCAGGGAGATAGTTCTGTAGCAGTTTCATAGATGTGGAAAGGCTCCATTAAATATGCTGTGCTTATGAATCTTAAAGAATATAAGATAATCAGAGCTATAGAGGTGAGGAGGGGAGGAGAAGGAGATACCATGCAGGAAGAGAAGACAGAGGTGCATATAAGTAAATATGTGGGATAGATATTGATAGGTAGTACAATAGGGAAATTAAATTGATTTAAATTTAATTTTAAAATTTCATCTAACTTCATTTTTACTTTAATTTAAATTTTACACTTAATTGAAAGCAAAATAAATTTATTTCTAAAAGAGAACTAAAGTGGGTAAACTATACTAGTTCTCATGATTTGGTGTATGGAGTGAATTGAGCACAGTGGTATTAGTCCCCAATAGAAACAGGAGTCATTAAACCATATATAAGAACACCTGTAGACCACATATTGACTTAGAAAAGCACTTAAAATTAATATTGTTTATGTCTTATTGCATTTTTATTTATTTTATTAAATATTTCCCTGTTACATTTTTATCTGGTTTGGCTCATACTCAAGAGTGTTATGTGCTGCTTGTGGCATACTGGACATATACATGACACTTTTGGTCTACCATGCCTGGGCAGACTGTTAAACTACTCTAGGAATTCAAGGAACAGCAATAGCCCTACATTGAGAGTCAAGAAGAGGTGTCAAAAGTCAAGCAAGATAAAAACATGAGAGTCGAACAAGACCTGGCATGAATGAAAGTGTAGACTTCAGTCTATTGGAGATGTATTCCAAGAAATGGAAAGAAGATGCTAGAAAACAGAGAATAATCTACTTTTAGTACTCAAAGTTTTTAGTCAGTAAACAGGTAGTGAGCTGATTGCTCCTCATCTTCCAATTTACCCACACCCCTGTGCTTCCTTCATTGCCCTCCATCAAATATATGGGGTGGTAAGCTAGCACAATAATACTGGCAACTAGTGTCATGTAGCACTTTCTCAACCACTAACCTCCATGGATCTGTGGAGTGATGAACAAAAACTTGACAACTCTCAATATAATTTCATCAAAAGTTGTTTGCTATTTACTCAGCATTATAGTTTTTCTACCTGGATAAAAAACAAAAGTCTAGACACAGACAGACATCAGATTTACAAATAGAAAAAAAAGCTAGAAGGAATATATAACACCATGGATGCCAGATTCAGGATCCCAGGAGAATTTAACATGCTAAAATATTAACCTAATTCAAATAAGATGAAATTTAACAAAGGTAAATAACATTTTACACTTGGGTTCAAAAAATCAACTTCACAGTATATGATGAGTGAGACATGGTGTAGCAGCTGTTAATTTGGGGGGAAATAGCAATTTTGGTGGATTGCTAACTTGCTATGATTCAATTATGCGATATAACATTAAATGGATGATTTTTAAGGTTCATTAAGGATCATAGCTTTAGAGTGGAAGGAATTTTTGGCAAATTATTTTCCAACCTGCTCATATTTTGGTTAAGCAAACTGAGGTTGTTTGTTAAATGTCAAATGACATAGCTTACCGTATTGTGAAAGGGCTGACCCCATCGTGCCCTGCCTTTGTCAGAATACCTCTGGGCTATGGTGGTCAATGAAAACAGTGTTTTAGGAAGACTGTTAAGAATCTATAGAGTGTTCAGACTAGGGTAACTGACTGATATCACAAGAATGGACCTTGAAAGCATGTCCCATATGGACAACAAGGGAAGTTTTAGTCTGGAAGAGACTGAGAAGGGCTGTGACTTCACAAGATCATAGATATATTATTGGAATGGTTCTTAGTGGTTTTCTAGTCCAACTTCATCATTTTACAGAGGAATATAACCAAGGTTAGAGAGCCTAAAGAATTTACTTAAGGTCATGAAGCAGTTAATCCTGGATTAATTAATTAATTAATTCCAGGCTTCAAGTTCTTCTAGGCAAGTTTAATATTCTTTTCACCATATCATGTTGCCTAGCTCATAGCTATTTTCCAGTAGAAGAGAAGTAGTCTTGTGATTTGGGAGAATGGGGGTAGTAGAATTAGAATGGGTTTTGCTTGGATTCTGAAGAAAGAACAAAGATTAATGGGTAGAAGCTAAAGAGAGGAAGATAATGTCATAAAGAAGCTTACTAAAGAGAGTGTCACATTGCAGGATCATGACACCATAGATTTATAGCTACATAGGGTGTTAACTGTCTAGTAAGGGAAAAATCTGCCTAACAAACTGATTCCTTCCTAATAAAGCAGAGATTCTTAACAGGGGGTCTATGAACTTTTTAAAAAAAATTAGCTATACTTCAATTTAATTGTTTTCTTTTGCAATCCTATATATTTTATTTTATGCATTTCAGAACTCCGCCCTGAGTATAAGTCTATAGTCTTCACTTCACTGCTAAAAGATTATAATACGAACACACACACACACACACACACACAGATACACACACATTCATACACAGACACAACACACACACTAAAGAATCTCATATCTAGAGGTCTGCAAGTGCAGGCTGGATGACCTGTTGTCATATTTGTTAAATTTATTATAGAAATGATTTGGGGGGAGGAGCCAAGTTAGTGGAGTGGAAAGACTCACATAAGCTAGCTACGAACCCACAGCCCATAAATTTCCTGTAAGAAGAACTCCCCACAAATTCTGGAGCAGTGGAAGCCATGCAGCAACACAGTGGGGGAGATTTCTGTTCCAGAGAGCCCTGAAAAACAGCCACCAAAGGTCCGTCGTGCACCGGACAGCAGAGCCCATCCCTGGCTGCATGGCCCCAAGAGGAGCAGATCCAAGCAGGCTTCAGGGACGGAATCTCTGGCAGCCACCAAGGTCCCTCCACCCACAGGTGCTACAGGTCAGTGAGAGAGACTTCTGGGGTGGCTGAGAGGGGAGCAGGGTGTCTCCATAACTGAGGCCCCCTTGGGAGGCAGCGGCAGAGGCAGCTGCGGCCAGGAGCTCCCGGAGCAGACAGGAGCTCCACTCCATTACTGAAGGTCTCTGCATACACCCCCTGAGGGAACTGTGCCTGGGAGGCGGCCCTGCCCATACCCGACCACCAGGACTTAAGCTCACAAATAGCAGCCCCGCCCACTGCTGAAAGCCCTGAGGCTGGGGAGCAGCATTTGAATCTCAGACCCCAAGCACTAGCTGGGCAGATCTAGGCAGGGGTGGAGAGGAATCTCAGAAATCAAGTAACTGGCTGGGAAATGCCCAGAAAAGGGAAGAAAAATAAGACCATAGAAGGCTACTCTCTTGGGGAACAGATGTTTCATCCTCCTTTCATTTCTGATGAGGAGAAACAATGCTTACCATCAAGGAAAGACAGAGAAGTCAAAGCCTCTGTATCCCAAACATCCAACATAGATATCCAATGTGCTCAGGCCATGGGAAAGCGCAGAAAGGATTTGGAAAATCAAGTTAGACAGGTGGAGGAAAAACTGGGAAGATAAATGAGAGAGATGCAAGAAAAGCATGAAAAATGGGTCAATACCTTGGTAAAGGAGACCCAAAAAAATGTTGAAGAAAATAAAACCTTGAAAAATACGCTCACTCAATTGACAAAAGAGGTTCAAAAAGCCAATGAGGAGAAGAATGCTTTCAAAAGCAGAAGTAGCCAAATGGAAAAAGAGGTTCAAAAGCTCACTGAAGATAATAGTTCTCTCAAAATTAGAATGGAACAGATGGAGTCTAATGACTTTCTGAGAAACCAAGAAATCACAAAACAAAACCAAAAGAATGAGAAAATGGAACGTAGTGTGAAATATCTCATGGGAAAAACAACTGTCCTGGAAAATAGATCCAGGAGAGACAATTTAAAAATTATGGGACTACCTGAAAGCCATGATCAAAAAAAGAGCCTAGACATCATCTTTCATGAAATTATCAAGGAAAACTGTCCTGATATTCTAGAACCAGAGGGCAAAATAAGTATTGAAGGAATCCATCGATCACCACCTGAAAGAGATCCAAAAAGAGAAACTCCTAGGAACATTGTGACCAAATTCCAGAATTCCCAGGTCAAGGAGAAAATCTTGCAAGCAGCTAGAAAGAAACAATTCCACTATTGTCGAAATACAATCAGGATGACTCAAGATCTAGCAGCTTCTACGTTAAAGGATCGAAGGGTGTGGAGTAGGATATTGCAGAAGTCAAAGGAACTAGGACTCAAACCAAGAATCACCTACCCAGCAAAACTGAGTATAATACTTCAGGGGAAAATATGGTCTTTCAATGAAAGAGAAGACTTTCAAGCATTCTTGATGAAAAGACCAGAGCTGAAAAGAAAATTTGACTTTCAAACACAAGAATGAGAAGAAGCATGAAAAAGTAAATAGCAAAGAGAAGTCATAAGGGACTTATCAAAGTTGAACTGTTTACATTCCTACATGGAAAGACAATATTTGTACCTCTTAAAACTTTTCAGTATCTGGGTAGTTGGTGGGAACACACACACACACATACACACACACATGTAAATGCGTGCATGCACACAGATACAGAGAGAGAACACAGAGTGAATTGAATAGGATGGGACCATATCTTAAAAGAAATTAAGGTAAACGGTGAGAAAGAAATGTAGTGGGAGGAGACAGGGTGAAATAGAATGGGGTAAATTACCTCTCATTCAAGAGGCAAGCAGGAGACTTTTTAGTGGAGGGAAAAAGAGGAGAGCTGAGAAAAAACATGAAGTTTTCCCTCATCACATTCGACTATAGGAAGGAGTAAAATGCACACTCATTTTGGTATGAAAACCTATCTTACAATACAGGAAAGTGGGGGAGAAGGGGATAAGCAGGGTGGGGGGGAATGATGGAAAGGAGGGCAATGGGAGGAGGGAGCAATTTGAAGTCAACACTCTTGGGGAGGGACCGGATCAAAAGAGAGAATAGAAGCAATGGGGGGCAGGATAGGATGGAGGGAAATATAGTTCGTCTTACACAACACAACTATTACGGAAGTCATTTGCAAAACTACACAGATATTGCCTATATTGAATTGCCTGCCTTCCCAAAGGGAATGGGTGGGGAGGGAGGGATGGGGAGAATTTGGAACTTAAAGTTTTAGGAACGTCTGTTTAGTATTGTTCTCGCTACTAGGAAATAAGAAATACAGTTAATGGGGAATAGAAAGTCTTCTGGCCCTACAGGACAAAAGAGAAGATGGGGACAAGAGAAGGGTGGGATGATGGAAGAGAGGGCAGATTTGTGATAGGGGAAATTGGAATGCTTGGTGTATTGGGGTGGGGTGAGGGGATAAAAGGGGAGAAATTTTGGAACTCAAAATTTTGTGAAAATGAATGTAAAAACTTAAATACATAAATTAAAAAAAAAGTAAAGAGAAGATTCCCCTGAGGTTATGATTTGGACTAAATGGTAACTATTAATTCTCAGATTTTGTGAACTGTTCATCTTCTTGCATAAGCATCCACTATTTGGAAGTATGGATTGCTTTCAAATAGAACAAGGCGATAATACAGCTGGGCATGAAAGCCCATAATACACCATACCAGGAAAGAAAGGGGGGAGGGAAGGGAGAGAGAGACAGAGACAGACAAACAGAGAGACACAGAGAGATACTGAGAAGAAATAATGAGAATGGGAGAAAGAAAGGAAGGAAGGTAGAAGGAAAGGAAGCAAGAAAGAACAAAAGAGAGGAGGAAGGAAGGAAGGAAGGAAGGAAGGAAGGAAGGAAGGAAGGAAGGAAGGAAGGAAGGAAGGAAGGAAGGAAGGAAGGAAGGAAGGAAGGAAGGAAGGAAGGAAGGAAGGAAGGAAGGAAGGAAGGAAGGAAGGAAGGAAGGAAGGAAGGAAGGAAGGAAGGAAGGAAGGAAGGAAGGAAGGAAGGAAGGAAGGAAGGAAGGAAAAGAAAGTTCATGTCCAGATTGCAGGCCTCCTGACTCCACATCAGCAAGAATATGGATTGAGTATTATATTGGAATGGGGCTTGTCAACATTAGGAAAAGTAACAGAAGGGCTAGAAAGAGATTGGAGAATTAGACAATCAGCTAGCTCAGTGTTGGAGTTCTCTGAGCCGAATTCACAGATGGTGAATTTCTCACCAATTGCCTGGCACAGGAGTCTGACTACAAAATAATTTGCCCGAAGACTTAGTCTTCAAAACCTTCAGTGGCAACTGGAATAGCAAAACACATTGAACCCATTCCTGCCATGGAAGAGGGAATTGTTTGTTCATTTTGGAACATTCAAATTATAAATATATATAACATTCACTATAAATTATATTTTATATGGGGTAAAAACAAGTGTAAAAAAGGGTAACAAGAGTAAATGATGGCCACACAAATTGTACAAAGGAGGATAGCCCCACCTTAGCATAGCTCTGTTTTCTCTGTTGGTTCTATCTATAACCACCAGCTGTCATTATTTTGAGTCTCATAGAGTGAAAAAGAACCGTTATCCTGGCAATCAGAGGTAAATGTCTCCACCATAATCTCTCTCTATAACTTTGGACAAATCATGTCACTATCTGAGGCCTCCACTTCCTGTTCTGTAAAAAGATGCGATGTTCTCTAAAATTTCTTCCAGCTCTAACGGTCTCTATGATTACTTGGGTTTCAGTTTCCTCATCTGGAACATAAGAGGAGTCAGGTTAGATGTGTTCTGAACCCATTACTCTCCCTCCTGTGTAATGGATCTATGACGCAGCTCTCTTCTGTCGAACCCCATCAACGTTTTTGGTGCGGTGTTATCAGTAATTCCATAGTGGAGGTTGACATGCCCTAGATTTGCTGTCCTCCCTATACTATATAGAATGGAAGTCTTAAAAACAAAAACAAAAAAAAAAACCAAAACAAACCATTACTTTTATTGCACAAGTGGCTCATTCTTCCTTATTTTACTCCCATGAATCAGTCAAACATTTATTAAGTAGCTCCTGTTTCAGGCACTGTGTTAAACATTAGGAATACAAAATCAAAAGGAAACTCGGTTTCTGTCATCCAAGATGTACAGTGTAATAGCAGAAAACAGAATACTACCTGAAAAGTGCAAAAGGAAAAGACCAAGAAAGGTACCCAACAGAAGTGCATATTGGGAAAAAAAACCAGAAATCCCAAAATAGTGCAACCAGGTGAGAAATGAGATGTTCTGACTGTCTGATGTTCTCTCCTTAGATGGAGTTGTTGCAATTCATGTCTCTCCTCTCCAATCAGGGTCAGAGGGTAGTGATGAAGTGGAGAGTGGCTGCTGGGATGCTCCATAAATGTTATTCAAATGAACTCAATATCTTCTGAGTCATAGGATAATCTAACAATAAATTTAGAGATGAAAGGTCTTAGGGATTTTCTGTTGAATTCCCTCCTTTTCTAGAGGAAGAAACTATGACCTAGTGAAGCTGAAATAACCTGTTTTTACACAGATAGTATGTGGTAAAGGTAATATTTGAGCCCAGATCTCAGAGATTTTTCCAACTAATCAATTCTTTGAATGCCTTTTGTTGGAAGATGACTACTTCATCACATGTCATGCTGTAGCCTGAAAATATTCAAATCCATCAGTATTCCAGTGCACATCCCTCTTTTTGGATACAAGTTTTATGGTTTGCTTGATGGGGTATCATTTTTAAAATATGCACTTTGTTCAACATTTAATAGGAAACTGGCCAAATAGTACATTTAATTAAGAAAAAATGTAAAAGATTAATTGTAACCTGTCACACTGTATTGTCATTGCTATTTAAGACTCTTTTCTCTGTCTAAAATGTTAGATTTGCTTCATGGTGAATTGGTAAATGTGTTAGGAGCTAGAAGGAATCTGACTGCTTTGGCTTAGCACATTTTTACATGGAAATATATTGACACACAGGGACATGGCCCATTATTGTCTTTAGCTGCTGTGTGGAGCTACACATCTCCCCAATAACCTTTGTCCATTGTAGTAGACCTTGAAAAATGATATATTGCCTTCTGAGGGCTTAGGCAGCATTTTTCTAGTTTAACTTTCTCAGGAGATTCATAGAAGTAATGAAAGCTGATGCCTTGCTTAAAACTCTCCACACAGCACTACCTGCTTAATACAGGGAATTTGATTTAAGCTTCTCAAATGAAGTGCTTTTGGGCTCACTTGGAATAAATAAAATCTAGTGATGATTTTTGTACTGCAAAAATTTGGAATGTGAGTGACTCACTGGGAGACAATGAGGGTCCAGTGTCTCTACATCATGTCTTCTTAGTAGATTCCAAGGAAGGCAGTTGGTATGTGTCCAGTAGAATTAAAGACTATATGCATTCTCTATTAGCAGGTCAAAGCTATCTCAGGATTGCTTAAATACTTTGCTTGATTCTCTGAGACTTGATTCCGCTGAATGTGGAAAGCCTAATTTTTTAAAGGAGTAATCAAAATGCATATATTTATGTAGTTCTTAAACCCCTTACTTGATGTTTTAGCAAACTGGATATCTCTTCAACATTTGAGACCTTGGAAAAGCTACCCAAAATTCAAAGCACTCCATGGGTTAACAGCAACTCAAAAAGCATAGCTCATGATCCCTGACCAGTATCTTTACTTTTAAAAGCTCATTAATGATTGTACTCGTTCAAACAGAAGTCATTGCATTCCATCAAATTCCATAGCCCTCCAAAAAAGCGACAAAAGAAAACTGGCCCTCGTGTCCATCGAGTCTAGAGCTCCATAAAATTTCATACCACCAATAGAAGTTTTATACACACACACACACACACACACACACAAAATATGAAGGATCTACCAGGTGATGCACATTAGCTTGCTGTAACCTCATTGAATTATTCTCTTCAAGGCCCAGCACAAACATCAAGTTCTGTATGAAACTTTATCTGATATCCATAACTATATTTTCCCTCTCTACTTTGTATTTATTATCTTTATATGAGGATGATGATTATTATAACTGACATTTGTGTAGTGCTTTAAGGTTGCCAAATACTTTACAAATACCATATCATGTATTCTTCACATCAATCCTGAGAAGAAGGTAGCTATTATGATCTCCCTTTTGCAACTGAGGGAACTGAGACAACAGAGGTTATATGACTTGCCCATGGTCATAGAGCTAGTAACTGTGAGATGTCAGATCTCAGGTCTTCCTGACTTTAAGACTAGCAATCTGTCTTCAGTGCCACCTAGCTTTCCAATAAAATTCTCTATGTCCAAAAATATATACTTCCTCCCTCATTAAAATGTGTCAATTGCTCCTTTTTTTCATATTTGTATTCCTTTCTAGAATATAACATAGTTCCTGGTAAATAGGAGAAAGTTAATACATCCTTGTCAATTGATTGATTTCCCAGGAACCATTCATGGATGCCACACACGCAGTGTAAAGGAGCAGCCAGGAAACCTGACAAAGACAAAAGTTACCTGTATGAGTAGCATGTTTTCATGGAGGATACCTATGTAGGGTATATCCTTAGAGTAAACATAGGGTTGATCATGTTCTCTGATAACGTCATAGTAGTATACTCTGTTATCATTTGTACATCATGTTTCTGTTACGAGATGTAAAATTGTCTCTTCTAGGCACCTCTTCCTTGGCATTTTTGTTGCTGCTGGCTTCACAGTACTTGTTGGGGATAGCTTCTGGTCTCACAGTTTTTCAGAGTGACTTGGGTAGTCACCATGGTTCTAAATGCTACCAATTCTGGGCATAAATTTTCAGGGCTACCTGCTGGTTTTCTTACCTTTTTTCTAATAAGATATGGTGATTAAAATTTTCTCCAGCCCTTTAGAAAAGATTTAGCCTCTGAATGACCATAGCCAAATGAAATTCAGATTCAATGTTCTCGGGCTAAGATTGATTTATTTTTTAACTCTCATATCTGAAACTGAATTTCAGTTGGATATCTTAGACAGCTTCCCTGGATCTGATTTAAGGTTATAAATTCCTTGGATATCATTAACCTGTTATAGAATCCTATTCCACCACAACCCATTTCAAGAGAATCTCCCAAAAACATTTCACCAAGAGCACTGTAGAGGTCAGTCTATAAAGTTTCAAGAATCTCAGGACTGACTCTCAAATATATTTGAACCTGTATATAAGCTAAGCTAAGGAGGCAAGCTCATTATTATCTATCTTGTTAGTCCACCCTAGTTTCTACAATTTCTGCCTTTGTTATGCAAGTCTTTTTGAATGTCAAGGATTAAGTGGGAGGTAAAACATGCCTTTGGTAGAGTACAAGTGCCAGGGTCCAAATCAACTAAACTGAAACTTCTCTGTAACAGATATTCAATTGGAGAACCTTCTACATAGATATAAAGCATCATAGAAATCTTCTCTGACTTTTCTCACAAACAGAAACTCTCTTCATTTTTGTCAGATTATTCTACAGAAGCAAATCCAAGCAGACATTTACATAAATTGCCATATTATTGGGCTCTTGACATTGTCCAAGGCAATATGGCGAATTAGACAGGATTCTTCTTAGTCTTGTATCTTTCCTCTTGATACATATATCCTGGATACTCAGGGTCTCCTGTCTTCATATCCTTCCAACATCTATAAGCCTTCCCAGCAGTCTTGCATTGTCCATGCTTTATCATTTTCCATCTATTCAACACTCATACTTCGATTTAAGCAAAGTCTATTGACCCTATGACAGAATTCTTTATAGCATGAGACATCCTGTATTAATGTACCAGTCCCACTAATATGCCACCTTCTAGTTTTTTTTTTCTTGCTTTCAATCTACCTTCTCCAATCCATCCTCTACATAACTGCTAAAGTAATCTTTGCTAAACACTGAATGGCCACATGACTCCCCTACTCAAAACCCTTCAATGATTCTAAGATCATTGATATATAGCAATTTGGAGGGAGATATAATGAACTCTAATATATAATATGGACCTCTAAAATATAATATGAACTCACCTCCAGCTTTTAGAATCACTGGTTTGCTTAATGTCAGATCAAATGCCACATTTCCAGAGATAAGAGACTTTCCCCAGTCCCCCAGTGAGTAAAGGCTTCTACTCTAATCTTAAACTTCCATGTCCTCTGCAGGTATCTTGTATGTACCTATAAATTTGCATGATCCCCATTTAAAAGGATTTTCCATGAGAGCACCGATGATTTCCCCTATTCTTTGTATCTCAATCATACCACAGTGAGAGCACATAATAAATGGTTATTGACCCACTGACTGAACAGGACATTTAAAGCCTTTAGCATTTGGTCTGATTCATTGATGAAGATTGATTGCCATCAGAGAACTGATGATATGCCTTGTGCTTGATTTTTTTTTTTTGAGTGAGGGAGGGCTGTGCAGGTCATCAGCCTCACTTCTCCCCCAGAGCCATCTGAATCCAGTGGCCAGGATGGCTGGAGATGACCCAGAATGAGGCAGTTGGGGTTAAGTGACTTGCTCAAGATCACACAGCTGGTGAGTGTCAAGTGTCTGAGGGGAGATTTGAACTCAGGTCCTCCTGACTCCTGCACTGCTGCTCTTATCTACTGCAGCACCTAGCTGCCCAGGTGAAAAGGCTAGAGGGTCAGACTTGGAATTGGGAAAATCTGTGTTTAAATCTGACCTCAGGCATATACTAGCTATGTGTCCCTTGGGTAAGTCCCTTAACTTCTATCTGTCTTAGTTTCTTGAACTATAAAATGGGGATAGTAATAGCATCTACCTTTAACATGGGGAGGATAAATTGAGATATCAGTAAAGTGGTTAGCACAATTCCTGGAACATAGTAATTGCTTAAAAAATACTTGTTTATTTCCATGTCTCCTATCTATAATTTCATTCTTATTTCATATTACTCCCCTTCAAATAGTCTATATTTTACCCAACACTGGTTGACTAGCCATTACCAAATTTAATTTGCCATTCCACATTTCTTTTTTCTATGTAAAATTGATGTCCAAGTTACCTGAAATTGTCTCCTTCCTCATTTCCACAAAGTAAAATTCTTAATTTATCACTCAATATTTGTAAAATGACCCACCCAAAAGCCTTCACTCATTCTCCTTCCAAAGAAGATACGAGAGTTTTTCTCCTTCCATACATTCATTTTGCATTTCTTTTAGTTTACCTATTGTATGTTACTAGAAGAATGTAAACTTCTTGGTGGTGAATACATTCTAATATGGTGCCTTGCATATAGAACCTAATAAATACTTGCTGGTTTGGATTATTATTGAATTAAAAAAAAAAAAACTTGAATGGAAAATAGTAATCCAAACGTGAGCAGTATATTGACTATGTGTAGTAAAGGGATCTGAATTTATTCCATGACTCATCTAATTTCAATTCTTCATTTAAGATATAGACATTCATGTTTTGTACATCATATTTCGTGCTTATCATGATTCCAAGGGAACACAGTAGTTGTTTAAAAAAAGAAAGTGTGTGTGTTTTGTGTGCGCGCGCACTCGTGTGCATGTGTATGTTCAGATCAATTGAAATGTTGCACTTTCCCCTGGTCATGGAGTTATTGAAATATTTCTAATTGATCCAACTTATCTTTAATATAATCATGTCGTTCTTCTGCTCAAGAAGTTTCATTGGCTCCCTATCACTTTTAGCATCAAAATATAAACAAAAGAAATAAAAACTCCTCACTTCAGCATTTAAAGTCCTTTATTATATGTCTCCAACTATACATTCAAAATAATTTTACTTATTTTCACCTTTTATATACTTCTCATCTCAGGAAAACTCATCAATTTGCTGCTTACCTTATATGATATTCCATCTCCCATTTCCATTCCTTCGCATAGATCATGGCTCAAGACCTGTAATGCACTCTCTCCCATTTTTTGAAACTCTACTTTCCTTTCAAAACTCAAAACAACTGATGGACCACCTCTTAGAAGAAGGAAAAAATCCCTTACAATTGTCTCCTCCCTTCATAAGTGCTTTCTCCCTCCCCCCCACAAACTATTTTGTATTTATTTAGAATCTGAAGTATTTATATAAATGAAGTCATTATAATTGAAGAAATTGTGACCTGGAGTGGTAAAAGTGACTTATCCATTGAAATATGAGTAGTAAGCTCATAAGTTAAATTCAAACGTTAGCCCTCTAACAACAAAGCTTTTATTTTTGCCTTTTTACTACTTGTGTGCATATAAATTGTTTCTACCCAGTAAATGTAATCTTCTTGAGGACAGGGACATTTTTTTCTCATTGTATCCTTGGTTCTTAGCATAGTTTTTGACATATAAAACACAATTAATAATGTTTGTAGAATTGAATTTAGCCAAACCAAAGCATTTATTTCAACTACTATTTTATATTTCAGGGGCACTATATAAGGTTCTGGGCCAATCAGAACAATTTGGTAAAATCCTTGCTCAGATTGAATTATCTTGTTACAAATGATGGAATGTAATCTCCTTGGTCCATTTGATCTTCCTGATTATATTTCACATCTTTTTTTAAATGCTTCTACCATACGAAAAATGTACTGCCATTTGAATTAGAGGAATGAGTTGCCCAAGGACTGAGATCAATGATCTTTGATGTATGATTTGTTCTTGTGTATTAAGTAAGGCCAACCACTCTGCTTTTCTCTATTTCTAGGGGCAGAGGCCCATTGAAGCATACAACTGATGTAATTTATGCAGCTAAAATGATATCCGAATCAGGCTCAAGGATGGATGTCCTTGCCCGGCAGATAGCCAAACAAGTAAGTACTTTAGAAAACAAGCATGGGGAAATTCCATTCTCTTGCTTTCTATGATTTGGACATGCTGGCTTAAAGCAACGGTGTTGACTTGATCAGCCAGAAGGCAGATTGCAAGAAGACATTTGTGGGGTTATTTTTTCATGAAAACATTAATACTTTGGCATAGCTGAACATTTCTCCAAAGGTAGATACTATCTCAAGATCACTTTCTGCAAAAAAAATCAACCAGCATTTATTAGGTGACTACAGTGTGTAAGACATGAAGCAACATAAAGGTTACAAAGACAAAAACAAAATAAGTTTTGGGAGGATTCTAGGAAGATGGTGGAGTAGGTGAGAAAATTCCAAGCTGTCAAGATTTTCCCCTATAAAAAGTTAAAATATCACCTTAGGTTGAACAAAGTGTAGGTGGAAATAAATAAGAATAAGGTCACAACTGGAGTCTTCCTGGGACTATTTGAGAATGTCCAGAGAAAAATCCCAGGACAAGGTCTGGTCCATTGAAAAGTAAACACCTCCAGGCTAGGGTCCATTTTAATAACTAGTGACAAACCCTGAATAGGGTTTAGTGAATAGTGAAGGGAGTTGGGCATTTGAACCTGGGAAGATTGAAAGAGCCTCTACTGATAAGGAACACTAGAACCACATGTGCTAAGAAGGGTGCAGTGGCAAGAAGGATTCAGCACAAGTGAGGCGAATACAGAAGCAGTGGGGCAGAAAGTCTCTAATTGCTGGCACTTACAGGTGGTTGGAGGGTTGGTTTCACTTTCAGGCAAGATGGGGGAAATGAAGGTCTGGGGTAAGAGGCACCATTTCTCAAAACCCAGGGCTATAAGTGTTTATAGAAATTAAACTATCATCACACAAAAAAATGCACATCCGAAAAAGAAAGAATCCAACCATAAAAAAACTATTATGGGAACAGAGATGACCAAGGTTAATTTCCACAGGAGGATCCTGCACTAAAGAAAACCCCAAAGAATAATGTCAAATGGTCACCTGCCAAAAAAGAATTTATAGAAGTTCTTTAAAAATATAAAAAAATCAAATGACAGAGATGAAGGAAAAACTAAAATAAATTAAAAAATAATCCAAGAAAAACAAGAAGGTTTTGAAAGGAAAGTCAATCAATTAGAAAAGAACATGCAGGGGGCGGAGTCAAGATGGTGGAGTAGAAAGACATACGTATGGGAGCTCCAAACTCACAGCCCATATATTTAATGTAAGAAGAGTTCCCCAGAAGTTCTGTATCACTGCAGGTGCAGAAACATAGTGGAAGATATTTCCATTCAAGAGAGCCCTGGAGAGCCATCCCCAGGGTCCGTCGCACCACAGAAAGCGGACCCCACCCCAGCGCGGTCCTGGCCGCGGCCCCAGAGAAGCTGATCCGAGCAGGCTTCAGGGATGGAAGCTCTGGCGGGTGGGAAGGTCCCTCCACCCACAGACGCTGCAGGTCAGTGAGAAACACGTCTGGGCTGGCCGAGAAGGGAGAAGGGTGTCTCCGTGGCTCAGGCCCCCTCGGGAGGAAGCCGCGGAGGCAGAGGCGGGGGCGGTGATGGAGGCAGCAGCGGTGGCAGCGGTCCGGGATGCCCCCAGCAGCAGGCAGGATCTTCATTTCTGAAGGTCTCTGCATAAAGCCCCTGAGGGAGCTGAGCCTGGGAGGCGGCCCTGCCCCCACCCACTCCATTACTGAAGGTCTCTGCATAAAGCCCCTGAGGGAACTGAGCCTGGGAGGCGGCCCTGCCCCCACCCCAGCACCAGAACTAAAGCTCACATTGAATAGCAGGTGCGCTTGCTGCGGAAAGCCCATTTGAATCTCAGACCCCAAGCACTAGCTGGGCGGATCTAGGCAGGGGTGGACAGGAATCTCAGAAGTCAAGTAACTGGCTGGGAAAATGCCTAGAAAAAGGAAGAAAAATAGGACTATATAGAGAGTTTTTTTGAACAGATGCAAATGACACCGACAGTCGGATCTGATGACGAGGACATATTCTTGCCATCAGGGAAAGACGTGGAGGGCGGGTCCTCAGTACTCCAGACATCCCAGGGGGATGTCGGGTGGGCTCAGGCCTTGGAAGAGCTCAAGAAGGATTTTGAAAAGCAAGTTAGACAGCTGGAGGAAGAACTGGGAAGAGAAATGAGAGAGATGCAAGAAAAGTATGAAAAACGGGTCAATACCTTGGTAAAGGAGACCCAAAAAAATGCTGAAGAAAATAACACCTTGAAAAATAGACTCACTCAATTGGCAAAAGAGGTTCAAAAAGCCAATGAGGAGAAGAATGTTCTCAAAAGCAGAATTAGCCAAATGCAAAAAGAGGTTCAAAAGCTCACTGAAGAGAATAGTTCTCTCAAAATTAGAATGGAACAGATGGAGTCTAATGACTTTACGAGAAACCAAGAAATCACCAAACAAAACCAAAGGAATGAAAAAATGGAAGAGAATGTGAAATATCTCATGGGAAAAACAGCTGACCTAGAAAATAGATCCAGGAGAGACAATTTAAAAATTATGGGGCTACCTGAAAGGCATGATCAAAAAAAGAGCCTAGATATCATCTTCCATGAAATTATCGAGGAAAATTGCCCTGAGATTCTACAACCAGAGGGCAAAATAAGTATTGAAAGAATCCATTGATCACCACCTGAAAGAGATCCAAAAAGAGAAACTCCTAGGAACATTGTGGCCAAATTCCAGAACTCCCAGCTCAAGGAGAAAATCTTGCAAGCAGCTAGAAAGAAACAATTCCAGTATTGTGGAAATAAAATCAGGATAACTCAAGATCTAGCAGCTTCTACATTAAGGGCTTGTAGGGCGTGGAATAGGATATTCCAGAAGTCAAAGGAAGTAGGACTCAAACCAAGAATCACCTGCCCAGCTAAACTGAGTGTAATACTTCAGGGGAAAATGTGGTCTTTCAATGAAACAGAGGACTTTCAAGCATTCTTGTTGAAAAGACCAAAGCTGAAAAGAAAATTTGACTTTCAAACACAAGAATGAGAAGAAGCATGAAAAAGTAAACAGCAAAGAGAAGTCTTAAGGGACTTACCAGAAGTGAACTGTTTACATTCCTACATGGAAAGACAATATTTCTAACTCTTAAAACTTTTCAGTGTCTGGGTAGTTGGTGGGACTACACACACACATGTACACGCATGCACGCACACACACATACACACATGCACACACATACAGAGACAGAGAGCACAGAGTGAATTGAATAGGATGGGACCATATCTTAAAAGATATTAAGGTAAATGGTGAGAGAGAAATGTAATGAGAGGAAAGAGGGTGAAATGGAATGGGGTAATTTTATGTTATTTAAGAGACAAGTAGGAGACTTTTTAGTTGAGGGAAAAAGTGGAGAGCTGAGAAAAAAAAGAAAAACAAGAAGTTTACCCTCATCACATTTGACTAAAGGAAGGAATAACATGCACACTCATTTTGGTATGAAAACCTATCTTCAGTACAGGAAAGTGGGGGAGAAGGAGATAAGCAAGGGGGGGGATGATGTAAGGGAGGGCAAAGGAAGGAGGGAGCAATTTGAAGTCAACACTCAGGGAGGGACAGGATCAAAAGACAGCAGAGAAACAATGAAAGGCAGGTTAGGATGGAGGGTAATTCAGTTAGTCTTACACAACATGACTGTCAGGGAAGTCATTTGCAAAACTACACAGATATGACTTATATTGAATTGCCTGCCTTCCCAAAGGGAATGGGTGGGGAGGGAGGGATGGGGAGAATTTGGAACTCAAAGTTTTAGGAACAACTATTTAGTATTGTTGTTGCTACTAGGAAAGAAGACATACAGTTAATGAGGAGTAGAAAGTCATCTGGCCCTACAGGAGAAAAGAGAAGATGGGGACAAGAGAAGGGAGGGATGACAGAAGAGAGGGCAGATTGGAGAAAGGGAAAATTAGATTGCTTGGTGTATTGGGGTGGTGGGAGGGAAAAAAAGGGGAAAAAATTTGGAACCCAAAATTTTGTGAAAATGAATGCAAAAAGTTAAATAAATAAATAAATAAATAAAATTTTAAAAAATGAAAAAAGAAAAGAACATCTAAAATCTCAAGGAAGAAAATGACACCTTGGAAATTAGTCTTGGAAAAAGATAAGTCAGCAAATTATAAGATATGAAGAAATAATTAACCAAAATATGAATAACAAAAAAAAAAAGAAGAGAAAGTGAAATATAGTTTCCTAAAGAACTGCTCCAATTAGCCCAAGAACTGTGCAGGATGGCAGATGTGCTGGACCTTCATGAGGCTGGAGGCAAAGACTTTGCCATTGACAAGGATGGGGACGAGAGTATTCACAAATCAAAGAAGGCCAAGAAATACAAGGGTCACGGCTTCAGCTCAGAGGAAGGATCTGGGGTCCGAATGTGGAAGGAGTATGACAGTGTGGAGCAGGATGGTGACAAACCAGGGCCACAGTGCTGTGTTTAGGAGTGGATACTTTATGTGACTGGTATCTATGAAGAAGACACTGAAGAAGACATACATGATAAGTTTGCCAAGTATGGGAAAATCAAGAATATCCACCTTAACCTGAACAGGCACACAGGACATCTCAAAGGGTTTACGCTAGTTGAATATGAACCATACAAGGAGACTCAAGCTGCCGTGGAGGAACTCAATGGACAGGATATGATGGGACAGCTAATAAATGGGGGTTTTGTGCAGGGGTCACCCAAAGGAAGAAGAAGAGGTGGCCAAAGACAGAGCAGGAGTCTAGAACTGGAGAGGACAGTGACTGCACTGCTCAAATGTCATTCTCTCCAAAGGATCAGTTTGCCTACATCTAGTCTTGGAGGAAAGGGTCTGGGATGGGACTCTGACTTAATCTCCTGCCTCGTTAAGTGTTTCTTTTACATTATGAATTAATTGTTTTTTTTTTTTTTCCTATGTGTGAGAGAATAAAACATATCAGGTAAAACTCTAGGGAGGCAATCTAGACTTTTTCTGACTCTTAAGTAGTGAAAACCTATTCCACATTCAGCTAAGGGAGTGAAATGTACTATAACATTAAGGGATATATTAAGGATATTCTCCCAAGTATTGAGTTACTGAAATCTAGAACGTTTATATTCTTTCTCTTACTAGGGGGTGGAAAAAAAATCTTCTCCACCAGGATATCATGTGCCATTCATATTTTCTGTTTGATCAGGGGTAGGTCGTGAGGAGTGGCTACAGGGATAAGGTAGGGATGCTTAAAAAATAGTTATTCTTTATTACTTTGTGATTGGAGGCCTGGGGCTAGAGTTGAGGATCTCAGCAAGAGTTACAGAGATGTTTCCTCCATTTCTCCTGTCTTTCCTCTATCCTCTGTGCTCCCTTCCAACTGCCTAGGTGCCTAAGCTACTTGTTGAGGGTTCCAAGAGCTCCTCCCCTGGAAAGAATCTGAGCCAAATTTCTGGTATCCTTTCTACAGCCAAGGGTGAAGCTCCCATAGAGTATGGTGTCCAGGGGAGCATTGAGGATGCTTAAGAGGAACAGAATGTGCCTGAGACCGGGAAGGACATTGCTTAGCATAATGTGAGAGAGTCAGTACCACAGACCCAGCAGGTAGTGTCCAACAGATAATAAAAGTCAACAGGACAAGTAGAGAAGGACCTGAAGCCTCACACAGGGGTGATTATCAAAGGAACCACAAAGAGGGAACTGACTAGTAGTCACTGGGGAATCAGACGTGAATAATTGCCAGTTACCTTCCTAGTCATTAGGTGGGCATGAGGCAAGCTAATGAAAAGAGGGAGATGGATAGATGTATATTGCATTCATATGGTATTCTTTTTGAAGCTCACATATGAATATAATTCTTGTACATGAACAAACACACTTCACTGAGAGTATGAAGCACCTTTCCAAATGGGGTTTGGGGTGGAGAGACATACTGGGGAAAGGACTCCAGACCACAGTATGGGCTACTGCTGTAGAATATAAAATTAACTAGCCCCCATCATTCTCCCCCCTTACCCATGGCTAAGGGAGATGGTGGTGCATGACATGTACCATCTGTTCAAACCCTGTGGACCTAGGTTTTAAACAATGGCCAGATACCATCAGGACTGTCTGGACTCTTGCTGATTTCTCCAATATCAATGGGCTGGAGTTAAGGACTACTGTTGTAATTGGACTCTTACTATGGGTAAAAGACTAGGAGATATCATGGTAGAAATTGGGACTGAAGCTATGGATTGGGAAATGAGCATCAGGATCTAGAGACTGGAATCTCATCATGCTCCCCCTTCTCTGTTCAGTGTTTGGATTCACTGAATACAATTTGGCCACAGCAGATTGCCATGGCTGTCAGAGGTATTAGGAAGATCCCATAGAAGGTGAAGAAGTTATAGGCAATATCTTGCCATCAGGCCTTGAATCTTCCTTTGGTGACACACAGGATGAAGGGAACTGGGCCATCATGGCAGACAGTATGAAACAAGAACAGCTGGAGTAGTGTGGATTGTAAAGACTTCCACCTCATAGAGCAGCCCAGTGCATAGACAAGTCTGGTGCATGGCACAGACCAGAGCAACACAACGGGGACAGGACTTGGAACATGGCACCACTGGGAGGAGTTCCCACTTTGCTCAACCCACAAATACCACAGACAGCTTCAAAGGTCAGTGGGAGGACTCCTTTACTCAGGAGAGGGGAGCATGATCTGGACCTCCAGGAGCAGGCACTGCAGCAATAGCTGCCTTGTTGGAGCCCTCAACCTAGAGTCTCTGGGGGAACTGAACAGCTGATCTGAATCTCAGCCCTAAGGGACAGCCCTGGGAGACCTCCACATAAAGACATTGAGGGAATTGAGTCAAGGGTCTGATTCTCAACCCTGAGCTCCACCAGGTGGTGAGGAGGAGGGCTGGCAGTAGAGCTAGAGGCAGTTGTGGTGAGGGAATTCCAATTGCAGATTCTGGGCAGAAAAGTTTTTTGTTGTTCCCAGACCAGGGTGCAGGCCAGGAGAGGAGTAAACACCTCTCCTTCGATTGTGCCACCATGGAGGAACTGAGTACTTACAGGTCCCGCGAGTATACCCTCCTCTTGACAAAGGACTCAAAAGTCAAGTAACTGGCTAGAAAAATGCCAAAAAAAGAGAGAAAAAATAAGACTATAAAATGTTACTTTCTTGGTGAACACATATTTTCTTCCATTCTTTCGGATGAGGAAGAACAAAGCATAACACCAGACGAAGTCAAGGCTTCTGTGTCCAAAACCTCCAAAATAAATAGGCAGTGATCTCAGGCCATGGAAGAGCTCAAAAAGGATTTTGAAAATCAAGTAAGAGAGGTGGAGGAAAAATTGGGAAGATAAATGAGAACAATGCAAGAGAATAATGAAAAGCAAGTCAGCAGCTTGCTAAAGGAGACCCCCAAAAAATGCTGAAAAAAACACCTTTAAAAATAGACTAACTCTATTAGTGGAAATACAATTAGTGGAAATACAAATGCTGAAAAAAACACCTTTAAAAATAGACTAACTCTATTAGTGGAAATACAATCAGGATAATACAGGATCTGGCAGCTTTTACATTAAGGGATCAAAGGGCTTTGGATTTGATATTTCATAAGCCAAAGGAATTTGGATTAAAATTCCAGTCAAAGGAATTTTGAATTAATATTAAAACCAAGAATCACCTACCCAATATAACTGAGTATAATACTTCAGGGGGGAAAGAATGGTCATTCAACGAAATAGAGGACTTTCAAGCATGCTTGATGAAAAGATCAGAGATGAATAGAAAATTTGACTTTCAAATACAAGAATCAAGAGAAGCATAGAAAGGTGAAGAGGAAAGAGAAGTAATAAGGGACTTAGTAAAGTTGTACTCTTTACATAACTACATGGAAAGATAATATTTGTAATTCCTGAAACTTTTCTCAGTATTTGGGTAGTTGGAGGGATTGTACACACATATATACATGAGGGCACAGGGAGGGATGATATCTAAAAAAGTAAAATTAAGGAATTAGAGAGGAATATATTGGGAGGAGAAAGGGAGAAATAGAATGGGGCAAATTATCTCTCATAAAAGAGACAAGAAAAAGCTTTTTTAATGGAGAGGCAAGTGGGAGGTAAGACGCAAAAAGTGAAGTTTACTCTCATCACATTTGGCTTAAGGAGGGAACAACATGTACACTTAATTTGGTACAATAATCTATCTTACATTACAGGAAAGTAGAGAAGAATGGGATAAGTAGCATGGGGGAATGAAAGAAGGGAGATCAAATGGGAGGAGGGAGTAATTAGAACTAAACACTTTAGATGATGGATAAGGTCAAAAGAAAGACTGGAATGACAGGAGGCAGGATAGGATGGAGGGAAATATAGTTAGTCTTTTGCAACATGACTATTATGGAAGTCTTTTGCAAAACTATACATATATAACCATATTGAATTGCTTGCCTTCTCAGTGGGGATGGTGAGGAGAGAGGAAGGGAGAGAAGTTGGAACTCAGAAGTTTTAGGAACAAATGTCGAGAACTGTTTTCACATGCATCTAAGAAATAAGAAATACAGAGTAATTGGGTACAGAAATCTATATTTCCCTACAAGAAAAGAGAGAAGATGGGGATAAAGGTAGGGAGGGATGTGATAGAAGGGAGGGCAGATTGGGGGAAGGGGTAATCAATGCATAGTGTTTTGAGGTGGGAAAGGGGAGAGATGGGAAGAAAATTTGGAACTCAAAATTTTGTGGAAATAAATGTTGAAAACTAAAAATAAATAAAGAATGAGTGAGTTAAACAACAAATCATAGAAACAACCAATAACTTCATTCCAGAAAATGACAATAATCAGACAACCTACCAATTTTATGGGATACTGAGAAAGCAGTTTTTAGGGGAAGTTTTATATCTTTGAATGCCTGCATGAATAAAATAGAGAAAGAGGAGATCAATGAATTAGACAAGCAGCTGAAAAAACTTGAAAAGAACAAATTGAAAATCCCCAAGTAAATACCAAATTAGAAATACTGAGACCAAAGGACAGATTAATAAAATTGAAATGAAGAAAACTACTGAACTTTTGTTTAATATTTATTTTTTTAAATAAATAAAACTAAGATTTGGTTTTATGGGAAAAAAACAATAAAATTGATAAACCTTTCGTCAATTTGATTTAAAAAAAGGAGAAAACCAAATTACCAATATTGAAAATGAACTAACCTTCAATGAGGAGGAAATTAAAACAATAATTAGAAATTACTTTACCCAACTGTGTGCCCATAAATTCAACAATCTAAATGAGATGAATGATTATTTTTTTTAAAAAAATATAAATTGCCCAGATTAACAGAAGAGGAAGTTGAATTCTTAAATAACCCCATCTTAGAAAAAGAAATTGAACAAGCCATCAGTGAACTCCCTAGCCAGGGCCAGATGGATTTACAAGCGAATTTTATCAAACAATTATAGAACAGTTAATTTCAATAATATGTAGATTTTTTGGGAAAACTGGGGAAGAAGAAGCTCTACCAAATTCCTTTTATGATACAAATATAGTTCTGATACCTAAACCAGGAAGAGCCAAAACAAAGAAAGGAAATTATAGACCAAATTCTCTAGTGAATATAGATGACAAACATTTTAAATAAGATATTAGCAAAAAGAATACAGTAACTTATCACAAGAATGGTACATTATGATCAGGGAGGATTTATACCAGGAATGCAAGGCTGGTTCAATTAATTAGCATTAATACTAATTATCAACAACAAAACTAACAGAAACCACGTGATAATTATTTTCTAGAGCTAGAGAACATAATATCAACATTCATCTGGAAGAAAAAAGGTCCAGAAAATCAAGGAAACTAATGAAAAGAAATGCTGGGGAAGGTGACATAGTCCTACCGGATCTTGAGTTGTATTATAAAGCAGCAATCATCAAAACCACTGGGTACTGGCTAAGAAATAGAGGGGCAGACCAGTGGAATATATTAGATATGTGAGACACAGTAGTCAATGAGTATAGCAATCTACTGTTTGATAAACAGCTTCTAGGATAAGAACTCAGGTTTTGACAAAAATTGCTGGGAAAACTGGATAACAGTGTGGTGGAAACTAGGCATAGACCAATGTCTGACACTATATACAAGAATAAATCCAAATAGATACATTATCTAGGTATAAAGTTTGATACTATAAACAAATTAGGGGAGCAAGGAATAGTATTATCAGATTTATGGACAATGGAGAAATTGTTGGCCAAGCAAGAGAGAGAACATTATGAAGTACAAAATGGATATCTTTGATTACATTAAATTGAAAAGTTTTTGTACAAACAAACCCAATGCCACCAGGATTAGGAGAGAAGCAGAAAACTGTGAAAGAATTTTTGCAATTAGTATCTATAATAAAGGCCTCATTTCTAAAATATATAGAGAACTGAGTCAAATGTGCAAAAATACAAGTCATTCTCCAATTGATAACTGGTCGAAGGATATGAACAGGCCATTTTCAAAGGAAGAAATTAAAGCTATCTATAGTCATATGGAAAAATGCTTTAAATCACTAGTGATTAGAGAGATGCAAACCAAAACAACTCTGAGGTACCACATCACACCTCTCAGATTGGCTAACATGAAAAAACAGGAAGATGATAGAAGCTGGAGAAGATGTGGGAGAGTTGGAACACTAATTCATTATTGGTGAAACTATGAGCTGATCCAACCATTCTGGAGAGCAATTTAGAACTATGTCCAAAGTCATACCCTTTGACCCAACAACATCCCTTCTAGGACTGTATCCCAAAGAGATCATAAAAGTGGGAAAAGGATTCATATATTCAAAAATATTTATAGCAACTCTCTTTATGGTGGCCAAAAACTGGAAATCAAGGGGATGCCCATCAATTGGGGAATGGCTGGACAAGTTGTGCTACATGAATGTAATGGAATTCTATTATGCCATAAGAAATGATGAACAGGAAGACTTCAGAGAGGCCTGGAAAGACTTATATGTACTGATGTTGAGTGACAGGAGCAGAAACAGGAGAACTTTGTACATAGCAACAACCACAGTGTGAACAATTTTTCTGGTAGACTTAATCCTTCATATCAATGCAAGGATCTAAACAATTCCCAGTGGACTCTTCAGGCAAAACACCTTCCATATCCAGAGAAAGAACTGTGGAATTGGATTGCAGAATGAAGCAGATCTTTTTCTTTTGTATTATGTTTTGTTTTATGGTTTCTCACATTCATTTTAATTCTTCTAGGCAACATGACTAAGGTGAAAATGTAGGTAATAAAAATGTATGTGTAGAACCTATACAAGATTGCAAGCCATCATGGGGAGGGAATGGGGAGAGAGGAGGAAAGGAGGGGGAAAAGTTTAAGATATATGGAGGTGAAAACACATAAAATATTTTACAAAATAAATAAATAAATAGAGACAAAGAATCTGCAACCATGTGATATTGTAAGTCGACCAGGATCACAGAGGTGATCAAATAATAGAGCTGAGACGAATCCTTGTGGGGGGGGGAGTTAAATAGAGGGAAAATAAAAGATTTATAGAATAAAGAAGAGAAAATATAAAAATAATCAGATTAAGTGAAAGTTATGAATACAAAAAGAAATGATACAGTAATACAAGAAATAATTAAAGAAAATTGTCCTAAAGCATTAGAACAAAGGAAGGACAGAAATAGAAATAGAAAAAGTCTATATATAATCACTTAAAAGAGATCCCATGAAGAGTACTCATAAGAAAATCATAGTCAAATTCTGGAAACCCCAGCTCAAGGATAAAATATTACAAGCATTAAGATTAAAACAATTTAATTATGGTTGTGCTACAATTAGACTCACACAAGACCTAGCATCAGAGACATTAAAGGACCTCACATCTTGGAGTATAGTATATTGAATAGCAAAAGGACTTGGACTCTGGCAGAAAATATCATACCCTACAAGGTTAAGTATTATCCTGAATGAAAAAAAAAATCAAAACAAAACAATGGCTATTTGACAAACTCTCAGACTTTCAAGACTTTGTTAAAAAAATATTGAACTTAATAGAAGATTTGACATACAAGAAGCAAGACAAAAATAAGGTATGTACCAAAGACTGATTATAAAGAATTCACAAGGACAGACTGTTTACTTTTGTACTTTTCATATACATACATATGTATATACATATATCGTATAAAATGTATGCCTAAGATCCTTATTAATAATTGAGTAATTCATAAGTAAAATTGGAGAAAACCTGAGTAGGATATGGATTTAAAATTAAAACTATTTAGGAACAGCTGAAAAGAGTAATTATTTTGTACAAATGATGTGCAAAAAGAAGTAGCTATACAGAGAAATTAGATAGGGAAGGAGGGGTGGTAGTTCTTCTGGTAACCTATTTTCATCAGGAATGGGTTTAAGAGGGAACAATACATATATATTTAGAAGAGTACAAAAGTTTTTTTAAATTCCAAAGAAATAAAACAGTAGGGGCATAGGGAAAGGGGAAAGGGCAAGGGAGCATTCTTTAGAGTGGAAGGGGAGGGAATAGTTAAAAGGGGGTTATGGAAGGAATGGAAGGATAGGGGAAGGATTCTTGGGGGGGTTAGGCAAGTAGTAGGAGAGCAAGGTAGCGGGTAGAAGTAAAGTAGAGGAGGCAGAAGGGATAGGAAACAATAGATATGCACAAACATCAACAACAAAGATTAGGAGTAGAATGTTTGGGAAAATACGTGTGTGTGTGTGTGTGTGTGTGTGTGTATGCGTATATCTGTAGCTATAAAGAAACATATCTAAATTCAATTGTAGCCTTCTGGGGGTTGGGGGAGGAACAAAAGGACAAAATAAAAAATGCACAGCAGATTACAAAATAACTCACAAGAAAGCGAACAAAAGATGGACAATTTTCAACACAAGTATTATTTATCATAGTTTTTTCTGAAATGAAAATTTGTTACATAATTTAAATCTTCTCTTATGTTCTGCTATGCACAGGGACATGCTTTTTTTCCCCTCTTCAACTTTGTATTTAAGTTCCAATATTTAAGTTTATGATATGTTTTTGGCTCTTTTTTTCTATTCTGTATTTGTTTTCTGACATTTGAGTCTAAAATAAAATTTTTTAAAAAAGAAATGTTTTGAAGGAATATAGAGAAATGTTTAGTGAACATGTTTGCCAGGTGTTTTACCTTACTTGTTGCTTTAATAATTTTATGGATCAGTTATTAGGAAGGATATTGCTTAACTCACACAGATTGCAGCCCCTTCCAAGGCTTTACATTTTAAGTGATTATTCCCTCTTTTTGTAAAATGTCCACAGAGAATTCTGATTCATAGCCTTTGAAATACATATTATGCTATTCCAAATTATATTTGGGTGGTTGATAAAATATCACAAGAATTCATAGAAATGTCTATGATATCTACGTACACATAAAAGACCAAGAAGAAGTCATGCAGCTCCCCTTCCTGATGTATATTTAAAAATAGATAGATTCTTTATATAATACAGATTGGCCTTTTTTAGTCCTCTTTTTAAGATGCAATTTCCTTACTAAGTTCTTAAACTACATATTCTGAGATTCAATGAATATCATATTTGAAATTATAATTATTATTATTCAATAAAACATGAATATTATTAAAATCCTTAATGAATATTAATAAAATAGCTACCATTAATTTGCTAAGATACACATACTTTAGGCTAATGTGCTGAGAATTACTAATGAAATATTTTAGCAGTGATTAATATTTAATGTTCATATATCTTCTTGCAATGTGTTAATAGTATCACACATATCCATGCATGTTTCTTTATCCCATTGTGTCTTTTGATTTCATAAATATGTTGATTCTCCCACCCCATCAGTACAGAATAGATCAAAACACACCTGTGCTATCTTATTCTGTCAATTTTGTCCCAGTTTGGTCATGGAAGTTCGACCACTCTATCTAAAATACCAGAAGCCTTCAATGGATAGGTAATGCTATTACCCTCAGGTTATTGATCTGTGATCTCTTGGTGTTGTATATGATCTACTTACCTTCTTTTCTAACCATGTACATTATGATCTCTCATATTTACAAAACATTTTAAAAGATAAAATAATAATTTATGTAGTATATGTATATGGGTGTGTGTATATATAATATATATATATACATATACATATATGTGTCTGTGTGTGTATACACACAGAGACACATACACACACACACACATACCCCACCTTCCACTTATTGAATAGAAATAACCATTAAAAATATGTTGTATCAATACACTAACTCAGCAGACTGGCCAACCAACTTCATGTCATAATATGAGCAATAGACATTTCTTACTCATTTTGTTTTTTTTCTTGTGCTGATTCTTAGGTCGAACTCATTTGACTGAATAGATTTCATTTTGGGCACTCTCTAATGTCTTCATTCTCAATTTATTCAACCTAATATTGTTCAAAAGCAGGAATATATAGTCAGCAGCATTCCTAGTTGGGCTGAGCCATTTTCCATTTTGACCTGATATGTAGCAGTAGTAAGTATGTTTAGAGTGCATAACTTCCCTGTTTTGTTTTTGTGGGAAGTATTGCCTTATTTCACATTTGAAAAAATACCCATGGCACCTTCTATCTAGAAATCCTATGTGATCTTATTGTCTACATGACAATTTTTTTTTTCTCAGGGGACTATCTCTAAGGTTATATTGACTTCTACTATGTCAGATACCTTTCATTTTTCAACAAATAATAAATGCAGTGGGATTATTGTGTTTTCAACTTCTAGTCATTTGTATGACTATAGAAAACTCATGTGTACTTATAAATTCTTGAGGAAAAAAACCATTTAGTACTTAAATTTTCATCAAGGATAATTGATCATTTTTTTTCATCCAGAGTTTATCAGTTCTCTTCAGATGTGGATAGCATTTTTTCATCATGAAACCTTTGGAATTGTCTTGAATTATTGTATTCATCAGAGTAGCCAAGTATTTCGCAGTTGATGCAACATTGCTATTATTGTTCGCAATGATCTTTCAGAAGATCATCTTACCATACAGGAATGTAAAGAATTTAACTCTTCATGTTTACCTTTTATGCTTCTCATGAGTTGTCTGTTTGAATGGTAAATTTTCTATTTAGTTCTAGTCTTTTCATCAGACATGTTTGGAAGTCTTATATTTCACTAAGTATTTTTTCCCACTGAATATACTCAGTTTTGCTGGGTAGATTATCCTTAGTTGGAATCCTAGCTCCTTTGCTGTCTGAACTAACATATTCCAAGCTCTCTGCTCCTTTAACATGCACACTCCTTAATCTTGCATAACCTCAAAACCTCCATGATATTTGGTACTTTTTTTTTTCCTTTCCGGCTGCTAGAAGTATTTTCTCTAACCTTAGAGGACTGGAATGTAGTTATAATATTCCTGATAGATGCTGTTTTGAGATCTCTTTTAAGAGGTGATTGGTGGATTCTTTCCATTTCTGCTTTACTTTCTTGATCTAAGATATCAAGGAAATTTTCCTCAATAATTTCTTGAAAGATCATGTTAAAGCTCTTTTCTGAGTGTGACTTTCAGATAGTTCACTAATTCTTAAATTATCTCTCTGAAGGCATTTCTTAGACTCCCATGTAATCCAAATACTATTTGGCTACTTTACTATGTGAATCCTCAGTTTTATTAATTGTAAAATAGGGATTTGTATTAGATGCTCTTTAAGGTATCTTAGTATTGGAGAGACCTGGTTAAGAATACTAGCTCTATTGTTTACTAGCTATTTGATCTTAGTGAAGTCTTTTTCTATCCAGAGACTCAGTTTCTTTATTCCTTGCAGTAGATATAATCTTACTGCCTCACATGGTTTTCTAAGAGGAAAGTGGTTCTTAATGCTAGAAATATTACAGAGATGTAGCCTGTCCCATCAAAATCTGTCCTAATCTGAAAAAACCCTAAATTTTAGCACTGTCTCCTTATACGGACATGAGAAAAGAATCCACCTATATTTGCTCATGTCCTCCTGAAAATGGTTCTTTTACTCTCCGGAAGTTTTCAAACTCTAATTTGCTGTTTATTCACACATTTGCTGTTTATTCACCTATTAATTTGATCATACAATATTACTTAAGGACAACCATTTGCTATGCAATTGTGCACATGAAGCATAGTCATCTGAGTGGCTGTCAATGGAAATGCAGAGGGCTGATTCACTGAATTATACTATGTGTTTCTCCTAACTCAGGAAGCCATAGTAAAAGCTGGAACCAATTGTAACTTTCACTAACAGTCTTCAATTTGCCAGATGAGCAATATTTAATATCTTCCTAGGCTATTGCTGAAGTTATTTGAAATGGACCATGAAATAAGAGCATCTACAATCCAAATTTTACAAAAATGACCTAATGTGTATTAGAGACAAAAAAAAGGCAGTTACTAATTATTTCTTTTGTTTGAAGGGAACAAAATCAATCTGAAGTACCATACCTCTCCTTATTCTCTTTTCCTACTAAATGTTATATTAAACATTAACACGAGAAAGAACAAAAAATTAAAATACAAAGCTAGTGATGGTTTGAAGTGAAAAAGAACATTTAAATTGAGTTGCCATCTGCTTGCCTCTAGTGAATGCCCAGGTGCATATAAAAGTTAGATTAAGAAAAATCTCAATAACAGAGAACTCAACAGATGTCCTGGTCAGTGAAGTCTCAATAAAGTGGGTGTGATAAGTCAAGCTATTATATGATATATTCCAGTGATTATTTTGTCAATTGGTTAATGACAGCATTAAACAGATGACAACATTTGATAATGTTCTACAAAGGTTGAGATTTTGTTTTGTAAAACAAAGCTCGAAAGTTTATCTACCATTATCATTGCAAAGTTGTCATTCTCATTTCCCCATACTACTTGTCATTTAGTCAATGACTTTCAAGAAAAAGAAGGATTTGTAGCCTCAGCACCTCAGTGTTGGAAGGAAATTCAGAGACCATGTCATTCAACCCATACCCAAAGAATAACCCTCTCTTTACAACATACTCCCACCTTTCTTTGAAGAAACATAGGGTATCAAAGAGAGATTATTTTCTTTATCATAAACATATGGAAAACAGATTTAGAGCAGAAAGTATATGGAAAATGTAAATCTTTCATAGAGGCTTTGCAGTAGCTGAAAAGAGTGCCTATGCTGATGGAAAGGCATTGAAGATATAGTTCATTTTTCTTCTAAAATACTCTATACTGCTTGTTTCATTGGCCATTTCTCCATCCAAAGTGGCTGAGGCAGAATGAGTTCATAACATGGCCAATTATGTTTTATTCAAAAAAAATAATAACATAGAATAATTACAGTTTTTAAGGCTATTTTTCAAAAAGGTAAAAAAGCGAATACTGTAAAAAGTACCCCTAATTAGTCATAAAAAAGCAGATTGTGGGTTTCAAAAGGATTTTCAGGTTTTTTTCTGATTGTAAACGAAGATGTCAAAGAAAATTAAAATTTAAATATAAGTATACACACATAAGTATGTATGTAAGTATGTACGTATACTTTGCTCATAAAAATTCTTGTGGTGAAAGACATTTAAAGCATTTGTTAAACACTATTTGCCAAGATATTTTGCATCCATGATGTCCCTTCCTAACTGTTACATGTTTTCTTCTATTATTGAAATATAAATTCTTTGAGGTAATAGACTGCCTTTCTTGGTTGTATTTGTATCCCCCAGTTTTAGTACAATCTTCTTGACACAGAGGAAACACATGATACATGTTTTACCTATATACCCAACAGGGGTATGCTATTTGCATTCATTGTCACTACTTTTGCACTTACATATTAAATGTTATTCTCTCATTTTCTATTTCATTTGGTTTATTTTAGTGCCCTGACCCATCCTGCAAGCAAGATTTATTGGCTTATCTGGAACAGATCAAATTCTATTCCCACCAGCTCAAAATATGCAGTCAAGTGAAAGCTGAAATCCAGAATTTGGGAGGAGAGCTCATCATGTCAGCTGTAAGTATAAATTACAATTTCTACTGAAAGTTTCATGGGTTAACATCTCAGGCTCCAAACTATTTGTCTTTAATATTGCCAGTATCATTATCATCATCATCATCATCATCATCATCATCATCATCATCATCATCATCATCATCAAAAATACATATCTCTTAAGCACCTACTGTGTTCCAGACCTTGTGATAAGCCCTAGAGGCACATAAGGAGGCAAAAGAGAATTCCTGTCTTTAAGGAGCTTCCAATCTAATGGCAGAAACATGTTATATAAATACAAATAAGCTATATAAAAGTGAGAAATAATTAACAGAGACAAGGCAATAGAATTGAAAGGAATTAGGAGAAGCATTGTCTAAAAAAATGTAATTTTAATTGAACATTAAAGAAGTAATTGAAGTCAGTAGACTGGGCTGAGGACATTGAGCTTTTCCAGTATGAGGGACAGCCAGAAAAAATGCCCTAAGTGAAAAAGGGAGTGTCTTATTTGTGGAAAAACTAGGAAACTGTCATTGGATCAAAGGATGTGTAATAAGAAGTAAGGTGTAAGTAGACTGGAAAGTTAAGAGTCTGTTAGAATGTGAAGAGTTTTGAATAACAAGAAAGGATCATATCTTTGGTTTTAGAGGTGATGGAGATGCATTGAAGTTTACTGGGTGTATAGGGAAGGATTGGTTTAAAGGGTAGCTTAACTGCACCTAAATTTTAGGAAAATCACTTTGGTAACTGAATGGAGGAAGATTGGAATGGGGAGAGATTTGAGGAAGATTATCATTGGCTAGAAAATACCTAGAATGGCTAGATAGGAATAATATTCCTTCATTAATAGCCTAGCACATAAAATTTCCATGAAAAAGTCTACAAAGAAATTGAAATCTCATATTTCTTGTAAAAGAAATATGAGCATGTATGACCTTTTTTGGTACCAAAATTGATCATTTTGAGAATCTTAGTCATGCTATAACTGAATGCAGTTGAACAGCTGGATAGAGCATTGGATTATATGTGTAATTTGTGACTTAGAATGAATACTGATAGAACTTTCATATCATTAATTTTCAAATTATTTAAAGTTTTAGGATTGTTAGTAGATACAAATTCTCTATTTCCATTTGTATAACATGAAACTTTAGCCTATGGAGTACTATTTCCACATTTGATTTTAGGCATTCCTCTCACTCTTCTTATCATTAATAGGAGAGCATTTTCTGGGCTCAGGTATGGACATAAACTAGTGTGTCATATTTAAAGCAATAATTAGTTTCAGTGACTTTTCAATGAAAATGAACTGTTTGTAAACTACCTTCAGGAATAAGAACCTCCTAAATTTTCCTTGATATTTTCCTTTTATTAGAGACAGAAGGCAGAGACATATAGAGACAGAGAGAAAGGCAGAGATGAGAAGAAAAGAGAAAGAAGTTTACATCATTATATCCCTTTCTGTGCTTTGGAGTTTTTATCACATAGGAGTTTATTCTTTTATTGTTATTATTAATTAATCTTTATTTGTTAAAACTAGGCAGGTCATTTAAACTTGTTTACTTCAGGTTCCTCATCTGTAAAAGTTGGAGAAGAAAATGAAAAACCACTTCAGTATCTTCATGATCCCATTTGGGATTTTCTTGGCAAAGATACTGGAATGGTTTGCCTTTTTCTTATTCAGGGTCACACAGTAAGTATCTGATGCCAGGTTTGAATTCATGGAAATGGGATTTTCCGGGTCCAGTACTACGGCTACTGTGATACCTATGTACACCAGATCCTTCCCTGATGACAAAACATCCTCCTTTCCCTTCCTTTTTCCTCTCCTCCCTTAACCTACAAGGTAATTACTAGTAATAGAAAAGAGAAAGTAACATAAGACTATGACAAGAAAAGTATTAAAGAATACAACAGGGGGGATGATAACCTATTTCTCTAGGTTTATTTTTTAGTTTCAGTCCCCTAATTGGATATCACGGAACAACAGTTCAAAGGTAATCCCTGCCTAAATTATCAGGTCAGCCCTATGATTCCTAGTAGCCCAGTTGTGAAGTATTTGAAACTTCCACAGGTGGAGGAGGGGAAAGGAATACATGCCAAAAATGATGAGTTAGGGAAGTAAAAAGGGTTTTCTGGTATAACTTATACATACAAATGCCAAAAGGACACTCTTTCAATTATTTAAAATGGAGCTTACCTATTATAATAAAAATTACCCTTTTCCCACAAGGCATTATTTGGAGGTCAGCAGTTTTATTATGATATTCAAAAGTGATTAATCACTTAATTGCCATATTTTGTGCCTTTTACTTAATGTCTTTCACTGTATAGTTTCACAAGGAGGCAGGTATGCCAAAGTCACAATTTGTTAAATTGGATAAATAAATATGACTGATTAGTTGGCAGGGGGAAAAACTAGAAAAATGGAAAATCTACCAAGGAGCTGTAATCCTGCTTAAAACTCAGCGGAAAATCATGGATAGACTCAGGTGCTTAGAAAATTGGCTAAATACAGGCTTATGTAGCAAGTTAATGTACTTATCCATCTTAAAGCAATACAAGATTGAGAGACTCAAGTTCTAAAGCATTCCACAATCATTTCAAATGTCAGACCTAGAGTAGCACACTTGCATACACACACACACACACAACCACACACACATACACACTTAAACATATCAACAAAAATAATAGTTTGAATTTATACAACACTGTAAGTTTTATAATGTACTTTAGATGTATTGATATAGTTTAACCTTGCCTTTTAGTGGGTGCTATACTACTTCTCACATTTTAACGGTGAAAAAAAATGAGGCAGAGATAGGTTACATGACTGACACATGGTCACACAGCTAGTAGGTATCTGAAGTCATATTCAAACTTGGATCTTCCTGACTCCATGTCTTCTATTCTAAACACCCTACCATCTTCCTTTTCCCCATATACCAGTGTTAATAGATTGAACATTGCCCTATATGATATAAGTAATTAAATTTCTGGGAAAGAAATGCAGAACAATTATTTGTGCATGCATATATGTATGCATTTATGTATGTATATCAGTGTTTGTGGTCAAATTATACAATGCTTGCCATTGAAAAGTCTAGAGAAGAATGTTAACTCTCTTATTGAACTTTGAAATTTATACAATGTCAAAGTAAATAATTATTCATTCATGCCTCCTTAACAAGAAGATGACTTCTTTTAATCCATTGAAATCATATAAAAATCATTGAAAGATATAATGAGAAATGTTCATCAAATTTGAACAAATGACAAAGTTAAATCAACAACCACCTGGGTACTAGCAACAGTGACTCTAAAAATACAGTGGAGCCAAGGTTGTGACAACTGTCATATTGTCCTACCATAGAGGGTTTATAACCCAGAGTCTGAATCACTGAAGGATTCCACGTAGGTAGAGAGGTCTTTTGAATATGCCTGCTTGTAGATTACCCAGGTCTGATTACATAAAATTCTCAAATACTGAAGAATTCCAAAAAGAGATTCAACATGATTCAAAAGAGGAAAGTACTAATTTCCATAGAGAAAGTAAAAAAAAAATAATGTCAAGCCATTTCACTCATGTCTGACTCTTCATGACCCTTGGGATTTTCTTGGCAAAGATACTGGAGTGATTAACCATTTCCTTCTCCATTTCATTTTACAGATGAAGAAACTGAGACAATCAGGGTTAAATGACTTGTTCAGGGTCACACAACTAGTAAATGTCTGAGGCTAGATTTGAACTCATAAGGAGTTCTGAGTACAAATAAAATACATTCAAGACAAGCGAACAAAAATGTCCATTTCCCCTTTATATGTATATGTTATATACATATTATATGATGTTATGTGTTAAAATGTAGTCCCTCCCACATTATAGTGTAGCATTGATAAAATTGACAAAATCAGAGTTGAGTTCCCTGTAGGCAGGTGTTGCTATGTTTCATCCATGATATCTCTTGTCAACTTTTTCACTGTTACCAAACTCCTATCTTCAGTCTTTTCCCCCTGTGTACTTTGAGAAATTTGCTGCTGTCTTCTCATTGTGTTGATGCTACTGTCCTTACCTGCTATATGTTTTTATTCCTCCTCAATTTCTGTAATCTGGGGTGTTTGAGAGGCAAGCAATCTCTTTATTTCTAGTTTTCTTTTTTATTTTTCTTTTCTTTTTAAAATTTATTTGTTTATTTAACTTTTCAACATTTATTTTTTATAAAATTTTGGGTTCCAAATTTTCTCCCCATTTGTCCCCTCCCCCAAACCAATACACCGAGCATTCTAATTGCCCCTATCACCAATCTGCCATCTCTTCTAACATCCTTCCCTTCCCTTATTTCCATCTTCTCTTTTGTCCTGTAGGGCAAGATAACTTTCTATACCCCATTACCTGTATTTCTATTTCCTAGTAGCAAGAACAATACTCAACAGTTGTTCTTAAAACTTTGAGTTTCAACTTCTCCCCATCCCTCCCTCCACATTCATTCCCTTTGGGAAGGCAGGCAATTCAATATAGGCCATATCTATGTAGTTTTGCAAGTGACTTCCGTAATAGTTGTGTTGTGTATGACTAACTATATTTCCCTCCATCCTATCCTGCTCCCCGTTGCTTCTATTCTCTCTTTTAATCCTGTCCCTCCCCAAGAGGGTTGACTTCAAATTGCTCCCTCCTCCCATTGCCCTACCTTCCATCATCTCCCCCACCCTGCTTATTTCCTTCTCCCCCACTTTCCTGTATTGTAAGATAGGTTTTCATGCCAAAATGACTGTGCATTTTACTCCTTCCTTTAGTCGAATGTAATGAGAGTAAGCTTCATGTTTTTTTCTTCTTACCTCCCCTCTTTTCCCCTCTATTGAAAAATATTTTACTTGCCTCTTTTCTGAGAGATAATTTGCCCCATTCCATTTCTCCCTTTCTCTTTCCATATTTTTCTCTCACCACTTAAAATCATTTTTCTAAAGATATGATCCCATCTTATCCAATTCACCATGTGCTCTCTCTCTCTCTCTCTCTCTCTCTGTGTGTGTGTGTGTGTGTGTGTGTGTGTGTGTGTGTGTGTGTATAATCCCACCAACTACCCAGATACTGAAAAAAATTTCAAGAGTTACAAATATTTTATTTCCATGTAGGGATGTAAATAGTTCACTTTTAGTAAGTCCCTTAGATTTCTCTTTGCTGTTTACCTTTTCATGCTTCTCTTGATTCTTGTGTTTGAAGGTCAAGTTTTTTTCAGCTCTGGTCTTTTCATCAAGAATGCTTGAAAGTCCTCTGTTTCATTGAAAGACCATTTTTCACCTGAAGTATTATACTCAGTTTTGCTGGGTAGATGATTCTTGGTTTTAGTCCTAGTTCCTTTGACTTCTGGAATATCATATTCCAAGCCCTTTGATCCTTTAATGTAGAAGCTGCTAGATCTTGTGTTATCCTGATTGTATTTCCATAATACTTGAATTGTTTCTTTCTAGCTGCATGCAGTATTTTCTCCTTGACCAGGGAACTCTGGAATTTGGCCACAATGTTCCTAGGAGTTTCTCTTTTTGGATCTCTTTCTGGTGATGATCAGCGGATTCTTACAATACTTATTTGCCCTCTGGTTCTAGAATATCAGGGCAGTTTTCCTTGATAATTTCATAAAAGATGATATCTAGGCTCTTTTTTTGATCACAGCTTTCAGGTAGTCCCATAATTTTTTTTTTATTTAACTTTTTACATTCATTTTCACAAAATTTTGGGTTCCTAATTTTCTCCCCTTTTCTCCCCTCCCCCACCCCAATACACCAAGCATTCTAATTTTCCCTATGACCAATCTGCCCTCTCTTCTATCATCCCTCCCTTCTCTTGTCCCCATCTTCTCTTTTGTCCTGTAGGGCCAGATGACTTTCTTTTCCCCATTAACTGTATTTCTTATGTCCTAGTAGCAACAACAATACTAAACAGGTGTTCCTAAAACTTTGAGTTCCGAATTCTCCCCATCCCTCCCTCCCCACCTGTTGCCTTTGGGAAGGCAGGGAATTCAATATAGGCCCTATCTGTGTAGTTTTGCAAATGACTTCGATAATAGTCATGTTGTGTACGACTAACTGTATTTCCCTCCATCCTATCATGCCCCCCCATTGTTTCTATTCTGTCTTTTGATCCTGTCCCTCCCTGAGTGTTGAATTCAAATTGCTCCCTTCTCCCATTGCCCTCCCTTCCATCATCCCTCCCTCCCTGCTTATCTCCTTCTCCCCCACTTTCCTGTACTGTAAGATAGGTTTTCATAACAAAATGAGTGTGCATTTTATTCCTTCCTTTATTCGAATGTGATGAGGGTAAACTTCTTGTTGTTTTCTCAGCTCTCCTCTTTTTCCCTCCACTAAAAAGTCTCCTGCTTGCCTCTTCTATGACAGATAATTTACCACATTCCATTTCACCCTCTTTCCTCCCACTACATATCTCTTTCACCATTTACCTTAATTTCTTTTAAGATATGGTCCCATCCTATTCAATTCACTCTGTGCTCTCTGTCTCTGTATGTGCGTGTGTGTGTATGTGTGTGTGCGTGCACATGTGTACATGTGTGTGTGTGGTCCCACCAACTATCCAGATACTGAAAAATTTTAAGAGTTACAAATATTGTCTTTTCATGTAGAAATATAAATATTTTTGGTAAGTCCCTTGTGACTTCTCTTTGCTGTTTACTTTTTCATGCTTCTTCTCATTCTTGTGTTTGAAAGTCAAATTTTCTTTTCGGCTCTGGCCTTTTCATCAAGAATGCTTGAAAGTCCCCTGTTTCATTGAAAGACCATATTTTCCCCTGAAGTATTATACTCAGTTTTTCTGGGTAGGTGATTCTTGGTTTGAGTTGTAGTTCGTTTGACTTCTGGAATATCCTCTTCCACACCCTTCTATCCCTTAATGTAGAAGCTGCTAGATCTTGTGTTATACTCATTGTATTTCCACCATACTGGAATTGTTTCTTTCTAGCTGCTTGCAAGATTTTCTCCTTTACCTGGAAATTCTGGAATTTGGTCACAATGTTCCTAGGAGTTTCTCTTTTTGGATCTCTTTCAGGTGGTGATCGATGGATTCCTTCAATACTTATTTTGCCCTCTGGTTCTAGAATATCAGGCAGTTTTCCTTGATAATTTCATGGAAGATGATGTCTAGGCTCGTTTTTTGATCATGACTTTCAGGTAGTCCCATAATTTTTAAATTGTCTCTCCTGGATCTATTTTCCAGGTTGGTTGTTTTTCCCATGAGATATTTCACATTCTCTTTCATGTTTTCATTCTTTTGGTTTTGTTTGGTGATTTCTTGGTTTCTCAGAAAGTCATTAAACTCCATCTGTTCCATTCTAATTTTGAGAGAACTATTTTCTTGAGTGAGTTTTTGAACCTCTTTTTCCATTTGGTTACTTCTACTTTTGAAAGCATTCTTCTCCTCATTGGCTTTTTGAACCTCTTCTGCCAATTGAATGAGCCTATTTTTCAAGGTGTTATTTTCTTCAGCATTTTTTTGGGTCTCCTTTAGCAAGGTATTGACCCATTTTTCATGCTTTTCTTGCATCTCTGTCATTTCTCTTCCCAGGTTTTCCTCCACCTCTCTAACTTGATTTTCAAAATCCTTTTTGAGCTCTTCCATGGCCTGAGCCCTCCGGACTTCCCCCTGGGATGTCTGGGATAGAGAGGCCCTGCCCTCCATGTCTTTCCCTGATGGTAAGAGTAGTTCCTCATCATCAGAACTGAAAGGCAGGAACCTCTGTACCCCATCAAAGTAGCTTTCTATCGTCTTATTTTTCTTCCCTTTTCTGGGCATTTTCCCAGCCAGTTACTTGAGTTCTGAGATTCCTGTCCACCCCTGCCTAGATCTGCCCAACTATTGCTTGGAGTCTGAGATTCAAATGGGCTTTCAGCACCAGGCACGGCTGCTATTCAATGTGAGCTTAAGTTCTGTTGCTTGAGTGGGGGCAGGGCCGCCTCCCAGGCTCAGTTCCCTCAGGGCGTTTATGCAGAGACCTGATCTTCTGCCTACTGCTCTGGGTGTTCCGGGCCAGTGCAGCTGCCTCTGCCGCTCCCTCCGCTGCTGCCTCCTGAGGGGGCCCGAGTCACGTAGACACCCTGCTCTTGGCCAGCCCAGACGTCTCTCTCACTGACCTGTAGTGTCTGTGGGTGGAGGGACCTTCACGGCCGCCAAAGATTCTGTCCCTGAAGCCTGCTCGGATCCGCTCCTCTGGGGCCGCATGGCCAGGGCAGCACAGGGGTGGACTCCGCTTTCCAGGGTGCGACGGACCCCTGGGGACGGCTCTCCAGGGCTCTCTAGAATGGAAATCTTTTCCATTGTGTTTCTGTGTGCCTTTCAGTGCTCCAGAATTTGTGGGGAGTTCTTCTTGCAGGAATTATATGGGCTGTGTGTTTGGATCTAGTATACATGAGTCTTTCTACCCTGCCACCTTGGCTCCACCCCACTCAAAATCCTTTTTGAGCTCTTCCATGGCCTGAGCCCAGTGAATATTTATTTTCGATGTTTGGGATAGAGAAACTTTGACTTTTATGTCTTTACCTGATGGTAAGCATTGATCTTCCTCATCAGAAAGGATGGGAGGAGATATCTGTTCACCAAGAAAGTAAACTTCTATGATCTTATTTTTTCTCCCCTCTTTTGGGCATTTTCCCAACCAGTTACTTGACTTTTGGTCCTTTGTCAAGAGTAGGGTATACTCTGGGGACCTGTAAGATATCAATTCTTCCAAGATGGCACAATCAAGTATGTGCTGGTCTGGGCTCAGGGAAGGATTTTTGTGCCCAGAATCTTAGCAGGGTTTCCTCTCCACAGGCCCCTGACCTCCAGTTCCTCCAAGCTAGCACTGAGGATCTGGGGGGGGTGGGATTCAGTCAGGCTTCAGGGGCAGGACCTCCATACAGTGCAAGACAAAGATCACCTGCCTCAGGGTGTCTATACGGCGCTGAGGTCAGACTCAGCTCTTTAGTGCCCCCAGAGATTTTTATGATCCAGCTATGGCCACAGGCTGCTGTAGGGGCTGCCCTGAGAACTCCTGCCACCTGTCTTATGTGAAGGACCTTCTCCCTTCCTGACCAGCTAGATAAACCCCATCACTGACCTTTGGCGCCTGTGGGTTGTGGGATCTGCGGACCCTCTGCTGCTGGCACTTGAGATTTGGCAACTGGAGATTCTGCCCCAGAGGGCTGTTTACGAGCTGTGCAATCTCAGCCAAGGCTAAGCTGGGCTGCGTGCTCCGTGCTCCACTCTGCGTCTGGAGCAACTGACATTTCCTGTGGGTCTTTCAAGTCACCTTGGGCTGGAAATCTCCTCCACTCTGTTGTTCTCCACTTCTGCTGCTCCAAAATTTGTTGAGAGTCCCTCTCTACAGGTGTTTTATGGGCTGTGTGGGGGCAGCCTTGGTCTCTAGCTTTCTTTATGAAAGAGTTTCAATTCTTCATTATTGAATTCCAGCCTGAGAACCAGTGCTCTTTGAAACACATTCCCACCAGTTTTTTCTAGTGGTTATAGAATAGTCTTGCATTACTTTAATACCCATTCCTTTTATTTAAAAGTCTTTCTTCTGATGGAGGCAGTTGGGTTGTATAAGAGATAGAGAATAAGGCTTAGATTCAGGAAAACATGAATTCAAATCCAGGCTCAGACAGGTACTGTGTGACAACATCACTTAACCCTTGTCAATCTGAGTTTCCTCTTCTGTAAATTGAGGATATTAAACACACTAACCTACCAGAGTTGTTGTGAAGATCAAATGATACAACAACTGTAAAGCACTGTAACATGTAAAATGGTGCCTAGCATATAGTAAATGCTTCATAAATGTAAACTCTTGTAATATCATTATTATTACTTACAAAACTTGTTTCTGATTGGTTTATTAAGTTTAACTATTCTGTGTGTCTTAGAGTCTGTGGCCTCAGGTTTTTTTTTTGTTCTGGAGTGAATCTGTGAAATCTTTCAATTGGAATTTAATTTTCTTTGTTCAGAAGTTCTCGATCATATTATTATTTTCTTTATTATGGTTTTAAATTGTTTTGTCTTGTGATGTTCTTCTGGGAGATTGATGATCCTTAGGTTGCTTTTATACATCATGTCTTTAAGGTCGGTATGCTTTGGTGGAAATACTGAGTATATTTTCTTTTAACTTTATTGTATTCTTTTTTTTCTAGAATTTCCTTCACTTCTGTGTATGTACATTGCCAATCTATGTTCCTCTCTTTTGTTTCTTTAGTGAGGCTGACCAAAGCAGATTCAAATTTGTCTGTTCAGTCAATAATTTTTATTATGCAGGACAAAAATTCTTCTCTCATAATTCTTGTTTCTTCTTTAAACCACTCAAAAACATCATGTCATAATTTATTTCCATGTTGTCCTCAACTTCCACTGAAGTTGTCTGAAGTACTCTGTCCCATCAATTTTGGATCATTTTCCTTCATTTTGTATTTATGTATAGATGACTAAATTTGTTTACTAGTTCTGGAGGTTTTATTTCCCTCTGTGTTAAAGTTGTTTTTTTTTTTTCCCCATTGATTATTATGTTTATCTTCAAGGTCTTTGAGTTTACTTCTTCTTGAAATCTTTGGCACTTTTAGTCTCTTCCACTCTCTTATAGTCCTTATCATTCACTTCCTGACTCCCTTCCCTCTCATGTTTTCTTTAGGGGGTAGAACTCAAAGCATATTAGCCCCATGCCCCGCTGAGTAATTCATGACTCACCCCCTCTTCCTCCCCTTCCCCCACAGCCCTCTACTCCAACTGTCTTTTTGTGACTCAAACTACTCCCAGCTGAGAGCTTTGTTCTTTTCCTTGGGCTTGGTGGAGTGCTGCACAGCACCCCACATGTGTTCTGTCATGGTGACCTATCCCACTCCCTCCCTTCCTTAGCATCATTTGTTTTAAGAGCTCGTTTGTTGTTGCTTTTCCTTACTGGTACCAGCAATTCAGAGCTTGCAGAGCGAGAGCTCCCAGAGCTAACTCCATATCCTGAACCTAAGTCTTCACAGCTCAGGAAAGGGTGGGGGGGATGAGTGGAGATCTAGGTGGGTGTTTTGATGTATGCCTGTGTCATGTCCTTGGATTTGCTACCAAATGCAACCTTGCTGCTGATAGCATGGGGTTGAGGGAGAGATGATGAGTGAGCATCAGCTTCTGTTTTGTTTTGTTTTTTAAACTTTCTTTTGGATTCTCAGTGTCCTAGACTGTGGAGATACTTGAAGTTGTTTTTATCTTTGCTGCATAATTTCTGTTTTGGAGAGGTCTGAGAGGTCATGGGAAGTGGGAGAGGAAAGGAATGTTTAATCTGTCATTTGTTGCTCACATGACTAGCAATACTTATATGTTTAAAAATAGAAACTTCATCTATCTCTAAGTATATCTGCATGTATCTTTGGAGACATAGTAAATGAACAATAAGTTCATTCCAGAATTGAACAGGAGTGGGATAGCTGGTGAGATTTCCTTTGAGAAATTGCACAATGTTTTTAAGGACTTCAAGTGTCTCCTTAAAATAAACCAAGGCACATCTTTTATCACCAATATCCTTTCAGGGATTCTGTGTGTCTGTGAGTCATAGAATGCTGTATTATCTTAACAAATGAAGTCAGGAATCACTCAAAGGTCAATGGAGAGGGGCTTGTTGGGCATGAGTAGACAGCAACACATTACGAGTGACAAATATTCCAGGAGATGTGGGTAAAAGATGTCAACAAGAAAATGTATGATTTTTTTTTCTTTAAGAAAAAGTCATCTAGTGAGTGTAAGGAATAGGTGACAGACAGCCTACTTTACCAAGACAAGATAATGAACATCTTCACTGGGGGACAAAGAAGAATATGTTTTTCAAATGCTAGAAGCAATGCTCAGACTAGGTTATAGACTCATCAGTTTAGAAACATACAGGTTTGAGAGAAATTAGAGACCATTTAGTCCAAACGCCCTCACTTTCCATTTGTAGGCCCAGGTATTTCAAGTGACTTACTCAAGTTTACAGAGTTAGCAAGTATGAGAATCAGAATTCAAACCCATATATTCTGACTTGACCATACTTTAAGATAAATACCCTGCTGGAGCTATTTAGATAATAAATGCTGTGTTTTGTTTATATGGCTAAAGGCTTTGAATTAGTTCAAAAGAAAAACCATTAAGAAAGCAAGAAATATGTAGGAAGAGGAAAAATGTTAAGTCAGAAATCAGTAGACCTGGATTCCAATCCTCAATTTTATTATATATAAACATATTTACAATTTGTGTGATGTTGGACAAGTCTTTTAATTTCCTTGGCCCTTGGTTTCAGCAGCAGCAAAAGAAATGAATGAATGAATGAATGAATGAATGAATGAATAAAGAGAGGGAGTTAATACAGTTAGCCATAAGTCCCTGTTCAACCGTGTGTGTGTGTGTGTGTGTGTGTGTGTGTATATGTGTAACCTTACTGTTTAAAAAGTATTGTTTCTGATGGTTTGAGCAGTGGATAAAAAATGTCTAGAAACATCAAGTATACATATGTTTGTATGAAGCTTGTATTTTACAAAACAACTTTTTAAAAGTAATATTGTCCAAACTAAGTGAATGGCAGAAGTTTCTCATGGCCAGGAGAGTATGCTGGGTAGTCTGGCTATGCCAATGCCCTCATTTATTGGTGATTTTCCATACATGGAGCCTCAAACCCTAGAGATACACTCCATTCTCAGCAATGAGACATTCAGGGACATTACAATTATATTTGCTCTCCCCTCACCTGAGACATTCCAGAAGGTAAGTTATAAAAAACACTTTTCAAAATTGTTTTTCTTCTTATATTTATTCTGAACTGAACATCAAGTAGACTTTATTTTTGCAAAGAACAGAAAAGAGGAAAAGTGTCCCAAACTGCAAGTTTCTGTTAACTACTAGCTTGCTTTTTAAAAATATATAATACATTGAATCTATGAGTTTAAAAGCAGTACTGTTTTTCTCTACTTCTTCTTGTTCTCTGTATTAACAACAACAGAACAAGATGGTTCAATGATCCTCTTTCCTCCTCCTTTTTTTTCTTGCTCCTCCTTGCACTTATTCCCATAAGGGAGCACTATAATGTGCCTTCACTTCTCAACTCAAACTTTATGGCCTCTACTCAGACATATATATTTATAAACTTCCATCGTTCTGCTACTGAGGGAAAAAAGGAATCTAACAGATATGTGTTGTTGAGCAACACAAACCCCCATACTGACTGTGCCATCTTGAGTCCATCACCTTGGCAAAAGGTGAATATCTTCATCCTCAGTTTTTGCTAATCATGATTGGTTATTGAATTGCTTAAGAGTCATCAAAGAGATTATTTTTATATTTTAAAGATCTATCAAACAGTAGAAATTTACAGCATTTTCTTTGGAGTAAAACAGGGCTTTCAGTGGGGTGACACTGCTTAGGTCATAATAAGAGAATTAATGAGGAACTTAATAAAAATCTACAACAGTCTGGAGGGTGCAGTGGGCAATCAGATCAAAATGAACCAATGACCTCAGAGGGTAGCAAAGAAAGATCATGCAATCTTGGATTGTATGAAGAGCAAAGTAGAATGCAAGATAAGGAGATGAGTGTGTCCTAAACTATACCACTTCTTTAGTATTGTATATCACAGAAATGTATGGAGGACATTGATGAGTCAAAGGGTGCCTAGAGGGGAAAGTCAGATTGAGGATGGACCTGCAGTCATGAATTGAAGAAACTAGGACTATAAACCAGGGAAGAGAACATTTATGCAAAGGGGGTAAGATATGAGAAGCTATCTTTGAATATTTTAAGGATTGTCACAGGGAAGAGAAATATTTCTGTTTGGCCCCAAAAGGTGGAACTCAGATAATAGGTGGTAGCCTCACAGAGGAAGATTTAGATCTGAGGTAAGGAAGAACTACATAGAACTTCACAAAAGAAAAATGAGGTATGCCATCTTGGGTTTGTTAAAGGAAGTTTCATTTATGTTAGTCTATGGGTTAGACTGGATGGTCACTGAGGTTTCTTTAAATGAATAAACTCATTCTGTGAAACTTTGAAAATGGACAGATATGTGGACATTTTATATATTTGTGTATTGTGTGTGTATCTATCTGTCTATATCTATCTTTGTCTATATGTGTGTGCTCACATATATATCATATACATAAAATACATATATGCATATGTATACAGATTATCATATACATACAACACATACTTGTATGTATATATACATGTGTGTGCATGCACACACACATGTACACATGTACATGCACATGTGCACGTGTGTGTACACATACACTTATACTGGTATATATGTATGTGTGTATGCATACACATTAATATGCAAACATAGTTTTTCAGTCAGTTCCAACTATTTGTGATCCCATTTGTGAGGGCTTTGACATTTCCTCCTCCAGCTCATTTTACAGTTGAGGAAACTGAGGTAAATAGGGTTAAGTGACTTTCCCAGGGACATATCTGAGGCCAGATTTAAATTCAGGAAGATGAGTCTTCCTGTCTCTAGACCCAGCACTCTAACCACTATGTAACTTAGCTGCGCAATAAACGAACACACATACAACATACATGCATACATATACATACGTGTGTGCACAAATGCATGTGTATATAGGTGTATGTGTGTTTATAGCTTATGCCTTAAAGTATACATGTGTGTGTATGTGTACACATACGCACACATGTGTACATTAGTTTGTTTACATAGAGTGCTCAAGCCTTAAAGCATACATATGTGTATAAATACACATGTGTTTATACAAACTTACACATATGCTTTAAAGTTTCCATACAGTAACCTTGTGTGATAGGCATTGCAAATATTCTTACCCCATATTGTAGATGGTAAAGCTGTTGTTCAGGAAAGTCAAATATGTAATAAGAGAGGATGCAAAATCTAGATCTGAATGAGAGAGCTTAGATATAGATAAGGATTTATGGAATTAAATTTCCCTCTTGGTTCCTGTTGGATGTAGCTGGTAGAATGATTTATGAAGGTTAGGAAGGAAAAGAGAGAAAAAAGAAGGAAAGACGTTCAGAGGTGGCAGCTTGGCAGAGAGCAAGATGAAGTTTCCACCCTCTTTGTGATACAGGGGAATAACTGATTTCAAGCACATGTGAACAATGACTCGGTCAGTGTGGACACTGCTCAGAAAGGAGCGTGATTTCTAGCCCTGCTTTATGCATATCAGATACTTGGCTGGTGAAACAGAGTCACATGCTGCATGAAAATGACTGAAGAGGCTTATGATTTTAAAGCAGCAGCACAGCAACTGTATGTCTTGTTTTAAAATATGCTTTATGCTTCTAAAATAAGTTGAAAGATAAGCCAATAAAGCTGTGATAAACCTGAGTGCTTCTACCTTGCATTTATAGCACATTAAAGTTTACAAAATGCTTTCCTTGCAATATCCTTCTGAGGTAGGAAGTACAAAAGTATTATGGGAATTAGAACTCTCCTTGTGATACATAGGAAAGAAGGCTGTGTTTGGGATCTGAAGACCTTGGTTCAAGCCATACCTTCATTTCCTCATTGGTAAAATGAGCCATTTGGACTATTACTGACCTGAATTCAAATCCTTCCATAGGTATTTACTATCTCTGTGATCCAAGGATAGTCACTTATTCTTTCTCAGCCTGAGTTTCCTCAACTATAAAATGGGAATAATAAGAAAACCTATATCCCAAGTTGTCATGAGAACCATATGAGATTTTATTTTCTCATGACCAGGGAATGGATTGTGTTTATTTGTGTGTAAGTACATATCTCTGTATCTATCTGTATGGAGATGTATGTATGTTTATGTATAAGTGTGTGTGTATGTGCATATACATATACTTAGAAAACATGGTACTGTATGTGGGCTATTTTAAAATTGCTATTTAGTATCATGTGGTGATTGGTTCAGGTCATTTCCAGTAGTTACTGCATACTTAACTTCTCTAAATGTCAGTTTTACCATCTGTAAATGGGGGTAAAAACAATTGAATTATCTTACCTCTCAAGGTTGTTATAGGGGTAGAAAGGACTAAGTAAGCCTCAAAGCACTCTAAAAATGCACATTATAATACTAATATCTCCTCTCTTTTTTTTTAGAACATATTAGCAATGATACATGAGATTCACCTGTAGTTGAAAATAAATGTTATCCTTGGGTTTCTGAGTGAAATGGATGTAGTAATTATGCATTGCCAAAACAAGTGTTAAGGTATATTTGGACTATTTGCTAAATAAGATTAAGAATTAGCCTTCATCAATACTCAAATTTGTGAGATAGGTGTTTATGCTACTCATCCAAATATTTGAATTGCAAGTCTCCATCATCAGTCTCAACTTCTCTTGAAAAGCCTCCTTTCTTTCTACATACAACCCATTGGCAGGCATGTGAGCTTTTCTGAGAGACATTCTGCTCATTATAAAACTAAACCATGTCCTGGTGAGATCAGCCAAAAAGTATGCCCATCATTAAGAGGAAATTGTGAGCTTGCTATATCTGTGAATTAGCTTCTCATAATTTGTACCTCATTCTTCCTCATCTAGCTTTGTAACAATTATACAAGAGTAATATTTGTTGAGTACCTGCTATATAGGATCTTCCAAAAATCAGTGCAGTTTAAAAAAATCACCAAAACTTTGGGGATACCCTGTATTTTCAGGTATAGATTCCAGAAAGGATAAGGCAATAACTTATAGGTCCCTTTTGTTTTTCAAATATAACCACATTAACAACTAAAGAATAATTCCATCAATTTGGATAGTATCCAAATTAATTATTATCCTCCTTAGGTTAATGGCTAGGATATATGGTACAGACAGTAATTGGATATAAGAGCACAAAGGTGAGATAGATCAGAGTGTCTAATGAAGATTTTTCCAAGGAGGAATTTGAACCCAATCTTGAAGGACAGAAATGATTAGAATGAGTGGGTTGTGACTAGGGAGAGATTTAGCAATGTTCAGAAAACATAATTTGCTATGTAATTATAAGATGGTTAATAATATTTTGGACTATTTGGATAGTAGACAGTGGGAATTATACAAACTATGAATTAAGGAATCATAAAATAAATGCAATTATACACCTTGCTGTACTAAATACAATTACAGTAAATTATATAACCTAGTAGATGCCCTTAAAGAACTTTTTTTAATGAAAAGGCAGAAGGAAAGAGAACCAGTATTTGTGTCACTCATTGTAACCAAAATGTACATGAAAGAACATCTTTCTAAGATACTAGCCCTTTACTTCTTGATTCCCCATTCATTTGTTCTCTGGTGACAATCTTGACACTTGGCAGAAAAATCTGCAATAGCCTGGTCCCCTGATCCTGTCCATGGCTTACTCCAATCTGCACTCTGCGTGAAACATATTTATGCAGTCTTCAGTTTGAACTAGGTGCGTGACAGAAACTTGTTGATTCTGAGAGGAGGAGATACCATAGCATACCTTCATCTCTCATTCAACCTTTTATGTCCTCTATTCAGATGTGTGTGTATGGGGGTGCGTGCGCATGCACACGAACACATGCACATATACTTTCATCATTCAATTTTAAGATTTAGGTTAAGAAGGGACTTTGTTATTGGTCAGTCGTTTCAGTCATGTCCAACACTTTGTAATCTCATTTGTTTTTTGTGGTTTTTGACATGGTTTGCTATTTGTTTCTCCAGTTTATTTTAGAAATGAGGAACTGTGGCAAACAGAGTTAAGTGACTTCCTTGGGGCACACAGCTAGTTAAGTGTCTGAGGCCAGATTTGAACTCATAAAGAAGGGTCTTCCAGAGTCCAGGCCTGACTCTCTATCCTCCGTGCCACCTAGCTGACTAGAAAGGACTTTAGCAATCATCTGACCCAATATCCTTATTTTTACAAATGAGAACACTGAAGCCCAGAGAAGTGGCTTGTGTGGGATTTTGAACCTAGATTCAGATTCCAATTTCAGTGCTCTACCTAGTCTATACTGTCTCACACACATAACTCAGCATTCCATTGGGTTAACCAAACTCTAGACTCTGCCACACTAATTTTTCTTCTACTCTGGAGTAAATGAGACACTCGTCTTCCCTAGAGCCCAGCTACTTTCTTCCATAGGGAGATAAGGCCTCTCTTTGCCCACTGGAGGTCAGCATCCGCTTTTAAGATTGTTTATTAAGGCCCACGCTGACTGCCTGAGATGATGCTCTTTCATTGTTGATCTGAATTTATAAATATCAGACTTCTGGCTCAATAGAAAACTACATACCCTCTGTCCCCCTGTGTACATCTATGGTTAGGACTGTATCTCAGTGCCCTTTATTTGGTCTCTATTGTGTTGTAAGCCATTACTTGATTGTATGGAATAAGTCTCCCTTCGGTACCATTTCACTTAATTAGGCTTCTCGTTTGTGCTCTTGCTGAGTCAATATTTACTTCTTTGCCTATATCCCTGGGACAAGCTGCAATGTTCCATGCACCAGCTAAATGGCTTAATATACACTAATATAGGCCTTTGATGCTTTTGTATACAGTATCTTACCCTGTGCAGCATCAAAGCCAGGCAAACACAAAAGGCTATTCCTTTACCTTCCCACCTAATTATGCTCTCAGGAGGTTTGTTCTAGCAATTCCTTTCTCTGGGTGATGGATTATGATGGAGCAGAAGAGAGAGTGATCCTTTGCATTGTCTAATTCACTTTGTTTTTAGAGCTGTGATTCTAATGTAGTATTTTCTAATAGCACCATTGTGCATCTACAGTTCCACCTGGGACCACAGGCAAAGCCAGGTGCAATGCTACCCATCACTTAACTCCCCTCAGCAACAATGGGCCTCAAGGCAGATGCAAAATAAAGGGAAAGGCAAAGAAGTTCACATGACAAGTCCAGTTATTTCCCTTTGGAAGAATCTGAGTTTTTGAGGGCTACCAAGGTTCCTCTTGGCTGTACAAGTACTGGTATTTACGTAAATGAAGGAGCGTCTAAAAATCCACCTCTACTATGTTTTTTTGAGGTAGCTAAAGTTGAAAAACCTGTTCAAAACAAATCTTTATAGTGAGTCCTATGGAATGTTGAATTTCATTTGTAAAAATTCCCGGAAACATTAAAACTGGTGATACTTACAATTATATCATTGGAAGTCTAATTAAATTAAAAGGTACCAAAGGGAGGCTTATTCCATAGATTCTGATAAGAGCTTACAACAGAACAGAGACTAAATAATGGGTATTGACACAGAGTTGTAACCACATATGTAACTGGGGAAACAAAAAATACATAGGTTTCACATTGGCTGGAAGTTAAAGATTTACAAAGCTGAGTAAACAGTGAAAGAGAATAAATAGCCATCAGTTTCAGCTTACATGGTCAACCATACAAAGAGCAGCAGAGTCCTAATGTGTATCTGACCTCTTCCTCCCCTTACCTAGAATTCAGATTGTTCTACTGGAAAGAGCAGTGAATTTAGAACCACTGTACCTTTCTTGGTCTCAGTAACTTCATTTACAAAATCATGACACTGGAAAAGATCAGTCCTCAAAATTTTGGACTAAGAATGCCTTTGTGCTCTTAAAATTATGGAATAATCACCCCATGAGCTTTTGCTTATGTAAAGTATGTATACACACATACAAAGACGTGTATATGTGTATGTATACATTTATATATACACACATATATACCATTTGCCATATTTAAAACATCTTAGCATTATATAGAAAATTGATAGGCATTACAGATTTCCTGAAAAAGACCTAGAGGATACCCAGAGTTCCCCAGATGACACTTTGAGAACCACTGAGTTCTATCAAAGATTATTTATCTTGTTTTTTGTATCACAGACCTCAATGGCAGGTTCATGAAATCTATGGAACATTGATCAGAATATTGTTAATAAGAAAAAAGGACAAAGTTCAAGAAAAGCAATTATATAGACAGAACTTTATGTATATGTGTACATGTAAATGTAGTTATATAGTTGAGATATAGTGATATATTAAATATAAAATAAATATATGGCATAATAATGAATACATAGCAATATATAATATGGCATGTGACAATATAATGTACCATAATATAGAGTATTGTAAATTAGTGATACATTTGTTTATATCTTATATGTGTGTATATGTGTGTATGCATATATACACACATGTATCCACATCCACCCACATAGAGTATGTATGTGTTTGTATATACATAACTATATTAAAACAAAAAATGAAATTGTGGGTTATAGATTATGATGATTGATTAGATTATCTCTAACTTATCTTTTTGTTCCCAGGCATAAGATCAAATAATAACATTAATAACTAGTATTTGTAGAGTAGTTTAGGGATTGCAAAGCATTTCACAAATATGATCTCCTTTTATCCTCGTAACAATCCTGGGCATAGGTGCCATTTTTATTCCCATTTTAGAGATCAGAAAACTTCAAGAAACAAAATTAAGTTACTTTCCCAGGGTCATACAGCTAGTAAGTATCTAAGGCCTTATTTGCATGTAAGTCTTTTTGACTCCAACCCCAGTGCTTTATTTTAACCACTAAGTATGGGTTTGACATACTGGAGAGTAGAGGAAAGAGAAAAAGCAGATACTGTGATTCTATTACATATAATAAGATCCCTCACTGAGGGCCAGGCACTAACTTAAGTCCATATTGTCCTCCTCTGGAGGAAAATAGCTTTGAACCTGAGTTAGGAAATAGACTGTAAAGAAGGATGGGACCAATAGACATTTTTATTTCTTGTCTACTTGTCAAATATGAAGTGAAAAAGAGGTAAAGATGGTGTGTCCAAAAGGAAAGACTTTTTTCATGAATCTATTTTCTAATATAATTTTTGGAACCTTATTATTAGTAATAACAAACTACTATTTCTACTTAGAATCCAATGATCTGGTTATGTTCATATTTTGTTGTTTTCCTATTTTTTTTTACAGCATATTCCTTGACTTTTAACATTATGTTAAAGTTGGGATCTGTTCATAAGGTGGAGGGGAACTGTCCCAAGCTTCAGGTTGGCATCCTGCTGATTTCAAAGCTAGTGGGGTGGGGTGAGGTGATGTCTGTAAGTTTTCACTCTTTTTAAGGTGGAATTAGTAAAGGAAAAGTATGGTCACTGCTCTCTTGGCCAGTGCTCTGGTTTTTGAGCAACCGTAAACACTTTTTTAAAAAAATATTTTATTTTCAACTAATGGAAGAAAATAAGCATTTTCATAGACTTGGTACAGTATAAAAAATCATTGTGCGTGAAACTCTAAATTTATTACATACCACCTACTATTTCTCCCCTAATATATAACAAAGTTATGTAAATGTATTTTTCCCTTCCCATAGAGATGGCTATCGTTGCACTCAAATATTATATATATATATATATGTGTGTGTGTGTGTGTGTGTGTGTGTGTGTAAAATTCTTCTATACATGTTTCTATGTATCACTTCTTTCTCTGCATGCAGATAATATCTTTCTTCATACGTCCTTTATTTTTATTTTGGATATTTATAATAGTCAGAATCACTTGGCCACTCAAAGTCTTTCTTACAACAATTGCTATTATTATATATGATATTCTCTTGATTCTACTTACTTGCCTTTCTAACATCACTGAGCTCATCACTTTCTACGGCACATTAATATTCCATCACAGTCACATATCTAACTTGTTCAGTCATTTCCCAATTGTTGGGTATCCCTGTAATTTCCAGTTTTGCTACCACAAAGAAAGCTGCTATAAACATTCCATTCACATTCAAAGTTATTACAATTTATGAATTTCCCTCCATCTTATTTTTACTCACTATTTTCTTTCTCAGCCTCTCTTTTTACCATATTCCTGTTACTTCATCCTCTCCTCTACCTTTCCACCCTCACTTTACCCACCCCTCCCCAAGTCTCTAGACCTCCTTCCCCATCCCCCGAATCCTATTCTGCCTACCTCTCTAAAAGTTCCTCACCCTACCCTGTTCCACAGTTCTCTCACTACTCTACATGTTAAGACTTCGACACCCTTCCAAGTTTATACAGTTTCCTCTTCAACCCAGATGAGAAAAAGTTTCCAACATTACTAGCCCTCTTCCCCTACCTGCTTCCTCTGTATTAGTTCTTCTTTTCATACTCCATTTTTTATAATTGTTCCCTTTTACCTTTGCCTATTCAATTTTGTTTTTTTTAGAATCAATTTATCATACACAAATCAGCCCCAATCTTTCTTTCAAACTTAGTAATGATGACAATTTTAAGAATACTGATAACATTTTCATATATATGTATATATAATATACATATATATGTAATTAATAAGTGTGTATATACACATTCACATACATACATAAACAGTTTGTCGTTAATGAGTTCCTTATAGTTTGTCATTAATGTTTTCTTCATATTTTTTTCTGGAAATTTTAAATTGAATTTTCCGTTGAGTTCTGGTCTTTCTGTTACAAATACCTGAAAGTCTTTCAGTTCATCAAATGACCTTTTTTTTCTCATTCAGGATTGTACTCAACTTTGCTGAGTAAGTTATTCTTGGAAATAACCCCAGCTCTTTCGCTCTTTGAAATATAATATTTCAAAACCTGTGGCATTTTAAAGTACAAGCAGGAAAGTATTGTGACATCCTCACTGTATATCTGTAGTTTTTAATTTTATTTTCTTTTTGGCAATATTTCCTCCTTGACATAGGAGTTTTGAAACTTGGCAATGACATTCTTGTAAGTTTTCCTCCTGGGATCTCTTTCAGATGGTGAAGAGGATTTTTTTTTTCTGTTTGTACTTTATTCTCTTTTTGTAGATCTTTAGTTCACTTTTTCTTAATAATCTCTTATAATGTATCCAGGTTTTTTTTTTAATCATAACTTTCAGGTGGTCTAGTAATTCTTATATTGCTTCTCCTCAGTCTGTTCTCCAGATCAATTTTTCTAATGAGATTTTTCAGATTCTCTTCTATTTTTTTTAAGATTTAGTATTTCTTGGATTCTTATAACATTATTCTATTTCTCTTGCCCAATTCTAGCTTTCAAGAAATTATATGCTTTGCTAAGATTTTGGACCTCTTTTTCCAATTGGTTAATTTTTATTTTATAATTTCATTGTTTGTAATTTTATTTGTAATTTATTTTCCCATTTTTTTTCTTCATTCTCTCTTACTTGATTTTTGAATTCCTTTTTAAGTTCTTCTAAGAACTCATTTTGGGCTTGTGACCATTTGATGTTATTCTTTGGGGTGGAATTTTTACTTTTTTTTTTAAACCTATCTTCCTCCAAATATTAGCCCAGATCTTCTTTGACATGAAAGTAGGTCCTCTATTCCTGTTCTCTTTCCTTTGCTTACTTATCTTTAATTTTTATTTTGTTTATTTTATTTTTAGTAGCTTGTTATTATCATCAAGCTTTAATCCTAACTTGTAGGTAATGTTGACCCTAGGTTGCATGCCCTCCTAACTGTTATTTTCTGATTTCTCTCTAGGCACTCAACCTAAGGGACTATTCTCCTTCCCTAAGCTTCATTTAGGGCCCCTATCAACACCGTTCTAAAAATGTTTTTACTCCCTGTGGTACCTCACTCACTATGCATATGCTCACTCTTTCTCACCCATAACCACAGCCTAGGATCACTTCCCATCCGAAAACACTGTGTGGAGGGAATTAGGGAGGTGGGGTATCCTTTCATCTTACCCTACTCAGAATCTGCTGTTGTTTAGATGAAAGTTTGTAAAGTAAAATTTCCCGCAGTGAAAGTTTCTAAGACTGTGAGGTGAACATTGTGAGTTGAAATTTCCTGAAGCCCTGTTTGAGGTTAAAGTTGTGGTGAAATTTCCTGAGTTCTCCTCTGCTTCCTGACAGAGCAGTTCCAGGGTCTGCTGCTTGTTGATTCAGTGGGAGTCAGCCTGAAGGTGTCTACATTTCACTGAGGCAAAACCTTAGCCCCTGGAGTCTTTCCTAAGGTTCTCTCAAGTTGTCTTAGGAGGACAACAGCATCACCCCTTTATTTTTTGTTGCTCAGCATTCATTTTTTGACAACTTTGTGTGTATTAATGGAGGAAATCTGAAGAGCCTGGAAATTTCAAGTCTATTCCACTATCTCCTCAGAAGAAATACCTCCCCATAAATATTCTTTTCTGTGCTAGAACTGTGACCAGGGTCCTGTTCCTGTTGGTGTTTCTCCTAACCCTGGGACTGTGACTTGGAAGAATTTATAGGGAATGGGAATGCAACACAATCCTCCTCCCAGTTGCAGGAAAGGGTCCTTGTAATCCCCTTTTTGTCAGTTGTTGGACCCTCCTCCATTATCTGTAGGCTGAGAGCTCCAGAAGCCATCACTGCTGCCAATTCAGTCATCCCCCAAGATATGCTGCCAACTCACCAGTTGCAACCTGCCCTAGACTGTGCTTCCCTTTTTGTTAAATCAATTTCTTTATTTTTACTTTCCAACATTTCTTTCCACAAGATTCTGAGTTGTACATTTTCTTCCCACCTCTCCTCTCTACCTACCCCAAGACATTGTGCTTTCCTATCACCCCTTCCTAAAAATGTAAATGTAAAAAAAATTTTAACATTCATTTTTAAAATTTTGAGTCCCACCTTTTCTCCCTTCCTCCTTCCCCACCCATGCCCACTGAAAAGGCAAGCAATTCAATGTAGGTTATATTTGTATAGTTATGCAAAAAACTTTCAGAACAGTCACGATGTAAAAGACTAACTATATTTCCCTCTATCCTATCCTGTCCCCCCAATTTTTCTATTCTCTCTTTTGACCCTGTCCCTACTCAAAAGTATTTACTTCTAATTACACCTTCCTCCTATTTGCCCTTCTTTTTATCATCCCCCACTCCCTACTTACCCACTTTACCCCTACTTTCCTGTAGTGTAATATAGATTTTCATACAAATTAAGTGTGCATGTTATACCCTCCTTAAGCCAAATACAATGATAGTGAGGTTCACTCTTTCCGTCTCATTGCCCTTCCTTCCCCTCCATTGAAAAAGCTTTTTCTTGCCTCTTTTATGTGAGAGATAATTTATCCTATTCTATTTTTCCATTTCTCCTTTCCCAATAGATTCCTCTCTAACCCTTTAATTGTATTTTTTTAAATACCATGCCTTCATACTCAACTCACCCTCTGCCCTCTGTCTATATGTATGTAGTTCCCCCACCTATACCCTAATACTGAGAAAAGTCTCAAGAGTTACAAATATTATTTTTCCATGTAGGAATGTAAACAGTTCAATTTTAGTAGGGGTCTTATGATTTCTCTTTCTTGTTTATCTTTTTATGCTTCTCTTGATTCTTGTGTTTCAAAATTAAATTTTCTATTCAGATCTGGTCTTTGCAACAAGAATTCTTGAAAGTGTTCTATTTCATTGAATGACCATTTTCCCCTGGAAATATTACACTCAGTTTTACTGGGTAAGTAATTCTTGGTTTTAATATTAGCTCCTTTGACCTCTGGAATATCATATTTTAAACCCTGGAAGTCCTTAATGTAGAAGGTGTTAGATCTTGTGTTATCGTGATTGTGTTTCCACACTAATCCAATTGCTTCTTTCTGGTTGCTTGCAATATTTTCTCCTTGACCTGTTAGGTCTGGAACTTGGCTACTATATTCCTAGAAGTTTTCCTTTGGGTATCTCTTTCAGGAAGTGATTGGTGGATTCTTTCAATATCTATTTTACCCCCTGGTTCTAGAATATCAAGGCAGTTTTCCTTGATAATTTCTTGAAAGATGATGTCTAGGCTTTTTTTTTAATCATGGTTTTCAGGCAGTCCAATAGTTTTTAAATTGTCTCTCCTGAATCTATTTTCCAGGTCAGTTGTTTTTCCAATAAGATATTTCAGAACACATGCTATTTTTTCATTCCTTTGGTTTTGTTTTATAGTTTCTTGATTTTTTCATAAGGTCATTATTTTCCCTCTGCTCTATTCTTATCTTTAAGGAATTGTTTTATTCAGTGAGCTTTTAGATGTCCTTTTCCTTCTGGCCAATTCTTTTTACAGCTTTCTTCTCTTCATTGGCTTTTTGGCTCTCTTTTGCCATTTGGGTTAGTCTGTTTTTTAAAGTGTTATTTTCTTCAGCATTTTTGGGACTTCTTTAGCAAGCACTTGACTCATTTTTCATGATTTACTTACATCACTCTCATTTCTCTTCTAAATTTTTGCTCTCCTCTTATTTGATTTTCATAATTCATTTTGAGCTCTTCTATGGCCTGAGGCCATTTCATATATTTTTGCAGGCTTTGGTTGTAGGAGCTTTGACTTTGTTGTCTTCTCTTTGTATATTTTTGTCTTCTTGTCATCAAAGTAAGATTCTATAGTCTGATTCTTTTTCTGATTTTTGATAATTTCCCTACCTGTTTAATTGACTTTTGAGCTCTGTCTCAAGGTAGTTCTCTGCTTCCAGTGGGGGGTGGTGTACTGTCAACTTCTTGATCCCCCCACAATCTGTGGCCCTAGAGCTCCAGAAGGAGCCACTGCCTGTGCCCCTGCTGTGACTAACATGAGCTCCTCTATCCATTGTGCCACCCTGGGGATAGGGCCTGATTGCTCTACTATCTCACACAGGTCCGACAGATTTTGTCCACTAACCTTCCAGTTTGTCTTTGATGTTTTGGGGTTTTGAAGTCTGGCAACCTCCACAGGTGCCAGAGATTCAGTTTCCCCAAAGCTTGTTCAGGTCCCATCTATGTAGGCTTGACCCTTTTGCTAGACGGCACTCTGCTCCCAGTGTGGTGTAATAGACACTTCCTGTTAACCTTCTAGGTTGCTTGGGTTTGGAGATTTGCTTCACTGCTTCATTCTCTGGGTTCTGCAGCTCCAGAATTTATTTAGAGTCATTTTTACAGGTATGTGTCTTGACTTGGGGAGGAGAGCTCTTTTAAGTCTCTGCTTCTACTCTGCTCTGTGCTCTACTTTTATCCCAGTGACACAGATACTTTCTTCTGAACTTCCAAGTTGTCTAGGGTTGGGAAAGAGCATTTCAGTCCATCTTTGTGTTGGTTATGCCGTTCCAGAACTAATTTTGTGATATTATTTTAACATTGTTGGAGAGGAATTTTGTGGAGATCAGGCCAATCCCTGTCTTTAATCCACTATTTTGACTCCTTCAGGCATATCCTATTCTTAAAACACACAAACTTGGAAGTCAGCAGTTAGAATAATTTTTGCTTCATCGTCACTATGATAAAGAGTACTCTTCCAAGTATTTTTCTTCCTTCCAAAAAATATTTTGATCAAGGTAAGACCCAAGCAAATTTGATGAGCTTATAAAGTAGTGAAACAATATAAATAAGGTTGATTTGGAGGCTTACTTACCATAGTCTATAATTCCTGCTTTAGAGATAAATGTAATTCCAGGAATGTCTTTCTTTCTAGAAATATGAGGACTAGACAATGGATTTTCCTGGGACGTGTATAGTCATTATAATCACATATATTAAATTTGTCTTTATCTGATTTTAAAGAGCAGCCTTGCTTAATTGGAATAATAAGGGACATTATGTCTCATGCATTAGACACATTAGAATCTTACAATTTTAAATATTTAAAGACATACAAAACAAGAAATTTAAAACTAAAATCACTGTGCAATTCATCTTCAATCCACTTATTTTAAAAATGAGGAATCCGCAATATATAGGTGAGTTGTTCAAAATCAGAGAGGTTGTAAACAGTTGAGATGGGATTTGTTTTAGGTTTTTAAGGATCCAGACCCTGCCATTATACTCTTCTATCCAATTTTACTTTTAAGGATACTTTGGAAACCTAACCGTTACATAAAGTGAAAACTGTTTGTATTGTGGCATATAAGGAGAATATAAATACCTAGAGAGAGAGACCTTTAAATTAGATGATAATTTTTGGTGCACTGCAAGCACACCAGTACTAGTATTTTGATAACTGTACTTAAAATTGAAGAGTTTCCACCCACAGGCCTCTAAATAAAATGAACCAACATAAGTTCCAGAATAAATATTTTATCAATTCTCCATTTATTCCAAGTCTCATTTCATCAGATTTCATTGATATGTTATGAGATTTTATAGTATCTGTTGAATATTTGACAACAGTAGAAATATCACTATGGAGGCTAGGCATGAGTCCATTAAAAAGATAGTAAAACAATAGTGTTACCCGGGATGGTGATCACATTACCTTGCCTGTCATATAAACAGCTATGTCAAGAGCTAAATTCTGTTGACAGTGAAACAGGAAGTAGGCAATGGTACAGCTTGATATTATTACATGTAACTTTCTCTCAGCAAGTGGAAAAATTTTCAGAAATTGTGAAGTTCTATTATCAAGCTGGGTGTTTTAAATTGGTTTTCTTTTGGCAACACAAGGAGTAAAGCCATTCCATATTGAACTTTACAATCGATCTGGATTTTCATTACCCTGCTCACTAGCTGTTTGGGCCTTTGCTTCCTTCCAGATTAATTACAGGCCACCCCAGCCTAGAGTCATTAATTGCTTCCCCAGAAAACCTGATACTAGGTGAAATGATGTTACTGGGAGCAGTTACTTCTATAGACACAATGTCATGAATGGGTAATTGAATTGCGCACATTACAGAAAGATTCCACAGTGTGATGATAGTATGTGGTTTATAATGTCATAATACTAGTAATGAAAAATAGTTCTGATTTTACTGTCAAGCAGCCCAAATAATATTAATTACAACTACCTGACATGATTGCTGCGAGATTTAATGAAAAACAATGGACATACCTACTTGGTATGTGTTAAAATGCTATATTAATACTACATATAACTATCTTATTATGATTTTAATTTCTAAAATGTATTAAGTTCTGTAAGAAACATTAAGGTATTGTCTAATTTGATCCTCACCACAACACTCTGGCTGAGGTGCTATTTTAAAATCCATTTTAGAAATTATACTACTGAGGTTCAGAACATTGTGTGATTTGTCCATAATCATGTAGTTAGTAAATTTCTCAAGACAAATTCTAGTGCAGATATTCTGATTCCATGTTGCAAAGAATTAACTAGTTTACTTAATGTAATAAAACTAGTATCTTATAAAAAAGATCAAGAGGTATGTATTACATACCTGTCGCACTATTCTAGACACTTGGGATACTAAGATTAAGTTATATTCTCCCAGTCCTCAAAAAACTTACATTCTTTTGGTAGAGACAGTGGGTATATAAATGAGTATATAAATACTATGCACCTATATGTGTATATGTATGTATCTAATTATCTATTTATAGTTTTGGTTTTGTGATGGAGGGCATTGGTAAGCAGAGAGTTCACCAAAGTCTGTATGTTCAAACTAGCACTCACATAGTCTCGAAGAAACAAGGAATCCTAAAATGTACAGATGAGAAGGGAATGGATTACAGGAATAAGAAATTACCAGTTGAAAAACACAAAGTGAGGATACAGTATTATATGTGAGGAAGGGAAAGTTCAGTTTGCTTGGTTTTAGGGTAAAAGAATAGAAATAATTTGGTATAATAAATCTAGAAATAGTTGTTGGAGCTCCACTGGGAATGATCACAAATGCAAAAGAGAAAAGTTTCTGTTTTACCCTAGAGAAAGTAGGGAGCCATTGACGTTTATTGAGTAGCTTGAAAAGATCTACAGTTAGGAAAATCACTCTGACAAATGTGTGGAAGATGGTTTGAAAGAGAAGAAGACTCGAGATAGCATTGAAATTCTCCAGACAAAAATGATGAGGGTCAGAAAGACAATTCTTCATTCCTGAAGAAGAAAAATGGCATAGGAGGATGATATATTCACTTGCAAGTGAAATAAATTTAAGTGAGGCCGAAGTGTACAAAGTCATCAGCCTCACTCTTTTCCTTCAGAGTCCAGTGGTAAGATATGGGTCAGGATGGCTCAGGTATGATGAGTTCTCATGTGGATATGCTGTGTTTGGGATGCTAGTAGACCATCCAGTTAGAAATGGTCATGATTTGAGCCTAGATCTAGATACATAAATCTGAGAATTCCTCCATTCAGATTGTAATTAAATCCCTGGGAACTAATGATGCCAAGGAGAGAAGTTAGAAAAAGAAGAAATATTCTCGTTGGTTTTGTTCCATTCCACTTATTATGCCAGGGAAAAATGGTAAATGCATGCATATCTCCTAACCTAGTCCTAGGAGAAATCACTATCCTGATATTTTTCTTTTTTTATATATAAATTTATTTATTTAACTTTTTACATTCATTTTCACAAAATTTTGGGTTCCAAATTTTCTCCCCTTTTATCCCCTCCCCCCACCGCAATACACTGAGCATTCTAATTTCCCTTATCACCAATCTGCCCTCTCTTCTATCATCCTTCCCTTCCTTTGTCCGCATCTTCTCTTTTGTCCTGTAAGGCCAGATAACTTTCTATTCCCCATTACCTGTATTTCCTATTTTCTAGTAGCAAGAACAGCACTTGACAGTTGTTCCTAAAACTTTGAGTTCCAACTTCTCCCCATCTCTCCCTCCCCACCCATTCCCTTTAGGAAGGCAGGCAATTCAATATAGGCCATATCTGTGTAGTTTTGCAAATGACTTCCATAGTAGTCGTGTTGTGTGAGACTAACTCTATTTCCCTCCATCCTATCCTGCCCCCCCATTGTTTCTATTCATTCTTTTGATCCTGTCCCTCCCCAAGAGTGTTGACTTCAAATTACTCCCTCCTCCCATTGCCCTCCGTTCCATCATCCCCCTGACCCTGCTTATCCCCTTCTTCCCCACTTTCCTGTATTGTAAGATAGGTTTTCATACCAAAATGAGTGTGCGTTTTATTCTTTCCTTTAGTCGAATGTGATGAGAGTAAACCATGTTTTCTCTCAGCTCTCCTCTTTTTCCCTCCACTAAAATGTCTCCTGCCTGCCTCTTCTATGAGAGATAATTTGCTCCATTCCATTTCTCCCTCTTTCCTCCCACTACATTTCTCTCTCACCGCTTCATTTTTTTAAGATATGATACCATCCTATTCAGTTCTCTCTGTGCTCTCTGTCTCTGTGTGCGTGCATGTGTGTATGTGTGCGCTCATGTGTGTGTGTGTGTGTGTGTGTGTATGTGTGTGTGTGTGTGTAATCCCACGAACTACCCAGATACTGAAAAGTTTTAAGAGTTACAAATATTGTCTTTCCATGTAGGAATGTAAACAGTTCAACTTTGGTAAGTCCCTTATGACTTCTCTTTGCTCTTTACTTTTCCATGCTTCTTCTCATTCTTGTGTGTGAAAGTCAAATTTTCTTTTCAGCTCTGGTCTTTTCATCAAGAATGCTTGAAAGTCCTCGATTTCATTGAAAAACCATTTTTCCCCTGAAGTATTATACTCAGTTTTGCTGGGTAGGTGATTCTTGGTTTGAGTCCTAGTGCCTTTGACTTCTGGAATATCCTATTCCATGCCCTTCCATCCCTTAATGTAGAAGCTGCTAGATCTTGTATTATCCTGATTGTATTTCCACAATACTGGAATTGTTTCTTTCTAGCTGCTTGCAATATTTTCTCCTTGAGCTGGGAATTCTGGAATTTGGCCACAATGTTCCTAGGAGTTTCTCTTTTTGGATCTCTTTCAGGTGGTGATTAGTGGATTCTTTCAATATTTACTTTGCCCTCTGGTTCTAGAATCTCAGGGCAGTTTTCCTTGATAATTTCATGAAAGATGATGTCTAGGCTCTTTTGTTGATTATGGCTTTCAGGTAGTCCCACAACTTTTAAATTGTCTCTCCTGGATCTGTTTTCCAGGTCAGTTGTTTTCCCAATGAGATATTTCACATTCTCTTCCATTTTTTCATTCTTTTGGTTTTGTTTGGTGATTTCTTGGATTCTCAGAAAGTGATTAGCCTCCATCTGTTCCATTCTAATTTGGAGAGAACTATTTTCTTCAGTGATCTTTTGAAACTCCTCTTCCGTTTGTCTACTTCTGCTTTTGAAAGAATTCTTCTCCTCATTGCTTTTTGAACCTCTTTTGTCAATTGAGTGAGCGTATTTTTCAAGGTGTTATTTTCTTCAGCATTTTTTGGGTCTCCTTTACCAAGGTATTGACCCGTTTTTCATCCTTTTCTTGCATCTCTCTCATTTCTCCTCCCAGTTTTTCCTCCACCTGTCTAACTTGCTTTTCAAAATCCTTTTTGAGCTCTTCCATGGCCTCTGCCCATTGAATATTTATTTCGGATGTTTGGATCCATAAGCCTTGACTTCTGTGTCTTTCCCTGATGGTAAGCATTGTTCTTCCTCATCAGAAAGGAAAGGAGGAAAAATCTGTTCACTAAGAAAGTAACCGTCTATGGTCTTTTTTTTTCCCCCTTTACTGGGCATTTTCCCAGTCAGTTACTTGACTTCTAAGATTCTTCTTCACCCCTGCCTCACTAGTGCTTGGGGTCTGAGATTTAAATGCTGCTTCCCATCCTCAGGGCTTTCAGTGGGGATGTGGGGCTGCTATTAAGTATGAGATTAAGTTCAGGTTCTCAGGTGGGGGCAGGGCCACCTCCCAGTCTCTGTTCCCTCCGGGGGTTTATGCAGAGACCTTCAACAATGGAACCGAGGTCCTTTCGGCTTTTGGAGCCCCTGTCTGCTGCTTCCCCTGCTGTTGTCTCCCGAGGGGGCCTCAGTTATTGAGACTCCCTGCACCCCTCTTGGTCAGCCAAAATTGGTCTTTCACTGACCTTCTGTATCTGTGGGTGGAGGGACCCTCGGGGCCCCTGGAGATTCTGTCCCTGAAGCCTGCTTGGATCTGCTCCTCTCAATGGCCTCGAGGCCAAGGCAGGGCTGGGCTGTGCTCCGGGTCCTGTGCAGGACAGACCATTGGGGTCGGTTTTTCAGGCCTCTCTGGAACAGAAATCTCCTCCACTCCGTTGTTGTGTGGCTTCCCCTGCTCCAGACTTTGTTGGGAATTCCTCTTAATAGGTAATTTATGGGCTGTGGGTTCGGAGCTAGCATATGTGAATTTTTCTACTCCGCCATCTTGGCTCCTCCCCCTGATATTTTTCTTCTGTAGTTAATGAACTCTTTAAAAGGTAAGGGGAGAAACCTGATTTTTTTTTCAATTCAATAAGATGTTAAGATGTTATCTCAAGTGGAGAGCAACTAAAATATATATTCAGGCAAATTCCAATGACCTCTAGATTAATGAAAATGATGAATTCCTCATTCTGGTCACATGTGGTTTCAATGCCTTTGGCTTAAAAGTTTTTCACCAGCTTCCAAGCACAGTGCTTGGAATATGGTCAGTGATTAATAAATATTTGTTAACTGATGTCAGTTAAAATAGTTTCTCTTAATTTGTTTTTTAGGAATCATTGCTACTTTTGAGTGATTGTAGATGAGAGTCTGGTTGAATCTGCCAGGGTAGTTTTAATTGTGTATTTGTGCCATAGGAACTGGACAACTTTCAATTTAAGAAATATTATGATGTCTAATTTTTGCCACCAAGTCAGGTCTTGGTAGGTATTCAATAAGTGGCAATCTTTAATAATATTCATTGATTGCTGCACAGGTTCTGTGTGTTCATCCTTCATTGCCGAAGAAGACCATGTCTTCAGGGAAATAATGACATGACTGGCACTTGACTTTGTTTTGAGTGAGGGAGGGCTGTGAAGGTCACCAGCCTCACTTCTCCTCCAGAGTCATCTGATTCCAGTGACCAGATATTTATCAGGATGACTGGTGATGACCCAGGATGAGGCAATTGGGGTTAAGTGACTTGCCCAAGGTCACACAGCTAGTGAGTGTCAAGTGTCTGAGTTGAGATTTGAACTCAGTTCCTCCTGACTCCTGCACTGCTGCTTTATTCACTACACCACCTAGCTGCCCATTACACAGGTTCTACTATACTTCTATATAACTTACTTTGGGCATTATGTTTAGGACCCTTTAGGACCCTTATTTATGATTTCTGATAGCCATGATAAAATGCAAAATTGTTATGAGAAATATCTCAATTTTCACAAACCAATCTCCACAAATCAGTCTACTACATTTCTTTGTTTACATACTGTTGGCTGAGTTGATATGAATGCTGACCTTGGAAGACTTTTTGATTCCATTCTTTGGAATAGTCATTTCAGAGTTTCTGAGGTAAGGTAAATTACTTTTGGTTTCATTTAACAAATTCAATGATATGTACCTGTTAACAACCTTTTCTATTGCTGAGTGAAGGAAAAAAAAAAAAAAACTACTTTCCCCAAAGTATTTTTATAATTTTTAACCTGTTGAGTTGTGTATGAACATCTTTGTGTATTTACAATTAAAAAGCATTTATGCTCTCTTTGGAACTCTTCTCCTCCAGCAAAGGAGACTCAGCTACCATAAGAAAAAGAGAAAACTCTACAGACTTCAGACTGAGTCAAGCGTTGAATCTAAATACCTGCTTACAGCATCAGAGCAGCACAGCTGGTGCTTAATATTCTTGTTCCTCACTCAGGACATAGCTACCACTGGGCATAGGTTCTCCTTCTCCAGATCTAAAACACAGAAGTAGGTAGGGTGTGACATAGCTGCCAGTTGCCATACATTTCTTCTCTCTGTGCAACATCTGGTATCCCACGCCAAATTTAGTTCTATTTCTTGCCCTGGTCCATAGCCATAAGCAAGGTTTCATTTACTTCTGCTACAAAAGTGCTGCATAGCTGGTGCAGTCTAGAACCTGTTTCAAGTGTATGTTCCAGCTAACATGGCTCACTTTTTTTTTTCTTAAATGTCCCTACCAGAATTCAGTCTCGGTCATTTTCTAGATCTTTATGGAATAATTGCCATGAAAATCCCAAATGTAAAATTTAATTTTATACATGATAACCTCTTTAGGGTAGTGGACTGAGTGTTTCAATATTATGCAGGTTTTTGTTTGAACACTTTCACTGATGTAGTTCTTCATTTTATAGTTCAAGAAAGTACATTTATTGATATAACAGGTGTTAATTGCTTTACAGACATTCTTCACATTCAGAGTAAATGTTTTATCATTATAATCTCAATGAGGTTCAGGTAAAAATGTTATTATTATTAATATCAGTACTGTTATTATGAGTGTATTCTGTGTCATAGAAAAGTAGAATGTTGCAACTGAGACTCACAGTAGAAATCATCTGCTTCAAACTCTTCTACTGATACATGGAGAAAGCATAGCTCATAAAGGGTCAGAGTCTAGATCACTGTCACACACATAGTTCCTAGAAAATCCTAAGCATCTTTATACTTACTCTAGGACACTAACATTTGCAGTATTCAATCTCTATTTCAACTTGATGGAAAAATACATCAAACTGAGAAGCTATTGTGTAGAATTGGGTCTCCTGTGTTGGGAATCAAAAATATCATTATAACTTCATGACTTTACAAATGAGTCTGATCAGAATTTTATACAGCTGTGCTATCAAAAACTTTATTTTTAATTTTAACAAAAGTCATTTGGTTTTATTTTCTAGTGTAATTTCTTTCTTTCTTTTTTTAGGTTATTATTTTATTACTGAATTGGGAAGTTGGGGGTGGGTGGGTGAGGGCACGTACCCAGTGGTGTACTCCCCCGGCACCCAGGAGGCAGTTTTAAAAGGCACTTTATGTTACCACTCCGAGTCCCCTGGGGGGTAGAGAGGGGCTAGAGTACCCAAGTGGTCACCAAGCATTTCAGCTGAAATTATCCAACACATGTAGATGACAGAGCTTGGCTTCCAGCAATGCAGTCAGCCCAACTCCTTCTACCACCCATTCTCCAACACATCCTGCCAGAATTTATTTATTCTTCTTTGACTTCGGAGATTTTTGCCGGTAGATCTCCTCAGTGAAAGACTCTTCCTATACAATGGCAACTGTGTAGGTGAGAGCTACAATGATGGTCAGCAGGAGGCCTGTAGGGCTGGCATTCATGATTGACCATCCCAGGTAGTTGGCTGTGCTCCCCCAATACATGGGATTGTCCAAGACATTAAATGGAAACGTTGTCACTCTTGCTTCTTTCAAGATTCCAAAGTAATCACCTAGATAAGTCCCAATGAATCCAAGGGCATAGAAGCTGGAGAGCACAAAGACGATGCCAACTCCCAGGATGAAGAGGCCTACATAGTAGGCCCCTGTGCAGTCCAAGCCTTCCATCTTCGGTTGCCTCAGCATGGCCTGGGTAAAGCAGTGAGACCTGAGGAAGTTCAGCAACAGGACAATGATGCCCAGACAGTAACATGCAAGATAGGGAGACCCAAAGGCCTGGCTCAGCTTGCGTGTGTTGTATTCCCATCTTGCAACCACGTTCCAAAAAAGGGGATTGAAAATGATGCAGAGGGCAGCAGTCACAAAGCTGAAATCTGTGACATCGATGTAGCCAAAAAGCCAGGTCATAACGGAAAGCTGTGCCTGTTGGCCCTCTCCTGTGCCGGTGAAGGGATCGGGATTTCTAGCATAATTTCAAACTAAGAATTAGTGAATGTCAAATCCACATAACTGAGTCTAAATGACAGATTAGAAGAACCATCCCTATGTTTGGTCCTCAATAGCTCATAGCTCAAAGTATATATATTAGGATATGGTTACCATAGAAACATGATACCTAAAATCCAATATACTTGCTTTTACAACCTACACATAGTTTGTATTGTTGCAGGGGATAGAAACAGGAGAATGCATTACATCTTGATACAGAAAACTTGTGGGTCTAAATCCTTCTCTCTCTCTCTCTCTCTCTCTCTCTCTCTCTCTCTCTCTCTCTCTCTCTCTCTCTCTCTCTCTCTCTCTCTCTTTCTCCTACTCTCTCTGTCAAATGATAAGTTTGAACAAGGTGACTTCCAAGTTTCTTCCAGTTCTAAACTTAGGATCCTATGACCATTAATTCTTTCTTTACTCGAATGTCCCAGTTATTTTCATTATTATATCATTTTGCTTTAGTACAAAGAGTCCCAACCATAGTGTGAGGTGACATAAGTCTAAATACTATCTCTGAAACTTTACACTTGTTTGAAGTTGGGCAAATCACTTAATTTTTTTGGACCTAAGACCCCTTCACTGTCATGTGGTATTTCAGCTTTATTCTTCATTAACACTTTTTTTTATTTTCACTTCCAACTAGTTTACTCCTCTTCAGGACTTCTTCCACCTACCTCTAATCCTACCTTATTGAGAGGGAAAGCAATATGATACCTTTAATACATGTAAAGTCATGTAAAACATATTTCTATATTAGCTGAGTTGCCAAAAAAGACAAGAAAAATAAAGTGAAAAAAAAAATTTTGCTTTGATCTGCCCTTCATAGTTCATCAGTTCCCTCTCTGGAGATGGATAGTATTTTTCATCACTCATCCTTTAGAATTGTCACAGATCATTTGAGCAGCATAGCTAATTATTTTGTAATCGATCATTGTTACAGTATTGCTGTTATTGTGTATATTGTTTTCCTGGTTCTGCTTGTTTGACTTGCATCAATTCATCTTCCCATATTTTTCTGAGAACATTTTCTTCCTCATTTCTTAGAATACAATAGTATTTTTATCAAGATCATAAATCACAGTTTGTTGAATATTTCATATTTTCTATGATGAGGATCCTCTTAATTTCTGCCACCACAAAATGAGCTGCTATGAATATTTACAGATGTGAGTCCTTTTTCTTTGTTTTCTTAGGGATAAAGGTGGATATCAGCAGCATTGCTGGGTCAAAGTGAATGGACAGTTTTATAGCCCTTTAGGCGTAGTTCTGATTGTTCTTCAGAATTGTTGGACCACTTCATAACTCTATCAATAATGCATTAATGTGCCTAGTTTTCCATATTCTCTCCATTATTTGTAATTTTCCTTTTCTGTCTTTGTATCCATCTTGATGGGTCTGATGTGGTACCTTAGAGTTGTAATTTGCATTTTTTCTTATTATTAGTGATTTAAATCAATTTTCATATGATTATGATAGCTTTGATTTCTTCTTTTGAAAAGTACCTGTTTGGAACAGCAAGGTGGTTCAATGGCTAGAGCACTGACCCCTGGAGTCAGGAGGACCTGAGTTCAAATCCAGTCTCAGACACTTGATACTTACTCACTTTGTGACCCTGGACAAGTCACTTAACCCCAATTGCCTTGCAAAACAAAAGAAAATAGCCTTTGGCCATTTGTCAATTGGGAGATGGCTTCTATTTTTATAAATTTGGATTCATTCCTTATATATTTGAGAAATGAGGTCTTTATCAGATAAAATTCTTGTGATTTTTTTTTTATCCCCAGTTTCCTGTTTTCCTTCTACTTTTTCCTCCTTCGGTTTTAGATTTTTAGATTTCAGTTTTCTAATCCATAACTAGGGAGGAGAAAATATGATATATATATGTGTGTGTGTGTGTGTGTATGTGTGTGTGTGTGTGTGTTTTCCATCTCATAGTATGGTTGTAGAAAAAGTGTGATTTACCTCTCACATTACAGCATGAATGCAGTTGTTATGAGAAATGTTTGGCCATTTATAGTCTTATATCATTTTGATTTGGGAGGAAATGAAAAATATTGTAGTCTCTATCAAGGAGGTTTACCCTTAGCCTTATTTTAAATCTTTATAACTTATGTAATGCCCATGACTGTACTCTGAAATAGTTTAATAAGTATTTGAATTTTAAGATCACTGTACTTTATTCTCATTGAAGTTTTCTCTAGTCCCTTAGAACTTGGCATTGTGTTCCTAAAAGTCATGTCAGCATGATGCACAACGTATATTTCTCCTTTTGGAGATCTTTATCCAGGTCACCGACTATAAGTAGGGCCCTGTCTTTAACACTTTTCTTTTCCCTCTCTGTATTATTTAACTTAAGCTTCCATGGATTTAATTATCTGTATGTTGAGTATTCTCAAATCTCCTTATCCATCACTAACTTCTCTGTCAAGCTTCAGAATCATATCTCCAATTGCCTTTTGGAAATATCAAACTTGATATCCAGTAGTGATATTTAACTTAACATATCTACAACTCAATTCATTATCTTTCCCCCTAAACCTTCCAAACTTCTTGATTATTGATGAGTGTACCACCAACCTCCTCTTCTCTGAGTCTCACTACCTAATGTTGTCCTTTGCTTCCATTTTTTACCCCATCCACCATATCCAATCTGTTCTCAAAGTCTATTGATTTTACCTGTTTTACCTTTATAAAATATTTGAATACACTTCCTTCTCTCCTCTGATATTGTCAACATCCTCTTCAGGATGCCATCTCACACCTGTATGATTTCAATAGCCCAAGAGTAGAGCTCCTTGCCATAAATCTGTAGTTATTCCAGCCTGTTCTCCATTCAGCAGCCAAACTAAATTTTGAAAGCTCAGGTCTGACCACAGCTCTCTAAAATCAAAATAAAATCAATGACTTCCTGTTACCTCTAGGATTACACACAAAATCCTTGGTTTAGTGTTCAAGGCCTTCAACAACCTACCCCACACACCTTTCCAGTCTTCTGATTCCTTCTACCTCTCCATATGTTCTTTGCTGTTCCTTAAACAATGTCTCTGGGCTCTTGGCATTTTCTCTAGCTGGCCCCCATGCTTCTCCCTGCTTAGCTCCAACTCCTGGTTTTCTTAAGAGTTACACCTAAAATTCTGTCTTGTACAATAAACCTTCTTAATTCCCAGTCCCTCTTAATTCTATTTCTTTCCTTTGTTCATTACCTTGTGTTTATTTTGTATATAGTTGTTTGTACATAGTTGTTTACGTGTTGTTGTAATAGCAAGGATCCTGGTATACACAGGCTGTACAGGTTCTTAGATCTGCTTTTCTAAAAGGAAAGCAATTTTTGAGGGGTCAGTCTACTTTAATCAAGTACATATATCATTCACTTAGTTCAGGGGAAAAAGTCATCACCTTGAACTTCAGAGAAAATACAAACAGAAATAAAGATCAACAGACAGGGCTTCCAACTGTCTGACCATATTGACCTCAGAGTCTTTATATGCCTTTCAGAGCCAGAGGGCATGGCCCTCTGACCCAGTGTCTCAGTAAAAATTAACGAAAGTACTTGTTGCCTACTTCTGGTCCAGTAAGATCTAATTAACTTTTCAGTTGTCTGTCCCATTTCATTGAAAGCTCCTTGAGGCTATCATCTGGCTTTCTTTGTATGACCAGTGATGTCATAGGCATCGTACTTATTAAATCATTGCTTAATAAATGCTCATTGACTAACTGTAAGGAATATATGTGTCCAAAGTTTGCCTCCAAAATCCCAGCTTCAGAACTTACATTCTCTGTTTGTTTGGTCTTCATGAAATACCCTTTATGTGTTTCTGTCTGCTGACTTCTACAATTTCTGAGAATCCATAGCAAGTGATTCTCTTCAGCATGATGGGTCATGATACTCTAAGCTGCTGCTGACCTCTAGAATCTGTTTTTTCTACTTCTATCTTAGGGGATTTCTCTATTCATGGCCATTACCACTTGACTATGATATACTCTGTGGCCAATTCTTATACTTGCAAGACCTTTGATGGATCTCTTGAACTCATGAGTCACTTGGATTCTCTTCCCCAAGAATCCTCATTCAAATAAAAATGAGCGAATGAATTCAAAAAACAATAGAGTATCTTCCACTACAGCCATCAGCAGTTCATGTTACATAGTCCTTTTAGCATATACTGAGTTCTGACTGCAATTTATTAGCTATCAGTCTCTCTAGCTTCTCAGGCAAGCAGAAATCTCTTCCTAACCATATTATACCAACCCCTCATTTATTCATTGTCAAAATCTTATTCTGCAATGTCCTAAGTATTTGGATTTGAGGTAGGAAAGAAATATCTGGGCATGGTCTATACAGCAGGGGTTAGAGACTTGTGGCCTTGAGGCCACATGTGACACTCTAGGTCCTCAAGGACAGCCCTTTGAATCCAAACTTCAACAGAACAAATGTTTCTTGTGAAGTTTGGATTCAAAGGGTAACACTTGAGGACCTTGAGAGCCACATATGACTTTAAAGAGACAGATTCCCCACCCTTGGCTAAGGACTGGGCTCTCTTTGGACAGTCAGTTCATTAAATATACAGACTTTTGAATAAGGGACATTTATATGGCACTTTTAAGGTGTGCAGTGTTCTTTACAAACATCCTCACAACAAGCCTCTGAGATAGATGCTTTATTATTTATCTTTTTTTTTTTTTTACAAATGAGGAAACTGAGACCACAGAGTGCTGAAAAGACTTGCCCAAGATCATATGCTTAGAAGGTAGCAGAGATTTTAACCCAAGTCTTCTCACTTAAAGTCCCACATTTTTTTTCCAGCTATACCATTCTACCTATGAGAAGAATGAGAAATACCACATCTGCTCTAATGTCTCATAACTCTGTTTGATTACTTTTTTTCTAAGTCATAGGCCAGAATCTTATACAGAATTTCTGCCTTCTTAAGCACACCTGGAACATTTGCCACTGTTTAACAAAGGTGATATATAACAATGAGACTTGAGCAAGATATAAAGTTAACTTGAGCTATTATTAAGTGAGGCTTTGAACCAGCTGAATAATTTCCTTCCTCACTTCAAATGTAAATTTAGGAGCCAAAGGTCCTCCATTGCTAGAATTTAACTGTAGGTTGTCAGTTGTTGTCCACTCAGTCTTTTGGATTGTAAATGGAAATCCCAGGGTCCAGGAGGGCACAGATGTCAGAACAAAGCAGCAGGACCACCAGTGCCAAGTATGCATGTAGAAAGAGTTGGGCTTGATCTCTACAGTCTGTCACTGTGTCCACTAGTAAGGCATTTAACCTGAGTCTGGGCATGCTCACCTGTATATCAAAGGTAATCTTCCTTCCATTACTTACTTCACAGCCTAGCCATGAGTGAAGAATATTTTAACACAGTGGCAGAAGAGAAAAGCTGAGGAAATGTAGCTCTAGTCCTTTGAGGTCTTGGAGGTATTGCTATCGCATTTACACTCAGACTCAGATGCTGTGTTTTAGATCTCTTTTTTTTTTATTGTATTACAAGGAATTACTCAATGAGTAGGGGAGGAAAATGGATATATTTGGAAATGAAGTGGAAACAAAAATGGAACTGAAAAAGCATTTTAATTTATACTCAATGGAAACATATATCTCTCAATAATTATTTAATTTTTTTTTAACTGTGTGCCTGACATTGTGCTAAACACTTGATAGGCCTTTTTTTTTTGTCTCATATTACCAGTATGTTTCAGCTAATGTTTAGGCTTTAGACAGGACTCATTAAAAAAAAAAATGATTACTGATTTTTCAGTTACTGGCACTAACCAATTAATTCCCAGTCTGCCCTCTCAAACAAGACTACCTTATAATAGAGAAGAGTTAAGCAAAATAAATCAGTCCACTGACTTTAATTGAAAATGTAAACTTCAATCCACACCTGTATTTCCTCTCTTCATTGAGGCTCACCAGAGTTCTGAAGTTTTAGAGTTGACTTTATATTAATAGAACCATTATTTATATTTTTCCTCATTACCCAGAGTTCTGAAATTTTAGAGTTGACTTTATATTAATAGAACCCTTATTTACATTTTTCTCCATGTTCTAAATTACATTCTTCTACTATATTGGGTTGTCCTTAGCATCACTGTATTTAGAACAGGGAAAGTGCTTAGAAAACATCTAATTCAATCCTTTCAATTTATAGATAAAACTGAGGTCCAAAATAGATGAGATTTCCCAGGGCAATATTAAATTAACATCCTCTTAATCAAAATATTATACTTTGTTCATGCTTCCAAGATACAATACTATCTTAGCACCAGTGCAGGAGTCAGGAGGACCTGAGTTCAAATCTCAACTCAGATACTTGCCATCCATTAGCTCTGTGACCTTGGGAAAGTCACTTGACCCCAACTGCCTCATCCTGGGTCATTTCCAGTCATCCTGATGAATATCTGGTTTCTGGATTCAGATGGCTCTGGAGGAGAAGTGATGCTGGTGACCTTCATAGCCTTCCCTCACTCAAAACAAAGTCAAGTGCCAGTCATATCATTATTTCTGTGATGACATGGTCTTCTTTGGCAATGAAAGACAAACACACTATCTTATACCCTAGATTCTTATAATGTCTAGGCTCAGAAAAAATATATTTCCATTAAAATCTAGTATATATATATTCAAAGAGCAACTGTTGTATGCATGGTATTGTAGAAAGCATAATGGTTTCTTGTTGTTATTTCCCTTAGAAGAGAGGAGATATTATCTCTGCCTATTAAAGGCTTTCTTTTCCTAAAAGATATGCTGGGCTCATCATATCTGAAGTATTGTATTTAGTTATGGAAACCATGTTTTAGGTTGGAGATCCAGAGGAAGAAAACCAAGAAGACAAAGTCCATTTATAGTGATGAGAGGTCAAAGAATGATGCCAAAATCACTGAGGTCCCTACTAACTTTCACATTTTTTCATTCTATAAACAAAGTAGGCTTAGTTTAGAGAAGACAGAAGGAAAAGTAGCAGGAAAATTATGTATCAACAATCATTTGTTACCTATCTACTCTAGCAGATCCTCTGCTTGGTGCAGTGGATAGAAATATAATAAATAATGTAATAACTCCTAGAAAGGATTATGTATTTTAAAACCAGTTTTTTCTATTTTATAAATGGGAGAAACCCTGAAGGACATTTACTTCAACTGCTCTCATTTTAGAAATGAGGAAACTGAGGGTCAGTGACTTGCCCAAGCCATAAAAGGCAGATCTTTTAGAACAAAAACTTCAGCCCAGGTACTCTGATTGGATTCAGAACTTTAATTTTTTGTTCTTCCACTTCACTTCTCTTCCTCCCCATACCACTACTGACTGCCTCGCTGGAGGACTTAAAACAGAGCATGAATGTCTAGTTTTCTAATATTTCATAAAGGGAATATTTGTTAATATTTGGATTGAAATAGACAGTCTTTGAGACCACTTTCAATTCTGAGATTCTTTGTGTATGGGAGGGTCTCAGTGTCTTTCGATCTTGATTTGGAGTCTAATTTTAAAAAAAAGAGAAAAGAAGAAAGACAGATAGATGGGGATATCCACAATGTCATAAAGTAGTTATTCTTATTCATTTGTTTAAGTCCTTAAGTCTGATTTGTCTAAAATCCACCTTTCAATGAATCATTCCTAGTGAATAATCATGCATTTTTACAATCTCCTGAGTCTCTAGCAACAGAAAGTTGACTTTCATTTCTTGTTCTCAACTGGCAGCATTAAATAAGATCAGAGCTGGTAGCCAGATATGTTAAAAATGGGGGAAAAAAGAATTCACTGCAAAAAATATGCCATAATTGCAGGATACATAAGGAACAATGACACAGGAAATGGGAGAAAGGAAAAGCTCCCTCTAGAGAAAGGTGCTGGTTTTATCCCCAAGTGGGTGGCAAGTAAATCCCTCCCAAAAAAGAGGTGTGTGTGTGTCAGTGTGTGTGCACATGCATGCATACATGTGCACATGCTTCATCATAGGAATCAGTTGTATTTTTCCTCATGTGAAAGGATAAAACAAATTGGTAGAATCAGCAAGATATTCAAAGAAAGGGGTTAATTTTTAAAGTTCAGTTAGTTTCCTTGTACCTCATGGTAGTAAAAATGACAAACAGAAATTGAGATACATATATTACTAAGAGGAAAGAAAGCAGGAGTGCCAATGATGGAAGGTCTACTCAAGGAGTTTAACCACAAAATGAAGAGAGATATAGGATGATAGTTGTAAGGATGAATTGATCCAACAAGAGTTTTTGAGCATGGTAGAGATATGTTCATGTTTTAAGACATGTTGTCATGGTAGAGATATGTTCATGTTTTAAGACAATAGAGAAATAGCCAGTAGAGAGGGAGAGATTAAAGATAAGGGAGAGAATAGGGATGATAGAACAATTTTTTGGAGAAGACAAGATGGTATGGGACCACTTGTAGATGGTAGCCATATCTAGGAGAAAAGAGTCCTTTTTCTTTTCTATGAAAGAAGAGAAAATTTTATACATCATTAGTATGTGGAATTATATCACCACAGATCCTAGTGTTTCTATGGTTTAGTAAGTCCCAAGGTAGGTCTCTTACCTTTTTGTATGTTCTGGACCACATTTGAGAATTTGCTCAACTCTATTATACCCATTCTCAGAATGTTTATAATGAATGAAATGAAACAAAATAGATTTGAAAAGAAAACCATTTATATTGAAATATTTATCCATTATCTTTCAAGTTCAAGAAATCCAGGTTAAGAACCCATGTCCATGGAGTTGCTTGAGTCACCTAGAAGTTAAGTTACTTGGAAAGGTTCACACAAATTGCATCCAAAACCATATTGGAACCTAGGACGTGTGATTCCAACACCCAGTCTCTAACCACTATGCAGTACTTCCTTTAAAGGCATACAGAGGTTTGCTGGAGAGTTCAAACTCAATCACAAAAAACCCAGATTTCTTCTGGAAGGTTGCAAATATGACTGAAAAAGGGAGGTCTAAGAATGCATCTTCAAGTTTTTCAAACAGAGGGAGTCTGATAAAAAGAGGAGGATTCTAAGAATTAAATGATCTATGGGAAAGGAACTGAAGCCAAAACAAAGAACAGCTTTGGGTATAATATTACAGAGAGACTGGAGAGAAAAAGGGAATAATGTAAATGATATCATTTGAGGGTAGGAGATATACACAAGCTCAGGTGTCTATCTCACTTTTTCTCATTTTACAAATGAGAAAACTGAGGTCCAGGTTCAGTTTATTTCCTTTAGACTTGGTCTCTTTATCTTGCCCATACTGAAAATATATTGACACTTTAAAGCCCAGTCCCATGATTTACTGTCACAGAAGCTTTAACCTGCTTCATGTTTTCAGCTATCCGCATTGCAGCTGGTGGCTACCCTCTCCCAGGACCTATTGGTGCTGGTCTTAGTGTGGACACCTGAACCTGAGTTCAAAGAACCAAAAGCTTCAATCTCCCCAGTAATAGGAAGAGTGATAGACCTGTGCAACAATACATCTAGGTTACTCTACATAGTAAGTATATAAAATCTTTGAGGACAGGAAAGGTTTTGCTTTCTATATTTAACTATTACCTGTTGTCAAATAGGCATTTACTCAATTTACGTTGATTGATTATGTCTAGAACCCTCCCCCTCTTAACCTTTACCTGTGGGATTCCCTCAAGTTTGTGCTAAAGCTTTACCTTCTTCCAGAAGTCTTTTGCAGTCCTCCTTAATCTTAGTGCCTTTCTTTTGAGACTATTCTCAGTTTATTCTGTATATGTCTTCTTTATAGTTCATTGTTGGCATTTATTCTTCTCCATTAGAGTGAGCTTGTTGAGAGCCTTGACTGGTTTTTGCTTTTCTTTGAATTCGCTTTGTATTGCCCAGTGTCTGGCACATAATGAGTGCTTAGTCAAGAAATGCTTCTTGACTTGAGTAGCAGAGCCAGCATCTAAAAATGAGACTCTTCTACTCTACTTGCCTTTGCTCCCTTTCTCCATCCACAGCTAAGAAGTTGCAGCATTTAAGTCAGTAGCTTATTCTGAATTCTCTCTCTGTGTCTCTCTCTTTCTCTCTCAATGTGTGTCTGTGTGGCACAGGATTTGTTTACCTGTACTGCACATACACATAAGATATATGTGATATGTTTTTTGATATGTGATATACTTTCCTAGAAAAAGAATAAAGAGTTGGGGTAGAGTTACCTACCCCGCCTTTTCTTTCTTACTGTGCTTCTTGCTAGTAAAGACATATAAAGTAACTAGAGTAAATAACTACTTTTCAGCTTTTGACTCTGACTACTTTAGGGTTCTTTATCATCCCATCCTGGATGGAAATTACCCTAGGAATTTTTCTGATGTAAGGCCAGCCTCTATGAAGTTCAGTCTTCTCCTCTCCTCAGCAGCTGGCAGTGGTCTGGCTATAAGCCAGACTGCCTCTATTAGGAGACATCTGTGCTTTTCTCCAAAGAGAAGCCTGCAGATTGTTTTGGATTGTAGGACACTCTGGAGGAGATGAGAGAGATTTCTGATCTTGGAGAAAAAAGAATTAATTCAATGGCAGCATGTTGGACTATTTCCCCACCACAGGCCACATTTCCCAAAGCTGATACACGTTCAGACTTTGGGAACCTAGAGCAAATAGCAAATAGCCTGCTTAACTATACTTTAATTGTTTTCCTCAAGGTTTTGTTTTTTTTTTGCCCCCACATCTGACACAGCCATACCTCACATCAGAGATAGCAGGTCAGTAGAAGCTTCCTGCTCCAACTGAAATCATTTTCAAAGAACTGGTCATTTTGTTCCCCACTGTCCTTTTCTCCTGGCACACTGATGAAATCATGGTGACGCAGGTTTGGTGCACTTCTTTCTGGAAACTAAAAAAAAATAGTCACATGTTATTCAGCATCTTTATGTCCTTCAAAGGCCTCTGCACAGTAATGGTAAAAGAAAGCCTGTTGAGTCTTAAAGATAATATGTAGTTAAATTCAGATTTTAAGACTCTTGATAAGACAGAAAGGTTTAGAAGACAGAAAACTTTAACAGGTGACATACAGGTTGGGTAAAGGCAAGTAGGAATTTCAGTTTTTGTCTAAATGAAATTTATTTTGAAGTCATGGTGGAGGTAATCAAACTTTTTTCACCTGAATCATATTAAAATATAATTGAGTCATATTTAACAAAATGAATTTAAAAATAATAAAATATAATATTAATATGGGAAACAAGAAAAGAGTTCTGTTTCAACAGGGTAAAAACGTCTAGCTTTGAATGGCGATAGTTAATCACAGTTGCGGCTTAGCATGATCAGACTAAGGGTGAGAAACTTGTGCACAAACTTGACAAGCCGTTTTAGGGGAAACCTATCAGACAGGAGAACATGAGGTCATATGACCAATGGATGATGTGGTGGGAAGTCCACAGTTCAGAACAGTATAAAAGGGCTTGCTTTGGTCTTCCTGTAGCCTTACTTGGGAGCTACCTATTCATTCAGGAGGCATGAACATAGAAAGCACTCCCTCTCCCTGAAAAGAGGAATGGGGTCCACTTTGGTCAAAGTGTTCAATTCCTCTGAACTCTGCTGTAATAAATTTTCCTTGACACTTTTTTTGCGTGTTGTGTGTTTCTAACATTACATGAATCAATATGCTTCCTACAGTCAGCCTGTTTCTGTTTAAGCTTGATACCACTGGTCTAGATCAAGCTCTTTCTTTTACAAATGAGGAAACAGTTAGAGAATTCATGACTTGCCCAAGGTCACACAAGTGTTAAATGGGAAAGAAAGGATTGAAACCCAAGACATCTATGTCTAAAATTAGGTTCCTTTGAGGAGAGGAGGGTTAGTGTTGTCTTCTTTACATAAATATTCAAACCTCATACTTCTTTCAAAAGATTCCTAGTGATAGGAAATGTGGATATACTAATTGTAAAAAAAATAACAGTCATAATAACTGATAGATACAAAGATGGTTAAAGGAGTGATAGAGAAAAAAACCCTTAGAAATAGACTACCATGAAAATATTTACCATATATTCGATAACTGTTAAAAACTGTGAAGAAAAATTCTTAAACTCTTCTTTCTCTGTATGTTTACATACTCCAGTATGTAAGTATACTGGAGTTCCTCTGCATAGATATGCACATGTGTGTATATTTGTATATTTATATATTTATATTATGCATTTATGTAATACATCATATATATTTAACAATATGATATAATACTGTAATTCATGTAATATATTTTTATATTTATATATTACACATACATTTTAAAAAGGAGAGTGATAATATATTTTGAATTTTAAGGTTATCTCAGGTAATATAACAGCCACGAATAGTATGGATATGTTATTAAATCTTATTCTGATGTTCATCATCATTATAGATCAGAGGACAATATTTGGAATATATATAAATTCCATGATACTATAAAAGATTAAAAAAAACAGAGATGACAGAGTTATGTCATATTAGATATAGTAACAATGAGGAGAACGATGAAATAGAGATTCATCTTCCTGGATTCAAACCTGGCCCTGGATACTTGCCTCCTGATTTATAAAATGAGCTGGACAAGGAAAATACAAACTACTCCACTATTAGTGCCAAAAAGAAAACCAAAAATAAAAATTAAAAAGTTTTATGTAGAGTCGTATACACCTGAATATAATTAACAACAAAATGCCTCTACAGCGTATCTCACATATACACTGTCCTTGCCATTCAAATAATCTCTCTCTGTGTGTGTGTCTGTGTGTCTGCCTGTCTGTCTGTTTCTCTCTCTCTCTCTCTCACACACACACACACACACACACACACACGCACGCACACACGCACACTCACACACCCCAATTTCAGGCCATCTGTGACTTAGGTTATTGAATTAGCCACCTAGAGTGTTGGGTCTCCCTATTGCAATATTCTTCCCAGAAATCTCTTTATGCAGTCAGCAAAATGATTTTTTTTTAAAAAACACAAATATCTTATGTTACATCTTTCTCCACATAACTGCCTCATCCCCTCGATTAGATTTAATTTCAGTTAGAAGAAGCTAGTTGACATCATGGATATATATCACTGGGCCTGGAGAAAGGAAGAGAACAGAGTTTAAATGTGGCCTCAGACACTTACTAGATACATGACCCTGGGAATATCATGTATCCTTTGTAACATAACCTACTTCATAGGATTTCAGTGAGGATCAAATGAGATGATAATGGTAAAGTGCTTACCATAATGTCTGGCTCATAAATGATGCTTGATAAATACTTGTTTTCTTCCTTCCAATGAAATATAAACTTCCCCATTAGTCATTTATAGTCTTCACAGCTTGATCCATTATGAGCTTTCGTATTTTACTCCTCTCCTCCATACTCTCTATAATCCAGGCATTCTGGTGTTGTGGACATATCAAGTTCCAGGAGAATTAGCTGTAGCAAAGGACTGGACAATATCTCTCTTCATTTCTGCTTGCTGGAAATCTAGATTCTTTCAAGATTTAGCTTAAATGACACAATCTTCAGGCTTTTTCTGGCTCCTCTAGTTACTAGTGCCTTCCTCCCCACCCAAACTTGTTAGCTTGAGATTATATATCACTAGCCATATAAGTGCAAATGTGTACACATATTTATGGGTAGCCAGGTGGCACTGTGTATTCAGTGCTGGGCCTAGAGTCAGGAAGACACATCTTCCCTGAGTTCAAATCTGACCTTAGACATTAATTAGCTGTGTGACCCTGGGCAAGTCACCTAATTTGTTTCCTTCAGTTTCCTCCATAAAATGAACTAGAGAAAGAAATAGCAAACACCTTCAGTATCTTTGCCAAGAAAACCCCAAATAAGGTCACTAGGAGTCAGACCCCGCAAAAAAATAACCTGAACAACAATGTGTGTATGAATGTATGTATACAGATATGTATACACACATACATATATGTATATATATATGTATATACATACATACACACACACATATATATATACGTATATATATATGATACGTATATATATATATATACATATATATATATATATATATATATATATATATAACACAAATACCTATATGTATATATCCCACATCCATTTTAAAGGTAAGCTCCTTGATGATAGGGACTGTTTCATTCTTTTTATTTCTTATCCCAGTGTTTACTATAATGCATATCGCAAAGTTGGTGCTTAACAAATGCTTGGTGATTGAGCAAAAACAGAATCATGAGCTTGTTCAAGTTTCTTCCCAAAGTCTTTCCCTTATCATGAAATCTTGTCCTGGCCCATGTTTCTTTTTGGCTGCCTGAGTTGATCACTATAACACAGGCCCTCCTCTTTCACTTGATTATATGGATCAGTCTCAATGTCACCCTGACTGCACACGCGCACACACACACACACACACACACACACACTGATCTTCACTGGACACTACCCTAAGTTGACGACTCTCCACTTTTTTCCTCCCTAACACATTCCAGTGCTACAGATTCCTTTACTAGTTATCTACAAAATATTAATGTGTTGATATATGATAATGATTGGCTATTTTATGCATCACTGAAGAAATTTACAAAATGACATTTCTTTAATGATTTTGAGAATTCAGTTTTACTTCAGGGAATTCATGGGAATTCAAATGTTGTTATTAGATAGGTTTTTAGATAAGGTTATCACATAATATACTTTAGTAATGAGATAAAGCCTCCAAATTGCCACACTATCATAAATGAAGCCAGAGGTCTTTTTGAAAGACTTTCTCCAAGAAACTCTGCTCTTATTAGCAAGTTGTCTGCTTCCCCTAGGAAACAGACCAACAAGAACTATGGGGGTCATTGAATCTCAGAGATATATAAGACTCCAGAGGCAATCTGGTTCAGTAAATAAATGGAAATGCAGCCCTTCTCCAACATTATATAATGCTCTGCAAAATCTTAATAAAAATATTTATATTTTTCTAATCTACTATTCTAGTCAGCCTCTTAAAATAATGTTTTTTTTCCCTTTCATGATACAGTCTTGAACTTTTTATCCACTATTAGTGATCACCACCTCATTTTTGAGATGTTTATCAAACATCACTTTAATATTAGTTTTTAAAAGTTTTCAAGAATCAAAATCCAAGGCATTGGTCAAAGGTTTTTTAACTTTATTGCTTTTTTCCTCAATTGGCACATTTGTCCTGTTATAATAATGCAGATTCTATCTCACTCATCTTTTTCAGAAATCACTTGTAGTTTACCAAACAAATCTTCAAGTTATTTCCACTGGGTCAGGTGACTTGAGCGCATTGAGGAAAGCTAGATTTTCTTATTATTTATTAATGTCACAAGAAACCAGATACCCAAGGAAGGAAGCATAGGTATTTACACATTCATCTGTTTCTTTCCCTGTCAGTGCATCAATTATAGGACACATTGTTACATTCATTTTTAATGCACCTTCTTAGAAAACCTAGGAAATGCAGTAATTCCATTTATCAGAAACTTGCCTGAATTTTACTCTTGGTCTATTAATATTTTTTTGAAGGAGTGTATAAGAGGTACAAAAATGTTCCTGGGATACGTAATCTACTAGTGCCCATCCTAGTCCTTTCTATTTATTCAGAATTATTGGAAATACTGTCTTTGCTACTGGAATGGTAATGTTTTAGCAAGTATTAGCAGCAGGGAGCTGTCCATCACCTAAATGCTGACAGTATCATTCTTATTCAGCTTTGTCATAGTTTATGATTGGGGTTGGGGGTAATACAATATCTCTGTACTTGACAATTCTAAAACATTTTATTGTGGGCACTGATTTCATAAGGATTTAACTTATACAGATACTTGTTGATGTAGATATCTCATATTGGAAAACAAGAGCTGAGAGAAATCATTCCTTTCTCCTTGGGAAGAAAGATTTCAGTGTATTAGTCCTGAGAGTCAATAGGATTATATATTTAGATCTGCAAAGGAACCTAGAGGTCATATTGCCCAATTCCTTCATTTTACATATTAGGAAACTGAAGTCCTTAAGGGATTAAATGGCTGGATTTATGTAACATAGATACGAAAGTGCAGACCCAAGATCTAACTTGTGTACTTCTACTCTCAATCCAACTCTTTCTATTGCCTCTTAGTCATTGTAAATTATGCACTAGCAATCAAAAAGTCATGGGAATTTAGTAGCAGCTACTATCTTCATTATTCTCCAAGGTTTACAAATCTTGTTCCTTATGAAACCAGTAGGGAAATTAGAACAAATGTTATTCCCATTTTGCAGATGAGGTGAGACCAAAGAAGTAAGGAAACTTGCCAATAGTAAATATTAAAGTCATAATTTAACACCAAGTCTTCTAAATCTAAGTTTCATTGATGTTTTCACCATTACAAAATGAATTACTCTGAAAGTTGATGTTACACAATGCACCTCTCTAAAAATTGCATTAAATCATCAGAGTTGTATCCAAATTCTATTACACATGACCTCTTCTCATGAATTGTGAATTCACAAATATCTTCCCCCATTAAACTATAGGTTCCTTCAAAGTAGAAACAGAAAATAAGAACTGTTGTTATTTTTGTTGTTCGCCTTTATTTGTATTCTCAATCCTTATCATTTTGTCTGGCACATATTTGGTATTTTATGAATGCTTGTTGACTTGAAATACATGTGTTTTTATTTAAAAGAAACATTATATCAAGCAAAATGTAGGTCTATGTAGACAAAAACACTGTCATGATGGACCTGTGTTACTCTAAATATTTTTAACTTAAAAAAAAAGTTCTACAGTCATTTAGCCTAGAATATCTTCTTATACCTAAGTTTTTTTTTTAACATTTTCTAAAAATAGGTTTTGGCAAAAATAGATTTCAACCAAAGACTTACCATATTACATGTTATAATGTATGTAATATATATGTTATAAAGTGGTGTGAAATTTATTTAGTTTTTTTCCACTTGCATTGATTCCCTTTCCCCTTCACCCTCAGATGACCTCTTCTGTTGTCATATTCTAATGGCTATTTGGCAAAGAAATTTACTGTGTAAATTATATCAGGGACCTGCCTGAATAGCTCTTTATCTTCAAAGAAGCAACAACCACTCTCAATTTACTTATAAGGCTGACAATTTCAATTTAAAAATGTGACTCCATTTTGATTAGCTTGAAAAATACCTAATTTTATTTGCCTATTAAACCTTCCTGGACACTATTTGAAATGTCTGAATATGTTTGCTATGCTATCAGAAGTATGGCCATGCAGGGTATACCCTTGATTGCTAATTTTTGGGGAAAAAATAAGAATTCAGAATTTTCCATAAGGGCGTAATCATTGTCAATGGGATTATAACAAAATCTATTAGCTTAGAAAAAAAAAGACAGTGGTGTAGTGGGTAGAACACTGAACCTGGAGTCAGGAAGACATGATTTCAAATCTGGCCTCAGATACTTATGGGCTGTGTGACACTGCACAAGTCATTTTAGCTGTTTTTCTCAGTTACTTCATCTCTAAAATGGGATTAATAGTAACACCTACTTCCCAGGTTTGTATTGAGGATCAAATGAGATAGTAACAGTGAAATGCTTAGAAAAGTGGTTTGTACATAGTATATTTATTGTATTTTATTATTGTGTATTATTTGCTATTATTATTAGTATTATTATTATTACCAGTCTTGAATGAAGTCATTTGCTCATTTCACGGAAATGTAAAAGTATTGCCCATCAAACAAACTCAAGAGGCACCTGAAAGTCCAGAAACATCTCCAAATATATATTCAACCTCTGAAGATAAGCCTGTTTTCTGCCATCACTTAGTATTAATTAAATCATAATAGCTTGTAAAGTAGCTTCCAGGAATCTGTTTTCCAGGAATAAAGGAAGGTTTTATCATGTCCAAAATGCTCAAAAGGATATTTTGGGATTGATGAGAAAAAAAATCCAGGTTTTTTTATCCTCATTTTTCACAAAAAGTCAAAATAGCAATTATATTGATAGCTATATTCTGAGGAGATCAGACATATTTTTTCATAAGTTCAAGGAATCACCTAAAATTTAAGGGAATCATTTTTTCTTGATGCCAATCAGCAGTTCATCTGTAACATAGTATTAGTTTATTGGGAGTTCTGAGCACTTAACTGACTTTTCATAGCTAAACATCTACTATACAAGAGAAGCAAGATTTCAACCCATGTCATACTGATTCCAAGACTAGTTCTCTGTCAACACTTTTAAACTTATGGTAAACATACTAAGAAAAACAAAGGATAATATTACCAAAGTATATCCCTGTCCATCATCTTAAGGCAACTATAGAAAGAGTAATACTTCTACATTGAAAAGGACAAAGAGAATAGATAGACATTCTCAGAACATGATACATGATTTAAATTTTACAGAAATGATTTTTACAACAAACAAAAAACATTTTGCTAAGCAATACTGAAGACTACAAATAGGTTCCATGTCCCTGGGTTTGTCAAATTTTACTGAAATTGGTTTGTATCTATTTGAAACTTATGTTTTAAATCAGCTCATGTAGAAATGTGGAATCAAAAGGCATGATTGGTATGCACAGGAACTCTACCAACAAGAAACATTGGACAAATGACTATCATGCAGATTTGTTTATAGAAGCAGAGGAATTTATGATAGCAGTTCAGGATCAGCGCATTACCACCAGAAATTTCAAAAGGATTATACTTAATGAGCCTAAACATAGTATTCATTGCAGATTATTCAAGGAACCAATATATACTGTGCAACATAGCACTGCAGACTTTAAAAAAGATAGCATGTACCAAATACCTATCAAGATATAAACTAGAGACTAGATTTATATATAAGAAGATAGCCATTTTCCATAAATTAGCAAATGACAAAGCCCAGTAATTTCCATGCAAACTTCTTAGAGAATGCAACAAAATCAACTTTACTAAAAATGTTTGTTATCACAGATAAAATTCTCCATAAAATTCTCCACAATTGTCTGTAGAAGACATTGAATTATAAAATGTTAGAAACAATTTAATAGAGATCAGTTTATCAAATATTCCTAATATCTAATCTATATGCAATGAAAAGCTTTCAAAATATAGAGACAATGAAAGACAAAAATATGTAGAAAAAGGAAGGGATACATGTAATTGTATATATTTGTTGCTAGAATTGTTCTGGAGAGGTGTTCAGTTTGCCTAAAGAAGATGAATCAAGGTACCAGTTCTTGTTTTATTTTTTTTTATTTCGTTAAAGAGAGTATGTATTTTATCTTCCTGTACAATGGTCCACAGCACATAACATACAAAAAGCAATGGCAAAAGAAACTTCTACCAGAAAACTTTGTAACTGAACATCATCAATAACGAAAAGGTATTAATATAATGATAAAATTTATGGTGAATTAAGGTTGACAAAACATTTTCTCCATGAGAAATTTCTGAAGTATATATTGTAGTTAATATTTTCTGCATTTTACAGAAAAGGGTAAAGGATTAAAGACATGATCTTTTTTTTTCGTGCTTACCCAGCTACTTGTTGATTGAATTAGAGTAATTGCTGCTAGAATATGCAGACAGGAGGGACTGGTGAACCAAAGGGCACCATGCAGGCTTATGGTGGGTGTGATCAGGATAAAACAGCAATAAAGGATGATATAGAGAAAATGGTATAAATGATGACTTTAGGGAAACTTACAAGTGAAAAAATAAGATGAAATGATCATTGGCTTTAGTGAAAGATAACATTGGATAAAAGTGTGTATTTCATCAAGATCTCAAAAAAAAGTGAAAAGTGTAGTTCATGGATTCTTAATGGTTAATTAAGAGAGGTTGGAAGCCAAAACAGTATTGGTCAGGCATTTATGGGCTATGATCTGTATGTACTATTATATCCCTGGAATCACTATCTAATTGGAGTGTATCCAGTGCTTAAAGGTTGGAGCTGGAAAATGAACCCAGATCCTCAAGATCCAGTCATGTAGTTCTTGTTCAAACATAAAAATCAAAAGAAAAAATATCTTTTTTAAAATTTTTTTGGAAACAGTAGTGAATTAATAAGACTGTCTTTCATCACATAAAGCATTAAGAAATGAAAGTGAATGCTGCATTTCTCCCAGAACTAATAGCTAAAATGGGTTGTCTTTAATTGGCTTTACTTCATTTTGGGAAAATGTGAATTTAAAAGCTAAAATATTTCTCCAACCAACATTTCCTAAGTGCAAGTGCCTATTTAAACTTTGCGAGGATTGTCATGATGCCTAAGCAGTCTATTATTTTCAAAAAGGAAAATACTACCTAATTTGGGGATGGCCATATGTCCAAATCTTTCTTTCCAAGATCACATTTGTTTTTATCATAACATCTCATCTTTAATGGTGTGTGTGTGTGTGTGTGTGTGTGTGTGTGTGAATGAGTGAGTGAGAGAGAGAGAGAGAAAGAAAGATTGTTATTGCTTTTTTAATCTTTTTTGGCTTGTTTTTAGGGTGTAATTAACACAGTCAATTTCCAGTATGTTTCCATGATGTTAGACCAGTTCCTTACTCATAATTTTTGTAGAATATTAAATATTTAAGTGATTATTGAAAATTTGGAAAGTGATATGAGAATCATGAGAGCCAAGTCCAGGCAATATAAACATTGAGAGAGGATAGTGATGATAACATTATCATCATCTCCATGGCCCAAATCCTCACAGATTGTCTGAGATTCTTATGTACTGCCAGTCCAAAAGATATGGTTTGTCTGATGATAGGTGGATAGATAGATATAGCATTTATTAAGCATTCAGGGTTTTCTGAGCACTACACTAAAGCACTGAGAATATAAATTCAAGCAAAAAGCAAGACAATTCCTGCTCTCAAAATTTAAATTCTAATAGAAGAACAAAAAGCATTATATAAAAGGAGACTGACAAGAGAAGGAAAGGGGAGTAATGAGTTGAAAAAAGTTTGGAATAATCATGGGTGCAAACCAAGTGGCTTGGGGCTTCTATTAGCCTCATCTTCCAACTCTTGAAATATGAGATTGTCATTATGGCAAACCAAAATTCTACCAGGAGTTCTGCTTTTACAAGGAAGTGAGGGAGCTTCGGTAGATGTTTAGTTATCTGCAATGTCTCATTATGATTATGTTGTGGTTCAGTCATTCAGTTATTGATCTCATGGACTTTGTCCATGGGGATTTCATAGGAAAAAAATATAGGAGTGGTTTTCCATTTTATTCTCCACTTTGTCTTCATTTTATCAAAGAAGTACTGAGGCAAGTAAAGGTTAAGTGACTTGCCCAGGGTGACATAGCCAACAAGTATCTGAGAATAGATTTGAATTCAGATCTCCTGACTTGAGGTCTGGTACTCTATCCATTTCATCATCTAACTGCCTATACATTTTGAATATTTCATGGCTAAATTTCAAATTTGTTACCTGTTACCAGATCTGTACATATTTCCTCCAAAGTTTTGTCATATACTCCTAAAATAACTTTGCTTTCAATCCAGGTACCTCCACTCTCATTCCAAGATATCCACACATAATTATATTGTAATTGTATCATGTACCTCATGTAATATTCCATGTACTACTTCCCTCTCACTTTATTCAATTCCTGTGGAATAATATATACCTACTCAGAGTCATATTTAAATCATGATATTTTCCTAATCAAATGTTTACACTTAAGAATTTTGGATTTCCAACTTTTATTAAAATGCTTGATTCATTTAGTAAGTTCAGTACTACCATTTACAGGTCAAGAAATTGGAGCATATGAGGTTGTGACTTGTTTGAGGTCATACTGCTAGCCTGTAGTAATGACAGAATTATAATCTGTATTGTCTGAATCAAAACAAAACTTCCTAACTAACTGATTGTTAAAGAATAGTGCTACATTTCAAAGGATGAGATAAAGAGTTATATTATGGGATAATTCTACTCTACTCAAGCATTTATTTCCTGTTATGAGAAGGGTGGAGTCAAAGTGTGTGAGTGTGTGTGTATTTACTTTGCTGTGAGTGACCAGGATGACTCACCATCCTACTCCTTACAAAGCCTAGGAAGATGATTTATTTAATCTTTGGCTTAGACTTCTGGATTATTAGTCATAATTCTTCCTCCCCAGTTGCTAATTAAGCCTCAAAGGGCTATTCTCTTAGTAAGCAGTTTAACTGAATTAGAAATAAGGAAAGGTGGTATAAAACATAATGGCAGGCATTTGTATCTGAATGGCAGCAAATGCGGTGGTATGTGACCTCCTCTACAAAGGTAGAACCCATTCTACTTACCTTCTGCTACAATGAAGAAAATACACAAAATCTGGTACTGAATTCTAACTGTCTACCTCCCTGAGCAGAGAAAACAGTGGTCTAAAATTTTCTCTTAAGAAATCATACTATCGGAGGAGCCAAGATGGTGGAGTAGAAAGATTCACATATGCTAGCTCCGAATCCACAGCCCATAAATTTTTTGTAAAAAGAACTCCCCACAAGTTCTGGAGCAGTGCAAGCCACACAGCAATGCAGTGGAGGAGATTTCCATTCCAGAGACCTTGAAAAACTGGCACCAAAGATGTGTCACACACCAGACAGTGGAACCCAACCCTACCCTGCCCTGGCCTCATGGCCCCGAGAGGAACAGATCTGAGAGGCTTCAGGGATGGAATCTCTGGTGGCCACAAAAGTCCCTCCACCCACAGGTGCTACAGGTCAGTGAGAGAGACTTCTGTGCTGGCCAAGATGGGAGCAGGGTGTCTCCGTGACTCGGGCCCCCTCGGGAGGCAGCAGCAGAGGCAGAGGCAGACAGGGACTCCCGGAGCAGTCAGGAGCTCCACTCCATTACTGAAGGTCTCTGCATAAAACCCCTGAGGGAACTGAGCCTGGGAGGTGGCCCTGCCCCCACCTGAGCATGAGAAGTTAAGCTCACATTGAATAGCAGCTGCTCCTGCCACTGAAAGCCCTGAGGCTGGGGAGCAGCATTTGAATCTCAGACCCCAAGCACTAGCTAGGCAGATCTATGCAGGGGTGGACAGGAATCTCAGAAGTCAAGTAACTGTCTGGGAAAATGCCCAGAAAAAGGAAGCAAAATAAGACCATAGAGACCTACTTTCCTGGGGAAGAGATATTCCTTCCTCCTTTCATTTCTGATAAAAAAAAGTACAATGCTTGCCATCAGGGAAAGATGTGGAGGTCAGGGCCTCTCTATCCCAGGCATCCAAGGTGGGTGTCCCGTGGGCTCAGGCCATGGAAGAGCTCAAAAAGGATTTTGAAAATCAAGTTAGACAGGTGGAGGAAAAACTGGGAAGAGAAATGAGAGACATGCAAGAAAAGCATGAAAAGCAGGTCAATAACCTGCTAAAGGAGACCCCAAAAAATACTGAAGAAAATAACACCTTGAAAAATAGGCTCACTCAATTGGCAAGAGGTTCAAAAAGCCAATGAGGAGAAGAATGCTTTCAAAAGCAGAAGTAGCCAAATGGAAAAAGAGGTTCAACAGTTCACTGAAGAAAATAGTTTTCTCAAAATTAGAATGGAACAGTTGGAGGCTAATGACTTTCTGAGAAACCAAGAAATCACCAAACAAAACCAAAAGAATGAAAAAGTGGAACACAATGTGAAATATCTCATTGGCAAAACAACTGACCTGGAAAATAGATCCAGGAGAGAAAATTTAAAAATTATGGCACTACCTGAAAGTCATAGTCGCAAAAAGGGCCTAGACATCATCTTCCATGAAATTATCAAGGAAAACTGCCCTGATATTCTAGAAGCAGAGGGCAAAATAAGTATTGAAGGAATCCATTGATCACCCCCTGAAAGAGATCCAAAAAGAGAAACTCCTAGAAACATTGTGGCCAAATTCCAGAATTCCCAGGTCAAGGAGAAAATATTGCAAGCAGCTAGAAAGAAACAATTCCAGTATTGTGGAAATAAAATCAGGATAACTCAAGATCTAGCAGCTTCTACATTAAGGGATCGAAGGGCATGGAATAGGATATTCCAGAAGTCAAAGGAACTAGGACTCAAACCAAGAATCACCTACCCAGCAAAACTGAGTATAATACTTCAGGGGAAAATATGGTCTTTCAATGAAACAGAGGACTTTCAAGCACTCTTGATGAAAAAACCAGAGGCGAAAAGAAAATTTGACTTTCAAACACAAGAATGAGAAGAAGCATGAAAAAGTAAACAGCAAAGAGAAGTCATAAGGAACTTACCAAAGGTGAACTGTTTACATTCCTACATTGAAAGACAATATTTGTAACTCTCACAACGTTTCAGTATCTGGGTAGTTGGTGAGACCACACACACACATACACATATACACATGCACACACACATGTACATGCCTGCATGCACATAAACATACACACATGCACGCACATACAGAGACAGAGAGCACAGAGTGAATTCAATAGGATGGGATCATATCTTAAAAGAAATTAAGGTAAACGGTGAGAGAGAAATGTAGTGGGAGGTGAGAGGGTGAAATGGAATGGGGTAAATTATCTCTCATTCAAGAGACAAGCAGGAGGCTTTTTAATGGAGCAAAAAAGAGGAGAGCTGAGAAAAAATCATGAAGTTTACCCTCATCACATTCAACTAAAGGAAGGAATAAAATGCCCACTCTTTTTGGGATGAAAACCTATCTTTCAGTACAGGAAAGTGTGGGAGAAGGAGATAAGCAGGGTGGGGGTGATGTTGGAAGGGAGGGCAATGGGAGGAGGGAGCAATTTGAAGTCAACACTAGGGGAGGGACAGGATCAAAAGACAGAATAGAAACAATGGGGGACAGGATAGGATGGAGGGAAATACAGTTAGTCTTACACAACACGACTATTATCGAAGTCATTTGCAAAACTACAGAGATATGGCAGATATTGAATTGCCTGCCTTCCCAAAGGGAATGGGTGGGAAAGGAGGGATGGAGAGAAGTTGGACCTCAAAGTTTTAGGAACAATTGTTGAGTATTGTTCTTGCTACTAGGAAATAAGAAATACAGTTAATGGGGAATAGAAAGTCATCTGGCCCTACAGGACAAAAGAGAAGATGGAGACAAGAGAAGGGAGGGATGATAGAAGAGAGGGCAGATTGGTAATAGGGAAAATTAGAAAGCTCGGTGTATTGGGGGTGTGGGGAGGGGATAAAAGGGGAGAAAATTTGAACCCAAAATTTTGTGAAAATGAATGTAGAAAGTTAAATAAATAAATTTATATTAAAAATAAAAAAGAAATCACACTATCAAAACCATTATCTTCTTCCTCATCATCAAATTGTTATGGTCTATGGGTACTGGGAACCTCAAAATTCAAGGGTGAATGGAATGTATTCTGCCTTGAGAGAATTTGACTCAAGCCTTCTTTCAGAGAGAAGGTTTATTAAAACTCCAGTAGGGGAGTGTGAGATCTTAGCAAGTCTGCCGTATGGGTCATATTTTAAGAATCTGAGCATTTGTATGCTAAAAACAAGTAGGCCAGATTCTTAAGGAATGTGTGCACTTTAATGGAACCCAGATGGACCTTTCTTACAGAAAGATTGCGGGAAGGTCTGCCTGTGATCTAGGAGTGGCCAAGCAGTCTAGGGTGACTGAGAAGTAACCGAAAAAGCATCTAGATGGAGTTAAGGAGTGGGACTAGGGCTAGACACTGTGGGCCACAACAAATGGATTATATTGGGATGGGATGAGTGCCTCAGGCAATCTCCAGAGACTTGGTTTGGCGGTTTTGGGGTCCTTTTCGGGGGCCAGGGTGAGTCGCATCCCTCATCAAAATGACTACAAAATGAGAATTCTTTTCCTGTTGCCCCTATGCATTCTCATTAACTTGGTAATATTAAAAATAACCCCCTTTGTTGAGTGTGGTCACATTCTAATCACATTCTAATCACATTCTAATATTGCTAGCTTCTCCAGAAAGAAAGCTGAGAATCTTGGAATGGGTGGGGGACAGAAGACGGAGACTAAGAAATTAAGATTAATTCTCTTCACTGCTGTCATACTTCCTTGACTAACTTCATTTTTTAAGACTACCACTAGTGAAAGTTCATTCCCTCGAAAAATTACTGCAACTTGTTCTTAGCTCCCAAAGCCCATAAGGAATAAGGGGTAAAACAGAAAAGCTTCAAGCCTCAGGCATACTGCACTTAATATCAAAAACAACAACAATATTTTAAACAGTACTGTAAGGTTCAAAAACTCAATGCATGTATTATAATTTTTATATACTTTCATATTTTTTTATTCTGTCTTATCCCAAATGTATTCTTACTTCTTTGGATGTTACTAGCCTTTATTCAACAAATCTGTATGATCCTTTACCCATGCATATGTTTATGGAAGGGTCCTGTTGCCAAGGGGTGTAAAGTTCTTAAAATCTTTGAAGGTTTTGCCAAAAAAAAAAAAAAAAAAAAAAGATTCCTAAGGTTGACTGGTTTGTGAATCCTTTTTGTTTTGTTTTACCTTCTCAAAATTTCAGACATGGCACATAATGTAGTTAATTAGATTTCTTGCCCAGGAAGCAGACAGCTAGACCACTGCCCTAGGCATGTAACCTCAGCTGACTGCTTTTCTTCACTCAAAGTTTCTGTAGCTAAGATGAGAATCTCTAACTAAAAAAAGGTACAGTAAACATACTAGGAAAATGCCAATGAATATTACGGATAACACAGTGGGTGTCTGCCTAAACACTGACAGCACACATCACAGAAAACACAGCCAAACTTCTTGCATCTAGGGTGTGAAGATTTAGGTGACAATGTAAAAACAAACAAAACAAAACCTCACATTTCCTCAGATGATTAAGATATTGCTACATGAGTGGCTATAAGATTGTGAACAAGTTCCTAGAATTTTGGGGCAGCTCCCATGACCTCTTATTACTTGGGAATGATATTAATAACCAGGAAATGGAATAAACAACATAAAATTGTTTTCTTGCAATGGAAGAATTCACTTTATACCAAATTTTCCTTATAACACATTGAAAAAATAATCATTCCCACCTCAAACCAGAACAATTCACAAATTCTTGGGTTGTCCTGCTAGAAATCTCCCTGCTTGAATATATTGATCCACTAATGATGACGCTTTGATCCCAGTTAATAAAGCACCAGCAAATCCATCAAGTTGTACTGTCATCCAGTTCATGTCTTGTCCATAATAATAACACCTAAGGCTTTGACAGATATTGTGTTGAAATGAAAATGATCATGTCAGTAGCAAGAGCCCTTAACCTGGAGTCCATCATTTTGTTCTGTTCTTAATATTTTATTTATTTATTTATTTATTTATTTTATTTATTTAACTTTTTGCATTCATTTTCACAAAATTTTGGGTTCCAAATTTTCTCCCCTTTTATCCCCTCCCCCCACCCCAATACCCCAAGCAATCTAATTTTCCCTATCTCCAATCTGCCCTCTCTTCTGTCATCCCTCCCTTCTCTTGTCCCCATTTTCTTTTTTCTCCTGTAGGGCCAGATGACTTTCTATTCCTCATTACTGTATGTCTTCTTTCATAGTAGCAACAACAATACTAAACAGTTGTTCCTAAAACTTTGAGTTTCAAATTCTCCCCATCCGTCCCTCCCCACCCATTCCCTTTGGGAAGGCAGGCAATTCCATATAGGCCATTTCTGTGTAGTTTTTGCAAATGACTTCCCTGATAGTCATGTTGTGTAAGACTAACTGAATTACCCTCCATCCTATCCTGCCCCTCATTGTTTCTCTTCTGTCTTTTGATTCTGTCCCTCCCCAAGTGTTGACTTCAAATTGCTCCCTCCTCCCTTTGCCCTCCCTTCCATCATCCCCCCCCTTTGCTTATCTCCTTCTCCCCCCACTTTCCTATACTGTAAGATAGGTTTTCATACCAAAATGAGTGTGCATTTTATTCCTCCCTTTAGTCAAATGTGATGAGGGTAAACTTCTTGTTTTTTGGTTTTTTTTTTCTCAGCTCTCCTCTTTTTCCCTCCACTAAAAAGTCTCCTACTTGCCTCTTAAATGACATATAATTACCCCATTCCATTTCACCCTCTTTCCTCCCACTACATTTCTCTCTCATCATTTACCTTAATTTATTTTAAGATATGGTCCCATCCTATTCAATTCAATCTGTGCTCTCTATCTCTGTATGTGTGTGCATGTGTGTATGTGTGTGTGTATGGACCCACCAACTACCCAGGTACTGAAAAGTTTTAAGAGTTACAAATATTGTCTTTCCATGTAGGAATGTAAACAGTTCACTTCTGGTAAGTCCCTTAAGACTTCTCTTTGCTGTTTACTTTTTCATGCTTCTTCTCATTCTTGTGTTTGAAAGTCAAATTTTCTTTCCAGCTCTGGTCTTTTCATCAAGAATGCATGAAAGTCCTCTGTTTCATTGAAAGACCATATTTTCTCCCTGAAGTATTATACTAGGTTTAGCTGGGTAGGTGATTCTTGGTTTAAGTCCTAGTTCCTTTGATTTCTGGAATATCCTATTCCATGCCCTTTGATCCCTTAATGTAGAAGCTGCTAGATCTTGAGTTATCCTGATTGTATTTCCACAGTACTGGAATTGTTTCTTTCTAGTTGCTTTCAAGATTTTCTCCTTGAGCTGGGAGTTCTGGAATTTGGCCACAATATTCCTAGGAATTTCTCTTTTTGGATTTCTTTCAGGTGGTGATCGATGGATTCTTTCAATACTTACTTTGCCCTCTGGTTCTAGAATGTCAGGGCACTTTTCCTCGATAATTTCATGGAAGATGATATCTAGGCTCTTTTTTTGATCATGACTTTCAGGTAGTGCCATAATTTTTAAATTGTCTCTCCTGGATCTATTTTCCAGGTCAGTTGTTTTTTCCCATGAGATATTTCACATTCTCTTCCATTTTTTCATTCTTTTGGTTTTGTTTGGTGATTTCTTGGTTTCTCAGAAAGTCATTAGACTCCATCTGTTCCATTCTAATTTTGAGAGAACTATTATCTTCAGTGAGCTTTTGAACCTCTTTTTCCATTTGGCTACTTCTGCTTTTGAAAGCATTCTTCTCCTCATTGGCTTTTTGAACCTCTTTTGCCAATTGAGTGAGCCTATTTTTCAAGGTGTTGTTTTCTTCAGCGTTTTTTTGGGTCTCCTTTACCATGGTATTGACCCGTTTTTCATACTTTTCTTGCATCTCTCTCATTTCTCTTCCCAGTTTTTCCTCCACCTGTCTAACTTGCTTTTCAAAATCCTTTCTGAGCTCTTCCAAGGGTTGAGCCCACCCGACATCCCCCTGGGATGTCTGGGGTACCGAGGCCCCGCCTTCCACATCTTTCCCTGATGGCAAGAATATGTCCTCGTGGTCAGATCCGAAATTCGGGATCATTTGCATCTTTTCGAAAAAACTCTCTATAGTCTTATTTTTCTTCCCTTTTCTAGGCATTTTCCCAGCCAGTTACTTGACTTCTGAGATTCCTGTCCACCCTCGCCTACATCCGCCCAGCTAGTGCTTGGCGTCTGAGATTCAAATGGGCTTTCCGTGCCGTGCACGGCTGCTAATCAATGTGAGCTTTAGTTCTTGTGCTGGGGTGGGGGCAGGGCCACCTCCCAGTCTCAGTTCCCTCAGGGGCTTTATGCAGGGACCTTCAGTAATGGAGCAGGGTGGGGCAGGGCCATCTCCCAGGCTCAGCTCCCTCAGGGGTTTTATGCAGAGACTCTCAGTAATGAAGATCCTGCCTGCTGCTGGGGGAGTCCCGGGCCGCCTCCACAGCTGCTGCCTCTGCCGCCACCCCCCCGCCCCTGCCTCTGCCTCCTCTGCTTCCTCCCGAGGGGCCTGAGTCATGGAGACACTCCGCTCCCCCTCTCGTCCAGCCCAGCCGTCTCTCTCACTGACCTGTAGCTTCTGTGGGCGGAGGGACCTTTCTGGCCACCGGAGCCTCCGTCCCTGAATCCTGCTCGGATCAGCTTCTCTGGGGCCGCAGCCAGGGCAGCGCTGGGGTGGGGTCTGCTTTCTGGGGCACGATGGACCCTGGGGATGGCTCTCCAAGGCTCTCTGGAATGGAAATCTCTTCCACTCTGTTTCTGCACACCTTACAGTGATCCAGAACTTATGGGGATCTCTTTTTACATTAATTCTATGGGTTGTGGGTTCGGAGCTCGTAAATGTGCGTCTTTCTACTCCGCCATCTTGACTCCGCCCCCCTGTTCTTAATATTTTAAAGACTCTATTTCAATAACATTGGTCCCCTTAATAATGCTATGTGTTTCATTTCATATATTTAAAAGTTATTCTGAGTTCATAGATGTTACCAGATTACTAAAAGACTCTATCAGACGTCCAAAAAGTTTAAGAACTCCTACTCTATAGAATCTTCCAGACCTACTAGTCTAGTTTTTCTTTTTTTATTTTTGAGATGTTGGGGGTCACTATGATTTCATCCGTGCATGACCCTTACAATGATGTATCTACCTCTATCAATTAAGATCAGTGGTTTTTATGAAACTTAGAGACTTAAAGAGTTATCCAGAGATAGCATGAAATTAAAATACTTGTTTTACGATCTGTAAGCCCCTTAGAAAAGAGGATGCCGAATTAGATTTCTTCACTCTAAAGTATGGTCTTTATCTAGTAGGGAGACATGTCTTTCTGCAAGTGATATTACACAGTCATGGAAGGAAATGCATTTGTTCTGGTATGACCTCTTATAGATACAATACATTAGACAGACTGACTAAATACTTATTTTGATTTTGAATACTGATACAGTTTTGTTTTTCTGTAACAGATACTCTTGATTGTATATACTCTAAATATTCCTTTGCAAAAAAAAGAAATCTCATTCCTTGAAAAAAGACAACATTGGTTAATGAAGTGATTGCAAGTGAAAGTTAATGTCACTTTCCCTTTCTTGAGTTCCTCCTTCATTAAAGCAACAGAAAGAATGGATGTGTTTTAATTTTAGACATATGGTACCTAAATTGACTTTTCTATGATGTGTTCTTGAAAAGACCAACTTTGCTAGTAGTGAACACTGCTTAAATTTTCAAGGATCACACACTATGACCTCAAAGATATTTTCTAGAACTTTTGCAAAGACTCAAGACAATTTCATCAGAATTCAGTTTGAAGACTCTACTCTGACTCAGGATAGTCATCACACTGCAGAGAAAATATAGAAATTATAAAAAAAGATATACAGGACTCCAAAAATAATAAAATTGTCCTCTCTGTGTGGGTCCTTAGAATGCCTAGGGAAATAACTCCCTCAAAAGAGTACTTTAATTTTTGTCTAAAAAAGTCCATATAGACATCAAAATTTATAGTTCTAACCTGTTATTTTGCTTCCCCACCCTAAGTTAAAACCCTTGTAGTTTGTTGAGAGATAATCCTCATTTTAAGATATCAAGCCTGAAGATCCTGCCTTTAAGGATTTGAATTCCTTCTGGAAGGAAATACTCATGATCAACCATCTGAAAAAAAGAAATTGGTTGAATAGACTTGAATTGAATGTGGTACATGGAGAATGAGAAGAATTAGGCAATAAACAATATGTGATATAATAGGCAGACTGGGGATGCTTGCATTCTGCTAGCACAGGTAAGGGGATAAATGAGAAAAATTTCAAGATTCACCTCCCAGACATCAACAATAAAAGCAGAGATGCCCTATAGATAAATTCCAAGAGTTCAAGTGAATAACAAAATCCCAGTTCTCCTTTTCATTTATTTTTGCAGCATCTGTCCTTTTGAATTATCTTTTCTGCCTGTGGTATTCTAGTTCAATCAGTAAATAAGTGTAACAATTGCTTTAAAAAGAGCTGCTGGTTTTTAGGAGGCAAAAGCAACATCCTAGTTCTGTAGCAGCCTTCAAGTACTTGGAAAGCAGAAGGTGATGGGAATAATGGTTGGGTCTGGTTAGAATCTTCACAATGTACTTGAATCAAACTACATATTGAATTTTTTCTAAGCAATTAAAAAAATTGGAAAACAAATCATAAAAATGTTTGGAAAATAAGGGAGGGGAGGTTGGTGTACAGTATGTATTGGAAAGATAATGCATCAGAATACATGAAGTCAAGTTCAAAATCTTCTAGTAATTAACGATTGGACAACTAGACAAGTAATTTCACTTCTCTAAACCTCAATTTCACCTTGTATTCCTTAATATGAGAGTAGTAATATTAGTTTAGAGCCATTGGCTCAAATAGTAATTCCACTATACTCTGCATGAGTTTAGCCAAATCAGTTGTTCCCTTAAGAACTAAGTGTCCTCATTTTACAAGTCATAAAATTATACTCTCTATGTTCCTTCCAATTCTAACATTCTAGAGGTATAGAGCTTAATATAATGGTTATTTCTAACTCCAAATATATTTATTCAATACACAATTTGATAAAAAATTATTATAGGTATGAAAGAAGTCTAATTTCTTCCCCATTAACTCTTAGATTTTTTTTTAATTTAGTGATTACCTAAATTATACATATACATACATATATGTATATGTATCTGTGTGTACATGTGTCTGTGTGTATATGTATATGTATATATGTGTGTGTATATATATATATATATATATGTCTCTTCTCATTAGGGGATTGCTGCAATACTATGAATTCATTTATATAAAAAATCAGAGAGTGTCCTGGGGTTCTTTCAGAAACCAAGGGAATTTTCTAAGATCACACCCCCAGGACACATAGTAGATTGAACTTGAACCTACTCTGAAAACCATTCTTTATATCTAGACTAAGCCACTTCATTCAATTATAATTTTCATGAGATGAAGGACAAAGTTTTAACTAAATTCTGCAGAACCTCCAAATGACTCGCAGTATTACACACAGGTGGAGAGGAATGGGACTATGGACTGGAACAGGGATTGTACTGGTATCAGGATATCAATGATGAGAAACCTTATTCTACCAATGAAGTTTGGCAATTTCCCTTTTACTTATGGTGGTAGAGAGCAGCTGCTGAGAGATGAAGAAACTGGCCCAGGGTCACATCAGAGGCAGGATCAAAAAATAGCACTATTTATCTTTACAACCATTTATTCCACTATATCTTGCTGCCTCGAAGTATAGCAGATGTTAAGTAAATGTTGAATCAGTTTGTCATTAAAATATCATAAATAGTTTGTTGTTGTTCTTCCATTTTTCAGTTGGGTTCAAATGTTTGTGACCATATTTGGGGTTTTCTTAACATAGTTATTGGATTGGTTTGAAATTGTATTCTCCAACTTATCTACACATGAGGAAATTGAGGCAAACATGGTGAAGTAGCTTTACTACAGTAACACACCAAGTAAGTGTAAGTGTCTGAAGACAGATTTGAATTCAGGAAAATGTGTCTTCCTGAGTCCAGGCCTGGTGCTCTATCCACTGTGCCACTTGGCTGCTTCCATCATAAAAAATAGAGCTATATAAAAGTAGAAAGAAACACTCTGATACATTCTACCCCCTTGGAGGTTTTCAACCAGAAATGCTGGATGACATCCCCAGTCATGTTATAGGATTGGATAGATATTGAGGTTCTTTCCAACTTCCCAATTTTCTCATTTTGTGATGCTTTGGTTATTTATTTGTCTATGAGCCACTTTTTGACTCAGTTCTACTCAGTGGATATTAAGCACCTGCCACATGTAAGAAACTGCTGGGCTTTGGCGAGACATATATAAAAGATGTCAGTCCCTATGCAAATGAGAGTGAAAGTTTATTCATATATGCTAAGACGTAGAAATAAGATGTATAATACCATATATGAAAATAAAATACCATTACTAAAATACAGATTAGAAAATGAATAGGTGATATAAAAATGGGCTAGTAAAGCCCAAGGAATTAAGCATAACTTTGGAACTAATGATTAGTAGAGAACTGAGCCCCCAAGATTGTTAGGGGGATGATAGATAATATCAAGGTCTGTGGAACACCTGAGTTGTTCAAACTCAACCTTCAGATGAACTGCTGAGATAACAACCAAATGTCATGGTTTGAAGGTCTTGGGAAAGGAAGAAATACCACATGCTAGAAGAAAGCCAAATGCCATCCCAAATTTCTATAAGGAAATAACATAGTCTTTAAACTGTAGGCAATAAATTTGATATTGTTTTTTCAAAGAATTCAGGAATTATTGAAGACATGGTTATTGAAAATCTGGGGAAATGATAATTAATTGACTGTAAAGAATCACAGTCCTTTTACCAAGGTCAGTTCATGATAAACTAATGTCATTTTTCTTTTGGACACAGTTCCTAGACTGCCAGGACAGGTGAATACTATAAAAAAGGTTAACATGGTTTTTAACACAATTCTCTCATGCTATTCTTTTAGACAAGGAGAGAGATATTGACTAGCATTTCTATGAGTTTGAACTCTTTGAGTGATTAGACTCACATGACTCAATGACAGTTTGAATGGAGGTCTCTTGTGGAGTACTACAAGGCATCCATGCTCGACCCTGAGTGGTTTATCACTTTGTTGGTCTGTTTCTTATTGAGTTGAATAAAAATAGAGATGAAGTATTCATCAAATTATTTGAGGGTGCAAAGTATGCAGGATATCCATGAAAAATGGATGTATTGCTGTATAGTCATCCACCTGTGTATTCAATCATTATGTATAAGAAAAAAATTACGATTCTCGCAAACTTCTTTCCTGTGCCACAATTCAACATCCTTCTAAATCTTCAAACAAAATGCCCTCTCCCTGGTTACCACAAACAAATTTTTGTTTCCCCTTTTAAAACATAAGATCAATTATTTGGCCTCCCTTATAGTTAAGAGTTTGTAGAATTTGTTTTAGTGTGTGTTTATATGTTTGCATTGTATAAGTGTCTAATAAGTGATAGTTCATTAAGGGGGTTCTTGATTAGGTTTAAGTTTGATTAAATATTCTCTTTGGATCCTCCCAACTGTAATATTCTCTGATTCTACCCAGAGTTATTGGAGTATGTTTCATGAGAGGGATATCTAATTTGTGTCTTGTAAGAAGGTTAATTTTAATAGATTGAGTTGATTGTGAATCAAGACAGCAGTACAATGCCATTTTATACATTGAGGATGAAATTCACAAAGATAGACTATAAACTATGTGATCAAAGTGATTTTCCAGTTCTTTATATTTATGTCTACAAGTTCTAGTCCAGTAGTTGCTCAATCAATGATTCTTTAATGATTAATTGATAGCATAGGATAGGTAGAAATTGATGAGTTCAGAGAACAAAGTGTATAAAGGTGAATGGAGTGAAATAACAATTAAAAAGTATGTTTTCACCAGGTCTCACATGAGAGTTTGAATTTTTTTGGGGAAAATGTTATTATTTGTTTCTTTAATTTAATAAGCAATGTGGAGCAAAGAATATTTCTGAGCAGTAGAGTTACATGGCAGTAGTGTGGTGAGAATGGATACAGAGAGAAGAAATAAAGAAACATCAAGGTAGAATTGACAGGAACTGGCAGTTTGGTGTGGTGAATGGGGGAGAGCAATCTCGGGCTTTACTTCTTAAAGAATGGCATTATTATCAATTAAAATGATCAGGGAAGAATATATGCTCCTTTGTGAATATGTAAAAATTAATGTGATACCAACACAGTCAGCTGAAGGTGTCCAGCAGAAATTTGTCAAAATTTGATAACATAAGGAGAGAAAGCACAGGATTGGAGAGAGGGTCTTCCAAGAAGTAATTATGGAAGCAGTATGATTGAGAGAGTTGGCCATGGAAGAACAAATAGAGAGGTAAGAAATGGGAGCTGAGATTGGAGATGGGCCATGAGAACAAACAACGAAGACAATGGAAGCAAGTGAAAAAGGAACAGCCAGAGAATAAGGACAAACAGCAGACAGTATGGCTAAGGAAGATAAATCAGAAAACAATACTAAGAAAGGGTTTACTGACAAGGAAAATTCCTACAAGGAGACTGAGGAGGATATGGAATGAAAAAGGTTGTTGTATTTGGCAACAAGTATCTCACTAGTTACCTAGAGAAATGAGTATCAAGGAATCAATGGATTTAATAGCCCCCAAATTCTTTGTTACACAAATATATTGAGAAAAAATATTAGATAATCCAGGAGGGCAAACTGGATATGTCTGCTGTCTCAATATCTGGCATATGGTTGGACCTTATTTGATATAGCCCTATGTTTGTATGTACAGAAGGGACACGAATGGTATTGGGGGGTGGATAATATTGAGTTCTGAGTCAGGCTACTCTTATTTAAAAAATCATTATGTGTGAAGATATACCACCTTCTGTTAGTGGGACAGTACTTCAAGCATTGTGGCAGAGATCAAAACCTTAGCCATGATATCTACTCCCAGGAAAGGTAAAACAGAGTTGGAAATAAAATGTAAATATATATATATATATAAAATGTAAAAATTTAAATATATATTTATAAATATATAGAAAAATGTAAATATATAAAAGTTAAATAACAAGATCTTCTTCCCTCCCCATATGTGTGTAGAAACACACATACATATATATGTGTGTGTAATCCTCATATAACTTATATACAACATATACATTTTATATGACATTTATCTAAGAGGAGTTTCCCAGTGAAAAAACTTCCCTTGTCAATACAGATGAGCAACTTATCTTTTATGTGTAGTTTGAGACAGCTGCCTAGAACACTGAGAGGTCCAATGTTATGTCCATGGTCACCCAGCTGGTATACGTCAGCAGCAGAGCTTATTTATTACACAGTTCTTCCTAACTCCAAATCTGGGCTTCTCTCATGTTGCATCTCTCTGCCTGCTCCTTCTCACTCAATCATTAATCTAGCTAGCTAGTACGTGCACACACACACACACACACACACATGCATGTATGATATAATAGAAATCACAAATTAGTTTGTAGTTACCTTAGTCACTCCTAGAGTCAATTAGACAGAGATCAAAAGTAATTCTACAGTTCTAGAAGATGTTTGATGCTTATATTGTGACTTTATCCTGACTTTCTCAAAATAACTTCCACCTTTCTCATTCCAGTTGGACAGTGTCACCTCACTAATCCAAGCCGCCAAGAACTTGATGAATGCTGTGGTGCACACTGTGAAAATGTCCTATATTGCCTCTACGAAGATCATCAGAATCCAAAGTTCTACAGGCCCCCGACATCCCGTCGTCATGTGGAGAATGAAAGCTCCTGCAAAAAAGCCCCTGATTAAGCGGGAGAAGCCAGAGGAAGTCTTTGCTGCAGTGAGAAGAGGGTCCACTAAGAAGCAAATCCACCCTGTCCAAGTCATGAGTGAATTCAGAGGGCGACAAGTCTACTAGAATGGCTCCTCAACTCCAGCTAATTTCTTCTAGGATGCCTGCTCAATTGCCTTTGTTTTCTGCTAGATCAGTTCCTTAAGTACACTAATATTTGAACAAGTAGCATAGGACATGTAGGGATAGGTTTACAACTCTAAGAAACATGGCTTCCCAAACTACCTTGTATTTGGCAAAAGTCTCTCAAAATTGTTGGCTCAGTTCCCCTTTCACACTCCCGAGGACAATCTTCTATTTCTCCCCATCCCTACCAACACCATAAAAGATGGAGGTTCATTCTAATGCTACCTGTTTTCATGCATATCAGTAATCACCTACTTATTTAGCTTGTTGAGATGCCTTAATAAAAATTGCAATCTTGGTATTCAATGGAAAGAGTCAATCTAAAGTACATATTGAGTGTCTACTATATGTCCCAAGCATATCTACCAGGGATATACATCAAACAAATAATTCTACCAGGAGGCCTTTTGATATTATTTCCTGTTGCCAATCAAAGTGTCTGACATGCAGTAGACAGAATAACATGCCTATCAATGGACTGATAGATCAATATAAATATATGTAACTCTTTAATCTCTTTAACTTCCCACCTATCATAAATTCCCAGTCTTGACTTTACAGAGGTGTATAATCATTGAGAACTAACTCTCTGATGGACCAGCTTTTAACAGACTATGTCACCCATAGAAATCTAACCAAGCTTCAGTGGCCAAACAGCTTGCTGGTTTCAGAAGTTCAGCTCATGGTAGTTGAAGTATTTCACAGTTACGATGAAGTGTTTTTAACCTTGCACCTTCTCTGGTAAGTATGATGGGGTCAATTAGTCAAAGCACAGGTCCCTTCTTCTACAGCCTAATCTTCCGAAGTTCTGGCTTTTACAGGTCCATAAAAGCATTTGCTCAATAAATGGATCATCACCCATTTAGGGAATCTAGAGAGTGAAGCGGATCAAAAAGGGAGTTAAAATAGCACAAACAAAAAAGTTCTCTTTACAAATCTGACATCCCGTTATCAATCTGTAGCTGTTGTAAGAAGAGAGAATATTGACTTGAAAACCTCTGGACATAGGGAATAAATAAAGCTAAGGTTGTGTATTACTCTATCAAATACCAAAGGCAAGTTTATAGTAATGACAGTAGACTGATTTTTGATAACATTTTAATACAAATCTTTGCAAACTTTTCTAACACCAATCTCAATTGGTGGACCCCATCCAGTAGATGTTTTCATATAAAAACACAAATTTGAATACCCCACTCCCAAAGGCTGCCTTCTGACAATATTCACTTATAGCACCTGACTTTCAAAAAGCCCTTTTCAGAGTTAAGCTCCAGTATTCTCTCTGCTCCATCCTAAGTGGCCCTTCAAAGCTATGTGGTTGCACTGAAAAGAATAAAGAAGCCATTGAAGACATGGATTCATATTCCACCTCTGACAGTTACTGGCAGCCATAAATTATAACATAGCCTCAATTCCCTCATCTGCAAAATGGGGACAATAACAGCTATAATCTTTTCAACCCATATTTGTCTTAACATCAAATGAGAGCACAGGTAAAGTTTTTTGTTAACATTAAAGGGATCAAGGTTTATGGAGTGCTAGGAAAGGCTACTGAACTCAGGTGATACCCAAGTTGGAACCCCTTCTCTTATATTCTCTAGTTGTGTAACCATAAAAACAACAAATCTCTTTTAGCCTTAATGCCTTTATCTATAAAATGGGACTAATAAATAATGATTTTAATAGCGAGTATTCTGGGTTGTGAGGATCTCTTGATAAAATGCATGTAAAATGTTTTGCAAACATTAAAGGACTAAATAAATCTCAGTTATCATTTATATTACTGTTACTGCTCCCTTTATTATGTCTTTGACCATTCCCTGTCATTTTCAATCAGAAAAGTTTCAAACCAAGTTCCTGCTTTTTACATCTCTCTCTTAGTTTCTCACTTATTTTTCTTAACTGATCTCTACTTCATATTAATGTAAAAGGGCAATGGAAGTAAAATGAAGAAATATAGCATACCTTTCCATTTGTTTCCTGACTTTCAAAGATCATTTTATTCCAATTTGTTTTATGTAGAAAACAAAACTAACAAAGAAGAAACAGTTTAAAACTTCCAGTTGTTAAGTGGAAAGAATTCTCTCCATTGTCAAAGGACATTAGTTCAAAATCCTGGCTTTGCCATTTGGCAAAATACTCTCAAATTGCTGGTTCAATTACCCTTCCCCACTCCCCTGTGTGATCTGGGACAAAGTTAATCCCTCTAAATGTCATGTTCTTGTCCATAAAATGAAGGGGTTGAACTAGATAACCTCTAAGGATTTTCCAGCTCAACGTCTGTGGTCTAGTGTGTCTATAGAGGAAGGGTATTGGAGATAATAGAAATATCTTTATGTCAGGAAGTCTAGGGCTCAAGACTCAACTCTGTCACATGGTAACTAAGTCATCTTGGCAAGTCCCTTAACTACACCATACTCTAAAGAACTCGTTAAGACTATGAATTAGGGAGAAAATTCCATTCTAAATAGGTAGGGGGAGTTTACTCTTCTAGACATTTGTTCTATCAATAATAACAGGTACAACTTTTTCTGGTATTTGTCCCAAGTATGACAAACCAGAACAAATTGTATTTGTGAGGAAAGGTGTATGGACAACAAGCAAAATGTGTTCATTATAATAGTAAAAATGAGTTAATGATAATGATAATTTTAATAAGGAATGTCTCATTATGAAAAAAATATAACTTCATTTGACAGAAGCATGTTTATTTGGTTTCCATGCTCAAATCTCCCCAAAAGGCAATAATCATAAATACCTAGAACCCTCATGTCTCAGGAATTAAATTCTGGCCATAGTACTATTTCGTAAATATCTAAACTAGAACCATAATCCATAAGTAAATGAGAACACCAATAATTCAGATATGGTTAGCATTTCTTTGGTTAAATTACATAGATAAATGTTGCCATCACTTCCCATTCAGTGTGTTAAAAGTCCAAGGCTCTTTGAAACAACATAGAACCACAGAATCTTGGAGTGAGAAGAGATCTCAAATGTTATCTAGGCTAACAGACCAACATTTAATTGATTAAAAATCCACTCTGCAATTAAGCTTACAGATTACCGTTCACTTTGTTACAAAGTGTGTTTATGAGAGAGTAAATTAGAATCATTCCATCTTCTTTCAAAAGAATATATATGATGTTCTTGATTTGCAAACTAGAAATAGGTTCTGATTTCTCAGCTAAATTATTATGATTAGAATATCCTTAGAATAGATTAGCAGTATTCTGATGCCTATATGAATTTATTGCTTGTCCTTGAGAAAATTATCTATTCTCCTGGGGTCAGTTTTTTTTTTCATTTATAGGAGAGGATTGGATTATATGGATCCTTACATCCTTATATCTCTAAATCTGGAATGTATTTTTGTTAAAGTGCCACCAAAATAAACAACCAGATCATGATAGAATGTCAAGGTACAACAGAAATATTATTACATTTCAGTTTAATGAAGAAAAAATAATCACAGCTAAGTAATGGATACTCAAATCTAAAGAGAGAAATTTGATTATTTAGAAAATCTAATTTCTTAGTGACCTCATGCTTATTTCAGATATGAATTTGTGAACACATTGCCATGAAGACATGGAAAACCTGCAATTATTTGATTACTAAATCAACTCAGATTTAAAAAAAAAGTAATTTCTTACCAGATAGTTTGGGGGGGGGGGTGTGGTGAGGGAGAAAGAGAACTGGGTTCTCAAAGATTTCTTTTTAAATATTCTAAGAAACAAACTGACATCTGATTCATAGAAGAGTCTGTAAATGATACCAATGATGTTATCTTGATGGATCATGAACTGAAAGGTTGCGTAGTAAAGTGGGAAGAGCTTGGACTCAGATGTCAAAAAACCTGTGTTTAAATTTCTGCTCTCATACATCACAAGTAGGATTTATTTGGCAAGTCATTTAAGTAATTTTCTGTACTTGAAGTTTCTCTTTAAAATGATGTGTTTAGACTACATGATTTATAAGATCCCTTTTATCTTGCAACCTTATGATTTGCTTTTCTCATTCACAAAACACCTTTCCTCAGTCACACACTGTCCAAGGTGCTGACAAACATCTGCCTCTGAATCTTTCTAATAAGTATCATATTATCTCTATTATTGTACTTAATGGCCCTTAGGTTTCATATTTGGTACAACTGAAAAAAAATTAACTAGGTCTTTTTAATGTCTTTCCAAGTATTCCTTTTTTCCTTCCTTTTCCTTCTCAGTGACATAAATGACTATGGCTGCCCCATTTCCCATTCTATCGCTCATGTCCTTTTACTATCTTTATCATTGATTCCTAATTCTTTTCCCCAAGTTGGGCTTCCTTCCCACATGCGTACCCTTCAGGGAAATGGGAAATGTGCATTAAGTCAGTGCCAGCTCCAGTTGGGTTAGAAAAGACCTAAGAAGAAGGTTATTCTAACTGACAACATCCAATTTTCTACAGTCAGGAGAGCTTTCCAAATCCTGTTGTTATGAGACAGATAGAAAAGCAACTCCACAACTCTTTGGATGTGCCTGGAAATACTCAATTCTATCTTGAACAAGGCTTCCTCAGTTTTGAAAATTATCTTCCTTGGCATTACATGCTTCTCCCACCCTCAGCTACTTCTTTCTTGCTGTTTGGATTTGAATATCTGTAGCATTTTTAAAACTTTAAAGTTGCTTTCAGTGGTTACCTCAATGGATCCAGCACAACTTATAAGCATGATTAAGTCCCACGGTTCCCCAGTACTTGTGAAAACAGCCTTCCAAATTGTCTCATGTTCAATCATCTAGGCTTGTAGGATATGCTCATCCACTGACAGTCCATCTAGAAAGGGCATCTTTCTATTCTAGACCAAAATGACACTCTGTGGGCAAAGCTACCCAAGAATTCACTAACTTCTTGTCAGTGATATTTTAGATGGAACTCCTAACCAGGTATGTATTGACTAGATTACCATGAAAGTACCTTCGTGATGTAATCTGGGATTGTGCAACAAATCTAGAATCTAGAATTTTCTGCTTTGTAATGTAATGATAATAATATTAATAATAATTAGCAAAAATCCAAGTATAGTGCAGTGTGTACATTGGAACTGCCATGGAAAAATTGCCAGATTTAGAGTTTGTAGACCTGGATTTTGAGGCATAGCTATTTCAGGCTGAGTGGGACCAATCCAATTTAGCATGTATTTATTAAACATTATTAAATATTCGCTATTTTTTTATGTTAAACTCTGTAGTGCAACCTGTAGAAAGGAAGACAAAATTAAAATTCATCAGATCCAACTTCCTCACTTTACAAATGAGAAAAATTGTGTACCAGAATTGTGTGCCACAGAGTTTATGACCTACCCAAACTCACGTAGTCAATAAATTGGAATTTAAATACAGTTTCCTTTGATTCAAAAACCTCTGCTTTTCACCTGTACCAATTTCACATCCTGGATCTTCCACTTACCACTTGTGTGACATTGTGAACATCACATAATTTCTGTGGACCTTAGTTCCCTTGTTTAAATAAAGAAGAGTTTGGATTATATGATCCTAAAGTCTCTCAATTCTAATTTGTTTTTCTATTACAATATTACTTATATACATCTAAGCAAGGACTATGGACCACACAGCCATATATTGCTGTCCATAGTTAAGAAGTCCTTAGAGATGTATATGGATATAAACACAGTCTCTCAATCCAAACTTTGATCACTCTGTACTGCAAATACATCTTCCTACACAACTTCTTTTCCAGTGAGATTCAAATGTTAGCCTAAGCAATCATGTTGCAGAATACATTGTTTTCCTCAGTTGTTTTCACAAACGCTATCTTATACAGTTCCTTAAAATCAAATCATTTTGGATTCACATCACAATGCTTTTTTTTTTTTTTGCCATCTCCAACAAGTCCCTGAAAATGATAGCAAACATATGTTGTAACCAATTTAGTGCCTAATAGTTGGGGGTATGAATGGCAATTTGGTTGGGTAAGTTGTGTAATTAAATATGAATTAAAAGCTGCAATGAAATATTTTCCAATTCCAAGTTTCATGTGTTTCCCCTTTTACCTCATAACTCTGTAAATGACTACTGTATTTTAGATACCTTTTTTGAGCCACATGTTTCTGAAACTCAAACTTACTTCTATTTCTAGAGGGGTAGAAATCATTGCGGTCACAGAAATGTAATAGATCTTCACTTAAGCAAAATTCAAAGAAATAAAATTATCTGTTGGACAACTATCCCATATAACATGATGCCATCTCAAGAGCAGAGAAGACAATTAGCTGAAATAAAGTGACAATAATCATTCACCCCGAACCTCCCAGTCCTTGGTCCCTGCAGTAGAAAGGAAACTGAATTAAGAGATCATTAAAGTTATGCAGCAATTCAGCCTTCCAGTGATGTACCTTCAGAAGGAGTTCTTGTGAATCTCTCGTTCAGATTTATCATTCAAGTTGATTTTATCAATCATTGAGTAGGAATGATTTATCCAAAAGTGGCAATATAAATTTTTTAGACCTTCATGACATTTGATCTGCCTTTTGAGATTATTCTTGTTTGAGATTCAACATTTTAATGCAATTAACTGCTTTCCCAAATACCTTTTTGTTGATAACTTTTTTAAAAGTACAGTGTTTCAGAATTTCAGTCTATTTAGCTAAGTTATATTCAGCATATAATTCAATACTTGTTTTGATGTTGCATGGGGATATGGAAAATACATTTTCCCCATATCCATCTTTTATCATTGTTTAAAAACTGATTTACCATTTCCTTCATCCATAAGCTTTGGTACAGAACCTGGCATTCCAGAGTCATATAAATATACATTTAATAGCAAGTATCCAAATCTCAGGAAAATAGTGGAGATTAGATGTATTCAAATCCAACAATCATTGGTTAAATTGTATAATGGTGTACATAGTAATAATATTATATATAATGGTGTATAATAATAATGTATAATAGAGAAGAGAAGCTAGATGCTCCAACACATAGAAGGACAGACTTGGAGTCAAGAAGATTTGAGTTCAAATCCAGCCTCAAATACTTACTAGCTGTGTGACCCTGGACAAGTCATTTAACCTCTATTTACCTCAATTTCTCATATGTAAAATGGGGAATATTGTTTCATTTACCTCCTAATGTTGTTGTGAATATCAAATGAGATAGTAACTGTGAACTGCTTAGCACATAATAGGCACTATAAAAATATTGGCTATTATATATCAATGAAACAGACTAGACAATGGGAATTCAGAAAGAATATAGAAATGAATAATCTAGTGTTTGATAAAGTTGACACCATAAATTACCTAAGAGGAAAATACTTTCTTATTTGATTAAAAAAAATTCTTAGAAAACTGGAAAGTAGTCTGGCAGAAACTGGGCTTAGACAAACCCATTATTCCATATTCCAAAACACAGCTTAAATGTATACATGACCTTAACATTAAAGAGTATATTTTACAAAAAATAGATGAGAAACATACAACCATGGGTAGAAAATTAATCCTTAATCAAACAAGAGGTAGAGACAACTACCAAAAATAAAATAAATAACTTTAATTTCTGTACTTTCTTTAATTTCATTTAAATTCTTTAAGAAATGATGTGTGATGAATATAGAGATCCTTAGAAGGATCTATATGTATTGATGCAGAGTGATATAAGCGGAGCCAAGAAATCATATGAACAGTAAATATAGCAATGCAAATGGAAAGAATAAGATAATAAAAATAAAAATAAACAAATGCAGCAAAATTATAAAGAGATGTGATGAGACAACCCCCATCCACCTTTTCATGGAGGTAGAAGGCCCACAGGCATCATACACTGCATATATTTTCAGACTTTTTCTATGTATCAAAGAGTCAAGCTGATTTTTTCCCTACTTTTCATATGGGATTGCTGCAAGCAAAGTGTGGAGCAAAGAGGAATATTTGAGATAGCTACAGTGATATAAAAAACAGAACATATCAATAAATATTTCTTTTTTAAATATGTAGTTGTCAGTGAGTATATGGATGTACCAGGGAAGATAAGTTTAGAAAAGATTGATCCTTTTCCTCTATTGCTCTTAGAATTTCATGGGGAGATATGATGCATACAGAAATCACTTAAAACTAGCATGATACCTAAGCCAAACAGAAGTTATTCTAGTTCTTGAAAGACTCAGGGAAAGACTATGGCCCCCAGGATACATTTTTTGACAGATATAGTGCGGTATAGTAGAATGTGCCCCTAGGTTTGAAACTCTGCTGTGCTTCTAACTACATTTGTGACCTTAGGAAAGTCACTTGACTTCAATCTCATTTTCCTCACATCTAAAATAAAAATATTAGACTAGATGATCTGAAAGGTAAAAATACAGTTATTAGACTTGCTAGAGATAGAGTATTTTTAAACTCTTATACGTGCCAACCACTAAGTACTGGTAATACATATAATCAAGCAAGACTCTCCCTACCCTTAAAGGAGTATGGTTAGAGCAGCAAGTTGTGCCAAGAAGTGGCATGATACCTGATACCATGTCAGGGGTGGGATCATAGGTTCCAGTGTCAAGAGAGCAAATGTAGAGAAGACTTCATCTTGGGGTGGGAGCAAATTACCTTCTGACTCTGACACAGTGCTCCTGTACTGTATACCTAAAACACTGAAGAATGCAAAATAATATGTAGTGTGGATAATGAAATGGTGCAAAAAGAATTCCATGTGATGACAAGGTGAAAAGGTATGAGGCCATTACCAACTGATGGCATTGGGGAAATGGCCATGGAAGAGATTTTAGATCTTTCTCTCTTCTCCCACAATTATTTCTCCATGCTCTTGTTTGAGAGTTACCCCAGATCACAGGTGTAAGCATACTACAGTTAACATTAAAACTAACAAAAACAGCACCTGCCTTCAGCTATGGAATGATATAGACACTCATGATTCTTTCATTAATTCATCATTCATGATGGCAGATTACTACCCTCAAGTGATCCAGGGATGTGCCTCAGACATTAAGGGAAAGATGGGAAGATCTCACACTTCCAGACCTTTTGAAACTTTTGAGGGAGAGCTTTCTCCTACCAAAACTTGTGAGAGGAGGAAAGACTAGGGAAGTAGCCTTCAGCCTAAGTCAGAAGTCAGACTATCTCCCTTTTCCCAAGAAAATTTTTTATAGTAGGGATTGTGTCCTATTGGTTCCAACTTTCTAATGAATATTCACTCAACTACTCTGTTTACAGACTTTACCCTTTGGGTATGCACAAGCAATTCCCCTACTCCTTGGCCTATCAGAATATAATCCTGATGCAAAATTGTATGTAAAATCTAGGTCAAAATACTTTATACTTATCCTAAGGCCTATAATTGCACTTGATTTTTTATTTTGTTAATTACTTAAGTGGAGCTGGTTTTTACTAAATCGATCACCGTGGTATTACACAAGCAATATTGAAAAGCTAAAACAATTCAGATTTGATAGTCTTTTTTCCTCCCAATTTCTCCTTGCTAGAGGGATGTAAGCCTACTTTTCAGTAATGAATTGAGCTCAACCGTTTCATCTATTAGTCACTGATTTATCCTAAGCAGAGGGCAAGGAGGCTTTTGTCTTTTGCCCAAGTTTCTTCCTAGGAAAAGTGTCTGACTATGAAAGTGTTGGAACTTAATAAATGCTAATATTATTTTTAGATGAACTAATTAGTCTCTACTCGTACAGATAAAATCATGGATTTTGTACATAAATGTCCCTTTAAATAATATAAAAATGAATGAAAAAATCATTATTCAATGCTTATTGTGTACCATGATTTTTGCCAAGAACTGAGGATATGAAAAAAAAAAGTGAACATAGTTCTTGTCCTCAAGGAGATAGAAGGAGAAACAATACATAGAAGTAGGGGTGACCAGAAATGAATACTTTTTCTTTGGAAACGTGCAGGGATAGTATCATAATAAAGTATATTTTGTAACTAAAAGGGACTTTAGAAGTCATTGAGTCCAAATTCCTCTTTTATAGATAGGGAACTAATATACATAGGAAGGGAAATGACTTCTCTAAGGTCATATAGTTATTAAGAAGATGAATAAAGATTCAACTCAGAACTTCTGACTTAAAATCTATCCTACTTTTCATTTCGCTTTGTTGCCTTTCATTGAATATCCCAAGGTTCCTATAAGGATTAAGTAAAATTAACAGTTGGGAAGAAGAATGCAGAAAATCTGATTTTCTGTAAATCTATAGTTATAAATAAATGTGTATATAATATACGCTTATATACTGAATATAATATACATATATACATGTAATATGTATATATATGTGTATATACATATTCTATTTCTATAGCATTTATTCATCAATAATGCAAGTTTAAATTGTGTTGTGCATACACACACATTGTGTTGCAGTTCGGTTGTTTTTCAGTCATATTTGACTCTGAAATTTTTTTTACATGTATATTTGTACATAAGGCAATTAGATGGTACAATAGACAGAGTATGGACTTGGAATCAAGAAGACTTACCTTTATGAGTTCAAATTCAGCCTCAAACACTTACTAGTTGTGTGAATCTAAGCAAGCCACTTAAACCCTCTTTGCCTTGGCTCCTCAGCTGTAAAATGAGCTGGAGATAATCAAACCACTTCAGGACATTTGCCAAGAAAATTCCAAACGTAATCATGAAGTCAAACATGACTGAAAAAAAATTTAAAATATGTACATATTTTATATATATATATATATGCATGTATGTACTCTTGTGTGTACGTCTGTAGGTATACGAACACATATATGTATATACAAATGCATAGACATATACATAAACAACATACTTTAAATTTAGATTACCTTGTTAAATTTTTTTCACTACTTTCTTAAGCCTGGAGATAATCAACAAAATAAATTCTTGATTTGTGACATTTGCTACTTTCTAAGATAGGAACCTTGACCTTAAAATTTAACAGTTAGCTCTTGAGAACTGATATGAACTGGTTCCAGCATGCTTCTGCTTGGGGTCATCATGGATCTGACTGTCATCATGGCATAAAGTATTCATTTGGTTATGGTTACTTTAGGTTGAATCAGTTAATACAATTCTTTCAAAATTTCTCTAACTTGTCCATATATGCCATTTCTTACACTGAAATAACATACCATTACCTTTGTATACCATATGTGTTCAACCAATCACCAATTAAAGAGCAACCACATTATTTCTACTTTTTTTCTACAACAAAAAAACAAAACCATCATTAAAAATTGCATGTCATTTCATTTTGTGGGAATAAAACATGTACTAACAAACTTTTAGGGAGAAAGCTGAATGTTCTATTTTCTAAACAGAATTTGTTAGAAATGGTTGTACAACTTTAACAATTTCAAAATCATCAACAGTCACTACATGCACACACACGTTCACACACACCCAAAAACACATGCACTATTTATGGGTGTAATACTATCTACTAGATATTGATATAGAGTGTGTATACATTCATATATATATAAGTATATGTATGCATATATACACACATGTATATGTATGTAGATATACATTTATATACACATATACTAATTTCATAGTATTTCTACATTGATAATAAAAATTAAATTTAAATATATATGTTTTATGTAATAATTTCTCCTTCCAACTCTAATCCAAGAAGAATTTTAGGTCTCAGGAATGCATGTGAATGAATTCATGAGGCAACACTTTGCTTTTAACAGGGAAATAATTCATTGGTTCCAAACTAAACTTGAACCGTTGAAAAGAGTGAAGCATTGTCCTTCTAGATATGGATATGATATACATCCTGTATGTCCTCCCTGGATATGATATACATCTGAGAACGGAGGAGGTATGATGATGCCTCCATTATTATAGGAGTTGAAGTACTTTGGAGGCAAATGTTATTCTAGGAAGGACAGAGATTATGTCATGTCAACCTTTCTTCTCTGAAGGGAAAGAAAGACTCTAGGCAAAAGTCACCACATGGAAGATCTGGAAGTATTCATAATTTCCCTTCCCTTAGCTTGCTATGCTAGAAACTTTGAGGAATTTCTCCTTGGTTGAGATCCAAAACTTTCTTTCTCTCAGTTGAGTTTAGTTATCGTGCTCCCAATGGAAAGTTCATTCAGTCTGTTATACAGTTTCATATGTCTTCTTTCTGTGATTTCTGTTTGCTATCTGGAAAAAAAAAAAAAACTTTATTTTTTTTGCTATGTGTGCTCATTGTCGAACTGGAGCCTGGTATGAAGGGATTCAAACCTTGAATGTCTAGCTTGGTACACTAATCTTAAGGGATGACAACCAGAAGTGCAGCCTGAAACTAAGAAAAGACAAATAAAGCCCCCTACCTAATAATATGTAAGAAAGAAGTTAGGTCTATTTTAAGACCCTTTCTCTTAGGAGAGCAGAGTGACCAATCTCTGTCTCCAACCCTTGGCTTGTTTCAGTAATCAAGGTCTCCATTAAATAAGGGCAAGAGAAGGACAACCTACAAGTTGCATACTTGCATAGGAACACTTAGACAGGGGTGGGGAATCTGTAGTCTTAGGGCTACATGTGCTCTTGAAGCTGGGGTTTGGCATCCCTCACCTAGACACATGAACTTGCAAACACACATAATCCACCTGGGAAAAATAAAATAATATACCCCATACATCCCTTGCAGAGTCATAGCAAATATGTTTGTTTTGCCTGATTATAGTTATTTCTTACAAAGCAGGGCTTCCATGCTTTGGGTGGGAGCTAGTAGGGAGAGATTATGATTTAAAAAAGCAAACAATTTTAATGAATTGCTTAAAATATTCGAGAGAGCAGAACAAAGTTGTGTAGTAGAAAAAAGAGTGCAGGGCTGCTTTGCTAAAAATTTAAATAGTAAAAATATTCTTTATATACTCTCAGTATACTCTAATACACACATAGAAATAAAATTTATATAACAGATACTCATACTTTCCTATGTTTTATTTTCTCTCCTTTGTATATTGAAATTATTTTTTTTTTATCCAAGGAAAACAAGATTTATTGTTTTGACAGTGTTTTATAACATCAAAGATGAGTGTGATTCTAAAATTCTGACATACTGGCCAGCCTTTTTAAGGAATCTCAGCATTGGATAGACTCTTAAGGAATCTGAGCATTTATATCACTGATGCAAGAGGGCCAGACTAAATCTTAGCATGAAATGTTACATTCTTAAGATATTTCTGGAATTCATGCCTGGAAAGAGTAAGATAGATTTCTAGGCTAGAAGAACTGAGTTTAAATATAAGCTCAGATAGGTACTAGCTGTGTAACCCTAGGAAAGTCATTTAAGCTCTGTTTTCTTCAGTTATCACCATCTGTACAATATATCTCTATGTACAGAACACGGACAAAAATAGAACCTACTTTCCAAGGTTGTTGTAAATATAAAATGAGATTATATTTGTAAAACCTTTTGCATGCCTTTAGATTTTATATAAATATTAGCTATTATGGTGAAAAACAAAAAGAACTGAAAAGAAAAGATAAGAAATGATAACCATTTCTGAATTTAGAGAAACTGGATATGAATGTTGCCTTGGACAGGCCATAACCTCTCAAGGCCTCAGTTTATACATCTGTAAACTTAAGGTGCTCAATTAGATGAAATCTGATGTCCCTTCCATATATAAATTTGTGATTGAATGAAAGTTTGTGGTCTTCATATGAACCTTTTACTTAAAAAAAAGGAATCTAGATGTTATCTCTGCCAACTCCCTTATTTTACAGAGGAAGAAAAAATGAAACAGAAACATTGGTAACTTAAGGAAGGTCACTCAAGTGGTAAATAAATAGCAGGAGACAATTCGAATTGTGTTTTTCTTATTCCAAATTCTCCAAATCCACTATATGATGCTGCTTCTCATGTTTTGCATCTCCAAATAAGAAGGTTGATCGTGATGTTAACTTCCAGAGTTATCCTTATAAAAGAGTTTATAAGGCCTGAAATGTTAAAAAAAAAGGTTTTTTCTCCAGATCTAACATTCTTAATTTCTAGAATACTGTATAGTAAATTCACTTCATTCGAAATAAAACTTTAAAAAATTTCTCATTCTCATTAATTTCTCATTAATTCCAGCCTCAGCTCTTTTCAATGAGACATAATTATAATTTTCCAAACTAGAGAATTTTTTTTTATTTAAGAAAATATATATTGAACATAGGGGACTAAAAAAAATCACTTCTTACTTTAAGATTTAAATAATTATTCCAACATTCTCCCTTGAGAGTTCAAAGCCAGCTTTTGGGTTATTCTCAAGAATTTGACTGAAAACTCTTTAAAAAATAAAATCTACTTTATAGCTTCAATTTTGCCATCTTCAAGCTGCATTTTCACAATGCCAGGTAGTCACAGAATCACAGAGCTCAGAGGCCATTTGCAGTTAGCTCCATTTTTACATGAAAAAGATCTCTAATATATGATCAAGGACCTAGCCAGTCTATTTCAAAACCTGCAGAGGATGGTGAGAACTAATGACTTCCCAAAGAAGTCCAGATTCGTTTTGGATGGTTCTCATCATTAGGAAAACTTTTCCTTTCCTTTAGCCTATATTTTGCTGAAATATTTTCAATCTATTAAAGAATAGTTTCTAAAAGTATAGCTAGGAATATTAGAGTTTATGTATGACCAACATGAATCTATTCTTGGGGTAAACAAGGATCTCAAGTTTCCTTCAAACTTTGTCACAGGGATAGTGATAGAATATTAACTCTCTAACCTCATACTAATCATTTTCTCTTTTTCAAAATTTTTACCAAGTCAAGAGGTACTTATTAAATATGTACTGTGTATTAACTAAGCTCTAGGGACAAAAGAGAAGTGGAGGAAATCAGTCTTTCTCTGAAGGAATTTGCAATCTAATGCTGTTCACAACCTGTAGACAAGATATGGAGAGAACAAAGGGGTTTTTATGTGGGAACACACTAGCATTAGCAGGATAAGGTAAGCCTTTTAGAAAATGAATGGTCAGCTAAGACCCAAAGGAAATCAATGAAACCATGAGATTTAGATGAGGAAGGAAAGGATTCCAGGGATAGGATAGGACTCCATGGCCATTGGAAATGTACCAAATTGGGAAATGTTGTGTCTTATCTTCCCTATGATATTATGATTATATTGGCATACACATATACATACATATATGTGTATAAACACACACGTATGTTTGTGTTTGTAGTTATTTCAGGTTTACAAAGGACCTTCTATATATCATGTCATGTAAGTCAACAACAAAACTTCAATTTAAGTAGTATAATGTACCAGTCTTCACTTTCCATATGAGGAAACTGAGGCTCAGAGAGGTTAAGTGAGCTGCTCAGGGTAGGGTGTTGGAGGCAATATTTCATCTTAGATCACTCCTGATTTCAAGTTTAATATTTATCCCCCTAAACCAAGCTACTCTCTATCTTACAAGGCTATGATAGGCTCTTATGAGATTAAAATAATATACAAGATATATAATTGTTTTGAAAAGTAAGAAGTACTGGGCACAATGCATTAATCCCATTTAGATATTTTCTACCAAGAGAGACTATGACCAAAAAATAGTAGAAGAAGTTTGGTTTCACATTTCTTATTTATTTGAAATTCTTTTTAAACATTTTAATACATTTTTAGCTGAGGATATTTACTGGAATCTGATATAAAATTGAAACAGAACAAATCAATAAGTGATTTACTTAGGGAAAATGACAACAACAAGGACAAATACTGCCATCACCACAACTGGTGGTTCTATATCTGAATAGGAGCCTTTCTGGAGCATCTTTCTATATCTAGCCTATATCTTCATGTGAGGAGATGGTTGAGCTAGAATATTTCTATAGGAAGGAAAGCAGGATGGTAATGAAAGTAGGTTATGAAACCTACTCAGCAATATTCATTTAAACAGAACTAAGATATTTAGGCTGGGGAATAGAAGATTTGGGAAGGAAGGATGAATTTTGTCTTAAAATATACATTTATATGCTTGTATATGTGTGTATGTCCATATATGCAAGATGTATACTACAGGGGAAATTATTTGTTTGGGAGAAATCATTATGCTGTTTCAATCCAACCTTACTTGATTAAAAGTTGTCCACCCCCAAAATGTTACCTGACCCTTGTAATTCTCTAGGAATGCTAAAGAGAGCTAAAAGGAATTTTGTGTTTCACCAGGTCCTGGATCCATCAAAAACATTTTTGTTTTGAGTTACTGTACCAAGGACTTGTGATGAGCCCCTGAAGCTTGTGTTTTGAGTTCCCTTACATTTTGGTTAACATATATTGTTAACATTAAGGCAACCTTATCATATTCTATAGAATATAAACCTTCTAGAGCATGGAGCAGAGGGAGTCACATCTCATTTCTGGCTTACTCTCCCCTACCAAACAAACTATCAAATATCATTCTAAATTTCTAAAACTATTTTTGATTTTGGGGTTCTTGGCCCCAGAGGGCAAAACCATTAGGAAAAAGTAGGATCTGAAAATTCTGATACCAAGAGTAAAACTTCCCAGTATTGAGAGTTATACCAAAGTGGAATGGCCTGCTTTAGGAAGAATAAATACCCAATTTTTGCAGATTTTACAGCAGAGACTAGATGACTATGTGAAAGACATATTGTCGAAAAATTTTTTGTCAACTAAAGTAGATGGCCTTTGACTTCCCTTCCCATTCTGAGATTCCATGATTTTATGTAATAAAGTTAATTCAATGGAACTTGCTAAAATAATTTTATCTCCTTATTTAACAAATAATGCACATGAATGCAGTCATCCATCAAAAAACATAGTACTTATTTAAATAGTGCTATTTAAAGAACATAGTGTATGGTGAAAGAACTTAGCAGTATTTAAAATGTTTGTGCTAGTGGATAAATAGAAATTAACAATTGAATGTAAATCATTGAATTGACTTCCATTATTTTATAATAAAATTATTCGTACCAAATCAATTTGTTTGAAAAAAAAAAGCAGACTGTAGGAGACAAACCTCCTGTTAATCATCTTTTTTGTTAACATAGCACTCTTTAAAGTTATGTTGTTATAAATGGTATTATATATGTAACACGAATCAAGTACTGTCTTTGTAAACATTTACTTAGAAGAAATATTTTATTTATTTCCTAGAAATCTGTCAGGTTATAGAAATGTTTTAAAATTAAGGGACATTGAACAATAATAACCAGAAAAAGCTAGACATCTCAATGTATCTCAAATCAGTATAGAAAGATTTCAATTCTAACCAAGCATTCGGCTTGTGTCTAGCTGAAGAGTCATAGCTAACTTCTGAGTCTTCTCTACCATAATTGTAGATGGAGGAGTGGGTTGAAATTGAAAGATATGGACAATATATTGAATATAAAGAAGAGCATGGTTCCAACAAACAGTATCAGATTCTATCATGATCTCTTCATTAATTCTTGATAATAGCCCTTGTGAATGATTGCAAGTCATAAGGCCCAGATTAATTACATTAAAGGAAACCAACAAATCTGGTAAGTATTATTGTCAATCTACTGGCAATGGGATATGAAAGACTGTGGAGAGTACTGCAAGATGTGAGAAAAGTAAATCTTGTGTTTTTCAAAGACAGATGAGAATGTTGTCTTTAAATCTTAGGTCAGTGAACTTAACTTTGATTTATGCCTAAATTCTAGTATGTAATCTTAAAGAGTTTGTTATTGAAGCACCAAGTAGGGTTTCATCACTTAAATAAATTCCTACAACTTGTTTACTTAGAACTACAACAACCCTACCTTTCCAGTCCCTATTATGAACTATTTTGTAGCCATTTTTTTTTTTTTTTTTAATTTTAGGCTGCTGAATGCGTGTGGCAGCACAGAACAGGGTGGGATTTGTTCGTTTGGAATTGTTTTCCAGGCTCAGGCTAGATTGTGAGCACCTGAGGGTTCAGTCCCCTTTGAGTCCTGATGGTTGGCAGCTGTGCTGAGTCCTGTGGGTTTCATGCCTGCTGACTGAGCCAATGCCTGAGCCAATCAGGAGCCGAGTCATTGTTATATGTAGAGGGAGGTTAGTATTTTTCTTTGAGGGTTTACTTATGAGAAAGATCTTACGATTACCTAGTCAACACTGAGTGTTCAGGCTCCCTGACTGCTCAGACATAAAGGCTCTCTCGATCCAGGGATTTATGTAAGTTGTATGCAATATTGCTTTGATTTAGGCAGTAAGAGCCTTGTCTATTGGTCTTTCTGTCTCTGTTTATATTTTCTATATGTTAAATGTAAAAAGTGATTGTTGACCCCTCTAGCGTTGCCTTTCCTTTTACAAATACAGATTTAAGAATCTGTGATAGTAGGCCCCCCTGTGTATTTTGGGGTGCTTACTGATACAATGTGTAACCACATTTGTAAAAAAATTTATGTGGATCTGATGGGGTACAGATTCTGGGAATCTCCTTTTTGAATCTTCCCACTTGGCTATTCATACCCAAATCTGCTACACTTGACCTAGGCTAGTCCTCCATTGTTCTTTGCCTTCAGATTACCTCTGGCTGATTCCCATGCTTGATTACTTCACACCCAATCCCTCCATAGTCTGATACTTCTCATTTTCATTCAGCTGTTTCCCACCCTTCATTACATCAAGAGTTACTCCAGTCCCATCAAGGTCCTTCTTAGATCCTTCTTCCCAGGGTTCTAGACCACCCCCAAATCCCTCCCACATTCTTTTTTGTATATAAGTTTCATCTTGCCTCTCTGAAGACACTCAGATTCAATCCAGCTCTGATTCTGTCTAGCTGAGAAGCTATCTGACCTGCTTATAGAGTCACAAATGATTAGACTTCTTAAAAGTCAACCCAATATGGAAAATCTTTAATAAACTTTGTTTTACTTTGACCGAAAGAAGGCTTGAGTCAAAATCATTTGGCAGGACCCAGCATGTCTTTTTAGGGTTCTAAGCAACCCAACCCTCAACATTATGGTTCCCTGACCCCATCAGATCTATAAGCTCTCTATGAGTAAATGTTTTTATATGTCAGCCAAAAGGCTATTGGAACCTCATATTACATTCAGAGAGGCATAATGTCCTGGGCAAGTGAAGTGATTGCTTCACTATGTTTCATGTTATTCAGAAAACATCTGAAGAATTGTGTTTATTGCTGGGCACATTTTAGCAAGGTTGTTGAAAAGCAAAGTTGATGAGCGTAACCAAAAAGGTGAAGGGCAGTAAGGTTATGACATGTAGAAAAGGTCAAGGAATTGGAGATGTTTACAATGGGGTGAGAAAGACTGAGGGATGAAATGGTAAGTCATTTCAAGTATTTGAAGATCTATCTCAAGGAAGTAGAATCATAATTGTTCTGATTGACTTAGAGAAAAATTAGGAGAAATGACTATAAATTGCAAAGAAAAAATCTACAGGCTTGATGTAAAGGGGGAGGGAGGAACATCCCTAACAAACAGAGCTATAAAAGGAATAGGATGCTGAACGATGATTTTCAGGTTGGTTTTACAGGCAGTTGATATTCAAGTATTCTTAGAGCTAGATGATTTTTGAAGCCCCATTCACCTTGCAAATTCTATGACTCCTCTTTCCTCCCTTACATCTCTTTAATCTTGATATTATCTTTTCTTTAATAGAATTCTTTAACATAATAGAATTCTTTAATAGAATTTTAATGTGGGAGGAGAATGACAAATTTGAAGAGCTCAAGATCCCATCCTAAACTATATTTAAATCAAAATGTTTTGAATTCATTAACAAATTACCCATCATTGTTTTTCAATTTTGAAGTTTATTTATACGACTAACCTAATTACCTTTGGAGATCACAGAATATTATTACTCTTACCACATGAATATTCTTAGTCACCAAGGTTAATCAACAACTTAGGTTATCAAAAATTTATTAAGTGTCTAATGTGCTAGGCCAATGCGTAGCTATGCATTGGAGACAAAAAGAAAGATAAATCTCTGTGAGAAATGATTTTTAATAATTTGGGAGTGAGACTCAGAACTCTTCTTAAAGTCCTTTCAAAGTCTTCTTTAAAGAATTAAAGTCTTCTCAATTCCCTTTCTAGAAGGACATTACTGATAATGAGATTGTATTAACTCTTCTGGATCTTCATCAGACACCATCCAGTCTTTCAATGAATTTAATCTAAGATGGGGATGATCATTGTGTTCTACTCAAACCTGGGTGGAGATATATCCTTTTGTCTATCTATTCCAAGCCTGTGTGAGTGGTCTAGTATAGACATCTTTTCTCTGTACAGAGTTGACCTGATGATGGGACATCAGCCCCTGTCAGAAAGATATATAAACAGTGAGTCCACCACCATGATGGTCTTTAGTCTAAGAGAGATGGAAAAAATGATCAAACTTTTATTAATAACCTGCTGGTCTGATTAATAAAATGATTAAATTACTCAGAAACCATGTCTCTCAAACTTTTATAAATATCACAGCTCCTTCTTTCGATGGACCACACTACTGAGGGAGATGGTACATTAAAACAAAACAAACACTTGGCAGCATTGGCAAATTCCATCCATAGTCTTTGTGTACTTGGTCCCAGGTTATATGCTAAGTACTATGTGGTCACTGCTCTGAGGAGATTTACACAGCCATATACATTTACACTGAACAATACTACCAAAGGATCTGATAGGGTGCTTAGGTACATGTGCTTGGGTCCAAATTCTAAAATCACATTTCTCTCTAAAAATCACATTTCTCCCTAGCTTCAAAACACTCCCAGGCAGTTTCTCCCCAACTCAAGCACACAGCCTGCCCCAGCACAAAACTTCCTCCTACAGTTTATTAATTTGAACCAGCTGTGTCCTGGCCAACTGACTGTGTACTGGGTCATAATGACAATTTTCACTAACTGACCAATCATATGTATCCTAGGCTTAGACATACTTATATACCCTTACGTTTATCTTATCTAACAAGACATTGATGAGAGCAGCTTGGGTAGTACTTTGTCAGTCCTGACCTTTACTGAGGTTTCAGGCCTAAAACCACACCTCCATGTGGTCTCCCACCCCTTGAACTGTTTCCCAATGAAATCTGGGTAAAATACCAGTAGATTCTAAAAGTGCATGTTCCTTTAAGAACTAAGCACTCCTTAACTACCTACACCCTAATCCTGCCCTGAATCAACTAGGCATCATGTTTGGCACATGTCTTACTACAGAATGTCCTATATAAACTTTAACTGTACCCCTCTAAGGTTGCAGGATCCTCTTGCCTGCTGAGATGCATAATAAATCTTCACCACCTTGACCTCAAGAATGCTTGAGTCTATGAATTCTTTTACAGATAGCCCACACAGGGAACTCTAGTCTTGTGGTTCCTCTATCTTTCCAGCCCTTATCATAGTTAATATCGTTAAGAAAAGAAAAACAAATCATACTTTGTGTTGATATCCTCAATATCTAGCACAATATTTGGCATATAGGTAGGTACTTAATAAGTACTTACTAATTGGCCGAATATAAGGAAGACAGAATGCTTTGTTAAAATAAAATAATTTAAATAGGATGAGATAGCATGGTGTGCAAGAGAGATTACCTTAAAGTCAGAAACCCCAGGTATCAAGACTTACCTCTGACACATTCTGGCCATGTCACCTAGAGAAGTCATTTTACCACTCAGAATTCCATGCAAATCTCTAAGAACATAAATTTCAGAGAACCCACTGAACTGATAAAAGGAAGATTTCTCACCAATAGTTCCCTAAACCAATGAAATGATGGGATGAAGACCTATCCTTGTACATCCAGATGACAGCTACTCTTCACAGTATAATTATTGGTTATATGTCATAGATTTAGAGCTGGAAGAAACCTTTGAGGTCATGTAATTCAATCACCTCATTTTTATAAATGAGACACCTAAGTAAGTCAGGGAGTAGAGAAGCCAGTAGTCCAAAATTATAAAGGTAGTAAATGAAGGGGCTGGGTTTTTTAATTAGCATCTAGGACTCCGTATCTACTGGTCTTTCATTGTAATGATTTCCATTTCCAATGGCATTGAGCTGGAGGGAGGGGTGGGTCACCTTTTACAATTTGTTGCAGATCTTTTATAATCTCTCTTGGATTTGTTTTGAATAAATAAACAATGGGTGTTCAGAGGCCAAACTGTTAAACTATATCAAGAAATTTGATAGCATTTTTTAAATTAAAAAAAATTAGAACTCAAGACTCAACCTGTCTCTGAAGGTTATTGCTAAAGAAGAATCCCCAAGAAGTTTTAAGCATTGACAATATGGCTGCAGTCTCTACATAGCTTTCTTACAGAGGCAGCACTTTGAAGGCCTGCCTTCCTTTGAATTTAAGGTTTTTGGTAACTTTATGTATTTCTTAAAAGTACAATCCTTAGTTTTAACTCTATCTCCTAAGTTAGATGAAGGTCAAACACACCCAGGACAGTTGAAGAGCTGTAATTCAGGTGAGGCAATCTGAGTTTTGCCACAGGGCAGAAAATTTTAGATGACATTTAACAAAAGCAATTCTTTGGCAGTGTAGGAAAAAGCAAACAAACAAAAATCCAAGAAAAACAAAAAACGTAAGGTTAGTTTTAACAAACTTCCAGATACCTTCTTTTGTGAGCCGCTATAGTGACTAGATTCTTCCTGCCCCCACCAATGTTAAACTGAATTTGTTTTAATTACTTCTTGTAACATTTTTACATCAGCGATTGCAAGGTATATTCAACAATATATTTCATGCTGCATTCACTGGGGAACAAAATAGTCAGCTACAGCTCAGCTCTGTGCTCTTTTTGCCAGGGAGTAGAAAAATGGCAGATCCAGGTTAGTCATGTTAGTATCTTTGTAAAAGTTTTAGTCAGTTTTGTAGGCACTTCTGAGTCATCTTCCAATAATTATTTTCCTTAATTTACAATTTAGTGTGGTCCTTTTTGTAGATTTTTTTCATAGTGAGTGCATACCTATCCGTGACAAGGAACTTAGAAGTCATCTAGCCTAAACCCCTTGTTTTCCTTATGAGGAAAATGATGTGCAGAGATACTACCCAAATTAATTGCTCAAGGTCACAAAGATAGTGAGTGACAGATGTAAGTTTTGAACTCAAACCCTCTGACACAAGAACCAATGATTTCTCAACTTTACCATTGTGGATAAGGGCACAGAAGTCATCCAGTTCTACCCCTCCTTTCAAGAATGAACAAAGCGACTCACACGATGTATGTGACTTTAAAACATCACAAAGGAAATGAATAGGAGAGACAAGACAGATCATTTAGCTTCAGATTGTATGTCCTTTCTACTGTATCATCATTCCTTAAGATTGGAAAACAAAGAACTTCGAGGCATACAATATATTAACGTAAGGATTTGGGCTTAAGTGAGGCTATGACCCAGCCTGGAGCAGGCTCTGTGGAAAAGAGGGAATATTAAAAAGGAACCCCCAGGCTGGGGCAAAGCTGAAAATTCAAGCTTCATTGGAACTAGGGAACAGTATTGGCTATTAAGTCTTAATATGTAGGCAGCTAGGATATAAAGGGCATCTTAGTGAGTGAGAAAGTTTCATTTTCATGTGTTAAAATCTGGTCTCAGACACTTAACTAGCTATGTGACCAGTGTAACTATGTGACTATGTAGCAAGTCACTTTACTCTGCCTGCCTCATTCATTTTCTGTAAAATGAACTAGAGAAGGAAATGACAAACCACTTTATTATCTTTGCCAAGAAAACTCCAAATGGAGTCCCAGAGTTGGACATGATTGAAAAGAATGAATACTGAACAGGGTGTAAAATTTCATTGATTCAAGAATAATGGAAGGTTTTAGGTTGATGAGGTTAACACCATTGTCCTTTCCACTGGTGATGTAACCTGGGCAGCCTCCAGACTTCTAAAAGTTCCCAGAATCAATGGGTTGGGAGCACTGTTATTTCCTCAGGATTTCCAGTCTCCACATGGGCTGCAAAACCTACCACTAGAATTCCCAGAGGGGAGTGGGGGAGTGGAGGCGTGGATAGTACAAGAGAAAGGGCTAGAGTTCATAAGAATAAGAAATCTCGGGTTGTAACCTTGATCCCTGTTTGACAGCTATGCTTTAGCAAGCTAAGGAAAGTAATTTTTTAACCTCATAGCTCTTTTCTGTGAGCCAATCCATCAATATCACTTCAATTTCCAGATTGATACTGGCTTCCTTAGCCTCCTAACCCACTATTCTGGATCAGTGTTGACCTTGGCTGCCTGGGTGTCTGAGACAAAGCTATTAGGTGACTCTGGGCTGAGGTTGTGCATAGACTCTTTTTGAGCCGACTGAATGAACGAATGTATCTTTTTATAAATTCAGTTCACAATGGAGGGAATCCACTAGAATGGAGGCTCAGGCCAGTAGAATTAGAAAAAGACACAACCTAGTTCCTGATCTAAGACAAAGTCTTTCCTTCATCACATGATAACAGAATGAGAAGCAGTTATACATTCTCCAAAGTCCATGTGAAGATTTGCTTATAAAAACTATGTTTTTTGTTCAGTACCTCCCCCTCCCCTAGAAAAGTATTTCTTGAATACACAAATACAGACACAAAATTTTCCAAGGCTCAGCTCAGGTAGTTTGTATAGTTTTCTCTGCTTCCCCCAACTGAAACAGTTCCCTTCCTCATCAGGATTTCTTAGAGCAATTTGTCTCATCCCCCACTTAGGAGCTATGTGACTCTGGGCAAGTTGCTTAACCCTGTTTGCCTCAGTTTTCTCATCTATAAAATGATCCGGAAAAAAACAGGCAAACTACTTCAACATCTTCGACGAGAAAACCCCAATGAGGTCATAAAGAGTTGAACATGTCTGAAGCAACGGAACAAGAATAAAGCAGAAAGATTACATCCATCTATACTTGGCTACGTACATACATTATGTCCCTGTTTCCTAAAATCCTTCAGGGAAACAATGGAACCATCTGATCTTTATGTTTCCAGGACCAAACACAGTAAATGACAGAGAGTAGGTATCTTATGAATGGCTGTTGTAATGAAATGTTTGCTGAAATATATAAACATTTTTTATAATGAACAAAATACATTAATTCCAATTTCCACATAACATGAGAAAACAAAACAAAATTCAAGAATTAACTACTCTTTTCTTTTTCAATAAATAAATTGGCTTGAAGTCACTTTCCTGTAGCTATTTTTAATTACCATTGATAAGGTATGCAATATTGTATACAGAGTCAGCACACACACACGTGTGTGTGTATATATATACATTTCAACACACACATGTATGTATATATTTAATTTTCTTCTTTAAGAACTATTGCTAAAAGGAATGTCTCAAAGCTAAGAGGAAGGATATAAGGGAAAATTTTGGTGATATATAAAGACTACCTTAAAATGTATTATTTTTAAAATAGTTGAATATTAATTTCCCATATATTTTTCTCTTGTACATATTGATATGTGCCCATTTTTTCTCTTAGGTTTCAGAATAGCCAGTCTGTACTTTGTGTATAGACACACACATGCACACACACATATACATACATATATATACATACACACACACACACACACACATATATATATATATATATATAGAGAGAGAGAGAGAGAGAGAGAGAGAGAGAGAGAGAGAGAGAGAGAGCGAGCATATCAGGTTTGGAATGATAATTCTCCAGAATTTTGAGCTTCAAGACACCTTCAAAATAAACACTTCTAAGCCCCTCATTTTACAGATAACAAAAGTGGGCACAGATTCTGTGACATACCTATGATCACAGGTGGAAAGTGCTACAAAGCCCTCAGCTTACAACCAACGGCATGGAAATACCATTAATCCCATTTTGAAGGTGAAAAAAATTGCTTTCAAGGAAGTTATTTGGGCAGAATCTTAAAGAATGAACCTGTCAGCACTGTAGTGCTCCTTATGTCATCCACTATCAAGCTAAAGATCTTTTTGTTACATCATACTTGCCTGAACCAGTCACCTATTGGACATAGGAATATGTCACTCCCACTTCTCTGTGGTCATCTCCCTTTAGTAAATCTCATTATTAAAAAGGTTTTTTTTTGTTTGTTTGTTTTGTTTTTAATATGGAAAGCCTGTGATTTTTAATTTAACTGTTTTCTGTCACCTCCTTCAAACTGTGTGGGGACATAACCTAGATTAAAGAAACAAGTGCTCTATTTCTCTGATGAACAATCAAAACAAATAAACATAAGTAATAACACTCCACTCCCACCAGCATAAACCAGTTAATACAGTTGTAGATTTTCATTGCCCCTAGAAACTTCTAATCTAATGGGGAATAAAGAATAAAATACAAACTGTATTTTACCTAGTTGAGGGCACTGTGCTTTCCTGTTTTCAAAGCACTTTCATAGCAATTACAAAAATGATTCCACCATTTATCTGGACCCTTGTGTTCTATTTTTTTATGCTTTCCTTGATTTTATTTTGAAGCAGTTATTGAGAGGATGATTATTTCCATTTCGCAGATGGAAAAACTGAGGTTTAAGAAAAGTTAAGTGACTCATAACTCTAGGGGAAAAAAGAGTCCTCTGAGTTTGGTCCTAGATTCTCTTGTGTGTGCCTGCCTCTGTTCTTTCTTTTTGTTTCTCTGGTTTCTTTCACAAAGTGCAACATTTTAAATTTAAGGTTTCTGTGAGTTTTTTTTTTTTTGGTTGTTTGCTTGTTTGTATTATCCAATTTCTCCAGGAGCTAATGCCTTCCCTCTAAAACTACTTTCTAATTATTATACATACAGTTTTAATATGCTTATATATACTATTTATATCATTAGAACATAAGCTCCTCAAGGTGAGGGGCTGTTTAAATTATGGCTTTATGCCCCAATCACTTATGAGATGACTAGCACACAGTAGGTACTTAATTAAATACTTATTGATCCATTGAATAATTCGTGGGCATATTGCTTCCTTGGTAAACCTGCACTGACATTTTCTGCAATATTTCAGGTCCACAACTGTACCCAACCAAGTTTAATAAGATCGTGTTTGGGTTTCCTCTTGTCAATGACCTCAGAGAGGAGGAACCAATCAGATGTATGCAATGTTTTAATGATTATCCTGATGGGATCCTTAATGATTCCTGATCACACCCAGGTGTCTCATATTAGTCCTTAGCCCTCCCTTCTTTAAAATAAAATTGTGCTGTGATAAAGGTCATTACGCAGCCATTGGCTGTTTCTGTACATCCTTCTTAAATCCTCAAACTTCTGCTACTTAGCTGGATTTGACGCTTCAATTCTGCTGAGCATTTATGTCACCATTGGATGTCATCAGTGTACTAGCTAGCCCCTGATGAATCACTTAAATGCCAGGAAACACCCTGACATTTAAAGTCAGCTATTCATGCCACATTGTGGTCTTACCTTGGCGCAGTTCTTTGCTAAATGGGGTGGAAATTGTAACAAAAATAATTTTTATTAGGCAGTCCTGGAAGATTACTACATAATGGAAAACTGAAAAAAAAATCACTACATATTTCTAGAATAAAAGCATGAACAGAACCAGCTTTGAAATTATGCCAGAATGATAATGGAAATTCTATCAATGACATTAACTGCTTCAATAATGAAGAAAGAGACTTTAAATAGCTACTGAATTGTGACTAGTCAGCATCATTTTGGAATTTCAATTCACTCTGCTACCAGGTAAGAGACAAGCCACTTCTGATGATTTGGAGACTATGTCTGCCACAGAGCACCTCTGAAATTTTTTGATCCAACAAATAAGACAGTGCAATATAAGCATTCAGTCTTAAGGGGACTATGAAGACCATAAAAAGGCACGTCAGTCCAGAGGAGCTGCTAATGTCTCAATCAAGACTGGTCTTAAGAGGGAAGCCCTGCAGGTAGTGAGTTTGTCCAGATGTTTTTGAGGATAGCATTGGACTGATTGCATCAATCACTGCATTACTGCAAACAGTTTTGCAAAGATCTATACCATTCAAAAGACATTGGCTTAAAAACTGATAAAAGAAATACCAAATGAAAGAAGAGTGTCTATTTCCTCAATTAGGACATGAATTTGGATGTGTGTTTACATGCATGCCTGCTCACACACAGAAACATATGAAGAAATGATATGGATTATATGAGAGATCGCACAAGAAAAACAAACAAATCCCACAAATTACAACTCCTGTAAATGGATGCATTCCCTGAAAGCAAATTTATGGTAGTACATGGGCAAGAGTTATAAATGATGGTGGACAGGTATGAATGACTTAGGGTTTATATGAAATGAAGTAACTTTCATGTCAGTTGATTCTCAGATCTATATGTATATTTGAGAGGCCTTAAGATTTTTAAAAATTTAAAAAAATATATATCACATATAAGATCAAAAGGAAGATTGAGGGTGATAAATCAAAGAAATTCTCTTAATGAGAACACTGTGGTCACCACGGTAACTTTAGAAACAGAGTAAAGTTAGAGATCATCTTGTCTAACCTATTCATCTTAACAGATGTGAAAACTAAGGCAAAAAAAAAAAGTTTAATTAACTTTCCCACTGTCATAGGGTTAGATGTTGACCCTAGCAGTTTTCTTTCTTTCTTTTGATTATGAGCTTTTGGTGATGTGTACATTTCATATTTGACTAATTTCAGGGGAAAAAATGTTTAAGACTCAAATAAAAATAGATTTCTTCAATAGTGCTCCCAATGTTTCTTAAATTGATTTTATGCTCCATTGAGTACTAAAATTATCTCTGAAGTAGATATGGATGGCAAAGTTGAGGACTGAGCCCACACTAACTCCAAACTCAATATGCTTTCCACTGTCCTTTTCTGTCTCTCAGCGAAGATGACATCTATTTCTTCTACTACCCTATTCTAAGTGCCTACGTCCTTATCTTCAGCCTTAATTAACTTGGGTTGGAAGCATAAATTCTGTTTTATTCAGCATGACTATGCAAGAATCCATTAGTTATTTGGTTTTCCAGGTTGATCTCTTCACATACTGTTTATTTCTCTCCAAAACAAACACAAATAAATAAAGACAAAATGTCAGCTCCCAGGGAGCAGCAACTTTTTTGTCCCTTTTGTCTTTTTATCTGAATCACATGAATATAGTAGTAACTTGATTTAAAAAATGCTCAGTTAGATTAGATTTGAGTTTAAATCAGAATATCATTAAGCTGTGTCTGTGTGACTGTAAAAGAGTCAAGTTTCCAGATTCTCAAGGTCTTTGTATATAGAAATGAAGAATGAGGCATATTCACCTTTTACCTCAACTGCTAATGCCAAGAAAGGAAGCAGTATATCGTTCCTGTCTAGATCCTCTGTTTGCCATTAATGGTTTGTATAGGAGCTGTTAGTCCTCATTAGGGTGTGTTAGCACATTAAAGGGGTGATAAATTTTGATTCTTTCCTAGCTCCATTGTTATCCATCCTTTTATTACCCTCTGGATGTGCCAACACCCCTTAATGAGGACTAACACCCTCTAATGTGTGTTTGTCCAATAAACAAGCAGCAGGACTAAAAACTGAAGGTCAACACAGCTAGAAGCTTCGATGGGTTTCTCCAATTTGAATGTTAGCCAGTTGTTGGAGCCTAACCACAAAATCTGCATTGTTTCCAATTATGAAGGACAAATAATGAGACAAATAGGAAATTAGTGATTATGAAATTAAATGGGTATTGAGACTAAGGAAAAAAAATATAAGCAATATTCCCCCTCTCCCCCTCCACTATTATACAACACTATTTCTTCCAGATACAAAGGATATTACCATTGATCAGTACTCGACATTGGACAATTTTATTTAACTTTCACGTGTTTCAATTCTCTCATGAGTAAAAGGAGACAGCATATAACTAGATGGCCTCTGGATTTCTTTTCATAACTCTATGAGCTGTCCTATAATTAATAGGTTTGAAAAGATTTTAGGTAAATTTCTTCTTTTAATATATAACATTAATTTTTCAGTTCTTAACATTAACTTCCACAAGAATTTGAATTCAAATATTTCTCCCCATCTCTCCCCAGAACAGTATGCACCCCATGCACTCCTTCTTCCAGTCTCTCCTCCCTTCTATTACCTACCCTTCTTCCATTCCCCTTCCTCTCTATTTTCCTGTATAGTAAAATAGATTTCTATACTCAGTTGCCTGGATAGCTTAATTTCCCGTTGCATGCTAAATCAATATTAACATTCATTCTTAAAGCTTTGTGTTCCATATTCTCTCCCTCCCTCCTCACCCATCTTCATTGAGAAAACAAGCAATCCAACACATATGTAACAATGCAAAGCACTTCCAAAATACTTATGTTACAAAAGACTAACCACATTTCCTTCTGTCCTATCCTGGCCTTCATTTATTCCATTTTCTCCCTTGACCTATCCTCCCACAATAGTATTTGCTTCTGATTATCTCTTTCCCCAATTTTCTGCCCTTTCTATTACCTTCCCTCTCCTAGATTGCCTCTCTTCAGGGTAAAATAGATTTCCATATCCAATTGAGTGTGTGTTATTCCCTCCTTAAGTCAAATCCCATGAGAGTAAGCCTCAATGATTTCCTTTCATCTTCCTCTTCTTACCTTCTATTGTAGAAGATCTTTCTTCCCTCTTATATGTGAGATGATTTGTTACATTCTACCTCTCCCTTTCTCTTACTCCTAGTACATTCTATTCAACAGTAAATTTTATTTTCTTTTAGATATTCTTCCATCATATTCAGCTCATCCTGTGCCTTCTGTCTATGTATATATACATATATATATGCATACACATGTACATATATATACCTGTACATATATAATATACATACCCATACATGCCCCCTATATATATATATATATATATATATATATATATTCCCTCTAACTACCATAATACTGAAAAGGGTCTCATAAGTTACAAATAACATCTTTCCATGGAGGAATGTAAACAGTTCAACTTTAATGAGTTCCTTAAGACTTCTCTTTCCTGTTCACCTTTTCATGTTCTCTTGATATTTGACAGTCAAATTTTCTATTCAACTCTTGTATTTTCAACAGGAATGCTTGAAACTCCTCTATTTCATTGAAATGTCATTTTTTTCCCCTGAAGCATTATGTTCAGTTTTGCTGGATAGGTGATTTTTGGTTTTAATTGTACCTCTTTTGACCTCTGGAATATCATATTCTAAGCCCTTCAATCCCTTACTGTAGGAGCTGCTAAATTCTTACTGTATTTCCACAGTACTTGAATTGTTTCTTTCTGGCTATTTGTAATATTTTCTCCTTTACCTGGGAACTCTGGTATTTGGCTACAATATTCCTAGGAATTTTCCATTTGGGATCTTTTACAGGAGGTAATTGATGAATTCTTTCCATTTCTATTTTCCTCTCTGGGTCTAGAATTTCAGGGCAGTTTTCCTTGATAATTTCTTGGAAGATGATGTCTGGGGTCATTTTTTGATCATGGCTTTCAGATAGGCCAATAATTTTAAAATTATCTCTCCTGTATCTATTTTCCAGGCCAGTTGCTTTTCCAATGAGATATTTCACATTGTCTTCTATTTTCTCATTCTTTTGGTTTTGTTTTGTACTTTCTTGGTTTCTCATAAAGTAATCAGCTTCCATCTGCTCCATTCTAATTTATAAAGAACCATCTTCTTCAGTGAGCTTTTGAATCTTCTTTTCCTTTTGGCTAATTCTGCTCTTTAAAGCATTCTTCTCCTCATTGGCTTTTTGAACCTCTTTTGCCATTTGGGTTAGTCTATTTTTAAAGGTGTTATTTTCTTCAGTATTTTTTGCATCTCCTTTAGCAAGCTGTTGACTCGCTTTTCATGATTTCTTGCATCACTCTCATTTCTCTTCCCAATTATTCCTCCACCTCTCTTACTTGATTTTCAAAATCATTTTTGAGCTCTTCCATGACCTTAGACCATTGCATGTTGATTTTTGGAGATTTGGGGTGTAGAAGTCTTGACTTTTATGTCTTCCTTTGATGGTATGCTTTGTTCTTCCTCATCCAAAAGGATGGAAGAAAATCATTTTTCACCAAGAAAGTGTCCTTCTATAGTCTAATTTTTTCCCTTTTTGGGGCATTTTCCCTGCCTGTTACTTGACTTTTGAATCCTTTGTTGAGTGGAGGGTGTACTCTAGGGACCTGTAAGTTCTCAGTTCCTTCAAGGTGGCACAGTCAAAGGAGAGGAGTTTACTCGTTTTCTGCTCTGTAGTCTGGACTAGGACCAACCACAAGTGCTCTTTTCTGCCCAGAATCTCCAGATCCTCCACCAGCTTCACAATGTCAGTACTCTTCCTCACCCCAGGACCACCACTCAGGACTGAGACAGATTGGGCTGCACAATTCCCCCTTCATCCAATATATCCAAAATGTTACAAAGTGTAGTCATTTTGATTTTCACAACTGTTAAATATAGTTACTTTTCATCATGCACACAGCCAACAGCATGGTGCAAGCATTCATCACCCCTCCCTCTGATTACTATAGTTGCCTTATACTTCATGGCCCTCATTTAATGCTGTCCCCATCCCAATGTAATGTATATTCAAATTTTTCTAAAGTACGTGTGTGACCATGTCATTCCTCCTCCCACTCAATAAAGTTCCATGGCTCCTCATAACCTCCAGGTTTAAACATGAAATTTTCTGTATTTATATCTCTTTAAGACCCAATTTCTTTCCATATGTTTTACTCTTTTTGTGTTAGATGCATTCTCTTTCCTATCCTTGCCATCCAGGGATGCTTCTGTACCTGCTGTCCCTCAAACCTGGCCCTCCATCTTCTAACTTCATGTGTTTCCATGGCTTACCATGCTTCACCATCATCTCTCAGGATTTCTCTTTCTCTTCAAATGAGAGGTCAAAATCTACCTTCTGATAAGTATGGATTTTGTCAGGATACTATGAATTTTTTCACCTCTCAAATTATCAGTAGCTTTTGCTGATTCTGTTTTTTTTTTTTGTTCCATTGATCATTCTGTAAATTGTATTGTTTTATCAATCCCTGAATTTTTTGGTAGCAATCAATTAATGAATTATTTATTATTCATTAACCACATACTCAAGGCCAGTCAAGGTGCTGGTTACTTGGGATAGAAAATGAAAGTGAGACAAGACTTGATATCAAGTAGTTTTTTGTGTAAGTAGGAAGGAGTCTATTACATTGATAGACAAACAAAACTTTCTGGGATTTCATCCAGTCTTATAATATCTCAATTATTGTTTAAAAATACAAAATAAGTTGGTTGTTAGTAGGGTTAAAAACATGATAAATGCTTAAAAAATGTATAACTGAAATAATTAACAAAAATTCTTATAAGAGATTCTAAGTTCTGTGGGAACTCATAGAAAAATAAGGAGGTCCATGTTTTCATTAAGTTTATATTCTTATAAGAAGAGAAAAATAGAGAAGTAAAATTGGACATTTATATGGCATTTTAATATTTGCAAAAAAATCCCACAATGTACTATCCTTCATACCTCTTATATCATCTGATCTTTGTAGCCTTGTCTGATATTAGTAGTGATCACTGAAGCCCTACCTATAATGCAACATTCTGATTATGGTTTAAGCAGATATGATTTACAGGCCATTAAGATTGTTTCTAGCTCCTAGATATGGATGATTTCATTAGAAATGAATAAAAAATAAATTAATAAAACCAAAGACTCCATTTTTAATGCTAATCTGTCAAATATCAATCTCCAGTCCTCAACTGGTAGACAAGTGATAATAGTATCTTATGTATTCATTTTTTCCCTTATACCTGTTAAAGCTATAAAGACTCTAATGAAGCATTTCAAAATAAGTACTCATTAAAAAATCATTTTTGTTTTCAATGGTTAAATAAGCTTTAACATTTTTAGGTGTTTGCTCTTTTTCTTTTATAGATTTTGACAAACTGAAACCCAAACCCATGATGGTGACAAGCATAAAAGGGCACTAAATTTATTTGAGAGATGCCTATTCCATTGCTGGCTGATGGTTTTGTTGCTTCTGATATGGAAGAGAGAGTTTCAAAATAAGGTGCCATGACAGTGGCACAGTCAGACAGATCATCAGGATTCAAGATTAATTCAGCAATAGGATGGCCAATGTGTCATATGCAATCAGTTCTGTTGCTGGTCCATGACAACTGTGTAATCAAGGTTAATCTGCTAATACAGCCTTAAACAACTTGAGAGAAACTAGAGTTGGAGTGATATTCCTTGACCTACTTCAGTGACAGGTCACTTTGACTCACTTACTTGCATGTGTGTGTTCATCCTTTGTTACCAAAGAAGACCAACTTTGACTCAGTAAAGATATTTTAAATGAGAGACAGTGACCAATTCATTTTCACCCTCTGTCAGACTTTTTTCTTTTTTATTATTCCTGTCCAATCTGTACATTTGGTGTACTTTGAGCTTTTCATTGTTGTCGCTCAGTTGATTCAGTCATGTTCAACTCTTTCTAAACCCATTTGGGGTTTTCTTGGCAAAGATATTTAAGTGGTTACCATTTCTTCTCCATCTCACTTTTACAGATGAGGAAACTGAGGCAAATTATGTTAAGTGACTTTCCCAGGGTCATACACCCAGCAATTATCTGAGGCAAAATTTGAAATTTGGGAGATGAATCTCCCTCACTCTAAGACCTACACTCTATCCTGAAACATCTAGCTGTCCTTGTTACCAACACTGAATTATTTCCACATTTGAGAGTCTACAAGTAGAGTGGTAATAGAGGTCTACACATGATCATAGTTGTCCCTATAAAGATGGTTCTTACCAAAGGCATGAGGGTCAACTAACACCTCTAGGTCATAATACCTAATATTTTAGAAACAGACAATAAACCATCATCTTTATTGCTAATAAGCTTGAATTTTCATCAGGCCAAATTAAAAGCCATTCATAATGGAAAGACTGGGGCACTTAAATTCAAGGAAATCCATCAATTACTTAATGTTTCTTTAAGGTTGGAAAAGTCACTCAATCTCTCGATTTCCTTATTTTTACAAAACACCCCTACTTGGTATTTCCTCTCACTTGTTCCCTGTTTTGACTTTAACTGACTAATTCCAGAACTAACAAACTCTTGAGTACTGATAAATATTGGTAAATGTGCTTTGAGTATCTCTTGTTCTAGACATCATGGTTGATGGAGGAGTATGGAGGACACAAAATCCTATCTTTCCCTTTTCTGGTAGATGCCAGACTTCACACTCCATAAAAGGTACTCCTAGTCTTTTTCTTATTCCCATACAATTACCAGGTTCCATTTCTAACACAGTTAAAGGGACTTATTCACATTTCACAAAGGGATCATTTTTTTTAGAATAATTTGAACAGATTGTTAATTTGTTCATATGTCATTTCCTCTGTTACCTAGCCTTCCATTTATGTAACAACATCAAGTGAGGGTGATAAAATAGTGTTTCAAATTCCTCTCTTTTATGAGAAGGGAGAAGTGAGAGAGAGAGTAGACAATCTTTCTTTTTCTCTGGTTAGATCAAAACTGGACTCATTCAGTTCTAGATACCACATTTAATAAATGCATTAAGAAACTCAAGAAATTAAAAAGAAAGCATACATAATTCTAAGGAAACTAGCCAGTATGGTGCATTGGAAAGAACTCGAAATATTCATCATTTCAAAGAAACAATTCAAATGTGGCACAACATCTGTCTCCAAAACACACTGAGTCCAAAGCAGGAAACCCTGTTATCTTTTCAATTGCATGCTCTTATTGCTAGCTTTATTAAAACATTTTCAAACAGGTTCCCATTCATCTTGTCATCCATATCATGATTCCTAAACATTTTAGAGCTTTATTTTGTAAAAAAGTAACTTGATATGTGGATTATAATTAGTGTTACATTCACAATTTTATAATTTTGCACTAAATACATTTTTACATGAACTTATGATTACTTTATGTAGTGCGCTCTTCAACATGGTGTGTCTTCAAAAGGAAACTACATGATGCCTCATGGGAAAGTTATAGTGGGAGAGTACATGTAGGGATGGTTTAAATTTGATGACTTCTGCAATACCTTTTGATTCCGAGATCATGTCATTTAAAATTTCTTTTTCTAGCTGCTAGGTCTCTAAGAAAAAGCCTTACTCTTTTCTCTCTGCATTTATTCCCCAATACATCATGATTATTCTAGAATTTTGTTATTGTTTTCAGTCATGTCTAATTCTTTATGACCCCATTTAGGGTTTTCTTGGCAATGATACTAGAATGGTTTGCCATTTCCTTCTCCAACTCATTTTACAGAGGAGAAGACTGAGGCAAACAGGGTTAAATGACTTGCCCAGGGTGTCATAGCTAATGTATGAGATTATATTTTAATTCAGAAAGATGAGTCATCTTCACCATAGACCTCTATTCACTGAGCCAAATAGCTGTCCTATATTCTAGAATTATATCTTTATTTCTAAAAATGTATAACTTAAGCATTTCTGTATAAGTTTTCATTTTTGTTTGTCTCTTTGTTCTTGACATCTTTTGATGATCTCTGATATTCAACATTTTTAATCCTAACTTGTGACAATATGCTGGATACATTTATAATGTTCCCTCTTGGCTGAATGGTCCATTGCAGGCACAAATTTGGAGGCTACATCCCATAGTCTTATTACATGTTCCATGAATGGGCAGCAAGTATTTCAAAGCTATAAGTTATCACATGAATACTTCTGTCGTTGGAGATATTTCATAAACTCTGAATTGTAAGCATCAGTCTGTGGAAAAAAGTTCTTAGTTTTACAAGGCCAAGGTCTGGCCTATGGCCCTGTACTTTAACCATGTTGTTCAGTCATTTAGTCATTTCTAACTCTTTGTGATCCTGTGGATGGCAGCACACTAACCTTGTACATGGAGTTTGCATGGAAAACATACTGAAGTGATTTGCCCATATCTTTCTGCAGTGTGGCCCCATCTCATAAATGAGTAATGGAGGCAAATAGGGGTCACATGGCTATTAAGTATAGGAGTCCAGATTTGAACTCAGATCTTCCTGAACCTAGGCCTGCTTCTCTATCCATCTGGCTCCCTCTTCCTTAACCATACTTAACCATAACTAGGTCCTCAGGAAGAAATATGGCGATAGAGTAGAAAATGTCAGGTGGAAAATGTTCGATGAATGTTATTTAAATGAAAGCAAGTTGGGGTTAGCCAATCATGGTGCAATGTGATAGAGTCAAGGATATAATTTGTCAGTAACCTATTGAATTACTAACTAATTAGAAAAATCATGCAATGTAACAGTTCTTTGGGTACTCACTGGAGAGCACCACAATGTCAACGAGAAATGAAGCTACAATCACACTTCAATAAAGTATAGAGTATATAGGAGCAAAGCGCACAGAAAGTACAGAAAGATGTTGCAAAATTGATGTCTAGAGGCAGATGTGTGGAGATCAGGGATGGGGTGGTGAAGACAGTCAGTATGGGGAAAAGGATGGGAATGGGGAGAGGTACGATGAATCACCCATGTTACCGTGGATTAGAGTTGGGAGCATTTGGCAACATGACCATGATGGAGATGGGAGAGGGCTTGGGCAACAGGAGTTTGAGGTCTTATTTCATAGAGTTTTGGGGAACAGACTCACTTTTTTTGTGTCACCTTGAGGTTAGTTAGTGAATAACTTTATTATATAAATTTAATAATAATAATTAATAAGATATCAGATCATCTTAGATTGTTCAGGTAAATCTTTAACAATAACATGTCCACATCATCTCAGAGCTATCAGCTCCATTTAAATGTTCTGCTGTTCTTACTGCAGATGTCGGGAACTTTTCTAAGGTTTATTTATCATAAGTGCCTGAGAGCAAAGCCTACATGGCTTCCTTTGATTTTGAACATTTTATAGGATGTGATTTTATTATGAGATACAATTTATAAATTATGATCCTTTAAATCAGAGGGACAGTTTGTACATGACTTCTAGGTTCCCTTTACAAATGGATTTCACAACCTTGCTGCTTTATACTGGCTACTTAAAAAATTACTATATTGACTAGAAGGGGGATGATGTGGTCAGGGATAAAACCAAGATGGAATTTTAGCACATCTGTATGTTGAATTGATAGTGAAGAGGGGAAGTAAAGTTTTCATTTTGATCTTCAAGTTGAGGAAATGTAGATTTTGTTTATTAATAAACTGATCTGATTTGATATTGAAAGTGGGTACTTGCTGATTCTTCTTGAAACAGTGAAAAAATGAGAAAGATGTCATGGGAAAATATGGTTTTAGAAGTAGAATCAATTTCTTTGATTAATTTCAAATTTTGTTCTCCCAAATGTCATTACCTCCAAATCCATTATAAAAATCCACTCAGAATGGATTCAATAATTGGAAAATGAAAGTTTGACCATTTTAAATAATTCATTCCATTCATCTAGAAAACCATTTAGTTATTCAATATAATCAAATACAATCATCTACTACAGATCTCTGATAAAGGCAAATCTAAGAATTTTCTGCCCAGTTTTTAAAGATATGCTTCTCAATCAAATGTATTATGTAACATCTGAGGCAAGCTCAGAATTTCTGTATTTCTAAGACTTGATTTTGTCACTACAGTAATTCCTTTTGTACATATAGATTGGAAGAACTTTATTTACTTGAAAATTATTTACAGAGTTACTATGGAAGAAAAATCCATCAATCTATAGTCAATTTGGTTATAGGTCTGTCAGTGTTTAGCTGTTGGATAAATATGCAAAGTATAATTTTAAGGTTGTATGTATAGAATAACTTTTGTGATAATATGTTTATGTCCAGAGTCAGTACAACTTCTCACTAGTTTACAGGTATAGCCTGAGCCTAGGGGCATTCCCAGTACTTGAACTCATGATAGAGTAATGCTTTGAGGAGTAAATACATTTTATATTGTGTTGAGCTTTTCTGTAAGCACCCTTGGAAGGTAATTTTTTGATCCAGAATCCCTATTAAACCTTAAACTTTACCAACATAGAAAAACAGTTTAATTTAGTACTAATAAATATTTTATCCTGTATTAAATAGATCCAGGAATGGGCCATTGAATTCCATGGATGCATTTTTCCAAGGTGAAAGGGATTTTGCAGAGGAGTCCCTGCTACCTTAGCATCATCTAGAAATCATTAACTTCTGTCTCCATATTTCCTAACATAAAAACTAGACAGTAAGGCTATCAGGAATATATTGTGCATCTAGTTTCAGATCTTGCCCCTGACAAATGCTCCCCTTATGACATGGCTAGAATCGCTAGAAATCAGTAAAGACAGATAGGGGAGACCATTCATCAAAACTAGTCTTTCTTAGTTAAATTCTGTGATTCAAGTCTCAGAAACTTCCAGAAGTTAGAGAGGTCAAAGGGGGCCAAGGGGAGCAGTAAGGGATTGTTTCGATGTTATGGGTGGCATTTTGACTCTGAGGCTATTACATTATCTGTAAAAAAGCAATTGGAGTGGATAACCTCTCAAGCTTCATCTGTGAGATCATGATTACAATTATTCATATTTGAAAACATAGCATGTTATGAGTTGGGTAGTTTCTACTGAGAGAATTAAAACAAGCAGATTTTAAACGTGATTATTTACATCATTTATTGAGATTTGTATTTTGTGATATGGATATTTAAATGGGAATTTTATTGATAATTAAAATGAAATATAAGTATTTTGTTATAATAACTCATTTATATAGCAGTTTAATTTTTGGCAAAGTGCTGAAAACATAATTTTTGTAGGTACTTAGTAGTAATCTAAAGAGGCCCAGAATTCTAAAATAATTTTGAAAAGCATGAATCTCTGTAGGGTGAATGTTTTGCATGCAGAAAAATTCTGCCTGCGATTTAGTGGAACAAAAATTCTTCTTAGCATCATAAGTATTAGATTTGAATCTTGTTTGTGTACTTAATTACTGTATGAAAATAGATAAACTATGTCATCACATTCTGCCTCAGTCTCCTTAGCTATAAAATAGGGATAATAAAACTTGCATTACTTAGCTAACAAGCTTTTCCCTCTCCTCTCCTTTAGAATGTAAGCTTCAAAGGTAAGGATGTTTTATTTTTCTTTCTTTTTTTTATATTTCCAGTGTTGGCATGATATCTGGCTCATAGAAAATACTTTATAAATGTCTACAGGATGATTTACTGGCAAAAACCTGTGTAAACACGAATGATGGCATCCCTACCTGTAAATGGAGTTGGGCAGGTCATATATTGAGAAGGAGAGATAATTGATGGACAGACAATGTGCTGCACTGATATCTCATCTCCCAAGATAGTATAAGAGGAACAACTCCAGGGCATAGAACTTGGAATACTGATGGGAAAGCTTGAGCAGAAATGGCATTGAATGACAATGCGTGAAGAGGGTGAAATCTACATGAAAGGAGGAAGACACTAAAGAGTAGGGATATTGATCTACTTTTATACTTAGTTCATTATTTGCCTGTTCAACTAAGATGTTGTCATCCTAAAGAAGACAGAAATCTTTTCCTGTCTCTTCCCTTTCTTTTATTTTTTTAAGCTGTCAGACAGTTGGCTTGCCATCTGTTCCAGCAGTGCAGAAGTCTAAAGGTTTTGATTTTTCTTCCAATGGGAGCAGTGATTGTAGATAAAATATTATTTTCAGGGACCAAGTTGCCTCCTTTCACATTAAATTATTAACTGATAAAACAGTTGTTCTAGTTAGAAACCAGGAGAACAGAATCCATCTGTTCCCAAGGCAGCCACAATTCTTGACCTCAAAAAAGATTGCTCAGTCAACTAAGAAACGCGTGGCTGAGAGGTACTCTGTAATGTTGTGGAGGACCCCACAGTCTGCCTTAGTATTAGATGCCTAGAGATATCAACAATCTTGGGATTTATTAGAATAGTTTTAACACTGTCAAGATGACACAATGAAGAAGTCTTTTGTGAATGATTACAAGAAAGGTTGATTTTGAACCACTTCATTAAACTATGGCAAATATATCTATATCTATCTACAGATCTATCTATCTATTTATCTTAGAGGATACTGCCCAAAAAAGAAAGGAAGGAACAGTTGGAAGGAAGGAGCAGAGGAGAGAGAAAATATTGAAGAAAAAAAAGGAAGGAAAAGATGAAGGAAGAAAACAGGAGAAAGGAAAAAAGAGAGAGGAAGAAAGGGACAAAGGAAGAGAAGGGTTTGAGAGAGAAAAAGTGAAGGAAGGAGAGAGGGAACAATGTTCTTTGTGATATTTGCTAGATGCATGACCTTGGTCAAGTAACTTAACCTCTTTCAGGATCAATTATATCAATGATCCTATGATCTCATATTTGTAAAATGCTTTGTGAGTTTTGAATATCATAAATAAATGACCACAGGAGGATTGATTCAGAGCAGGAAGGGATCTCTGATGCCATGAAGTCCAGCGTCTTCATTTCATAAAGAAGAAAAGTTGAACTGTGCTGCCAAAATGCCAGAAGTAAAATGTGAGATGAGAGCTCTCTTGACTCCATTGCAATATTCCATCCACAACCTGATGCCACCATCCATTAAGCAGGAAGATAAACTCTCAACAGCTCCAGTTCTGACTGATATGTTTGTTATACTCAATCAGCTCAATGTCTGTCATTTCTTGATTTGAAAATAAGATTTCTAATAAGATTATTTCAAAACTGAAAAGAGATCTTTTCTTCCCTTTTCCTTCCTCCTTCCCTTCCCCTTTTCCTTCTCCATTCCTTTCCCCCTCACCTTCCATTTATCCTTTCTCCTTCCTCCCTTCCCTGACCTAAAATATGTAACAGTGGAGACAACTGAGGAGTCCATGGGGTTGGGCCAAGATAAGTTCTCTGAAATGGCTATGTACTCAACAGGAGAACTGATAACCACCAGTAAAGACTATAAACTCCTAGAAAATATAAACAAACTGAATAACTTGAACTATCTAAAAATAAAAGATATTCTGGTAAACACAGGTAGAAAACTGAAGGATTTAAACCAGAAATAAGTATAGCTTCTGCCTTATCTGGATCCTATCACTTTAACTGAGGATCAAGTAGCAGCTTTGAAGCAGGTAGCCCACAAGGCTGATGCACATTCAATGAAACTAGAAACACAGTACAAGAAGTTAGAGAGAACTGCAAGAATTCTTTAGTACAAAGACTTTGCCAACAAGAATGTCTCTTGTAAGAGTTGAAATATGTGGGATGCATGATTCATCTGTTCTTGATATGTTGGTTAATTTCTGTACTTTAAGTGTAAAGCAAAAAAAAAAATCCAACTTAAAAAAAAGAAGTCAGAAATATGACATCCAGGACATTGATGAGGCTCACAACAAACTTCACTAGGGGCATGAAAAAAGTGGAGACAATAGAATCAAATATACATAAAATTAAGAAGTATAGTCTATTATGAACTCTAAACGATTTAGTAAACTGTATTAAAGGAACTTAGAAGAAATACTTGTACTGTAACTGACAATTTTTTGCATATTAGTATTCCTTTTTAACTTCAAAGTGTTTCATGAAGCCCTCTAAGACAGGCTACATATTTTGCTGAAATGAAATAAAGATAAAAATGGCACTGTCTAGTGTGGATATGAATTGTTGAAACTTGCAATAACCTAGGAGTCCACAGCCCAAAGGTAGAAACTCACTGATTTAGATTTGAAAAGTTTTTAGAAAGACTTATGAAATGGAAAGATATTTTTGAATACCTGTCTAATCCACTAGCTGGAAAGAAATATTGGAAACAATTCATACTTAAATAACTAGTTGCCAACAATATCTGAGAATTGTTAGAGTATCTTATTGGTGAATTCTATAGCTCATGCCATGAGTGTTTCAGATAGATTAACAAGAAAAGACTTGAGGAATCAAAAAAAAAGCAGGAAGAAAATAGAGAAAGAATAATTCCTGCATGAACTGATCTTTTTTGGTAAAGGAGAAAATTAAGTAAAGAACCACATGTCTATTCTTTTTAAATAATAAGGATTTATTCTAAGAGATTTTCCCTAAAATTTGGTCTACTTACAAAAATGCTAAGAATTAGGAAAGATATCTCACTTTTTCACAGGACAAAAAAAAAGAGATACCTAGCTTACATTAGGTGTAAATACAATGATTTCTCCAATTTTTTTAAGTTTCTGAATAAATTAAATAAAATAATCTATCAAATATTTCTATGGAATATCAAACTCTGAAAAAGTCAAATTAATTGAAATTTATAGGATTGTCTTAACACACAAATAAATGAACACACACACAAAACAGATGATACTATATTATATGAAGCAAATTGGAAAGCATTTAAAAAGATAATCAAGAACTATATATCATCTTAAAATTATTTCAGGTAGCAAATTTAAAATATATATGGACTGAATGGTTGGCTGGTTGGTTGTTGTCCTTTGTCTTCGAAGAGGACCAAAATGACATCACTACTGTAAAGTGAAATTTCAGGGTGTCCTACTGTGACTGATTAGACCAACACAAGGTTGGAATGCTCTACCACAGGTTGGGCACAGATAGTCTATGTGAATATTTGGGGTGACTATCTCAAATTTGTGCATCCTGCATTTACTTTGTGCTGTCTCAATTATGCTTTGCTCAAAGAGCATAGCACCTTTTCTTAAGTGGGCACACCATACTGAGAGGTCCTGTGCCAGTGTCTTTGCACAGTTCTTGAGAGAGATCTTGAGAATGTCCTTGTATCGTTTCTTTTGGCCACCATGTGATCACCTGCCCCATGTAAGTTCTCCATAAAATAGTCTTTTTGGCAAGCATACATTTTACATTTGAACAATGTGACCAGCCCATCAGAGTTGCACTCTCTGAAGCATAGTTTGAATACTTGGCAGCTCAGCTCAAGCAAGAACTTCAGTGTCTGGTACCTTATCCTGCCAGGTGATTCTCAGAATCTTCCTAAGACAGCTCAAATGGAAACAATTCAGTTTCCTGGCATGGCACTGGTAGACTGTCCATGTTTCACAGGCATACAACAATGAGGACAGCACAACAGCTCTGTAGATCTTAATTTGGTAATCAGTCTAATACCTCTTCTATCCCAAACTTTTCTTCGGAGCTTCCCAAATACTGAGCTAGCTCTGACAATGCATGTATCAAACTCATTGTCAATGTGTACATCCCTGGAAAGTATACTACCAAGGTAAGTGAACTTATCCACAGCATTCAAAACTTCTCCATTTATTGTAATTGGTGGTTCCACATACAGATGGTGTGGCGGTGGCTGATGGAGCACCTCTGTTTTTTTGGTGTTAATTATTAGGCCAAAATTAGCACAGGCAGCAGAGAATTGATCCATACTTCGTTGCATCTCTGCTTGAGAGGTTGCATTGAGTGCACAATCATCTGAAAACAGAAAATATGGACTGAATATGTGCTCAGTGAAATCATTAAAGACAGCTGGGTGTTGTAGCAAATAGAGCACTGGACCTGGAGTCAGGAAGGCTCATCTTCCTGAATTTAAATCTTACTAGCTGCGTGACCCTGTTATCACTTAGTTCTATTTACCTCAGTTTTCCATTTGTAAAATGAGCTAGACAATGAAATGGCAAACCACTCCAGTATCTTTGCCAAGAAAACTCCAAATGGGGTCATAAGGAGTCAGACACTACCCACATAACTGAAAAAACAACCATAAAAAGAACTAAAGGAAACCTCAAAGATTTCCAAAAAACAGTGTCATGTAAAAAAAAAAAAAAGAAAAAGAGAGGAGCAAAACTAGAAATTGTTTGCATCCTTTCCCCATCTTTATGGGCAACATACTATACATTTTTTTGTATCTACCATGATTCCTTCCATTTTACATATGAGAAACCACTATTAAAATTCTCTGTATACTGTGACAGGCATTTCAAGTGTACATAGTATAAATATAATATTGATTTTATCATATCTCTTTGTTTCAAAGAGAATCTTAGAATCATTAAAAGCCCTGTGTACTTTCTCAAATGAAAAAAAGCTCTTTCTCTTACATCTATTGAATTTTGTGTCTAGTTTATCTTCCTCCTTCATATATGTACAGAGATACCAGTGCTCTCAGCTGTTCATGTAACTGCACAACATAGTCTGAACAATAGGCATTCTTCATCTCTTTTTGCTTCCTTTGTGACAAGTGTTATTAATATTTTTATCATTATTCAAAAAAATAAACAATGCAATGAATAAAAATGTATGGACCTATATTGAAATTTTGAAAAATAGATTATATTTATTGAATAATAAATGAGTAATGAATGATTAATTTTAAAAAACACAACAAACACATATCAAAGATAATATCCATGTTGGAAAAGACTTCAGCAGAAAGTTGTAGGTTCTCTCTCCTTAGACATCTCCAAGCAAAGACTGGATGATGACTTGTTCAGTGGGTTGCATAGATAATTCAGATTTGTGTATTGCTAGCAATATCTGAAGCCCATTCTAATTCTAAAATTCTATGATTCAGTAATTATGGCCATTGAATATGAATATCTCTGCAGCCAAAGCAATTGCGATATCAACTTATATTGCTTACTACTTTAAAGAAGAAATGAATTTTTAAAAATATTCAATGAGAGTCAACTGACAAAATTTAGAATCACATTAATGCTGTGAGGAGAAAAAAGTGAACTAAGATAAAAGATAAGTAACATTGGGAATGATAGTATAATTATTATTGCAAGGAGGAGGAAGAAGAAAACATTCAGTGTGTGATGTTTCTATTTCTACTATTGCCAAATGACTGCTGCCTGTGTTTATAGGATCAATTTGGTCTTTGTGTTAATGAAATAAGGCAGCAAGTCTTGGGTAATGTTTCTCCACTCTCCAGGTTATCAGGCATAATAAAGTGTTCCCTATGAGACTGTGGATAAAGCTTTAATATAAAAATTGAGGATAAAATCTATCCAATGATGCAGAGAAGAGTCATGTTGTATGCCAAGATGTTGGAAGATAGAAGAAAATTCACATGGAAGATAAAAGAATAAAAAGGAAAGAGCCTGCAGACTAATTCTGAGATTTTCTTTATTAGTAGGGAATTGAATTCAAATGAATGATAACAGAATATCATTAGACACAGGGCCATTTTTACTTGAATTCCTTCAAAAAAGATAAGAATGTACCATGTTTTATGATGAAGATGAGGGGAGAAAAATAACAAAATAAAACCATAAAATCATAGATTTAGAACTGGGAGCAATTGTAGAGGTCACAGAATTTAACAACCTTATTTTACAAATAGATGAGTGAATGAATGAGTTAACGAATGAAAAAAGCATTTTTAAGCACCTATGTACAAACTGCTAAGTTAAACAATGATAATATAAAGTGAAAAGCAGAAACAATCTCTTTTCTCAAGGCGCCCACATTCTAATTTGGGTAGAGAACACTTGAAGAGGTTTTAGCTGGAAGTTAGATGGAAAGGTCTTGTGGTCTCTGGGGTACAGCGGCAAAAACAAAACAACAAAACCAACAAACCCCATAACAATGTATAATCTTTCTTGTAATTTCCACTTATAAAACCATATTGCCTTCTGTTGAATCATTTGTTATAGCCAAAAGTTTTGATTGTGGGAGTTTTGAGGGGAAATCTTCGATATTTGTGGTTCCTGAGGAAGCAGGGGTTTCTTTCTCCTATGGAAAATGTTGTCAGATACAGTGAATATTTCTCTTGAAGTTGTGTGGCTAGAAGGATTAGGTTGGAAGCAGGGTTCTTGGTCTATGACACTTTGGCTTACGTGTTTCCCCATAGCAGTTGGCTGGTTATTGGAGGTGATGGTGGCATGGATAACAGGCCCTTTTACAACAAGGGTTGTTCTCCTTAGTGATCACTGGAAGAAGCAAATTGGAAGCAGTTTCAGTAGTTAGGAGATCAATGGTATTCCTGGGGCTCTTGAGTTCAGTTTCCTGGGCTATCTCCATCATGAACTGAGGAGAGAAGGTCGATGAGATGATTTTATCTAACTGACACAATTTCTCTGATGAATAAAATAACACAGCTGTGGCTCATGGAGGTTAAATGATTTGCTCAAGGTCATACAGGTAGTAAGTAGCAAGGAGAGACTTTGAATCCAGCTACTCTGACTTAAGGTCCATTGCTATTTCTGCTATACTACACTGATTATTCCTAGTATTCAATGATGTATGAATCTTCATGACCCCATTTCCGGTTTTCTTGGCAAAGATACTGGAGGGGTTTGCCATTTTCCTCTCCAGCTCTTTATTTTGAAGGGAGAAGGTGAGGCAATCAGGGTTAAGTGACCTGTCCAAGGTAACAGAAGATGAGTCTTCTGGACTCCAAACTCAGTTCTCTATCCACTGCACTATCTAGCTGCCAAATTTATAAAAGTAGGGTTAGGCTAATGAAGGAATAAATTATCAACCAGGCAAAATACATTTTTGAAGTACCTTTTATGTGCAATATACTGGGAATTTAAAAGTCAAAAATTAACGTTCCTACTTTCATAAAACTTAGAGAGACAATATAATTTTTTATTTGTATAAACCAAATGAACACAGATATCTTGTGGAGGGAAGGACTCAAATACAGGGAACATCAAAAAAATGTTTCATGTAGAAAAATGTCATTTGAAAGAAGCAAGAAATTTTAGGATGAGAAGGTGGTGAGTCCCTGGCTCAGAGGCAGCCAGTGGCAAGGTTTACAGATCGAAAATAGACAGTCATATGCAGAGAATGACCATCAAATATGGCTCAGAAATAAAAAGCATGGAAAGGGATCCTGAGTAAGAAAGCTTTGAAAGTAGGAAAGAGTCAGGTTTTATAGCACTTTAAAAACCAAAGATAAGAGTTAATATTTGTTCCTAGAGGTAATATAGAGTCAGGTAAGTTTATAATGTAAATATGAGTAGCATGATCAGGGATGTGATTCAGGAATTACTTTGGTGGCTGTTAGGAGGTTTATTTGGAATGGACAGAGGTTTGAAGCAGGGAGAAAATATAGAAGGCCTTTGTGATCATCTAAGTGAGAGGTGATAACTGTGACAGTGAAAAAATGGGGGTCATATATTAGAGGCAGCTGGGTGATACAGCAGATAAAGTCCAAGACATAGGGTGACGACCTGGTTTCAAATCTAACCTCAGATCCTTACTAGCTTTGTGACCCTGAATAAGTCACTTAACATTTATCTGCTGCACTTTTCTCATCTGTAAAAAAGGGAATAATAATAATATCTTCCTCCTAGGATTGTTGTGAGATTCAAATGAGATGACATATGAAGTTCTTCGGATAATATGGTATATAAAAGATAATTATCACCAGCACCATCACCACGCCACTAGCACCATCATCATTGTCTTTGTCATCATCATCATCATGTGTGAAAATGAGGAGTTCAAGATGATATGGTGGTGACAAACTTAGGTGAATGGAAGGGAAATATGAAGAGGAGTAAGATTAGAGAGGGTAGAAAGAAAAGACAATTGAATGAGAAGCCTACAGGTCATCTAGCTGGAAAGGTTGAGTAAGTAGATGTTGAAAAGGACTGTTCCTCAGGGGAAACTGATTAAATGTATAGCTCTGGGGTCATTGTATAAAGATGATCGCTGGACCAGTGTGAGATGATGATGTCTCAAAATGAGGAACAATAGAGAGGAGAGGAAAGGCTTCAGGTCATAATCTTTAGAAACAGCCACAATTAGTGGAAATAATTTGAAGGAAAAAAACTGAAAAGGAGTTGTTAATGAGATAGGAGAAAATCCAGAAAAGAGTAATATCAGAGGAGAAAGCATCAAGGAGAAGGTCATCCATAGTGTCACATGCTAAAAAGAAGTTAAGAAACATGGGAATTGAGAATATACAATGTGATATAATAAAAAATATATATTTTATATAGCCTATTGTGTTTTCAAAATAATTTCTTAAAAACAACATTGTGAAGTAAGTAGAAAAACAAGAAAAGGAAAATTATTTAAATCCTAAAATTTAATCCTTTTTGTATCCTAAAAAAGTAATAACAAAATAATCCTCATAAAAAGAGAAAATCCATTTCATCAAAATTATTGCGATCAAAACATATACAAATTAAATGAAAAACGTCATCACAAATTACTATTTATAATTCTATACACTTTTTTTTGTCTAGGAAAATTCTCTAAAATACCAAAATGAAATAAACCAGAAAAGGATAACTCAAATTAACACTTTAAGAAAGAGGAATTATACAGCACATTTAAGGAATGTTCAGTAAAGTAATATCGTCCTCAAATGAATTGAAAAATGAAAACTACCCAAATTTAAATGATGGAAATCTTCTGTAATGCATAAAGTATTGCAAAGCATAGACAGATATGGGTAGCTACCTCATTTCTAGCATGTCAAAGAAGGTTTTGATCTGTAAACCAAGATAAGATGAAAATGAGAAAGAAAATTAAGGGAAAATGTCATTAATGAATATTTATGATTAACCTTTCAGACCTCCATAGATCTGTGTGCTCATTTTTAAGGATAAGCCCTTCTACAGTATAGATAATAACCCATTTATTCCTTCTGATACTGTGATATCTGTACCCATGATTTTCAAGAAAATTTTCCTGAAATGGTTTGGTCAAATTGATGATAGTAATATATACATAGCCATCCATATAAAAAGACATATACATAGGTATGTACGTACATGTATGTATATATATATATATATATACATATATTTTATTTTTGAAGTTATGTTGTATGTATATATTTATATAGACATGCACACATGCACAAACTATGTCTGTTATTAAGGCTCCATCACATGGTCTTTATGTGTAGAATGCACATCCATCTGTAACTTACTATGCTACAGTTTGTCAAGTGCTAATTTATGCTTAGTTTGGGCTAAATTACATTCTAATTTTCCTAGCAGTTCTTTTGAAATAGGGATTTCTTCTCTAAAAGTTCATGTACAGATATTTATGGGAATCAGGGTAACTAAGTACAAACACTACAACTTCTTGCTTATACAGTTTCCTCTATCAGCTCTCACTGTCTCTCTTTCTGTATGTATATATGTGTGTGTGTGTATGTATGTATGTATATGTACTTACATACATATGTATATATGTATATATAATTTTCTGGCCAATATTATTTTTAGGATTGCTACTTTATAATATAACTTGAGGTCTGTAGGTGCTACTTTCACTTCTTTCCATGTTTCCCATTGTTTTCTTAAAATTGTCTCTTTGTTTTTCTTTCTATAAAAATGCTGTGTGGTTTGATTTAATGTGTATCTTGAATCTACTTGAAGGTTGATTCAAACATATTATGCACATTTTGTAGTTATTTTGAATAAGATTTCTCTCTCTATCATCTCCTGGCTTTTATGATTGGTATCTAGAAATGCTGACAATTCTGTGGATTTATTCAATATCCTGCTACTCTACTGAAGACATTAATCATCTCAATTAGTTCTCTTCCTGATGTTCTGTGTTGTTGTTTCTTTTTTTTCTCTCTTTTTTAGTAAACCATTATGTCATTTGCAAATAGCGATAATTTCATCTCATCTTGCTAGATGTTTATTTCTTTAATGTCTTTCTCTCATCTTATTCCTACTGTTAGCAATACTATAACTCACTCAAACAATACTGGGAAATGGGAAAATCCTTGATTTTATATTCCCAATGATAAATTATTCTAGATTTTGGTTTAAAAGATATGTTTCTGATCATATTAAAGAAAGGGCTTTCCATTCCTATTTTTATTAGGATTTTTAACATTGTGTGACTTTTTATTGAAAGGTTTGTCTGTGATATTACCACATTAAGATCAGTTCTTTCTGTTTGGAATAGGATCCTGTTACTGGTTTTACTCATATTGAACTATACTGGAATTCTACATACTAATCTGCCATGATAGTGATTTTTGATAACTTGATGTATCTTTTTATAAGTATCCCATCAGACTTTTTGCTTTGGTACTTATTAGTGACATCAGCCTATAGTTTCTTTCTATAGTTTTCTCTCTCTGAAAATCCCAGCCATGTGAAGTTTTGATCCCTTAGACTTGGTGAGTCCTTAAAAATACATGTGCCATGATACCTTGATGTATCATGACACATCTTATTTATTTATAAATATACCTTATTGATTATACTTTATACAAACATCATATATATGATATTTATCAATATTTATCTTGTATTATGATACATCTTAATATTTATCAATATTATCTCTTGATATATAGATATTGACTGGGGATGTTTCCAGATGTAGATTTGTGCTGGAAGCAGAGCAGGGAATGTCTTGAGAATCTAAGTGCACTGCATTCTTGCTACATAGTCATCCTCTGTTAGAGTAAACAATTCTCTTTGTTAAATGTTTAGTGATTTATGATCCCCTCATTTAATTCCAAAATCAAACCAAAAATAAGAGGAACCTGGCATGTCGATGACGATGTATTTGCTGAAACCATTATCATTATCATCATTTTCTTCTTTTAGTCAAAATTGTAGTAATACCAATAGTATTAAAAACACTGCTTCAAGGTTTACAAAGATATTTATATATGACACCTCATTTGATACAACTACAAAGTAAGTTTGATGCTGTTGTTACGCCTACTTTTACTGGTAAGGAAACAGACTAAAGGATTCTAAGTCATTTGTCCAGGTTCACACAACAGGATCTGAATTCCTATCTTCATGACACCTAAGCCAACATTTTATCTGCTCTACATCACCTAGCTCTCCCAGGAAATCTTCATTTGAAGAAGATTATGGAGAAAGAAAAAAAGAGGAAAAGCAGGATAGAAAACTGTGATGACTAAAAACCAACAAAATGATAAGCAACTGGGGGAGAAAGGGAGCTGCAGCAAGATATATATATATATATATATATATATATATATATACATATACGCATCCATATATTCACATATATATATGAAAGGATTCATAGACATGGAGTGAAGCAGGACAAGACTTCCAAGTATGGAGTAGAAGCAACCTAGGCAAGAACAAAAAGGGGAAGATGGATGAAAAAAAAGGAACTGAGACCTCTAGTATGGCTCAATGTCATATCATAAGAGCTTTGGTTGCAGAAACTAGGGATATTTAAATTGGAGAGGCAAAGACTTAATGGGGAAAGTCTGTACTTCTTAAAGTATTTAAAGGAATTTCATCTAGAAGATAAATTAGAATTGCTTTGTGCATTTCCATCAGACAGAAATAAGTGAATATAAGGAAAAACCTCCTAAAATTAGAGTTATTCCAGCAATATAATGTAATTTCAGTGTAATATAATGATGGATAGTATCCCACCCCTATCTTCCTTTACTAAAGGAATTCAAGAAAAACTTAGATGCCAATCCAACAGAAGTTGTGGAGAGGGAATTCTTCTCAGGTATAGGTTGGACTACATGTCCTCTATAGTTACTTCCAAATCTGAGATTTTGCAACTTGTCCTATAAAAGAGAGAGAATTTATGTTTATTGAAATCTTCTCCAACAAAAGCATTAGTGCTACAACTAATAATCAATCCTTCCTTGAGGAGTATTTGAAAATATTAAGCATATTTCACAGGCTGGAACATTCAGAATGAGAATATAAAATTTCATAGCCAAAGAGATAACTTTACATTCTCCTCTTACAAAAATGCAGTGTATAAACCAGGGATCTACATGCATAGATCTGTTTTGTTTTTAATATCTCAACTTAAAGAAATATAAAAGCTGCAATTGCCTCCTAAACTCACAAGGCTGGCACAGCAGATAAATAGAACTCTGAATGAGTACTTCTGCAATGAGGCTAGGTAGAGAAGCTTTGCATTGAATCTGTCTGCATAATTTAACATTTCATTAGATGATCAGGATGGGTGGAATTCTGCAGTCATATTTTTCTTTAAGAATCACTGAATCCTAGGCAGTGCATATACCCATGCATTTCTGGGGTCAGGCAACTAAACAACACATGAGATGCCATACAGAGGAAAAAAAATCTTGGAAATTATTATACCTATATTTATTTGCAATGATATTGATTAGATAATGATAATCATTGGATGTTATTGGAATTTGATCTCTGAAAAAGCTGGTGCTTGTCAGTAACAAGGTAAAATCCAAATATACATGAATTTTTGAAGAATTCTCATGTAATGGAAAAGGAACTCTTCTGGGAATCAATGGAATTGGCTTCAAATCTTTCTCTACTCAATCAGATTCAAGTCAAACTCTGTCAATCAGGTCAAGTAAATCCCCCATTTGCTCTTTCCCGTGGTTTGCCTCCTCTGGAAATCATTTAGGTGGCATCAGATAGCTTACTAGCTTGCTTGGACTCACTGCCTGTGTGACCTTAAGCAAGTCGCTTGTCCTCCCTTAGCCTCAAGTTCTTTATCTGAAAAAGTAGGAATGTTAATAGTACCTACTTCACAGAATTATTGTGCAAACCAAGGGAATAAGGGAAGGACGAATAAGAAAATAAGTACTGATAAAGTGCCTACCATGTTCCAGGTACTGTGCTAAGCTGTTTACTAATATTATCTCATTTGATATTAATTCAAATTCTTGATTTGATATCAAATAGCACTTTACATAAAGTAAAATTTATGAAGTGATTTGCAAACCTTGAAACATTATATAAATGCTATGCTACTGCTAATCCCCATATCATGAAAGAATTATGAGTCATCCCTATTGGGAAAGAATATGTTGCTGGCTCTGGATCTTCCTATAATTAACAAGTGGACTATGAACAAGTCATTGAAACACTCTATTCTCAGTTTTCTCCTCTCTATGTTCCCCAAGAGATCTAAAATTCTATAAGTAGATTACATTTACAAGGTGAACTCTTAGAGGTCATAGAATAATATCACATAAGTTAGTCCTAGAGGATAATCTAGTTCATTCCTCTCATTTTATGCAAATATCAAACAGGCAGTATGTAGTAAATAGCAGATATTAAAAGAAATTGCTATATGATTTGAACCCAGTACTTCTAACCCTAGTTCCAGTGTTCTTTCCCTTATTCACTGTTTCAATATAATTCAGCATGCCAGGCACTCTGCGAACACTGGGTATACAGAGGCAAAATACGGTCTCTGCCTTCAAGGAGCTTACAATCTCGCAGGGAATGAGGGGACAACAGGAAAGTAAGGCAAGTATATACAAGATAAGTAAGAATCAACTCACACAACTTATGCATTCCAGGGTGGGCAGCTGGGTTTGCACAGAAGATTGAGCACAGAATTTTAATTAAGAAATAGATGATTTCTAATCTTGCCTCACATATTAACTACGTGTGTTAAGTGAGCAAGTCACTTAAATTCTTTTAGATTGTTTTCACATCTGTGAAACGGGGAGAGGGGATTGAAGTCATTGATATCTAAGTCCCTGCTCAGTTCTAAACCTATGACCTTGTGATTCTAACATAATGGAAATAAGCTTGCTAAAAAGATAACTCTAATAAAAATATACTGCAAGCAATTCAGAGGAGAAAACAATGGTACAAGAATGGATGAATGACAATTTATTTTGACAGTGCAAAAATTAAGAAAGACTTCATTAGGGAGATGATATTTAAAGCCTGTTTTGAAGAAAGATGAGATTATCAACAGGAAGTGATGGGGTTTGTAGAATGAAAGGGAAATAAAGATCTGTTAGGTATTGCTATTTAAATTAAGGCATGAGCAAAGATGCAGAACAAGGAAATTATGATTTATGTAGGTTATATGCCAGGAAGTGTGGAGTATGCCTTTAATCCTTAATATTGAGATGGCCGTGAAGTCAGATCTCTTGAGCTCAGGAGCTCTGAATTGTGGTGGGTGATGTCAATCTGGTGTTTGCACTGGCATTAATATGATAAGCCTTCAGGGGTGGAGGCCCAAGGTTTTCTAAGAAGGGAGATAGAGCAGGTGAGAACTGAGAAGTAATGGGACCAGACCTATGAGCAGGCATTCCACTTTCAGCTTTGGTAATATCGTGAGTCAGACATAAAAAATAAAGAAAAATATGAGGTAGGGCAGACAGAGACACACAGAGAGAGATAAACAGACAGAGACAGGGAGACAGAAACAGGAGAAACAGAGAGAGACAGAGAGAGACAGAGAGACAGAGAGAGAGAGAGGGAATAAATGGATCATGGGGAGTAACCTAATTCATATAAAATTGAAAGTAAATGAAGCAACATGATATGAAATAAGATTGAAAGAGCAAGTCACACCGAGGTTATGTAAGACTCTGAATCCTGATGCAAAGTGTTTCCTCTTTATTTGACAGGTAATTGGAAGCTATGGAAGGTCTTTTATGGTTACATAATTTAGATATAGAAGTGACGATATATTTTTATCATGATCTATTTTTAGCACAAAGAGATGATATGATCATATCTGACCCCCCATATATACATAAGAAAATAGTCTGTGGGATGCCTCTGAGAAAGTAACACTGTAGGCCTTCTTATTTTAAATTATGCTACTCTAAGTCATGGTCTTTTCCTGCCCAAATCTGTAGAATGTAAGCTCTTCAAGAGTTAGGACTATGGCTTAGTTTTTAAATTTTTATATGTCATTGGCTTGAGCCAAAACCATAACTTCTCCAAGAAGTCTTTCCCAATCCCCTTAAAGTCTACTGCCCTCTGTAATCTCCAGTTTATTCTTTCTACATCATATTTGTACAGATATTTGCTTGCCATATCCCTCATGATGTTGTGTACTACTTGACAGCAAGGATTATGCATCTTCCTTTTCTTTTCATTTTTTATCCCAAGGGGTTAGGGCAAAAGATGCTCATTGTCTTGTTCTTAAAAGACTTAGGGCATGCCATGAATTGAGGAAGTTATTTGCCAAAGTAAACCCCATAAGTTTCTAGATTTCAAGTGAAACCATAGTATCAAAAATTAAACAACACAGGAGATTACACAGGCTGAATTCAATGGACCTCTTCAGTAGCCTCCCTTTGAGATTTAGTAACAAACTGACAAACTCTGAATTTACCCATGCCTCTTCCTCCATCACACCAAGCCCATTCGGATCATTTATAATTCAGGCGGTTTATGAGATCAGTAATTAGCTTCATACTGGGTAGAAATTAGGGCTGACAAGGATCTATATCTAAACTCCTTAAAACAGACATCCCTATAGTAAATAAATGATTCAGCAAAGGGATTTCCAATCTCACAGTAAATTAGAGCAATAAAATCTTTCTGATAACTCTGTGGCTCCCTCTATGATTAGAGTCATGGATCACTAGACCTGGAAGGAAAATTAGAGGTCATCTAATCCAACCTTCTCAATTTACACATAACGAAACTGAGTCTTGGTAACTTTAAGTTCATTCACTCAAGTCATACATAGGTATTAAGCTCCTGCTATATGAAAAGTTCCTGTTTTTGAGTCATGTCCCTCTCCCATCTATCTTACCCTGCGTGGCTTATTGAGTATCCACCCTCACTCAAGTCAATGAGATACAAAAATTTAAAAACTTGAAAACTAAGACATAGTCCTAGATCTCAGGGATCTATTCTATAGATGTGTGCAAGAAAAGATAACTTAACTTGAGTAATAAACAGAACCTATATTTAAACTCCCCTGCATTTTTTAACCAGTTGCTTAACTATGGCCAAATCACTTAACCAATCTGGGTCTCTGTTTCTTCATATGTCAAATGAGAGGGTTAGATTTCATGACCTCTGAAGGTTTCTTTTACATCTAGACGTTTGATCCTATGGGCCTAGTTGGTGGGAGTTTTGACTAGTAAAAAGAGAAGATATATTTAAAAAAAGGATATGAGATTTCTATTAATATTAACTAACATTTATTTAGTATTGACTATATTCCAGGCATTGTGTTTAAGTGTTTGATAATTATTACCTTATTTGATGCTCACAACCACCCCCAAAGGTATATGCACTATTATTCCCATTTTATAGATGAGGAAACTGAGGCAAACAGAGATGAAGTGAGTTGTTCAGGGTCATCCAGCTTCTAAGGGTCTGAAAATTAGAGGTCATCTAATCCAACCTCCTCAATTTACACATAACGAAACTGAGTCTTGGTAACTTTAAGTTCATTCACTCAAGTCATACATAGGTATTAAGCTCCTGCTATATGAAAAGTTCCTGTTTTTGAGTCATGTCCCTCTCCTAGATTCCCCCTGAGCCTAGATTTTAATTCAGGCTCAGAGATCTCCCACTGAGTCATCTAGTTGCTTCTATCGTACAATATGATGACAGTGTCAGAGGACCTGTTTTGGAATCATACTCTGCTATTTGCTACCTGTATTACCATGGAGAAATCACCTATGTCTCTGAACTACAGTTTACTCTGAACTAAAACGCAATGGTTGGACTGGAAAGTCTCTGGGATCTCTTCCAGTTCTGTGTCTTTGATCCTTTGTTCTTGCAAAGGTAACCACACTGGCTTACCTAGGATGACTGCTTGCACAGGTTCTTAGATGTGCTTTACTTGGAAAGACAGCTGTTTAAGGGGTCAATAATCTTTTTAAAATTAAATTCACTAATTCACGAGAAAAGTCAGCACCCTGAACTTCAGAGAAAATGTAAGTGGAGAAATAAAGACCAACAGACAGGGCTCTACTGCCTGAATCAATGCAATATTGCTATACACTTTACATACATTCCTGGATTTAGAGAGTCTTTACATCTCAACAGGTGGGGAACTCTGAACATACAGCCACTCAGAGTCTGGACCAGGGAATCACAAATACTTCTCATAAGCAACCTCCCAAAACAAAATACCAACTCAGAGCATATAGACACTTCAGAGAGCTAGAAGGTATCACAACCCTCATGACTCAATGCCTAATTAGAAGTTAGCAAAAGGTATGAACGTCTTCCTACAAGCAAGCCTCCCCTAAGTAAACTTCCCTTAATGGGCTCCACATGAGGCCCATTAGTGGGTCAAGAAGATCTTAAATTCCATTAACATTATAGGTGTGGAAACAGCAGAGACACAAATAAGGTGCTCTTGGTACAGGCGGAGGGGTGCAGCAAAGTAGGAGAGAGAGCACTTAGTGAATTCTTCATAGAGGAGGTGACATTGATGGAAGTGAAGGACATACAGAGATAAGGAGGGAAGACTTTCTACTCTTGGGATAGAGACAGACAGAGAGAGAGAAAGAGAGAGAGAGACAGACAGAGAGAGAGAGACAGAGAGAGACAGAGAGAGATGAGAAATGTATATGCTTTAGTTCAGGGATCATTTAATAACCTTTCACTGGCTATATTTTCTTCCCATATATATAAATATGAAAGCTGAAAGAATGGAAATTTAGTCAGGTGAGTGGATTATACCTTAGAAATCTTGGATGTTAAACTGAGGCTAGTCTTAAATTGAGTTTATTAAATGGTCTAATGCCATTTCCCTGTTTTTCAATGTGGTATACAATTTAAGCTAAAAATTACATTTTTCCCCCACCTTTAAATATCCAGATACTATCTATCACCAATTCCATCAAAACATTGCAATATTTCTAGGATCTGTCATTTCATAATTGAAGGCATTCCTTCCACTGATTTAATTCAACTCAATTTAATAAGTATTTTATTAAGCTCTTGCCAGTCAGTCAACAAACATTTATTATGTTAAGCACTGTGCAAAGCACTGAGAAAAGAAAGGGAAAAAAGTCCTTGCTCCCAAGATGCATTGGAAATCAGCAGCAGGCTGAAGACACTAGGATCAAAGTGGATGGAAAATGTTTCCTAGAGAGGCAAGATTAGAGTTGAAACTTGACCCAGCAATACAACTACTAGGCCTGTATCTCAAAGAGATTGAAAAAAAAAAAGGAAAAGGACCTATACGTACAAAAATATTTTTGGTAGTGGCAATAATTTGGAAATTCAGGGAATGTCCATCAATTTGGGAATGGCTGAAAAAGTTGTGGTGTGTGATCATGAGAGAATGCTATTGTGGTATAAGAAACGGTGAGCAAAATGGTTTCAGAAAAACCTGATCTGAACTGATGGAAAGTGAATTGAGGAGAGTGGAGATCATTGCACATAGTAACAGCAGTCTTATATGATGATCAACTATGAATGACTTAGCCATTCTGATCAATACAATGATCCAGTACAGTTCCATAGGATATCGATTAAAAATGCTACCCACCTTCAGAGAAAGAACTGATAAAGTCTAAATGTGGATTGAACCATACTTTTTCTTCCTTCCTTCCTTCCTTCCTTCCTTCCTTCCTTCCTTCCTTCCTTCCTTCCTTCCTTCCTTCCTTCCTTCCTTCCTTCCTTCCTTCCTTCCTTCCTTCCTTCCTTCCTTCCTTCCTTTCTTTCTTTTCTCTTTCTCTCTCTGTGTTCTCTTTCTTTGTGTGTTCTCACTTAATACTGAAATCTGTTTTGAATGATGGGCCATTTCAAATCTATTTAATGTGCTGGTTGTTCTCAAGTAGGGGAGTGGGAAAGAAGGAAATGGAAACCTCAAAATAACAAATGTTAAAAAATGTTTTACATATAATTAAGAAAATATTTTAAAAATTTCACAAAATTGAAAAAATAGTCTGTGGCTTGAAATAGCTCTCATTCATATAGAGATGGTGAGAAACACAAATAATGCAAAGGGAATACAGATGAAGGGAAAGGAGCATTCGTAGACAGACTTGGTGTCAAGGTTTCAATTCACTTTCTGTCTCTGACTCCTACTGGCTGTATGACCTTAGTCTAGTCATGTAATATCTCAGTGCCTCACAGGACCATTCAATAATATTATTTAAAAGTTGCAGACAAGGCACTAATTCCAAGACTATCACTCTTTTGACAACATCAGTGTGACTTCTCCACTCGTCTCAGAGGTCCTAACTTCCTTTTGACTGTTAGTTGGCTCAGGAGACACAAGACTAGGCATCTGGAAATCCATCCATCCCTCATCCTCTGTAACGTTACTCATCTACTTTCTTTGCCAATAATAGAGATTTTAGTGACTTGGGAGCCCTTTACCTGATTGTGTAGATAAAAGATCAATAAGCAAGTATTTTCTGTTATGTGTCAACTTTATGATTTAGAAGTGTTGGATTTTATGTCACAGAATTAGCTTATAAGTTCCACTGTAGTCACATCAAGGTCAGAATTCCACCTTGCTCTATTTTTAACCCCAAAATCATCCAGAAAAATATTTTACCTTTATTTGGCTTCTACCAATGATTAATTTAGAGAACCTATGATGAAGCATGTACCTAACTCCTGAGAAACTGGTGCTAGACTCAGGGTACAGAAATACACACATACAAACACACATGTATATGCCTATACACACATGTACATGCATGCATAAACACACCTACATATATGAGCACATGTGTGTTTATGTATATATGCATGTATGTGTATATACATATATTTTTTCAGATACAACCAAATTCACCAATTTTTGTCTGCTAAACTATGGATATACATTGCAGTTTTTGTTTTGTTTTGTTTTATCCAAAAGAATAGTGAAAGCAAAATAGATTTTGGTAAATTCAAAGAAATAAAAATGAGTGAAATTGTTTCAAACAAATCAATCAATTAAAAATTAATCAATTCATACAAATCTGATTAAAGCAAAATCAATTAATACCCTATGTGGCATACTAATTGGAGAAAGAAGAGGTGGATACTTATGGAAAACAGATATAGGTTATATTGAACGTTATCTCCATATCCTCTGTCCCTACACAATAGAATAAATACAGGAACATGAATGAATCATATCCAGTTTTTTTGGAGGGGGATTATCCTCAATCTGTGAGACATGGATACCTGTTGCAGTTCAGGGCAGACTGTCCTTTGCTGCAAAGATTAGAGAATTGGGGACCAGACAGACTGACCCCAAATAGTGCCTCTTACATTCTCAAATAAGCATAGTGTTTGGAAATGAGTACTGTTCCTCCTTTATGGACTTTAATGACTTCTATATTTCTTGTGAGATGGGAACTGGTGAATGTGCTAAGTACCTTAGTTGGGTTGGTTGGTGTAATCTCCCCACATAGAAGAGGCTAGAGAGTCTGCTTTCAGAAGAGATGTGATAATGTAGGATGAAATGTCCCTAAGACAAAATGTGGAACATGCGTTGATATTCTATAACTGGTTCCAGTCTGTAAGTGTTGTGTTAAGAGAAGCCTTTGTGATGTGGTTGAATAGTCAGATCTGGGTGTATTTTCAAAAAAGAAGTCTCTTGCAGAAGGTTTCTGTAAGGTTTGTGTTTTGTTCATGGGATCTTGGTCTATATCTTTAGCTCCTTCAATTACAGCAAAATGTTGTTTGTCCTTTGTTTTCGAAAAGGGCCATGACATCAGGAAGGTTACTTGCAAGTGAATTGGATTTAAGTAGCAAAGGGCTGTGCAAAATCACCAGCCTCACTTTCTCCAGAGTCATCTGGTTCCAGGGGTGAGCTAGAGATCAGGAAAACTGGAGAGGGCCCAGGATATAGTGGGAGACCTCTGCCTTTTGACGTTAATGTTCTTCTCAGGTCTCAGTTTACAGCAAAGTGAGAGTACAATGAATGGTATTCTGAGGAGAACATATTTAGGTTTTTACTGCCCTCTTTGTGGTGTATGGTTTTCTTTTGCTGGCCTTTTCTCTTTTTCTTTAAAAACATAAAATAAGAGAAACATTTAAGCACCTAGGTTTTTCAGTTTGCTCAGTGTCAGTGCCCCAGGGAACAAGAAGTGACCCTACTATGCCAGTTTAGCAGCACTCTTGACTGGTGGCTAATAATAAGTGAAAATTAGGATTCATCCTGCAAAAACAATGATGTGTTTGAATTTGTAGAACCAATGCTATTTTTTTTAATTGAGAGACAATCAGTGTTAATTGAATTGCCCAGGGTCACACAGTTAGTTAAGTTTCTGAGTTGGATTTAAACTCAGGTACTCCTGACTCCATGACTGGTGATACAATGTTAAATGAAAAAAAAAAAAACCAAAAAACAGCTTACATCCCCATACATTGAGATGTTGCAGGGAAGATTGTGTCTGGGAGGTGATGAGGAAAATATTTGTGCTTTTGTTCATGCTAACTTGGAAGAAAATTGTAAAAGTTAGTTGTAAAAACTTTGTTTAAAAACATCTTTGTAGAAGCTACTTGATGGTGACTCGCTAGCCTGCCAGAGTAACAGGCTTGTTAAACTGTAGGTTGTGACCCCCTATGGGATGATGACCCACAGTTTAAGAAGCAATGAAGGGGTCACAAGTAGGAAATGTTTAAGAAGTCCTGACCTAGAACACTGAGGGAAGGATGTGGGGAAGATGTCCCAGCCTGACTCTGGAATTTGATTCAGTATACAAGTGATACATATACCAGTTAATGCATGAAATTTGAAGAAAACGAATTCCTCACACTTTTTTGAAGGTCAGAAATTCAATGCATCCCAAATCTTGGTAAATGTTTTGCTTGGATAAACCCAAATCAGATTTTCCACTGGAGGTACTGAGGACTCCAAATTCTCATGACACTCCATAGCATTTTAGAAAGAGGAAATAAAAATTTGAACTGCTATTTTGGCTCATTGTCAAAAGATTCAAATTCATCATTTTGCCCTGAGTAAATGTACTATTTAATTGCCCAGAAATCAAATTGTGTTAAGACTACCATTAGCTATTGAAAATTGGCATGAAGGCCATTAACAGATAAAGGAGCATTTAAATTAAATGCTTCATCAACTTCTTTTTATATTTATTTCATTATTTTCAAACCAACAGTACTAGCTCAAAGATGATGGTCATAGACAACATGAAAATCATGAAAATTTCTTTTCATTATTACTTTTATATCAATCTTCTCTTTGTTGCTTACAACTACTGTGGTCTTTTGTCAAACCACAACTTCTTTGTGCCTTAATTTCCCTTTCTGTAAAATGAAAGAATTGAACTATAGTGGTCTGTAAGTTCCTTCCCAGTTCTAATGCTATGGAAATATGATTTCTTATCATAGTCAGTTTCTGGCCATATAATTTCAGCAAGCAACAGAGACTTCTAGGAATGACTCAAATATAATATAGTATATGTATAAATATATGTGGGCATAATACATACATTTGTATGTTTGCATATATGAATGTACATGTATACTTATATGTATATAAGCAGTTGACCCACAGGGACATCTGACCCCTTTTAAATGAGGCTTTTACCAAGGGATAGGTCAGTGGATAATTTGTAAATTTACTTGTACTAACATGGCTCTCCAGCTATTTTTTTTGTCCTGGGTAAAACAAAAGCAAGGCAAAAATTTAAATCCAGGAAAGTACTGCCATATTTTGTAAGATTAAGGACAGAGTCTATTATGAAACTACTTATGGCAAGCAGATAGAATGATGAAGAGTGGCCAAGAAAGAAAGAAGGAAGCCAAAGAAAATATTGGCCAAATAATTTTGGATTAAAATGGACACATCAAAAAGGAAGACACATAAAAGACATGAAGCAGAAACTGTAGAAGTGTAGAATAATATTGAAATGCACCATGTACAAAGCACACAAATTGAAGAAATCCACCCACAGAAGATAGTGTAATATATTCCTGCGTGGATCTCTCTCTGTCTTTTCTCTCTCTTCTCTCTCTGTCTCTCGTTGTCTCTCTCTCTCCTCTCCCTCTCCCTCTCTTTCTTTCCCTCTCTCTCTCCCTTTCTCCCTCTGTGACTATGTATGTCTCTGTCTCTCTCCCCTCTCACCATTTCTGCTTCTTTGTCTCTGTATGTATACATACATATAATTAATAATAGTTTATATAGATATATGTATATATACATATATGCAGATATATCTATTTATGTAGATATATAGATATATGTAGAACATACACACACACACACACACACATATATATATATATATATATATATATATATATATATATATATAATATTCTAGTAGCACATAAGCTCCTTGAAGGCAGGGACTGATTCTGTATGAGCATACATATGCACATTAGAGTTTATTTTACTCTTAGAATATAAGCTCCCCAAGGGCAGTGATTGATTTTATTTGGTCCTGTCCTATATCAATATATCTATCTATCCATTTATATGTCAATATCTATATATGACATGTGTTTGAATATGACCAGATTCACAGAAAAAAGGAACTAAAGAAATATTACACACACACATATACATATGACAATTTAATCAATATATGTGTATCTATATGTGTATCAAGCAAAGGGAATGGTATTAAGAATAGTCACATTTTCTTTCATTTAATAACAGTCTATTCCTCATATTTAGTTACTGACACTGTGTCATGTCATATAACTGCTTCCAAATTCTTCCTTTAATAAATTATTAATTTCTCAGAGGTTCTAGACAACAATCCCCAAATTTCATATAATGGAAGTTGACTGTTTCATTCAGAATTCACCTCCTTGTCACTGTGAAATGCTAGTCTGCCAGGACATGACATGTATTACTTAGGATATTTTGGGCCAAAATGGGATACTGTCAGATGGGATATGTGATTCTGATACCTAGTATAATGTCTTGGTATAGTCCAGTACTTCAATAATCAGTACCAGAAGTTGTCATGATGGGAAAGATAAAGAACTAGCCTGAAGACATACAGGTTAATAAATAGGTGCTAAGCAATTTCCCTTCGAACCACACATTTTCCCCTATGATAGCAGAAAAAGTTCAGTGTCAAGAAAGTTCATTGTTATATAAATTTAAATTAGACAAATAAGATATCCTCCACTTCTTAAAAAAAATATTCTAAGGTGGCAAGGTTCAATTGCATCCAACCAATGCCTATTATGCATAGGATAGTTGTGTGCTAGATGACAATAATATAAAAATGAAGCCAAAAATGCTTCCATTTCTCAAGGAATTTACAGAATCCTGTGGAAGAATATGGCCTGTACATATGTCAATTAAAAAAAATAATAACTGCAGAGCCCAGTGGAATTGCAAAATTGAAATATGTAACCTGAGTGGTTTGAGTGTGAAGGACAGACATCAAACCCCTGAGAGGATTTAAAAAAAAGTGGGGGAAGGGTTCTTTGGGAAATCAGGAAAGATGATGTATTATCTCTGCCTTTAAGGAGAGTTTGGATTCTAGGATGAAGGTAAGAAGATAGCGAATTTTAGTTATAAGACAAGGAATAAATATGAAGGATGGAGTGTCAAATACAGAGGTCAGGAAGTAGTTTAGCAGGAATAAAACCAATATGAAGGGAGGTATATACATCCTAAACCTTGAAAGCTAAGCTGGAATTTAATTGTAAAGGGTTTTATATGCCAAGTTGAGTAGTTGTCCAGGCATTCTAGAGGCAAGATGGAACAAGTGAAGGTTACTGAGTAATGTGGGCAGAGTTGAGCTTTAGGAACATTATTTGTCTAAGGAGTGGAGGACAAGAATGAAGGCCAGGATTCCAGTTAGGGGATTGTTTACTAACTGAATACAGTGTTGATGATGACCTAAATTCAGATGAGCAATGAGTCAGGAACTAGAGTAATCCCAGCAATTCATTGAACAATAGATGAAGAACTGGAAGGAATGAAACAAACCAGCCTCCTCATTGTGCAAATGAGGAAACTGATGCGTATGAAGGCTGAATAACTTACTTCTCAAGATAACAGTTACCATAAATCAGAACAATAATTTGAACTCTGATGTTCTTAGAATTAGCAATCTTCATACAACACCATCATCAGTCAATATCTTCATAACATAAGGGCCTGACCACCAACTTCAAGAACTTGAAGTTTCAGCTTTCACATAGGCTCCCTAGAAATCAATGAAAATATCCTGACTTCTTTAATAAGAGTCCAAAATCCAACACATAAACATATACTGATCAAAGAAAATAGTTTCTGCTTTCCATGGTTAGCCACACATGGGGATTCTTCATGTTGAAGAGATTTAGGAGAGATACAAAGAACATTGAAGCATTAAAATCAGAAAACACCATGAAGGGTCAATGTAACTACCTATTACATGACTTCTGTACTCCAGGAACTGAAATTCCTGTCACACTCTCCATGGGAAGAAGTAGCTGTCTGAAAGACCTGGTTTTCTTTTCTTTTTTCTTTCCATTTTTTTTCCTACAGTGATATTCAAGGATTGGTGGCTGGTGGCTGATAACAATAATAGCTATAGAAAAAAAAACAGAGGGGAAGAAACATAGATTAAACTAGAGGATATATACTCTTTGGAAAAAGCATAAATAAACAAAACAAATATGTCCTAGAAATGGCAATGTCTGGAGGCTACCTTTGTTCTCTCCAAAAAAAAAAAAAATCCTCAAACACAGCAACTGAATGATGGAATCCATTAAAGATTACCTAAAAAATGATAAAAAAAAAAAGTATAGCAATGTACTCCTTTCTTACTATTACTTCAAGACACATCTCAAGTGCTACATGCTATAGAATACCTTTCTAGATTTATTCGCTGATACATACAATATGTTTATCTATGTACCTGATATATTTGCCAGGAGAATGTAAGCTATTGAAAGGCAGTGACTATTTTATTTATGATTTTGTTGACCCTACCTTGAAGAGGTAGCAAATGTATAGCAAGTTGTCTTTAGAGTCAGGGAGATATGAGTTCAAGCCTTGCCTCTGATATTGCTGTGACCTTGAATAAGTCATTTAGGTTCTCATTGATCCAGAAAATCAAATAATATTTTAAGAAGGAAACCAGTTTCACAGTTTCTTTGGTAGGTAAGGTTTGTTCAGGAGAGGCTGACTATTGCAATGAATTGATAGGTTTAGATTAACAAATGAATGACTGAATAAGTGGATGAATGAATGAATCAATGAATAAATTCCAGTACCTGGAAGAGTGCCTAGCAGATCTAGTCTACACATAGTAAATGCTGAATAAAGTGTGTTGAGTTGACTTGAATAGAATTGAGATTTGGCCTATGATCATGAAGACCCTCCAAATTTAATTTCCTATGATCATTGTGCCAGAAAGGCTGTAACAAGAAGGGGAATTATATGTATACTACTTGGAGCCAAAGGGGAGAAAAAAAGCAGTGAGTTAGTGGATAGTTCAAAATTGCAAAGAAGCAAAATTTGACATGGCATGTGAAGGTAAGTAGAAAGACTCTAGCAATTAGAGCTTTCCCAAGGTGGTTGGTTGGTTGATAATTGTCCTTCATTTTGGAAGAAAACCAAAATGACATTATTATGTTGGAGTTAAGCTGTAGTGTGTCTGACTGTGCTTTACCATAGGTTAGGAGCAAATAATTCATCTGAACATTTGGGGTAAAGATGTCTCTAAATTTGTGCAACTCATTTTTTTTATCTCTTGTAATTCTGCTTTGCTCATATAGCACAGTGCCTTCTTTGATGTGCATATACTGAAGTGGTTTTGAGGGGTTCAGGGAACCCTCAAGGACTGGGGTACAGGACAGGGTCATCTGGAAAGAATTCACAGGCTCAAACATTGTTTAAATCAAGTTGGCGAAGTTTCATTAAGAAACCTGCTACCTTAGAAGGGTACAATTAAAGTTTATATAAAACATGTTTCAAGTATGCTAACTAGGTGACTGAAGGTAGGATTAGGATTAGGTAGGATTGGTTAAGAAGTTGTAGGTTCTTAAAGCAACATGCATTTTTTTGTATCTACCATGCAAGCATTTTACCCAGAGTTCACTAGGAAAAACTCAAGAGGGTAGGCACAGAGAGGTGTAGTTTTTAGGTCTGCTTTGTCCCTAAGTTAACTAGAGGTCAGAGCCGACTGAGAATTGCCTAGTCTGTCACCAAACAATGTGTTGTTTGGCCAAGATAGATGTAGGAAATGTACACATGTCATAAGTCTAGCATACACATAATGAGGAGTCCAGAATACATATAATGAGGAAGGGAGTTGGTAGAGATAGTCCAATGGGTACTGAATATCTTTATGAACTAGTACAAAGGTAGTTCAAACCAATAATTCCTACTGGTGTGATTTGTTATTATACCAGGGAGAGAGATAAGCGTTTGCTGGGCCCACTCATGAATAATTGCTATGGATAATGTCCTTGGGCCACCAGGGAAGATGTTTTGAGGCTAGGGAGAAATGTGATCTTGGAATTGGGGTCCAAGAACACGTACCCAAGCACCCCACCAATGTCATTCTGGGTGATACTTTGCCAGCATCTCCCATGTCATGAAATCTTTTCCAAAGTTCTTCAGAGAGAGTGTGAATGTCCTTGCATAGCTTCTTACCACCACCACATGAGCACCTTCCTTGTGTGAGTTCTCTGTAAAATAGTTTTTTTTTGACAAATGTACAATTAACATTCAAACAATTTGGACAATAAATTGGAGTTGTGCTTTCTGAAGCTAGTCTTCCTTTTACTCACCCTGTATCCCAATCCCAAAGTGGAATGGCCTGCCCTCATTAAGTGGTAAGTTCCCCCACACCGGAGGCCATTACTTTAGAGGGGGATTTTGTTTAGGGGCAGGTTGGGCCAGATAAACTCTGACATCCCTTCCAACTCTGAAATTTGGTGATTTTGATTCATTCAATGTACTTAAGCCAGTACCACACCCTATTCCTTCCTTCCCAATTTAAGGTTGAATATCCTTACCCTACAACATCCTTTCCTTGAATAATGTAATTTACACAGTAGCCTCAATTGCTATCTTTAGAAGCATTCAAAGAGTTCAATGTGGGGGAAGTGGTGGCATTTGCAGGATGATGACTTACGACAATGATAACAACTAACATTCATATAGTTCTCTACATTTTACACATGTAATTTCATTTTTTCTTCGTGACTATTAAATATTTATTATTTGCTCCATTTTACAGATGAGGAAATTGAGGGTGAGAGAGATTGAATGGTTTGTCCAGGTTCAAACAGCTAGCAACTGTCTGGTGCAGGATTTGAACTCATGGCTCCTCAATTCCAAGTCTACCATTTGGTTCCCTCTACCCCTTAGCTGCCTCTCATTACAAAGGTTGGTGACACAATGTAAATGAAGAGCTCCAGAGCCCAACCAAAGTGAAGGCTACAAGAGGCACTGTGCTAAGCTTGTCAGGACATAAACCATGCTCTAGTGCTCTTGGCTGAAAACTTCAACCATTCTGTGTATTCTGGATCATAAATTTATGTTAATACCAAGAGTGGTTATTAATGAATGCCCTTCCTAAAGAATTAAGGCAGGAAAATGGATCTTTTGGAAAGACTCCTCATTTGAATTATTAAGAATTAAAATCATGAATTATCAGAAGTAGAAGAGACCTCAGAGAAGGTTCCCAAAGTAGGTGATACTATCCCCTGGGGTGCACTGGAACAACGAGGGTCATGCAGTAGTAGCAACAGGTGATACAAATTAAAAAAAATAAAGTATAAAATAAGTAGATGGGAGGAGCACTGAGTATTTTTTTAAAAAGGACTCAGTACAGTAAATAACTTTGTGAACCAACCTTTTCATCTTATGGATGGGGAAACTGAGGTCCAGAAAGCAAAAATGGCTAAACAAATAATAATCACTGACATTTTCACAGGTGCCAAAATTCACATAGTGTTTTTTCCACAATAATGCTGTGAGACAACTAGTCTGTTGTTCCCATTTTATAGATGAACAAATGGAGACAAAGAAAGACAGAGTCACTTGACAAAAGGAATGTGTATCACAAATATCGGAGCCTGAATTCAAAGTCAGCTTTTTTATTCCTAGGAAAGGAGAGGAAGAAAATAAATATTTATTATTTATCTACTAAGTATTTTACAAAAATTGTCTAGTTTTTGGCTTTGTTTCAACTTCACCATTGATACTTCTCTAGAGCTTTGATAGGGAAGGGATATCAGGTGGTACTGTGTCTACAGAAAGCAGCCTCAGCATAAAGAGGGCAACCAAAGCAATAATTGTGTATTTGGAAGAACAGAGAATATTCTCAGCTTTCACATTAGGATTTCTAGATTCATTTCTCCCATTTAAGATAAAATTATTAGGAACAAAATCAAGAAACAAGCAACATCCATAACTTATCAGAGGTTAAATGAAGACTGCAGAGCAAGAGAGCTCTCAGTTGTTAACACATCAGGGAATTAGGACACAGGATCCTCCAGTTCTGCAAAAAAACAAAAACAAAAACAAAAAAAACCAAAAACCTCTTGCTATTAGCACAGGGCATTCATGTTAAACTGTGACATGTATTGCATATGGGGGTGGCATATTATTTCACTGGATAGAGAAGTAAACTGAGATAGGCTAACATCCATTATTTCTTGAGCTCTTTGATATCTCTGAGTGGTTTGAGATTGTGTGTGTGTGTGTGTGTGTGTGTGTGTGTGTGTGTACATATCTGTTATTTCAATAGTAGAGGAAATTCAGTATGGAAACTAATTCCATTAAGGCAGATCAGTAAGTCTTTCTTTTTGTCTTTGCAGCACCAGAGCCTAGCCCAGTTAGTGAGACAAAGTCAGGGTTTAATAGAGGCATTTGAATTGATCCATAACAAGCATTTAATCAATATGGGTTGGTGATTTAAATTGGATAGATTGTTTACACTGACACATGTGACCATTCAGTAGGGCATGGTATTTGACTCTGTGGAGATATTAAAGAACCTTTCCAATTTGTGTCATATTGGAACATCAGGCAGACATGGACTTCTGCAAGATGAGCCAAGGATGACTTTATTCATCTGTGTCTTCATCCATGATAAATAATTACCAGATTTTGTGTTGGTGATGTGCATTTCACATCCATCCATCATCACTTTTTCAGCTAAAAACTGCCAGGATGTTTGTAAATAGCTACACGATGGTTGATTATAAATGAAAACAGTCATAGGATCTGGGTAGAAACAAGTACTAAGATGTGTTCCATGTGTGAAAATATGTAAGACACACTGCTTTTTTGCAAATAACCAGTCTGCCTTGTGGGATTGTTAGCATGTTACAATATAATAATACATGTATAAGGCTTGGGAGAAAAAATTGGCAAGAGAACCCACAGATTAGAAAGAAAAACAACTCCCTAAAATCCATAAATGCTTTCATCACAGACCATAGCTGCTCTGAAGTAGCTTTTTGTGATACATTTTGTCCCTAATCTGCATGTTAAAGAGTTGGGAATTTATGGTTTACAGAGCACCCTCAAGTAGACTGTGGAACAATAGACACTAACAGCTTTGAAGGGGCTATTACAGAGGATTGTGTCAAAAATATGTGTTCTGAAAAGTCCCTAAACATGTATTTATATAATTGAAGCTATTATGGTTTATTATATCAATTACACATGTACTGAGGAAGAAAGATCCAACAGCTTAAAACTACTCTCATTAGAGAGGTTGTCAGCTCTATATGCACAAATGAAGTCTGGAGCTTTGGATGAAGTAAAGGAAAAGCAAATTAATGGTTGTTTGACTTTTTTTTCTCATTGCAGCCTAGCCCATTAACTTATCAAGCTGAAAATTAGAATATAGTGTGTCATTATAGGATAAAAGCAGACAAGATGTTGGGGTCTCCTAGAGCAAGGGACTATTTGGTCCCAGTACTCAACTATGAATACTCAGTAATCATGATTTACTCATAGAGAAGTTGTATTCAAAAGCATTCAGGAAACGAAGAAGGAAAGTGTGAAAGAAGGCCACAATTTGGAATAACCTAGGTTTTGGTTGAATGATTTTTCTACATTGCAATCTAATTTTTCTTCTTATGAAGTCAAGAAATCTTTACACAAGCCTATGTTACGCACTGGGTATAGGAAGAGTTCTGAGGAATAAAAACTACACAACCAGATATCAGTAAACTTACAGACAAATTGTGGGGACAAGACAGAAATGCACAAAAACTGAAATACCTTCAAGTTAAAGGAATACCCATAGCCAGAATTCAAGAGATTAAAGTTGTAACGAGCCTGGGACCACTGGGACCTTTGTTCTGCATGGAAAATTTAGAGGCTAAGAATTTTAATTCATGTAGTCTTTCAGAAAAAGCTTAAGAACATGTAGAATATGATAGTTTGAAGGTTTAGGAAAGCTTTGAGAATAGTAATCTACAACATGGCCCCTCCTTACATCTCTTTTCATCACATAAAAAAAAATCTCAAACTTCCATAGCCTTACCTTGCCTCCCCTCCATAAGTCACCTTTTCCCCTTTCTCCTTTCCAGGTAAAGCTTCTTCTCTTCCACCTCCCCCACAAAGAAAATAACTTTAATATTATCCTTATGCTTTAAGAGAAGAGATGTCCTTGAAATCTGATGTGATAATAGATCATGGAACATTAAATCCTTTAGGCTCCTTTATAGAACCTAAGGATTCCCTTCCAACCTGAAATTTCATTTCCCAATCCATTTTGGTAATTAGTTCTCCCTCTCAGTCATCAATTTGTCTTACTCATCTCTTTTTTCTTCCCTTGGGGGTTGTGTATTATGTTCTATAAACTTCATTAGAGAGCATTTTTTATACTATTTCCGTTGTTGGAGCTGCTTGCCCTGGGTAGGAGTTCCTGGTATGAACTGTAGTCAAAGCTCTGTGAGAAGTACAATGACATCATAGGAGATTGACTGCCACCATGTCTACAGTAGAAAATCATCCTAGGATATAAACTGATTTGTGTTTTTTTTTTTAAATCAAAAAAATAAAATGTTAACTATGACTAGAAATTGTTTTGCTGCATTAGTAATCAGAGATATAACTTAAAATAGCTTTGGGATATCCTTCACAACTGTCAAACTGGCAAAAAATAACTAAAGGGTTAGTGAATTATCAAATAATTTATTCATTTAGATCTGTATTTTTTGAGATTTTAAAAAAGATCCTTTTTTGATTTGAAAAGATATTCTTCCTTGTGATGGGTTTCTATCAAAAATGTGTATTCAGTTATGTCAAAGACTTTCTGCATCTACTAAGATAATCTTTTTTTTCAGATTTTTATTGGCAATATGATTAGTAATGTTAAAACTCTTCCTAATACTAAACTATCATTGTATTTTTGGTATAAATTCAAGTTGTTTAAATTGAATTATTTCATTTTTGTGGGGGAGGTCTTTTTTAAATTAATTTAAGTTAATTCACTTCCATAAATTTTAAATATTCTCCCCCTCCTTCCCATCCCCTCTCCCTAAGATAACATGCAATTTGATATAGGCTCTACGTGTACATTCCTATTAAACATATTTTCACATTAGTTAAGTTATATAGAAGAATTAGAACAAATGGGAGGAATCATGAGAAAGACAAATGAAACAAAATAAAACAAAAGAAAATAGTCTGCTTTGCTCTGCATTCAGACTCCATAGTTCTTCCTCTGGATGTGGATGACATTTTGCATCATGAGTCCTTTGGAACTGTTTTAGGACCTTGTATTCCTGAGATTACCTAAATCTATCAAAGTCAGTCATTGTACACTGTGGCTGTTAATATGTACAATATTTTCCTGGTTTTACTCATTTCACTTTGCATAAGTATGTAAAAGTCTTTCCAGGTTTTTCTGAAATCTGTCTATTTATCATTTTTATAGCATGGTAGTATTCCATTATATTCATATACTACAACTGAATTATTTCTTCATGAGTTGTCATGACATTTTGATATGATGCTATTTTAAAATGTCTAATTATTATCCATTAATTTCACTATGGCAACTAGGTGGCACAATTGGACCTAGAATCAGAAAATAGCATCTTTGTGAGTTCAAATCTGGTCTCAGATACTTACTAGTTGTCTGACCCTGGACAAGTCACTTAATACTATGTGCCTTCGTTTCCTCATCTGTAAAATGATCTGGCAAAGGAAATGACAAACCACTCCAGTATCTCTGCCAAGAAAATGCCAAATGGAATAACAAAGAGTCTGACGTGAGTGAAATGACTGAACAATGAAAATAGTTATCCTTTATTTTAACCTTTCCTTTTCTAGTATTAAGACAATTGAATACACACACACACACACACACAAACACACACATATCTCATCAAAACCTTAACCTTGTCTACCTCTCCCATTTTTCTGAAAATTCCTTTCTTGTTTCCACTTTTGGACAAAATGATCTTCACAGTTGATGCACTATCTTCTATCCCTGATACTTTGCATTGGAATCTCCCAGGCCTGAAATATTCACCTTCTTCTTGAATCCATAACTTCCATCAGGACTCAGATCAAAGGGAAGCTTGTACAAAAGACCTCTCTCATTTTCATAAGTTGCTAGTGCTTCCCCCACCTAAGTTACCTTCCATCTACTACATAAATCTTGCATAATCATATCTCTCCCATTAGAATGTGAATTACTTGAGTCTTTTTTCATCAAAACCCTATCACTTATCATAGGGCTTGACCTATAGTAATAATGTAATGAACATTTATTGAATTAGTGAATGAATTATGATGATGATGTTAATGAAGATTTAGGTTTCTTAAATTTTGAGAAGTCCTAGACCCCATTGGCAGCCTGGTGAATCCAATGAACTCTTTCTCCAAGAAGCTGAGTGATTTGTTCAGTGTCATGTCACTCTTCTCAAAATCAAATCTACTCTTTTTTCCTAACTTCCTTCTTCTTGTCATGTGCACCACAAACCTTCTGCTCTTTTAAGTTTACAAAATGAGAACCATCCTTCACTTCTCATTCTCACTCATTCCATATATTCGCTTAACTGCTGAGGACTCTAAATTTACCACCCTTATCTGTCTCCCATCCATTACCATTTCACAGAACAACTAATTCTAGTTCAGGCTCTTATAACTTCTCACCTGGCCTGTGGCAATAGACATCTAACTGAACTTCATGCCTCCAGTGTCTCCTCTGTCTAATCTACCCTCCACAAAGCCACCAAATTCATATTCATAAAACAGAGCTCTGACCCTGACTTTCCCCTGCTTGCTAGTATTCCTGTACTAAATTCTGTCTTCTTTCCCTTTGCATTACCTACATTTGACCCAAAGAAAACCACCAACCAAATGTCTGGAATGCATGTTCTCCTCACAACCCCATCTTAGAATCCCTACCTACTTTCAGGCTCATCTCCTATCCTACAGAGAAACTTTATGCTCAGCCCCACCCACTCCAGAACCTTCCTTTATGGTAATTATCTCACCTTGTATTTTTTCCTATATATTTCCTTTGTAGTTACATAAGCAAATGTTATTTTCCCATAGATAATGAAAGCTCTTTCAGGGCAGAGATTATATTATTTTTCTCTAGATAGAAAGCAATAATTGGGAAGTGGTATCAAATGTCCAAATCCCAGATTCAAAAATGTAGATAGAAGCCTCATTTTTTTTCTTTGCTTTGAACTGAATAGATTATTTTTGACATTCTGGGTAGACAAAATGTGTTGCTGTTGTTTTTGTTTATTTTTTTCTCTCTTCTTGCAGATTACTCCTTGAGGCATTTGACCTTTCCTTGGGATAGTCTAGCTTGATTATTTGTCTAGGGGAAAAATCTTCTTTGGCATTTTTTCCCTAACTACTATTATCATTGCTCATCTTATTCTTGAAAACTTATGAAGCTTGAGCTGCCAAAGGATAGCAACTGTTTTATTCCAGATTCTAACTGGTCCTATTTAGGCTGATGTTCCATTTCATCTCTTCCTATTGTAAAGACTGCAGCAAAAGGGCATGTAGCTGGAATACTAGCAAAAAAGAAGGAACATTTCATTTGTCCTTGCCATTCAGAGGTATAAAATGAATGAGCCAAAACATCTCATGTATTGGAAGCCTTACCAGAAAAGGACTAAAAAGTTGCATTACCTTATTTGTAAAATAATTTTGAACATTACGTACAAGCATTCTTTTAGCTCATGTGTGGCCAACTCTGTTGGTATCCGCAACATGCTGGATCTTTAGTAGGCATAAAGATAGGTTAGAAAAGCAGTATGGGACTGTGGGAAGAACATGGGACTTAAATTTATAAGATCTAGGTTTGAGTTCTGGATCAGCTGCTTATTGGTTATAAGACTATGAATAGGGCATGACGTCCCTGGGAGCCTCATTTTACTCTTTGATGGAATGGGCAGAATAACGGCAAACCTTCTTATACATTTGCCTCCCTCAGAGTGTGAACTCTTCAAAATAGAGACTCTTTTTTTTTCTTTATATCATCAAAGCTTAGCACAGTATGCTGCTAGAGCTTAATACATACTCATTTCTTCATTCACTCAACATATAGAAAATGTTTACTACACCTGAAATATATAAATACCAGAGCTTATTCTATCATAGAATGATATATGTAGAGCAAGAAAGGACCATCTGTCATCTGCCATTCACATAAGGAAATGGAGTTCCCATTATCTGCTTTTTCTAAGGTCACATACACAGTGAATGGGACAGCTAGGGTTCAATCCCAGGATTTGTGACTCCAAATTAAGTCCTTTGTGCCACCTCACAAGGATTGTTATAGAAATAAGTCATAGTCATAGAATTAAAAATAATAATAATAATAATAAAACAATTAGCAAAACTTTGCAATTATCTCATTTGATCTTGCAACAACCTTGGGAGTTTGGGGCTATTATTATTCCCCTCGTACACATGGAGAGAGCTGAGGTAGAAAGAAGTTAAGTGATTTGCTCTGAGTCAAGGAGCTATTAAATGTCTGGGGAAGGATTTGAACCCATCACATTTTTTGATGGCAGAATCAGCGCACTAATCACTACACCACTGAACTCCCACTATAAGTCTACTGCTACAAGTGACTTTAGGGCTCCACTTCATCCAATTCCGTTGTTTTACAGATGAGAAAATTTATTTCTACAGAAGCTATGACTTTGCCAAAGTTCTGTGGGTAGTACACACGAGAGGAGGGGTCTGTAACAGCAGAGCCGTGCAATTGTGATATAGGACTTTGGGAATTCCCTGCCCTAAAATTCTGAAGGAAAAAAAAAAGTTTCTTTTCCTATTTCCTGATCTTTGACTGAGGTTTTCCTGATCAGAAACAACTAAATCAGCATTACTCCTTCCCTTTCTCCCTCCTTCCTTTCCTTTATCTTTTCCTTTCCTCTCCCTTCCTTTCCCCTCCCATTTTCTTCCGTTTTTCTTTCTTGTCTAAGTGGCTATAATTTAATGAGGGGGGGGGAGAGGGAGAAGGCTCAAACAATGTAAATGATGGAAAAGATTGTTCTCAACCATGATTAATCCTTTAGTACTAGAAATGGATGGGTTTTGTGCACGACAGAAAGAATTGCAGCTGCGAATGTTATAATTGAAGGTTATAGAAATTACAGATTAGAGAAGAAAAACATAAAGCTTTTTCCCCCTTAATCGTGCATATTTCTTTCATCAAATTCAAATTTCAGCTTATTATTCAGATACCAGCATAAGTTAATAAACTGCCACATTGGGAAGAAAAACAAAACAAAATATGGTTCATGGTTGGTTTCCATGATAATTTATGAATCATCTTTTCAACTGCATCCCAAGAGATTACTTGGAACATCAAGTCGTTACTTCTCCAAACCACCTCTCCCAACATACTGAAATGCCATATTAATTATTAAGGCCTCCATATTCTCTTTCCTTACCCCTGAGGATAGCTATTCTTTCTAAGCCTGTCAAGCAAATTGCAAAGGAATTAGATCTCCAATATCTAAACAGGATTAAAAATAAAAGACAGACCCAAAGTGTGGAGTAGAGATAATTGTCTTACCACTCCAGCCAATTTCTTCTTTTATATAAAAGGAGGTGAGTGAAATGTTTTACTGAAATCTGGATATCAGAAGGGTATATTTCAGTTGAAAAAGAATGTCCCTCACTGAAGACTTTTGTTGGAACATGACTATAAATCAGAGCTATCCAAATCTTAAAGATTTCATTGTCATTTATATCTATATATGGATATCTATCTATACACACACTCATATATACATATGTATTTATATATGTGTATGTATTTGTATATACATATATGTATATATAGAGAGAGTTTAGGTGAATATATATGTATGTATAAACATATATATGCATAGAAATAATAAGTAGCAATTGTTTCTCTTTTACCCAGGAACCCTGAGCGTCTTCTCCTCCCAGTTCGATTTTTTTTTTTTTGATTAAAGGGGCCATCCCTTGAGCAACTACTTAAATATTGTATCTCTTGAATGCTGTATCTCACTCAAGGAGAGAATGCTGTGAGACCTTAGGCTGAAAGGGCCAGGGACTCACCTTGCATCCTAGGCTATCTGCAGTCATCCTGATGAATACCAGGCCACTGGACCCAGATGGCTCAGGAGAAGAAGGTGAGGTTAGTGACCTTGCACAGTCCTTTTTCACTCAAATTAAAGTCAGCTTCAAGTCATGTCATTATTTTGATGTCATGGTCGTCTTTGAGAGCAAAGGGCAAATGTTACAACATATCTATGTAAAAATGAATACACACATGTACCAGCTTTAGTTTTATGCACCAATCAACTCAAATTTCATCTGTAAACTGTTTACACTTATGTTTTAGCAAATTTTAATGAAACTACTCTTTCCAGGCATTAATGTGTTTATAAAAAAATCTTAATCTTCTATTTCCTTTCCCAGTTATTTTATTTCTTTTTTTCCTCCACCAAAATTATATTTTTTTCTGGCGATATCTGTACCAAACTCTTTTACATGCAAGGGCAGGACAGTAACCCACAGGACCTGTTCCTTGTAATGAGATAACTGTTTTAGATTTGAGAGGGAAAATATGTAAATGAGTCCAACTCCCTCACTGTATAAATAAATAGGGAGATATGGGAAGCTGAAGTCCAATTCCCCAAGCCACTCAGCTTGTAAGCATCAAGCATAGCTTCTGAAGCAAGGCTTTTGACTTCAGAATCAATGCTCAAATATGAATAGGTTAACAGGAACAAAAGTATGAGAACTCCCTCCTCCACACACCCCTCAATCACAGCCATGGAAAGATTCACTGAGGATGTTTAATGTATTTCAGAAACAAGTCAAGGGTCTTGGCAAAGGGTCTTATTTTTTGGCCTTATTAGCTTATCTTGTCTTACTTCTGATCACAATCTCTGCCCAAAGGCCAGTCAACCATTCATTAGGTGTGTTACAGAAAAGGCTTCTGTTCATGCAGCAGCTGGATAAGATGACCTCTGACTTCCCTTTGAAGTTGATTCCATAATTCTGCTAATACAATATTTATTCAGTGGTGAATATCTTTAGTCTTCTAAATCTAATCAATAAGAAGTATTAGAAAGGATGATTCCTCCTCTCCCACCAAAACCTTGGCTTATAGAATAAAGAGAGAAATAACTTTGCTCTTCTTTGACATTTCAAGGAGATCCTCCACATTTACAGGGACTATAAGCCAGGTGGGACAAACCTCTGCGGAATTTACAAATCAAAATCCCTATCTTTTTCTAATTTCTTTCCCAATTCTTTATGTCTTCTTCACATCTGCCTTTGCCATACACGGTACATTTTTTTAACCCCCAAGTGATAAACCTGAAACAGTTGTTATAATCTCAGACTCAAAGGAAAAGGACATCTGGCTCTTAAGTTGGCCCAGATGGCAGCCATTTATGGGGGACATTTCAATTTTACTTGTCATTGTCTCAGTGTAATCAATCTATGGCATTAAGTTCAACCTGCAAACCTTCCATACTAAGTGCTTATGGACAATTTCTAAATTGTTAGATTAGAGGACCATTGGGATAATGATCGTCAATAACACATTCCATATATCTAAGATGTATTTTTAATAGGAAGATGTCATGTGTATTGTCTCTTTTCATCCTCACTACAACCTACATCTTCATTTTATAGATGAAAAATACACATATACATATAATACATACTTTATATATATATATGTGCATATATGCATATATGCGCATTTACACATATGTATATATACATATATCAATACACATATGTAGAAACACACATGCACACAATGGGAAATTTGTATATAAGTCATCTTTTTAGGCTATACATTCATGTCGAAGGATTTAAAACTACAAAAAACCTACAAGCAATCCAAGCCCTCTGTTTAACAGAAGGAGATTCAGAAAGTTTGAATGATCTGCCACAAGTAACACAGGTAGGAAATGTCCAGGCTTGAATCTGATGACAAATTTTCTGCCTCTAAACCTCAAGGTATTTCCCAGTGAAGCTAACTGCCTCTCTACTACCTACTGCATAATATTATTTATAAATATTTATGCATAAAGGAACCCTTAATAATCAAGAACAATGGATTCTTTCAGCATTCTGGTTTACTTTGGACAATTGAGAATAACATTTGGTTTACAACCTTGCAGAAAAATCATGACCTATTATATTCTTGAATGATTTCTCTTTCAAATTACTTTTTTCTCTTCTAAGTCCTTGCTTAAGGATAAGCAAAACATATAGGTTAGAGATAAGCAGGACAAAGAATCCTAAAACTAAAACAAACACAAAATTCATAAATATATGTGAAATTAAGAATTTTTAAAGTATGTTTAGCTTTAGTTGTATGTTCTCTACCCATTAAACCATCCAAATAGTGTTTATGGTTCAAAAGAGTATTGTGAAAATGGACAGCATCAGATCTCTTCAGAAGGAGAAAGGGTGTTGTAAACTTAATCAACTTAACAGTGATACAATTAATGCTGATTTTGCAGGTTCCTATAATTCTTAATTTGACAAATAAAACATCTGATAGCCACAGAGAATAATAATAAAATAATTATTATTTAAAAGCATTTTTCTTTATGTCAAGAGATAACTATGGTCCAGTTTCTGTACTCTGAAGTAGTAAAATATTGAAAGTGCTTTTAGGGTTTGAAAAGGAAGTTTTGGCCCTCTGTTTGAATCTCCTAGGAGCTTCTCTTTTTGGATCTCTTTCAGATGGTGATCGATGGATTCCTTCAATACTTATTTTGCCCTCTGGTTCTAGAATATCAGGGCAGTTTTCCTTGATAATTTCATGAAAGATGATGTCTAGGCTCTTTTTTTGATCATGGCTTTCAGGTAGTCCCATAATTTTTAAATTGTCTCTCCTGGATCTATTTTCCAGGACAGTTGTTTTTCCCATGAGATATTTCACATTCTCTTCCATTTTTTCATTCTTTTGGTTTTGTTTTATGATTTCTTGGTTTCTCAGAAAGTCATTAGCCTCCATCTGTTCCATTCTAATTTGGAGAGAACTATTTTCTTCAGTGAGCTTTTGAACCTCTTTTTCCATTTGACTAATTCTGCTTTTGAAAGCATTCTTCTCCTCATTGGCTTTTTGAAGCTCTTTTGCCAATTGAGTGAGCCTATTTTTCAAGGTGTTATTTTCTTCAGCATTTTTTGGGGGTCTCCTTTACAAAGGTATTGACCCGTTTTTCATGCTTTTCTTGCATCTCTCTCATTTCTCTTCCCAGTTTTTCCTCCACCTGTCTAACTTGATTTTCAAAATCCTTTTGAGCTCTTCCATGGCCTGAGTCCACCGGACATCTACCTGGGATGTCTAGGATAGAGAGACCCCGACCTCCACGTCTTTCCCTGATGGCAAGCACTGTACTTCCTCATCAGAAATGAAAGGAGGAAGGAACATCTCTTCCCCAAGAAAGTAGCTTTCTATGGTCTTATATTTCTTCCCTTTTCTGGGCATTTTCCCAGCTAGTTACTTGACTTCTGAGATTCCTCTCCACTCCTGCATAGATCTGCCTAGCTTGTGCTTGGGGTCTGAGATTCAAATGCTGCTCCCCAGCCTCAGGGCTTTCAGTGGTGGGAGAGGCTGCTATTCAATGTGAGCTTAAGTTCTGGTGCTTGGGAGGGGGCAGGGCCACCTCCCAGGCTCAGTTCCCTCAGGAGGTTTAGGCGAAGACCTTTGGTAATGGCCCTGAACTTCTGCCTGCTGCTCGGGGAGTCCCAGACCTCTGCCGCTGCCTCTGCTGCTCCCTCTGCGGCTGCCTCCTGAGGGTGCCTGAATCACGGAGACACCCTGCTCCCCTCTCAGACAACCCAGACATCTCTCTCACTGACCTGTAGTGCCTGCAGGTGGAGGGACCTTCGCAGCTGGCAGAGATTCCGTCCCTGAAGCCTGCTTGGATCTGCTCCTCTGGGGCCCCGCGGCCAGGGCAGTGCAGGGGTGGGCTCCATGTCCAGAGCATGACGGACCCCTGGGGATGGCTTTCCAGGGCTCTCTGGAATGGAAATCTCTTCCACTGTGTTTCTGCGTGGGTCCCACTGCTCCAGAATTTGTGGGGAGTTCTTTTTACAGGAAATTTATGGGCTGTGGATTCGGAGCTAGCATACATGAGTCTTTCCACTCTGCCATCTTCGTGTTTGAATCTCAATAACAAAATTTACCACTTATGGATTTCATGGAAGAACAGAATATTGCAAGCAACAGGGACAATGTACCCCAATACTGCTATGAATCTGTTATCTTATCACCTTGCTATTCCTTACAATGATGCAGATAACAATCCATTTCTATCTGCCCATTCTGTGGGACTTTTTAGTATTTTCCCATATATACTCACCCCAAAAAATCAACTCAATAATCTGGAAATTTCTTAATTTCTCATTTCATTACGAGGAAATCATTGGAGAAAAATGTCCTATCCCCAGTTATTCCTCGTTCTTGTCATGTGACCAAACCATTTTCTTTTTCACTGAAATCTTTGTTTAATGATATTCTTTGCACCACTTATCTTTTCTACATTGTTGTTGCTCTCCTTCTTCTCCTCCTCCTCCTCCATCTTCTTCTTTCTAGTTAAAGAAACTCTTGTTTCTGTACTTTACTCCTAGTAAAGACTCCTGCTTGATAAAGGCAAGATTCAAATCAGGCACTTGATTATACTAAAACAAAAAACAGCAAAAGATACCATTTTTATTGCCATCACAACAGGACTTGATGAACTACATATCCAGATGCTGGGGAAAAATGTATACACACACATATATCACACACATATACACATATATATATATGTGTACATACACATGTGTATGTGTGTGCATGTGTATATATGTGTATTGTACATGTATGTGTATAGATATTTATATATACATATGTATATATGTGTATATACTTACACACACACACACACACACATATATATATATACATGCACATAGAACACACACATATTTTTTTCAATCTCTATGAGTGCCTGTCAAAGAGTGGGTTGATTACTGCTATTGCTGCTACTGCTACTACTACAACTGCTGGTACTACTATTACTAATAGTACTACTACTACTACTACTACTACTATTATCATCACTGAACAGAATTGTAGGAGCATAGAACTAGAAATGAAAAGGACATCAGAGATAACATAGTCATAAGATTATAAGATCATTAAACTTGAACTGGAAGGGAACTCAGGCGCCAATAAGTCACTCTCAGTTTTCAGATGGGGAAATGGATGCCCAGGCAAATTAAAGGACTTGCCCAAGTCACTCATAGTCAGCTTCAGGATTTGAACCCAGGTCTCCTGACACCAAAATTGATGTTCTTTTCCCTGTACCAGAGTAATTACAATTAAATGTAATAAGAATTAAGTGTAATAAGAGTAATAAGAATTAAATTACCTTTATCATCCAATGTAGCCACTTAGAAAAGTCCCTTCCTCGTCTTTTCTGAATTTCAATTTCTGTATTACCATAGCTCCTAAACAGCTATAACCTTTATACAAGGTCAATGAGAGTAGTAATGATTTGTTATCGTGGAACAGCTTATGAAATGTCGTTAATTACTAGGGTAAGTATAGACCATTAACTCTTGAGGAGGATATAGATCTTACCTGAGAATAAATGAAGTTTTTATATTCTAAGTTTAGATTTCCAAAATGACAACCAATTGTTCTGTATCTACATGCAGAGGAGAGAAAAATGGGGCCTCTGATTTTAGTTCCAGTCCCACAAGGCCAAAACTTCCTTTTGAAACCCTAAAAGCATTTTCAGTATTTCACTTCTGTAGAGTACAGAAACTGGACCAGAAGGAGACTTATACTGTTAATGTGATTAAAGATCTTCCCCACGCATTAATGGGCCTGCCCTTTAAGGGGAGTTTGATTAGGGAAGGTTTGTAGGAACACCTATAGCTTTTGTTAATGAGGCACTGACTCTCAAGGATTGAGATGACCTCTGGCTCTAAAAAAAGGTGTAAATACTCTGAGGGTGAGGTTTTACTTTGGGGTTTAGTTTTTGTAATAAGGTCTGAGTGCCAGATGAGGACTCTGGGAAGCTGCTAAAGGAGCCCCTCAGCTTTGACAACCCAGATGCCATGCTTCCCTCTCTGGAAATTGTGGTCAGACAGCTGTCTGTCTTTTCAATTATGGTCAGACAGAGAAAGTCATGTCTGTTGATTATTTTGAAGTTTAGGGTGCTGACTCCCCTGGACTAGGTGTATGATATATGTACCTGACTAAAGGATTGGTGCATGGGTTTGACTGAAGTGATTGTTAACTCCTTTAAAGTTGCTTTCCTTTTATGAATGCAGATCTAAGAACCTTTTGTAGTGGGCCTCCCTGTGTTAGTTGGGGTGCTTACTGATGCAGTTATCTCTTCTTTTATGGTTTTCCCATAAAGTGCTAGGGGCTTCCATGCCGACCAGAAGCCCACTCAAACTGTTTGGGCATCATCCTAATTCCTTATCATTCCTCTCACTTCATTCTCTTGCAACTGCAACTAGCTACACTTGAATTTTCTCAGGCTTCTATTCCCAGTTCGTGACAAGAAGCTGAAATATTTATGAAGAAGATACGAGGAATAATTGCTTTCATATTTTGAAGATCTGTAACTTACAGCAAGCTTTATACTAATTGCAGGAGTGGTGACAAAGGAAAACCACAAGTCAAAAACTATCCATCCCTCTCTGACTAACCTGGTTCTGAACTTCTCCAAATTGGACTAGAATAGCACTTAAATGAGAGACATATAGTCCCTATGCAGACAAACACTAGGATGGCACGAGAGAGAGAGTGCTCGATTCAGAATCAGAAGACCTGGGTTTGAATATCAACAATACAATTTACCACTTATGTATTTCATGGAAGAACAGAATATTGCAAGCAACAGGGATAATGTACCCCAATATTGCCATGAATCTGTCATCTCATCACCCTTGCTATTCTTTCAATGATGCAGATAACAACCCATTTATATCTGCCCATTCTGTGGGACTTTTAGTATGTACCAATATATACTCACCCCAAGAAATCAACTCAATACTCTGGAAATTTCTTAATTTATCATTTCATTATGAGGAAATCAGTGGAGAGAAATGTCCTGTTCCCAGTTATTCCTCACTCTTGTCATGTGACCAAACCATTTTCTTTTTCACTGAAATATTTGTTTAATGATATTCTTTGCATCACTTATCTTTTCCATGTTGCTGTTGTTCTCTTTCTACTCCTCCTCCTCCTCCTCCTTCTTCTTCCTCCTTTCTCCTTCTTCTTCTTCTTCTTCTACTTCTCCTGTTCCTTCTTCTTCCTTGTCTCCTTCTCCTTCTTCTTCTTTTCCTGCTCCATTTTCTCCTCCTCCCCTCTTTCTTCTTATTCTTCTCTTTCACTAGAGATACAATAATAATTTAGTTAATTATTAAATCCAATGTCTCGAGAAATATGCATAAAATGATAGATTCAGAGTGAGAGTGTGAGATCATAAGTTCTTGGAATCAGAGTTGGAAGGTATCTTAAAAGTTCCTGAATCCATTTCCCTCATTTTATTGATGAAGAAACCAAAGCACAAGGACTTTCAATAGATTATCCAGGTCCACACAGGCAGTAAGAGTTGGAGTGTGTGGGGGAGAGGAAATTAATCTCTATATCACAACACAGTTTTGAGTTGGCTGTAGCTCTCCCTTTTCCCATTTAATTGAAGATATGTTGAGGTCAACATTTTTTGTTTCTGCTGTGTAAATGTTGCACCCATTGCCAATGGCAGCCAAAGTGGCTTAACTTGCCCCTCCCTCTTGCTCATTGTGCTGGGCTGCTAAGAGCAGGGGTATTTAAGAGAGATTTTCAAAAAGGAGAAATGAAATTACTTGGCAATTAGTTAGATATAGTGAGTGAGAGTGTGTGAGAAATCTACCTGACACTTAGAGTAACTGGGAAAAAGGTAGAAGTCTTAACAGAAGTTGGGATGATAGGAAGAGGAAAAGGTTTTGAGGAAAAGATAATGTATTCAGTTTTTGACATGATGAGTTTTAGATGTCCACAGGACATCCATTTTGGTATGTTTAATTAGGCAGTTAGAGATGTGAGATTAGAGTTCAGGAAAACAGATAAGGTTACATTTGTAGATCTGAGAATCATCTGTCAAGATCACGTTGGTATCAATGGGAGGTAATGAGATCAACCAGAAAAATGGTTACAAGGGAGAAGAGGACCCAGGACAGAGTGTTGAGGGATATCCACAATAAGCAGGTAGGACCTGGATCATGAAGAAGTGGTCAGATATTTAGGTGTATGAAAAGGTTTAAAAAACTAATATAATTTCTAATTTCTACTGTATTGATTCTATGCTTTAATTGTTCCTATTCCTCATTTTGTCAAGACATATTTCTTAGTTCTGCAGTTAAGATCAAGAATGCCATTGCACTTCTGAGTTACATTAAAACCCTAATTGAAAGGAAATGCTGTTATTCCCTCATGCAGTTAACCCCTTGAACACCTGCTTGTTATTTGTAAGTCCGGACTAAAAATTGTGCCATTCTCCCTAAAGATAAGTTATTTGTCCTTGCCTGTCCTTGTACAATTAAGGCAGGTTTGCTCTCCCTAGTAGTTCTGTTCTCCTAACCAAGATTTTAAAAAGCAAATGAATCCCAATAAAACAATTAACATTCCTTAATTGTCAGAATAGAATGTGATAGCTACACCTGAATTACCAATACTCTTTTCCCATTATTGCCAACAGTAATACCCAGAACCCCCCCTTTTCCCCATGTATCAATAAAGAGGATTCTCTTCACTGGGGTCACTAACCTTACTGAGGTGCCTAGTCTGACCTACTTTATTAACAGTTACATGCATCACTGTTAATAAAGTGATTTTGCTCAGAGTATATAAATCAGTTTACCTTTATTGCATTTGCTCACCACAGAAGGAGAACTAAGAGAGCAATTAAAATAAAAACTTACCCAGAGAGAAGGGTGTATTAAGGAGTAGTGAATCATAAGCAATTTCAAAAGTTGCAGAAAGGTCAAGAAGAATGCAGATCAGAAAAAGGTTATTGGATTTGGTAAGAAAGTGTTTACTAGTAACTTTAAAGAAAACAATTTAATTTGAAAAATGAGGTCAAAAGCCAGACTGTAATTTCAGAATTTACTGAGTTCAGATGAGAGCAGGTGGAAAAGAATTAGGGGCTCTGATTGTAAATAACCTTCTCTAAGGGTTTAGCCACAAAAAAGGGTAGAGACACATACTATGATAGCTGGGGGGTGGCTGAATCAAGTTCGAATTTTATTTTCAAGGACAAAGGAGTCATGCCCATGTTTCAAAGTTGTAGAACATCAGTCTTTAAAAAGGAAGAAATTGAAGATAAGTGAGAGAATAACAATTATAGAGGAGCCAAACTGTCAGGGAAGACTTGATGTGTTGGGATCACTTATATATGGAGAGGAGTTTACCTTGGCCTCGAGAAGGGTCAAATTGTCATCTAAGACACAAGGTGAAGGAAGAAATCTCAATGTGACAATAGACAGTAATGATGATCTCCTCACTTCTAGAGGTGGCCTGTTTTGCAACTGTTATTATGAATTTTTTACTTTATAATGAATTTTCAGCTTTTTTCTTGAGCTTCTAGCAATTAATCCAAGACACTATTGTTCATTTATCTTTCCCCTCTTTTCCTGATTTCCACCTCTCTCTTTGCTACTAGTAAAGGTCAGGGAAGGAGAAAGAGATTAAGGACCAAATAAGATGAAATTGACAGATACTATTGAGCTTTGGCCTAATTAGAGGTGAGGAAGGGCCCAAACAAAATAGAGAAAGAGAAGTTCTCCTTCGATATGTTTCTCTCACTATAACTGCCTTACTTAGATCAACTTCAAAGCAACATTTTTCCTTACCTTTCAGAATCTCAGGGATCTTCTTATGTCATTGACACTGGACTATCCTCACCACCAGTATAATACTTATTTTCACTTTAAAGATGCTGAAACTGAGACTCAGAGCAACCATAGCATCATAGGTCTGGAGTAGAGAGGGTACTTGGTCATCTACTAATAGCATCATAGAATCCTAGAGTTTGACTTGGAATGGACCTTCAAGACCAATTTCTCCAACTCCCTCAAATTAAGAATAAGAGATACTTAGTTTGATGGAGGAGAGAAAACTTGTCCAAGATCACACATTTAGTAAACATGAAAAATTGAATTTATAAAACCTGGATTCTTTTGGGAAATTTCCATAGAACCTTCTCTAACATTGTTTCCCAATCAGTATTCCAACGATTTTGGCAGATTGTCTTTTTCTCATTTGTCCTTGCCTCCCTCCTATATCCTTCTCTTCCTCCTTTGGTTAAAAAAATAGATAGATTGTCATTGGTAGAAATAGGTATAGATCTTAGAGGTCATTTGGCCACCTTGAACACACCATACATGCCATTTCTCTTCGTTGTCTTCCACTGTTAAAATGTAATAAACATTGCTTGTGATTTTTTTTTAGTCACTTATTGATACTCTTTTGATCTTAGTTTCCTCTTCATGCATTTTACTAAAAACTCATATAATTTTAAAACTTGAAGGGGTCTTTGAGATTTATGAGAACATTTTGCTGGGGAGGACACTGGGGCTTTTAGTGGGAAAGTGACATGACCAACGTTATAGTTACCAGATCTGGCATTTGAAAGCAAGATTGCTGAATTGAGATGCTGAGTATTTTCTAACATATCCCACTGCCTTGATAAGTTTTATTTAGACTCTAGAGGCAGATCTATTCACAAAGCACTTGAGGGCTGTTGACTTCCTTTTGTTGCTTTGGAGTAGGAATGGAGAGAGACAGGATTGAATTATGACAGTATCTTATCAGATGCCTTGAGAGAATTGATGAACTTTCTATGTTTCAAGTATACCTTAAGAGAATGGAGTATGTAACTATTTGTCATCTGTTTATCCAGTGATGAAATATGACAATAAAAATGATAAAAATAATGAAAACAAAGATGATCCAGGGCCCAATAGTGTCTTGTACAAAGTAGGAAACTAATAAATGTTGCTTTAATTGATTACAGAAGGTGAGAATTCACAGGGAGTACCGAAATCCTGACTTTTGTGGTGAACAAAGGCTTAGCTGTGGTGATGAGATAACCTGTCACTCCAAAAAAAAAAAAAAATAGATAAGCCTTTGAAACAAAGGAAAAGGAAAATTGTGGCAGGGAAATTTGGCTTAGTAAAGGGTTTCAATGATTTTGACCATCACTCTTTCTCATTGATTGTATCATCCTGCTTATTCATTTCTTAAGACAATGGAAGAAACACTGATGGAGGGAGGTGGAGTCAAGATGGCGGAGTAGAAAGACTCACTGCATGCTAGCTCCGAACCCACAGCCCATGCATTTAATGTAAGAAGAGTTCCTCACAAGTTCTGGATCACTGCAGAAACACAGTGGAAGAGATTTCCATTCCAGAGAGCCTTGGAGAGCGGTCCCCAGGGTCCCTTGTGCCCCGGAAAGCAGAACCCACCCCAGCGCTGCCCTGGCTGCGGCCCTAGAGAAGCTGATCCAAGCAGGCTTCAGGGACAGAAGCTCTGGTGGCCGGGAAGGTCACTCCACCCACAGAAGCTAGAGGTCAGTGAGAGAGACGGCTGGGCTGGCCAAGAGGGGAGTAGGGTGTCTCCGTGGCTCGGGACCCCTCGGGGGGAAGCTTTGAAGGCAGAGGCAGGGGCGGGAAGCATCAGAGGCAGAGGCAGGGGCAGGAAGCTGTGGAGGCAGAGGCAGCAGTGGCAGCCCCCGGGACTCCCCGAACAGGCAGGCAGAAACTTCATTACTGAAAGTCTCTGCATAAACAACCTGAAAGAGCTGAGCCTGGGAGACGGCCCTGCCCCACCCACTCCATTACTGAAGGTATCTGCATAAACCCCCTGAGGGACCTGCGTGTGGCAGACGGCCCGGCCCCCACCCGCTCCATTACTGAAGATCTCTGCATAAAGCCCCTGAGGGAGCTGAGCCTGGGAGGTGGCCCTGCCCCCACCCCAGCACCAGAACCTAAGCTCCAATTGAATAGCAGCCGCGCCTGCCGCGGAAAGCCCATTTGAATCTCAGACCCCAAGCACTAGCTGGGCAGATCTAGGCAGGGGTGCACAGGAATCTCAGAAGTCAAGTAACTGGTTGGGAAAATGCCTAGAAAAGGGAAGAAAAGATTATAGAGAGCTTTTTTGAGCAGATGCAAATGATCCTGACTTTCAGATCTGGTGATGATGAGGAAATATTCTTGCCATCAGGGAAAGACGTGGAGGGGAGGCCTCTCTATCCCAGGCATCCCAGGGGGTTGTCGGGTGGGCTCAGGCCTTGGAAGAGCTCAAAAAGGATTTTGAAAAGCAAGTTAGACAGGTGGAGGAAAAACTGGGAAGAGAAATGTCAGAGATGCAAGAAAAGTATGAAAAACGGGTCAATACCTTGGTAAAGGAGACCCAAAAAAATGTTGAAGAAAATAATACCTTGAAAAGTAGGCTCACTCAATTGGCAAAAGAGCTTCAAAAAGCCAATGAGGAGAAGAATGCTTTCAAAAGCAGAATTAGCCAAATGGAAAAAGAGGTTCAAAAGGTCACTGAAGAGAATAGTTCTCTCAAAATTAGAATGGAACAGATGGAGTCTAATGACTTTCTGAGAAACCAAGAAATCATAAAACAAAACCAAAAGAAGGAAAAAATGCAAGAGAATGTGAAATATCTCATGGGAAAAACAACTGACCTGAAAAATAGATCCAGGAGAGACAATTTAAAAATTATGGGAATACTTGAAAGTCATGATCAAAAAAAGAGCCTAGACATCATCTTCCATGAAATTATTGAGGAAAACTGCCCTGACATTCTAGAACCAGAGGGCAAAATAAGTATTGAAAGAATCCATCGATCACCACCTGAAAGAGATCCAAAAAGAGAAACTCCTAGGAACATTGTGGCCAAATTCCAGAACTCCCAGCTCAAGGAGAAAATCTTGCAAGCAGCTAGAAAGAAACAATTCCAGTACTGTGAAAATACAATCAGGATAACTCAAGATCTAGCAGCTTCTACATTAAGGGATCGAAGGGCGTGGAATAGGATATTCCAGAAGTCAACGGACTAGGACTCAAACCAAGAATCACCTACCCAGCTAAACTGAGTATAATACTTCAGGGGAAAATATGGTCTTTCAATGAAACAGAGGACTTTCAATCATTCTTGATGAAAAGACCAGAGTTGAAAAGAAAATTTGACTTTCAAACACAAGAATGAGAAGAAGCATGAAAAAGTAAACAGCAAAGAGAAGTCTTAAGGGACTTACCACAAGTGAACTGTTTACATTCCTACATGGAAAGACAATATTTCTAACTCTTAAAACGTTTCAGTATCTGGGTAGTTGGTGGGATCACACACACAAATACACACACACACATGTACATGCGTGCACGCACACACACATACACACATGCATGCACATACAGAGACAGAGAGCACAGAGTGAATTGAATAGGATGGGACCATATTTTAAAAGTAATTAGGTAAATGGTGTGAGAGAAAGGTAGGGGGAGGAAAGAGGGTGAAATGGAATGGGGTAAAATATATGTCATTTAAGCGGCAAGCAGGAGACCTTTTAGTGGAGGGAAAAAGAGGAGAGCTGAGAAAAAAAAAACCAAGAAGATTAACCTCATCACATTTGACTAAAGGAAGGAATAAAATGCACACTCATTTTGGTATGAAAACCTATCTTACAGTACAGGAAAGTGGGGGAGAAGGAGATAAGCAAGGAGGAGGGTGATGGAAGGGAGGGCAATGGGAGGAGGGAGCAATTTGAAGTCAATACTTGGGGAGGGACAGGATCAAAAGACAGAATAGAAACAATGAGGGGCAGGATAGGATGGAGGGTAATTCAGTTAGTCTTACACAACATGACTATTATGGAATTCATTTGCAAAACTACACAGATAGGGCCTATATTGAATTGCCTGCCTTCCCAAAGGGAATGGGTGGGGAGGGAGGGATGGGGAAAAATTGGAACTCAAGTTTTAGGAACAACTGTTTAGTACTATTGTTGCTACTAGGAAATAAGACATACAGTTAATGGGGAATAGAAAGTCATCTGGGCCTACAGGAGAAAAGAGAAGATGGGGACAAGAGAAGGGAGGGGTGACAGAAGAGAGGGCAGATTGGAGATAGGGAAAATTAGATTGCTCGGTGTATTAGGGTGGGGGGAGGGGATAAAAAGGGGAGAAAAAATTGGAATCCAAAATTTTGTGAAAATGAATGTAAAAAGTTAAATAAATAAAAATAAAAATAATAATAAAAAGAGAAAGACTGATGGTCATTCACTGGAAATATACATGTGTCTTTAACTGGCAGGCAATTTTAGTAATAGAAAACAAGTCCTTAAAGTCCAAATATCATTGAGTATTGCTCTTCTCTGGTTGAAGAAAACCTTTGTTCAGCTATTACCTTCCATAATGAATAAACACAGGAAAAAAGATTTGAATGAATTTATTGTAGCACCCAAGGCCAAAGTGTGTTGAGGGCATCCAGATAGCAAATTCAAACTCACTCCTGTTTTATAGAAGAATTTAATAAGGGAAAGGGAATCTGGATAAATACACATTTCTAAAAGGGGGTGGATTAGTATCTCTCAGTTCCTCCCTTATTGATACATTATAAGGACAAGAGATTATGCAAATTAACAGATATTACTAAGGACAAGGGGATGGGATTGAAGTACATGCCTCTTTTCCCTACAATGTGACATACCAGAAGACAAAATAAGATTGGAAACATTGGGGTCACTTGGACTGATTCAGACCAAATTTCAGTACTCTCATCTGTTTTTTGAGAGAAACATCCCAAAATGGACTCAAAGTTTCAAAAAGCTAAAGAGAAAGTGATCTATTGAGTGTCAAACCAAGTTATTGCTTCAAAATAGGAAGTAGATAAGGGATTTAATAACACAGAATGGCACCTGGACCCCAGTGATCTCAGGAGCCTAAGCTACAAAGAGAAAGTGATTCCTTCTGGGGAAACACATGCACAGAATAAAATAGTTCTCCCCTCCAGGGAATTTGTTTTCAAATGGTGGCAACAGCTAGTACATATTTAAGTATTTACAATATAAATATAGAGTGAACAAATGCTAATGAATGTCCAGTTGTTATCAGAAAGGAAGCAAGCAGAAGGTGATGTTGGAGCTTCATCTAAACTTGAATAGAGTGATGCCATAAAGTACAGATAAGAAAGTGACAATCCAAGAAACCAATTTTAGCAGATTTTTTGTCAGAGAAGGAATTCAATAAATATTTATTGATTTATTATTTTAATTCAGTATCTTGAAACTCTCTCTCCATATATGCTATATATATATATATATATATATATATATAGGTATTATATATATGCACAAATATGCAGAGATGAGACAGACAGAGACAAAGAGACAGTGACAGAGAACTGAGGACAGAGAGAGATACTCAGAAAGACAGTGAAAGAGCAAGAAGGAATTTAAGCTATGTAAATACAAGTTTAAGAAAATTCAGTTCTGTAAATAGAAAACCTAGGTTCAAATGTGAGGTGTCAATGCCTGTGTGAATGTGAGCAAATAAATCATTTATCTTTCCTGGGCCCCTTTTCCTCATCTGAAAACTGGTAAATTAGACTATATGAACCTTTAGCTCCCCTCAATGTCTATGTCTATGGACCTACAAGATGAAAAATAGAGTGATAGACAGTATGAGACAGAGTATAGAGCAGTGGACATGGAATCAAGATGTCTGGGGCTCAGATCCCATTTCTGTCACTTATCAGGTAAACAATTACGGAGAAGTCACCTAACTCTATACAACTTCAGTCTCCTTATCTGAAAAATGGGATGCTAATAACTATCACTTCTGCTTCAATGTGTTGTGTGTTTGTCCTTCATTGTCGAAGAAGACCATGCCATCAGAGAAATGATGACATGACTTGCACTTGACTTTGTTTTGAGTGAGGGAGGGCTGTGCAGGTCACTAGCCTCACTTCTCCTCCAGAGCCATCTGAATCCAGTGACCAGATATTCATCAGGATGACTGCAGATGACCCAGAATGAGGCAATTGGGGTTAGGTAACTTGCCAGGGAACTGAGGCAAACAAAGGTTGAATGTTTTCCACAATCTAGGAAGTATCTTTGAATTCAAGTCTTGCTGCCTCTAAGACCACTGCTCTTTTCTCTGCCCTACCTGACTTGCTCTAAATGGGCTTTTCTTAGATTCCTGTTGACTGAACAATTATTTCCCAAAAGAGATAGTTGAGGAAGTGTGATATAATAGGGGGAAAAATCACTAGAGTTGTATTCAAATATAAGCTCTGCTGCTAAATTTCTATATAAGCTGTCAACCAGAGCAGAATCAGCCTCTAGCCTGTGGGTGGCAGTGGCCAAATAAAACAGACTACAGACAGAAGACTCAGGAATCAAACTGAAGTTTAATTTAAAAGTGAGGGAAATGGCTTGCAAGCAAAGATAGATGTCGGGGAGCCCTGCCCGTGGTGGGAGGCCTGGGGCAGTGTGGAGAGATCTCAGTACTTATACCAATGGCTGCAATAAGTGGTAACAACAGCAATGTGACAAGTTTGATTCATAGCAGGACTTCATGACCAGATCATGGGTAATCCAATGTCCGAGACCACCTGATACTGGTGGGAAACAACTTTGAGAATCTGTTGGGGTTCAGACCATCCAGAGGGTGAGTGCAAAGGATTGTTTTTATGCTAAGCTCAGGGAACAGTTTGCTTGCAGGGCCTTAACTCTGGAAAACAGGATATTTCCTAATATCTTGATACGGTTTCCTCCACTATGACTCAGTTTCCACCTTTGTAAAATTAGATAATCACTTGAAAGTCACAACTCTAGATCATATGAATTAAGTAGAGAAACATATCCACTGACATTTGTTTTCATTTTCATACAGTGTTTCTGGTTAGAATTTCTTAGTGAAAAGCCAATTCTTTTAAAAATGGCTTGAATTCCTCAAACAATACAGAGGAATAGTCTTTCATCTATGTCTTCCTCCAGTGATGCTGGGTTGACATGTACTGAGTGCAAAGTAAACCCAGAGAGAGCAGTGTTTCTGCATGAAAGGTTGGTCAACTGATGTTCAGGTGGCAAGGATCCATAATTAATTATGCAAATTAGCACCAAAGCCCAGTAGAATACAAACAGGGCTAATAAGAAGTTGGGCAGGGGCCAGTGAAGACCTTGGGAAACTACAGAAGAAGACAAACCAGATTCCAAAGTTACCAGTCACTGTGTATCTTTTGTCACAAGACTACACTACCATTTTTGGAAATCCAGATGACTCATCACACATTGTATAGTTTTGGTGGACTTTTTTTTTTAATTAATTCATTCATAGTGAATGAATGAAGAAAGTTTTTATTTTTTATTTTATTATTATTATTTTTTAATATCCTACAATCACTTCCTTAAAATTAAGATTTTATCCCCCCCCCCGTACTTTCCCCCACTACTCTCCTCCCTCCCCAGGACAGCATACAATTCTGTATAGGTTCTACATATACTTTCCTATTGAGTACATTTTCACTATAATCATGCTATGTAGTCGAACTAAAATAAATGGAAGAAATCATATAACAAATCAAAACATAATACACTAAAACCCACACACATACAAACATGATCTGCTACATTCTGCGAATGACTTCCATATTTCTTTCTCCGAGTGTGGAAGGCATTTTGCCTTAGAAAACCACCATTGGGATTTTTTTTTTATTGTTATTGCATTATTACGAAGTTCCAAGTCTACCAGAAAAAAACTCTTGCACACTGTGGCCATTGTCATGCACAAAGTTCTCCTGGTTCTGCTCCTTTCGCTCAGCATCAGATCATATAAGTCCTTCCAGGCTTCCCTGAAGTCTTCTTGTACATCATTTCTTATGGCGCAATAGTATTCCATTACATTCATATACCATAATTTATTCAGCCATTCCCCAATTGATGGGCATCCCCTTGATTTCCAGTTCTTGGCAACCACAAAGAGAGCTGCTATAAATATTTTTGCACATGTGGGACCCTTTCCCATTTTTATGATCTCTTGGGGATACAGTCCTAATAGCGATATTGCTGGGTCAAAGGGTATGCACATTTTTGTAGCCCTTTGGGCATAGTTCCAAACCGTTCTCCAGAATGCTTGGATGAGCTCACAGCTCCACCAGCAATGAATTAGTGTTCTAACTCTCCCGCATCCTTTCCAGCATTTATCATTTTCTTGTTCTGTCATGTTTGCCAAACTTACAGGTGTGATGTGGTACCTCAGAGTTGTTTTGTTTTGCATCTCTCTGATCAGTAGTGATTTAGAGCACTTTTTCATATGATTATAGATATCTTTAATTTCTTCCCCTGAAAATTGCCTGTTCATATCCTTTGACCATTTATCAATTTGGGAATGACTTGTATGGTTATACATTTGAGTCAGTTCTCTATGTATTCTAGAAATGAGGCCTTTATCCCTGAGCTTAGCCATAAAATTTTTTCCCAATTTACTACCTCCCTCCAAATTTTGGTTGCATTGGGTTTGGTTGTGCAAAAACCTTTCAGTTTAATGTAATCAAAATTATCCATCTTGCATTTCATAATGTTTTCTATCGCTTCTTTAGTAAAAAAATTTCTTCCTTTCTCCATAAATCTGATAAATACCCTATTCCTTGCTCATCCAGATGACTCATCACACATTGTATAGTTTTGGTGGACTTTTTAAAATAGAATTTTAGAAACTCTAAGAAAATTTAATGAGTAAATACGGAGAACAACCATCTTCAGTTACTAAGTCAAGAAGTTCCAGATATGAATGGAAAATGATGATTTTAATCTATCCTCACCAATTGAGAGTTGCAGTCACAGTCAGATACCCATAGTGGTAAAGTTAAAAGAGATCTCAGAGGTCACTTGATCTAATTGTAATGTATTAACCAAAAGGAAATCTGAGAATAAGAGATGTTAAATGGGTTGCTTAAGAATAAACTAGTAATAAGTGCCAAAATGTAGTGTCATAGAAATAGCACTGACTCTGGATTAAGAGAATTTGGGTATAATGCATCAAAGGTGGGATCTGACCCCACATCCTCTGACTCTAGAAACAGTGTTTTTGGTTTATTTGTTTATTGTACCATTAATGGTATGTGCATAATTTTTCTCAACAAACCTTCCCTCAATGGGAGTAGGCCCTACAGTGGAAAGAACAGTAGATTTTGCAAGAAAGCTCATTGTTTCCAGTCTCAGCTCTGTATGTGTGACCCATCATGACCAGGAACTTAAATTCAATGGCAGCCGTTTCTTCAGTTGTAAAGTGAATGTGGTGATAGCTGAAGTACTTTCTCAGATAATTGATATGGACCTCAGATGACTCAATCAACAAGCATCCATCAAATGCCTACAGAGTGCTAGGGACAGGGGAAATAAAGGGAACAAAAAGGAGGAAGTCTTTTTCCTCAGTTTTTTTTTTTTTTTTTTTTTTTTTTTTTTTTTTTTTACCAGAGCTGTACAAAGTGTTCACAGGAAAGCCAATAGCCAATGTAGGATATATACAAAGTGACTATAAGTGCTGCTGTTTTGATAGTCATGGAATTCCTGTAGGGAGGAGGCTATCATATTTATTCAGAGAGAAAAACTGGGGTCTTTTTACTTTAGACAAAACAATGCTTTGGATTTTTAATGTGACTTTTTCAAGGTCATCCAGATATTAAGCAGCAGAGTTAGGTTTTGAATCTAGTTCCTTAGAGTTCAAATATCATATGTTTTAAATCATATCACAAATTAGAGATGTGATCATGGAGGCCAGCAAAGAAAAGAGACATATCCAGTATCAAACAACCATTAAGTGATATGATCTCGAGAATAGCTGCCTTGAAGTTTTTGGAGGATTGTTCCAAGGAAAGAAGAATTAATTTCCTTCTTCTCGGTTCAGAGAGCAGAACAAGGAGCAATGGGTAGAAGATAGGAGAGGCAGATATAGGACAGGGGGGAAACTAATTCCTGACAGTTAATGGTAGATATCCCAAGATGAAATGAAGATATTGAGTTTGCTTCAATGGAAGTCTTCAAGAAAAATCAAGTGACCCATTGTTGGATCAGGCAGAGATAAATCATTCTCTTTTTAAGTGTAGTTCAGACTAGCTGGTCTATGAGATCACATCCAACTCCAAGATCTTGTCACATTCTGAACTAGGAGACAAAGTTTTCTCCAGATGAAGACTTTAATGAAGAAATAGAATGTGGTATTTTATTTTGATTTTAAGAATTTTTTACATGTAAAATCAATTTTTAGCATTCATTTTTTAAAAATTGAGTTTCAAAATTTCCCCTTACCTCCCTCCTTCTCTACTCCCTCCCTGAGATGATAAGCAATTTGATATGGGTTACACATGTGCAATCATGTAAAACATATTTTCATATTAGTCATGCTCTGAAAGATGCAGACCAAAAAAAGTGAAAAATAACATGCTTTGATCTGCATTCAGACTCCATTAGTTCTTTCTCTGACTATAGATTACATTTTTCATGTAGTTTTTTAGATACCAATGTTTGCTGTAAGAGCACATCCATGAAGTTTTATTTCATTTAGGTAAACAGAAAACAGAGTTGGTGATGAGAAGATCATGAAATGCACAAGTCTTCAGTAGTAAGTGATCATTGCTGTTGCTATTTCCAACTCCATTCCTCCCTAAGATTCCCTGCCAAGTCTGGTAGTCTGAGTTCACTCTAATATTAAAGTCAGGGCAGCTAGGTGGTACAGCGGATAGAGCACCAGCACAGGATTCAGGAAGACTTGAGTTCAAATCTCATCTCAGACCCTTGACTCTCACTAGCTGTGTGACCTTGGGCAAGTCACTTAACTCCAATTGCCTCATCCTGGGTCATCTCCAGTCATCCTGATGAATATCTGGTCCCTTGATTCAAATAGCTCTGGAGGAGAAGTGAGACTGGTGACCTTGCACAGCCCTCCCTCACTCAAAATCAAGTCAGTTGCAAGTCATGTCATCATTTCTCTGATGACATGGTCTTCTTTGACAACAAAGGATGAACACACAACATTAAAGTCACCCAGAATTATAAACTTGTCCTCCTTTGGCATATTGATGATAAATAATTCTAGGTTTTCATAATTTTTTTTTCTTTTACCTAGTCAGGGTTCCTCATGGTGGGAGCATAGGTACTGTTGATAGTGGCCTAACATTTTCCTACAAGTGACAATCACATTGTCCTAAGTCTGTCATTTGTCAGGCATGCCACCTTGTTTGACTAGATTAATTTTAATTGTAAGGTTGTGCCAGCTTCATGAAGCTTTCCTTCACTGTAACCACCACAGAAAAATGTGTATCCAGCTCCAACTTCAGTAAGTTGGCCTTCATTTACCAACCTTGTTTCACTCAGTGTTGCTATCTGAAAGTAAGTTCTCTTGCAACAAGACTTGTTATCTGTCAAGTCTACTGGATTTTTTATTGTCTATAAAAGTATACACATTCCATGTGCTGATGATGAGTGGAAACAAGACAGATCAGCATGGCATACTCACATCAGAGAAGCCACTGTGCTCTATGAGCAAAGTAGAAATGAAACAGCCCAAAGTAAATGCAGAATGCACAAATTTAGAGTATCCACTCCAAATGTTCATGCAGACTATTTGTGTCCAACTTGTGATAGAGCATTCTGAGCTCTGTTGGTCTCATCAGTCACAGTCATGAAACCTGACTTTAGCATAATGATGTCATTTTGGTCCTCTTTGAGAACAAATGACAATCAGCAACCAACCAACCAACCAACCAACCAACCAACCAACAATTTTCATGATGAGTCCTTTGAAATTATCTTAGATCATCACATTACTGAGAATAGCTAAGTCATTTACAATTGATCATTATATGATTTGTTGTTACTGTGTACAATATTCATCTGGTTCTACTTACTTTACTTTGCATCAGTTCATATAAGTCTTTTCTTAGATTTTTCTGAAATCATCCTGCTCATTATTTCTTACAGCATAATAATATTTCATCACAGTCATATACCACAACTTGTTCAATCATTCCCTAATTAATGGGCATCCCCTCAATTTCTAATTATTTATCATAACAAAAAGAGCTAACATAATTGTACTTGTATGAATAGATACTTCACCAACCCTCACCTTTTATTTATCTCTTTGGCATATGGACCAAGTAGTGGTATTGCTGGATTATAGGCTATTCAGTTTTATAGCTCCTTGGGCAAAGTTCCAAATTGCTCTCCAGAATGGTTGATTCAGATCACAACTCAACTAGTAGTGAATTAGTGTCAAAATTTCCCCATATAACCTGAATGTTTGTCATTTTTCTTTCCTTTTCTGTCATATTAACCAATCTGATAAATGTGAGGTAGAATCTCAGATTGTTTTAATTTGCATTTTACTTGTAAAAATGATGTAGAACATTTTTATATGACTAGAGACTGCAGATTTCTTCATCTCAGAACTTCCTGTTCATATCCTTTGAACATTTGTGAATTTGGTAATGACTTGTATTCTTATAAATTTAACTCAGTTATCTATATGTTTGAGAAATGAGACCTCTATCAGAAATACTTACTGTAAAACATTATTTCCCAGATTTCTGTTCTGCTTTTATTATTATCTTGGTTGTGCTGGTTTTGTTTGTGAAAATTGTTAATTTAATATAATCATTATTATCCATTTTACATCTCATCAGTCTCGCTCTCTTTTGTTTGGTCATAACTTCTTTCCTTCTCCATACATCTGACAGGTAAACTGTTCCTTGCTCTCCTAATTTGTTTATGATATCACCCTTTACATCTAAATTGTATACTGATTTTATAATGGTGTAAAGTGTAAAATGTTACCTAGTTTCTGCCATATTGTTATCCAGTTTTCCCAGTAGTTTTTGTCAAGTGATAGTTCTTGTCTCAAAAGCTTGGGACTTTAGGTTTATTAAACACTAGATTGCTATGGTTATTTACTGCTGTATATTGCATGCCTAATTTATTTCATTGATCCACCATTCTATTTCTTAGTACCAGATTGTTTTGATGATTACCACTTTTTAACATCATTTGAAAACTGATTCTGCTAGGCCACTTGCCTTCATACTTTTTTTCTCATTAATTTCCTATGCACTGAGTAAGTAAATTAGCTTAGGTTGTATTGTCATTTTTATTCTACTAACTCAGCCTATCCATGAGCAATTGATAGTTTTCCCAATTATTGAGATGAAACTTTATTTGTGTGAAGTATCTTATTGTCCCTGAATTTATCTTGGCAAGTGGGCTTCCAAGCATTCTATATTGTCCATAGGCATTTTAAATGGAATTTCTCTTTATGTCTCTTGCTGCTCAACTTTCCTGGTAATACATAGAAATGCTGATGATTTATGTGGATTTATTTTTTATTTGCAACTTTGCTAAATTTGTGAATTATTTCAACTAATTTTTTAGTTGATTCTCTAGGATTCTCTAAGTATATCATCACATTACCTGCAAAAAGTGCTACTTTTGTTCTCTCAGTGCCTACTCTACTTCCTTCATTTTTTCTTCTCTTATTTCTGTAAATAAAATTTATAGTATAATGCTAAATAACAAGAATGATAATGGGCAACCTTGCCTCAATTTGATCTTATTTGAAAGACGACTAGCTGATCCCCAATATAGATAATGTTTGCTGATGGTTTTAGATGGATACTGTTGATCATTTTAAAAAGATCTCTGTTTATGCCTATGCTTTCTAGTGCTTTTGATAGGAATGAGTGCTGCATTTTATCAAACATTTTTTTTCTGCATCTTTTGAGATCATCATGTGATTTCTGTTGTTGTTTTTGATATGGTCAATTACAGCGATAGTTTTCCTTATATTTAACCAGTCCTGTATTCTTGGTATAAATAACACCTTGTCATAATGTATGATCCTTGTGATATATTATTATAATCTTATTGCTAATTTTTAATTTTTTTGCATAAACCTTTATTAAGATAATTTGTCTATAGTATTCTTTCTTGGTTTTCATTTTTCTTACTTTAGTCATCAATACCATATTTGTGTTGTTGCAGTCATAAAAGGAATATAGTAGGTCTTTTTGCCTATAAATGTTTGGTAGAATTCACTTGTGAATCCATCTGGCCCTGGGTATTATTTGTTAAGTGAGTTCACTGGTAGCTTTTCCCATTTCATTTTCAATGATGGAGTTATTTGAATAGTCTGCTCCCTCTTCTCTTAATCTGGTACCTAATAATTGTCTAAATAGTCATCAATTTTGCTTAGATTTTTCAGATTTACTGGCATGTAATTGGGCAAAATAGCTCCTAATAGTTGCTTTATTTTCCTTTCCATTGGTTTTAAATTCATTCCTTTAATTTTTGATACTGGTAATTTGGCTTTTTTTTAAATCAAATAAACCAATGGTTCATTTTTTTTTCTAAGTAAAACCAGCTTCTAATTTTATTTATTAGTCCAATGATTTTCCTACTTTTAATCTTGTTGCTCTCACCTTTGACTTTCAGAAATTTTAATTTAATATCTAATAGGGAATTTTCAATTTGTTCTTTCTCTAGTTTTTTTAGTTGACTACCCAGTTCATTGATCTGTTGCATCTTTATAAGCATTTAGAGATACAAAATTTCCCCTATGTACTGCCTTGGCTGCATGCCAAAAATTCTGATATGTTTGTTCATTGTTCTCACATTCTTTAATGAAATTATTGACTGTATGATTCTTTAAGATGAGATTATTTAATTTTCAATTACTTTTAAAATTCTCTTTCCACAACCCTTTATTGAATGTATTTTTTATTGCATTATGGTCTGAAAAGGATGCATTTAATATTTCTGCTTTTCTGCATTTGATTGTGGGGTATTTTCTGCTCTATATGTGGTCAATTTTTGTGTAAGTGACATGTACCTCTGAGAAAAAGGTATAAACTTTCTATTCTTATTCTATTTTCTCCAGTGGTCTGTCATGTCTAACTTTTTTCTAAAATTCTATTCACCCTTTTCACTTTTTTCTTATTTCTTTTGTGCTTAGATTTATCTAGTTCTGAGAGAGGAAAGCTGACATTCTCCACTCATATAGCTTTACTGTCTATTTCCTCTTGTAACTCAATTAAACCTTTCCTTTAGAAAATTTGATGCTATACCATTTGTTGCATATATGTTTAATATTGATATTATTTCATTTTCTATGATACTTTTCAGTAAGACGTAGTTCATTTGATCTTTTACTTAGGTCTATTTCTGCTTTTGCTTTGTCTGAGATCATGATTGTTACCCTTGCTTTATTTTTTTTTTATTTCAACTGAAACACAATAGATTCTGCTCCAGTCTTTTACCTTTAGTCTGTGCATGGGTGTGTATCCGTTTTGTGTGTGTGTGTATGTCTGCTTCAAATATATTTCTTGTAAACAAGATATTGATGATTTCTGGTTTTTAATCTAGTCTGCTATCTACTTTCCTTTTATGAGTGAGTTCATCTCCTTCATATACATCCACAGTTATGATTATTACATTGTTAACTGTGTATTTCCGTTCATCTCATTTTCCTTTCTGGCCATTCTCTCTCTCTCTGTCTCTCTCTCTCTCTCTCTCTCTCTCTCTCTCTCTCTCTCTCTCCCCCTCTCCCCTTTCCCTCTCTCTCTCTCTCTCTCTCTCCTCTCTCTCTCTCTCTCTCTCTCTCTCTCTCTCTCTCTCTCTCTCTCTCTCCTCTCTCTCTCCCTTTTCCTCTCCCTCTCTCTTCTCCTTCTTTCTCTCCCTCTCTTCCTTTCCTCTTCATAGTATCCTTCATCACCAGGTTTTATTTTTTGCTTCTGACCACTGTCTCCCCTAAATTTGGTATTTTAAAGGAAGTTTAGATAAGTGAACGAAGAAGCCAGACTGGAAGGATAAGGAAAGAGGAGGAAAGGACAGGATTCAGAGGAGATTGGATCATTATCATAATAGCTAACATTCATATAGCCCCTATTATGTTCCCAGGCACTGTACCAAATACTTTGTAATGATAATATCATTTGATCTTCATATCAACCATGGAATATGTTCTTTTTTTCTCCTCAATCTATAAATGAGGAATCAGCAAAGAGAAGATAAGTGACTTGCTCAGGGTCACACAGCTAGCAAGTGCTTGAGATCAGATTTGAACTCAAGATTTCCTGTCTCCAGGCCCAGGAATCTAGCCACTGTGCTACCTAGCTGCCCCAGGCACTTGGAAGTTAAGGAAGGGGAGTTGAAAGGAGGAGTTGTCTGACACATTTCCCCAGCAAGGCTTGGTAAAGAAGGCAGTATAATATAATGGGAGAGGAAGGATCTTGCTTGTAGAGTTTATATTGCTTACTTGTGTAAACTTGGGGAAGCCTATGTTTTGGAAGAAAATTTTCTGCAAGATTAGTAGCCTAGGGCAGAGTCCCATTTGCCCATTCTATAGCCATGCTCTGTCAATTGCTATTGGTCCTTACTCACTTAAGCTCAAATTAATTAGAGACTGTGACATTTCAGAAATAAAGCAAATGCACCAAGTCTGTGCTTTTGTTCAGATTTAGTCCAATGGCACCTGGGAATTCATAATTCTTTTCATTATCAGTTTTGAAGAGACATCCTTCTAAAGTCAACACTAGCAACATAATTAGATCTGCTTCACTCTTTACTAACATAATTTTCAAAATAACTAACACGCAGATAATGGAGGAAGATTGTATTCATGTTGCAATCCCTATTTCTCACTTTGATATGAGATGAACATTCTTTGTCACTTGTGTTCATATGTGTCATTCTCCAAAGAGCTGTCAAGGCAGGTTGTTGTAAAAGATCTGATATATCATGTTCGTTGTTCTTCATCACTGAGACCCACAATCTGAATGACAGATTATTTACTCATATAATGTACTTTCAAATTATTTATCATTATTATTATTTTACCTAATTATACATTTATATTATGTATATAATGTTATATTATTACTTAAACGATGTGTTTGTGTGTTCATATCCACAAATTATAAAGAATAACTATGATTTATGAAGACAAATAGAATTTAAATAATCAAAAAAGTGAATCAAAGTTTTATTTAGAATGCAAAACAGTGATCAATCTTAAGGTCTTCGTTCAGAACAAGATTAGAGAAACTAGCAGTACAGTATGACAAGAAAGGAAAAGAAGTTAAAACTATTAAAATGGAAAAGAAATAGGTAAAAACAGTTAGACAATGGAAGCACTGAGGAATTACGCTGAGGGGGGGGTGGGATGTAAGGGGACCTTCAGCCTTGAGGCCACATGTGACCCCAAACAAATCCTTAAGCTTTTTTTCTGTGACATTTGGATTCAGTCAAAGGGCCACACTTGAGGACCTCAAGGCCACAGGTTGCCCATCCTTGCATTAAAATCACAGGACCTGAGTTTACATCTTGGATCTATTCCTTTCTACTTGCCTGGCATTGGGCATCTTACAGCCTCAGTTTATCTATTTTGTAGTACTTCTTCCAAAGGTAACTGTGCCCTGATCTGACACTACCATTTTGTATCCCCCAGGGGACAATCACTTCAGATTTAAGTTGTTTTTCATGTCATTACTCCTGAAATTTTTTTGTCATTAACTCTAGTCATCTAAAGAACCAAATTAGTTGAGATCACAAGTATTTACTGGTATGATAGAATTACAACAATAGCAAAGAAACATCTGCCATGCAAAACTGATATACCCTATTCCATAAATATATGGCGCAGTAATGGAAAGAATAGGTGGGCATAGAGTTTGGGGGAGGTGTATTTATAAGGCACAAAAAGAGCCATGCCATGCTCAAAGAAAAACTACTTATCATGGTATTGAGGAGATTCTAACGTGTTCTATCTGTTTATAGCACATTTTCAATGATAATAATAATGATACCAATAATGATGATGATAAATAAAGTATTTCACTTCAAAGCTTGTGAAGCATTTACACATGTAAATTAATGTGGTCTGAGGAACTTATTGCAATTCTACTTGTATTCTAAGACTATGAGCCCCTTGAGTATGGCTACTACATCAATTCTAGGTACTAGGGGTATCCTTTATAGAATAAGGTTCTCGTTTCTTAATGCTTTAGATAGCTAGGTGATGTAGTGTATGGAACACTGGCCCTTGAGTCAGGAACATGTGCATTCAAATCCAGCCTCAGGTACTCACTGAGTTGTGTGATACTTGACAAATATTTAATTTTTATTTGTCTCATTTTCTGTAATTATAAAATGAAGATAATAATAGCCCTATTTCTCAGGGATGTTTTGAGGATGAAATTAGATAGTATTCATAAAATTCTTGGCACAGCTCCTGGAACATATTAAGTTCTAAATAAATCCTTCCTTCCTTCCTTCCTTCCTTCCTTCCTTCCTTCCTTCCTTCCTTCCTTCCTTCCTTCCTTCCTTCCTTCCTTCCTTCCTTCCTTCCTTCCTTCCTTCCTTCCTTCCTCCTGTAGCTTATAAACCCCCAATAGTTATTAACTCAGAATTATTTAGCCAGACAGACATAGTTTTTCAAAAGAGATATTTCTAAGAAAGTTGATAAAAAAGTCACCTGCAGAGATCATTTATATTGCTGAAACTTAAGAGTATCTATATAATAACACTGAGCTAGAGTGAATGAAGGGCTCATCACCACTAGGATTGAGCAATATAATACAACTGGCAAGAAGGATATAGAAGGGTTCATTTAATTGGAATTCCCACTAGAAGTTTACTAAGTTAAATAGCTTATTCAATGAATATTTATTAATTGCCTATGAGTCAGACATTGTGCTATATTTTGGAGTCACAGGTACAGGAGATCTTTTTTCTTCTCAAAGAGGAAAGATTTCATGATTCCATTATTAATTCAGAATGGATTCAAAAGTTTTCTAACTTCAGCAATTGCTTTACATCCCCCTGTTGAAATAGCCAATAAAGAAAACAAAAATTGGTAATTATATTTCCTGAAGTTTATGTTTTCATCATCAATTATTTTTTGTTTCATCTATAGAAGGCGCACAGCACATCCAGTCTACCACTGCTTGGCAAGATTCCGAAGTAATTTTGGATCAAGATCAATATGTGGGACAAAGCCTATGTAAATAATGAACCAGGCAGATTTGTATGTCTTCTTTCCTCTCTATTTCTGTCTGTCCATCTCCTCTCCATCTCTCTCTGTCTGTGTGTGTCTTTACCCTTCTTTCTCTCTCTGTTCCTCTCTCTGTGTCTCTACCTATTTGTTTCTATCTGTGTCTCTGTGTATCTTTCTCTGTCTCTGTCTGTCTCTGTCTCTCTCTTTTTGTTTTCCTCACCAAACCACATTTCCCCAGTCCCAACCATTCATATCACTGTCAAGTAATTGGTACTAACCTGCTGAACTAATTCATACTAGGGTGTCAATGACAAATAATGGCTCCATATGCTGCTCTTTACTCTTTTTTAAAGAGTGATTAATTTCCAAGGAATGATTGATGGTGAAGTTTTGGATTTTAAGTAAGGATGTTGACATATTTATTTTTCAAAATTAATTAATATAGGTAATTGTGTATTGTCCTCATATGTAAGGTTTACAGAGTTAGCGTATTGCTTTATTTGAAGCAAGTGAACCATTCTCTAATAATACTATGCCTAGAAAAGAGCTATTTATATTAAGGAGATTTGACAAGCCTTAAAAGTATGCCTCATTACTTAGGGGAAAGGGACTGATGGTTATTTGTAATGAAATCATTTCTAAACATCACTGCGTGTGACAGATTTTGATGACTTTTCCTTTTCTCTCTTTTCTAGGTTATTTCTTTTCTAATTTTATATTATTATATTATATTATTCCTATAATTTTATAATAATTTTAATATAATATATATATTAAATATTGTAAATATATAAATTTTAATATAAATATATATTATATTATTCCTATAATTTTATATGAGCTACCTGAAGACCCACCATGAATATAAAAGAATTTTTGACTTTAGGGGAAATCTCATAGCCTCAAAGAATTTCAGAGATAGCATGGAATTGACCATGTATTACAAGAAGTTGATAAAAAAAAAAAAATTTCCCTATACCAAACCTAATAATTGATCATCAAGCTTACTAAACATTTCCAATGACAGGAACCCTATGCGTTCTATAGCAACACATCACATTTTTGGAACAGATCCAATGATTAGTATTTTTTTCCTTCTTAAAGTTTAAACTTCTTTCTTTGCAACATGTACCCAATTCTTCTAGTTTTGGTCACTAGAGCAAGCAGACTGATTATTTTGGCATCTAACCATCCTTCAAATATTTGATTTCCACCATCATACATGTTAACATATCCTCTGTATCTGAACCTCTAAGTTTCTCAATCTTTCTAATGTCCATGACCAATACCTCCACTCTGCTCAGCTATACCCAGACAGTTATATGATTTATCTTGTCACCAGCCAGCAATGTTGTACATTCAAAATCAATATTATATGTTCCTCAGTCCCACTGCAACCACCTATAATTTCATCTCTCACTATTTTTCTCTCATCTCAAACCTATTCTTTACCGGCAATCTCTCTATCCCTCAGGATTCTACTTAACCAACATCTATTCTCTAGATATACTCTCCTCCCTGCTTAATTTTAGGTCCCTTAAGGAACTCCTTAATCTCTTCACTCTCCTCTATTCCTTGTTCTTTTTCCTTATCTTTACTTACCTCACCAAATCACAACCCTTGATTGCTCCCACCATCTACTCCCTCTGCTGTTGTCCTGGTGCTGATGCATAGAGCTGAAGAATATTTCACAAAACTACTGACTGAATACATAACAAATTACCTTTGGAAAAAACAAAACAAAAACCTCTTGATTTCCACTACAGAAAGACACTTTATGTTCTCTTTCCTAATCAATTTTCTTTGCCCACTCAGGATAGCAGTTTTTCCAAAATGTCTTTTTAAAAACCTCTCATATCCCTCTCTGCTAATTCCACTAAGGTATTCTCTTCATGCTCTAACAAAATAATATGACAACAATAACAGCAATAAGAAATCTTCTTCAAACACTATATCCTTTCTTGCTTTCCCTCTGTGAAACTTTCCTTCTCATCTCACAACTGCCTGATATCATCCTCCTTTGATCTTTAATTTAATTCAGTTCCTTTAATCTAGAGTCTGCTAAGAAGTGAGCAGATCCTACCTACTCTAACTATTCTCCTCCCTTTCTCTACCAGTTTTCTTGGAAAAAGCTTCCTCTTCTTTAGATTCTTTCTAATGTGTATGTAATATGACTTCTGACTTCATCACTCAAGTGATGTAGTTTCTATAGTTCTCAGTGATCTCCTGATAATCAGATGTCTTGTTCTTTTTCCTCAGCATTCCTGTTATCTTTGCTATAGTTGGTACTAGAGATGACCTGCTCCTCTTGAGTAAGTTTCTCTCTTGGGGTTTTCAAAAACTTATTTTTAATAAAAGTCCTACCAATTTCTTTCAAAACTGAAGAGAAAATCAATAGTTCATTTGAGTTAATTGATAGAATAATGGTATATATCACATATTTTAAGTTATTTGACAGCAGGATAGAGCATGTACAGATAACATTATCAGCCGGTAGAAACACTTGGCATTGTTTTTTTTAATTCTTTTCCTCCATTTTGTTCATTTTCCCAATTTTCTCCATTTCTAAGACCACTTTTAAGTTAGGAAAGGCAAAGAGTGTCAAATGGAACACATTCAAAAGCACCTCCTCCATACATCTACAATAACATCTATAATGCTGAGAATTATCCATGTTAAGTTCCAAAAGCTTTAGTGTAGTTTTGAGTTAAACAATTTATCATTTGCTATATTTTAAAAACTGTCCAAGCATAAAGAAAATGAGTCCTTTTTATTCTTTGCATTACAGTTCTGCATATTGATGATTATGACTGATAGCCTTTACATAGTGTTATAAGGTTTGCAAAGCATTTTACATCAATAAGTTACCTCATGGGAGTCCAATTGCTAACTCACATGCCTTGTTTCTTATCTCTATAAAATCTCCTTCATAATGGTCTATAACACATCCAGACTATTTGCCATTTACAAAGTATTTGAGGTTTATAAAATATTTTTAAGACTTCTATCATTTGATCCTCATAATCACCCAGTGAGTTAAGTAATTACAATTGTGGTAAAGGATTGAAGTCATGTTCTTCATGGTTACACAACTAGGATCTAAGAATCCTCCACATCTGGTTCTTTCCTAATTACAAGTTTAGCCCTCTTTATAGTCAACTCTATTCCCTAAGTGTCCATACACCAACATGCATTGAAAGGATCCTTGATGAAAATAAAAGTGAACACCTAAGGTTTTAATGAAAATGTCTTTGTAGTTAAAAACATATTGAGAAGTCTAGAAATGAAATACTCCTGGATGCATTGTTTACTGATTGCATACACACAAAAACCTGCATGCATGCACATAAACATTTGTCTCTTAAAGCAAGGATGATACTTGATGGCTCTACTTAGCATTGTCCCATATACCTTTGAAGTTCTTTCAAAATTATTTACGTTGCTTGAATACATTTGTTCAACAATCCCTTACAGAATCAAAATCCAAGAAATATTAAAGAGCATTAAATATAAACTCTATTACTAGAACCTCTTAGCCCCTCAATCTTTCTAATGCCCATGACCAATATCTTCACTCTGCCCAGCCACACACAAAGGTAGTTATACTGTTTATCTTGTCATCAGTCAATACTGCACATTCAAAATCACTTTTATATGCTTTGTAATTCAGTTGCAAACTCCTGCAATTTCATCTCTTGCTATTCTTTACTTGTCCCAAATCTTTTTGGGGATTGCATTTGGTGGTGAGGCAATCAGAGCTAAGTGACTTGCCCAGGATCACACAACTGAGGCTGGATTTGAACTCTGTTCTTCGGTCTTCGTTCAGAACAAGATTAGAGAAACTAGCAGTACAGTATGACAAGAAAGGAAAAGAAGTTAAAACTATTAAAATGGAAAAGAAATAGGTAAAAACAGTTAGACAATGGAAACACTGAGGAATTACGCTGAGGGGGGGTGTGATGTAAGGGGACCTTCAGCCTTGAGGCCACATGTGACCCCAAAACAAATCCTTAAGCATTTTTTCTGTGACATTTGGATTCAGTCAAAGGGTCACACTTGAGGACCTCAAGGCCACAGGTTCCCCATCCCTGCATTAAAATCACAGGACCTGAGTTTACATCTTGGATCTATTCCTTTCTACTTGCCTGGCATTGGGCATCTTACAGCCTCAGTTTATCTATTTTGTAGTACTCCTTCCAAAGGTACCTGTGCCCTGATCTGACACTACCATTTTGTGTCCCCCAGGGGACAATCACTCCAGATTTAAGTTGTTTTTCATGTCATTACTCCTGAAATTTTTTGTCATTAACTCTAGTCATCTAAAGAACCAAATTAGTTGAGATCACAAGTATTTACTTGTATGATAGAATTACAACAATAGCAAAGAAACATCTGCCATGCAAAACTGATATACCCTATTCCATAAATATATGGCGCAGTAATGGAAAGAATAGGTGGGCATAGAGTTTGGAAGAGGTGTATTTATAAGGCACAAAAAGAGCCATGCCATGCTCAAAGAAAAACTACTTATCATGGTATTGAGGAGATTCTAACGTGTTCTATCTGTTTATAGCACATTTTCAATGATAATAATAATGATACCAGTAATGATGATGATAAATAATGTATTTCACTTCAAAGCTTGTGAAGCATTTACACATGTAAATTAATGTGGTCTGAGGAACTTATTGCAATTCTACTTGTATTCTAAGACTATGAGCCCTTGAGT